>PVKB01000329.1:0-600000 GCA_004027205.1 Ctenodactylus gundi
CCTGCTCTGTCCCTGGGCCCGAAGGAGAAAGCTGTTCCCAAAAACCGAGCCCCCTCCTTCCCTTGTCTGTGCCTAACCCAAGTTTACACCCAGCTTGGCCATGAAAGAGTGCAAATAGCAAAATGTTATGTACTTCCTTATCTGCCTTGTAGCTTAACAGAATGTTTTGAGGTTATTGTGACTTGACTAGAGCTTGCACAAACAGCTGCTGTGGAAAGCCCTGAGCTTTTTAACCCTATAAAAAGCCTGTCTTGTCTTCCTCCTTTGTGTCTCTTGTCCCTTCTCATCCTCACCCCCCCCCACCCCCCACCGCAGGTCCTCGTTGAACTGTCCGGTGGGTCCGGACACAACTCGCTCATATTTTTGGTAATTTTGAGACAAGGTCTCGGTAGATGTCAACACTGCCCAGGCTGGGCTTGAACTTAAGATCCTCCTTTCTCAGCTTCCAGAGTACACAGGTTACAGACCTGTCCCACTGAGCCCAATAAACTGTACTGGTGTCAAGTACTGTCAGTGTGCTCTGTGTGCAGCCTTGACCCATGGGTGTCTCCCCAAAATTTGCATGACCCAAACGTAACTGTAAGAATAGACATCAGGCAAAGCTGAAGTGAGGTGCACTGGTCAACCATGTGACTACTGGTCTTGTAAAGTCTGAGGTCCATCGAGGACAGTCTGAGGTTGTAGCCCAGCAGAGACTACAGGGGTACAGGACAACTCATGTGTCATAATGAACAGAATCCCAGGGCAGGAGAAGACCATGAAAAAGCTCAATAAAATGTCTGAAGCGTATGGAATATAGGTCCTAATCCCAGGCCCACGTTGATCTGTTATTTGTGACAGATATCCCATATTAATACAAGATGTTAGCTGTGGGGTTCCCAGAGACTCTGTATACTCTCAATAATTGTAAAATTCTTCGAGAGTATAGTAACTAAGACGTGAGACATTCTTGAAATCCTGTATAGAGTTTTAAAGGCAAGTTTTGATACTGTCTTTGAAAATGATTCCCATTTTGCTGTTCTCAATATGGTAGCTACTGGCCACATGTAACTGTCTCACTTTTGAAATACAGACAGTCCCAAAGGAGATGTGCTGTATGCACAAGTGGAAAATATGTCTTTCTTGAGAAGACCATAAGCCACACAACATGTAATAGAGAGTATTCTGGGGACTGTAGGGAGACTAGGAATTGAGCCCAGGGGCTTCATACTGAAGTACATGGCCATCCCATTGCCGTTACTGGTTTTGAGGCCAGGGCTCGCACAGTTGCTGAATTGTGCAGCCTGGACTTTGACTTGCCATCCCATGCCTCGGCCTCTGAAATTGCTGGGATCACAGGCCTGCTCTGCGGACGCCTGTCCTAAAACATTCTGATGGATAGTTCTATACTGAAATGATAATATGGTGATTTGGGATGAATATATTGCTAAATTAATCCTGTGGTTGGTTTTTAGTTTTTGAGTTTTCATTTTGTAGTGCAGCCGCTAAATCATTTAAAAATATTCTATAACAGTGTGTAAGTCACTTCCCCATTGCTAGGAGAAAACGCCCTAGCTAGACCCACATCTGAGAGGAGAGGCTTTGTTACGGCTCACAGTTTTCACCAGGCTTGTTCTATGGCCAGCTGACCTTTGTATAGAAAGGGGTATGTGGAAAGGCCCAGGGCAGGACAGCTGCTCAGCCCACCCCGCCAGAGGCCGGGCAGCAGAGAACGAAGGCAGGAACTGGGCATAAGTACACACTCTTCCAGGTCACACGCCAGCGGCCCACTCCCAACCTGGCCCCGCCTCCCGACGCATGAGGCTTTGAGAGACATTCCGTTTTCAAACAAAAAAAAGTGTGAGTATATTATTTATACCGTGTTTCAGCAGAATTGCATTGTTAAAAGCTGTTAAGAAAGGCACGTTTGAATGATTTAAAATAAGTGTGCGTTCTGTGAGGTTTCAGAAATACTTGTATAAGGAAGTCGCTTCCACATATACTTTTTCTGTTTTTATTTTTATTTAATTTTTTTTCCTGTGCTGGAGAGCTATTTTAGGATCTTGCCCATGCCAGTTATGTGCTCTAACACCAAACTGTATCATCAGCCAGCCTCCCTCCCTCCTTTCTTTCTGCCGAATATCACGGCTTGAGTATTAAGCGTCACCCGGTCTGACGTGTGTGTACCTACCCTGTTGGTTTACAGGACTGTAAGAAGTAAAAACATGACTTGATTTTTATTGATTTGCAAAAACACAAAAACCTCACGTTTTCTCATCTGCCCTTGGCCCCTGGAGAAGCCCTCCCCCTTCGGGACCAGCTCCAGCGAGTCTCCCGGTCGGGATTCCCCTACAGCCAGGCTCAGTGTCCTCAGTGCAAAGGCTGTTCCCGCGTCGCAGCACGTTGTTGCCAGGTTTGTAGTGATGCCTTGGGCACTTACGCGGCCTGTCCTTGGCAGAGAGATTGTGTCTTATCTAGGGTGGCAGATGCAGGAAATTCTTTATGGAAACTAGCATAGTTTTAGTCCTTACTTTGGACAAACGTGAATTTAATGCCTAGTCAAATAAATGTGAGAAAACTATGCTAACGGTACAGAATGATGTGAAGCCCATAGTGAGAAAGTCACAGCGTCCGTTCTTACGTCTGCGGAATCCTGAGCATGCTACGAATTAGAATTACATTCACGGGGGTCTGAATGACTGTCCCCACATCTTACTGAATGTAAGGGATTTGTCCACAATTTACCTTGCTGTCGCCCTGTTCTCTTCTTAGCCTGTGATGGTATTTTGTCCTCTAACGCTGATGATCCCCTTATACCTGTTAATGGCTGAAACGAATTTGGGAAGAGATGTCGAGAAAAAAAAAGAAAAACAGGTCTTGGGCAAATACGGGAAGACAAATTAACTCAGACCTCCAGTAGGTTAAGGGCGACACAAGACAGGATGGGAGCTTTGAATTGACACTGGGTGGTCAGACTTCAACTTGCGTACATTCCTGTTATTTAGGGGAATAATGAAGGGGTTGCTCTTAATAAATTTAACAGAACCCACAGAAGATATTTTAAAGCCGTTGGTGGATATCACAGTACACTGCAGTTAGGAGCATCTGCTTACCAGGAGAATCACGGAGGTGTCTAGAAGACAAGGTGGTTGGTTGCCTGCATCTGAAAAAGAACTTACATCCAGGGCGCTTCTATACACCAGCAGGAAAACAGTGTACAAACCTGTGCAAAAATCAGGAAATGATTCGGGTAATTCAGAAAAGACGCTCTCTAGGTGGCTGTGGAAATATGAAAAATGGTCATTTTTATCAGTCATTGGGTAATGCAGATTTGAAGAATACTGCTGCAGCCCTGCTCACCCATGTGAACCAGATGGAAAGGGCCAGTGTGGGCAGCACTGAGAATGGCCCAGATCACCCCTGTACTCCTGACAGGGGTGCGGTTTGCTACAGTCATTTCAAGGACTTTTTGACATTGTCTACTGAGGTTGAATCCATGCATAAAATTAGTAATGTATTCCAGAATGCATACAGATAGTCACAAGAATTCTGGAATGTTTATTTTGCCACCCCGTGTATGATTCCCTTAAAATGGAAACTAAAGAAATGCCTATCGGTGGTACCATGGATATATTAGCTGTGGTATATTCACACAATGGTGTACAATAAAGCAACAGAAGATTGGGTGACCCTACAATGACACTTGAGAGCTACAGGTGATTGTCACGAATATAATATGGAGAGAAAATCCAGGAAAAATAGGGCACGTATTCTAAACCCCCATGTTCAATTCAGGATAAATAAATCTCATTTATGTTCATAAGCAGGGTGAGGGCTAGGGGTCATGACAGAGTGATGTCACAAGAGATGCTGGAGACGCTAATTACTCGTATGTTGTGTGTTTACTTGTAAAATGTTTCCAGAAGCCCATTCATGTCATATAAGCAACTACTCCGGTGAAATCACTCCCAGCCACAGTGCCGCAGTGCAAGTCTGTGTGCATTTTGTGGGCTGGAAAGAGGAGAGAGGTGTGAGTTCCCAGTGTGTGTTATGGGGTGCACATCGGGCGAGGCACCTCGGATGGGCTGCACTTCCGGGGACGTGGGTTTAGTTCCGGTTTGGTAGCAGGAAGTTGGATGGTGCTGGACATGGTGCGGCTCCTCTGAGCTTCAGGCTTTACACCTGCAGAATGCGGAAGATGATTACTGACTGTGGAGGCCCAGGTGTCTGCCCTGGGTCTTTTTATATTAGAAGTTTTGCTTTTGATTTTGAGTACTTACACTGTGCTGTGAAAACCTGTGAAATCCTGGTGAGTTCTCAGATGAACAGCACGTCATGTATTTTACCTAAAGACCCTGATGGTGGCAGGAGTCTGTGGTAGAGTGACAGCTACTTTAAGACCTGAAGCTTACTAAAGAACTATTAAGAGCACTCTTTCAAGAAGGAATATATATGAATGATTAAATAAGCACATACTTATTTACAATGTGGAAAGCAGTTACTCCAAGAGGGAACTGGACCGTGTAGGTCCTTTTGTTCTTGAGTCAGAAATGCTGACCCAGAAACATTTATATAAATTGCTGTCTTTTCAGAACTTCTCTCTCGCTGCCTGGATTTCTCAGTGACTGTCATTCCTGGTGCTCGTCCATACACCAGGGAGGAAAGTCCTGGCACGTGAGGGACGTGCACTTTGTCATATACGTACCTCTAAAGGGAGGTGAAATCAGGCTGGTGTGGTAGTGTCATTCTGGAATTATGTCTCTAGAGTCCCTTTCGTTTAGTGAGTGAGCCCTGTGGAATCCCCTCCGTGTGCATGGGGCGAGATCTGTGTTTACGAAGATGTCACCGCCACGATTAAGGCACTGTTACATGGCCAAGGTGGAGAGATTTTTCAGATATATTGAAGTCTCTAGTCAGTTAAATTTGAGTTAATCAGGAGGGAGCCTCCCCTTAGGGGACCTGACGTTGTCCCAGGACAGGAATGGGAAAGTTCTCCCTCAGCCCTTGAAGAAGGGAGCTGCTATTTTGTCAAAATGCCACAGGCAGGGTGCTGAGGATGGCCTTTCGGAATGAAGACCTGGCAGCCGGTGAGGAGATGGGGACCGTGGTCCTGTAACTGCAGACACTAAGTCCTGCCCACAGCTGTGTAAGCTCAGAGTGGGACTCCAAGCTTTGGAAGGGAACCCAGCCTGGCTGATGTCTTGACTTTGATCTTGAGTAGTCACCCTGGGTGAGCTGTGTCCGAGGGACACACAACATAAACTGAGATCTTCTGTGTGTGCCTGTGTGTGTGTATGTGTGTGTGTTTGAAGGGAGGAGACAAGGTTGCCATTGGGTTTTATTTTTTTTGTTTTGTTTTGTTTTGTTTTGTTTTTGCCGAGGCTGGTCTTGAACTCATGAGCTAAAGTGATCCTCCCACTTCAGTGTCCTGAGTAGCTGGGACTACAGATATGAGCCCCAACCCTGGATAAGGATGTACTGTTTTAAAGTCAAATTTATGAAAATCTTGTACACATCAACAGAAAACTGAATCCACCGGGTCAATAGAAGGAACAGAGATTTACCATGGCACAATTCGAATGCACAGTCCTGTGGTGATTCTTCTCTCTATAAAACCAGCGCAAGGAAAAGTAGTTTGAAGGACCTGCACGTGACCCTCCTAAATGCCATTGTGGCAATCATGCCAGGTCCACACACCAGTGGCAGTTGTCAGGGAGTCCCGAGGCTCATCACCCCCTCTCCTGGGTGTCTCAGTCAGGAAATGGGACAGTGTGACCTCCAAGGACCTCACCTGCCCCAGCGTTGTTATGGATATAGTGCTGCCTGAGCACAGATTCTACCAAGGCCACGACCCCTGCCCTTCTGAAGGAGTCCACGAACCTAGGCAGCCAGATCGCTTTCCACTTCCGGGTGGGTTCTTTCTGTTTCGCACTGCCTTTCTGTGCACCACGATTGTCAGGTGGAGAGCTGCCTTCACTTAGATTAGCCACACCCTGAACAGGAACATTCCTGACCTGAGAATTTTCATTCAGAACTCACTGATTCAGTAGAAAAACATCAAATCATATCCACTGTTAATTTTAAATTAACTCAAGGGTTTAATTAACACCTCTTCAAACAGAAAAGAAATAAGGATACTTTACACTAAAGGCAATGAAGACCACTTAAGAGACTTTTTTGTTGTAAATCAAATTTAAACCCTGTATCCATTCAGATCCTTTCTTAATTAAGAATAGTCAGGGTGAAACTGTATCTGAAGCAGTTCCCGGCTCTGGGGAGGGTGTGAGCAGAAGCAGGACGTGTGGAAGACTCGGTTAAATGTCAGGGGGAAGCTGAGCTCCCGGACAGTCAGAGAGGTGAACCGCAGTCTCTCAGGTTTTTGTTTAAACAAGGAGGAAGAGCTTAACACTCATGTGCTCATAGAAGCCAGGAGGCCTGAGTGGGCACGCGAGGCGCTGGTCAGATGTGAGTCTCTGAAGTCTCTGAATCAAGAAAAAGCAGGGGGGCTGGCCGGGTGGGCACTGGCATGAAAGATGGCTTCTCAAAATGCATCTGGTCTGAGCGCGACACCCAAAGCCACCTCCCACGTTAGACTTACCATGTGACAACTGAGAGAGGTGGGAGACCGTTAGGAGGAGGTGGGGACTAGTGGCTCTGACTCCTTGAGGAAGTAAAGTTTTTCTCTTGGGAGTGCATTTTTCTGCCAAGTCACTCAAGAGAAATTTCCTATAAAGGGGAGCCACCCCACATTCCTGGTCCTTTCTGCATTTGATCTTTCTCTTTGTGTATTTCTGACATTTTTGTTAGGTAGCTAATGAGGCCTTATCGGAGGTCAGACAGGTAAGAAATAGTAATCTTGGATTTTATCTTCCAAAGCTAAAAGTAATTTCTTTTCTTCACGAAGAACCCAACCTCTGGTATTTTGTTATAGTCACAGACTAAGAACACAGACTAAGGTTTATTCCAAGAACCACCTGTTCCCCTGTCTGTTGCTATGTGGTATAATACTCAGATTAGTCTTTAATGGCAAAGAGCTTTTTAAAAAGGCTGTGTGAAATGGATTTAATGAATGCTTTTTTTTTCTTGGAAGTCTCGCTAGACTAGCGGGCGGTGGGCATCTCCCTGGTGACTGCTCTTCTTGTTCATTTAACAGAAGATCCCGTGTCCTTAGACGAGGCCCGGCGCTGTGTTGAGCTGAGCACATGTCGGGAAGCCCCAGATGGAGTGATCTCCAAAGACCTTGGTAGCTCGACAGCCTTTAAACCATGCCATCTTTCTGCACTGTAGCTCGAGGCACCCTTGTGAGCTGTGGGATGTTCACGGTCAGACACTTCTGACAGCAATTTACTCAGTCTCCTTGATGGGGACGTTCAATTAAATATTCATTCGTGGCACAGCTAAGCCTTGTTAAGCATGGATGAATATCAAGTGTGCCCTGAATTACTTTACATCCCCTTCATTGTTAGAGATAGGCACCCTCATCAATACCCCACAGATTGAAGCTGTTAAAATCTGAATTGCTTCCAGATAACTTGGGTTTATTGGGCCTTTCCCTGTTCTTGTTTACTTTACTGACCAAAGTAAAAATTGCCACGTTGAGACTCCATACAACAGAAACACAGAAAGGCAGCACATTTAGGCATACAGAGCGGTGGGGAGAGGTGAGCAGGGCTCGGCACAGGGCTGTCGCTCTAGCTGTGACTGCGGGTGCCTGACTCAGACACTCTGGAGTTTCTTTACTTACCTGTCCTGTCTATGAGCGATTGGTTATCTTCTAACAGCAGATAAAGGATTACCCTACCCTGCACCTGGTCGGGCCGGTTAGGAGAGCCCAGGGCTGCTCTGCGCCAGCCTGTTCTCAGGAGCGAGTGTGGAGGACCCCCGACTGTCCCGACAGTGCAGCTCCAGCCAGCAGGACGAATTCACTGCCCTTCTGCAGTGGCCCTGGGAAGTGGCTGTATTTTTGGTGGAATATAGAGGCCAGATCCTGGAATCTCGTGTATACTCCGCATCCTTGCTGGCGTGTGCTACAGTGGCTCATCTGGTCTGTGCCCTTAACGTGATGTCACACACGCTAAAGTGAGAGCCTTTCAAGTCCCCTGTTTCTGCAGAGATCTGTTAGCAGCCGCGTGTCCCCACACCAGGACGTGCCGGGGCTGTTTTTCTGCATACTTCCCATCGGGCCCTGAGATCTAGTAGCGTTATCTCAGGCTGCCTCTGGGAATGTCCAACATCATACGCACACAGCTTTTCCCAGAGACTCCAAGCCACGGGGCTAAGTGTTACAAGCCACCTGCAGAAGCTTATCTGCACTTCTGGTGATCTCAGATGTCCCCAGGCCTTGTTCCTCTCTGATGTTTTGCTACCTGCTGTGTCTCCATCTAAAACGGACCAGATTTCAGCTTCTCTGCTTTCTACTTGGAATTCCCTTGACGAGTTCCCTGCTTGTTGATATCTCTCCTTCTTCCCTAGTCTCCCTGGCTAACTAAAGGGCAGGATGATAGTATAATTTATTGCTGAAATTAGAATAGTTTTGAGTGTGGAAGGGAGAGCCATTTTTTGTGTACGGTCCTGGGGCTCAAGCCAGGGGCCTTCACACTGAGCTACGCGCCTGGCTGTTTTGTTACTGTTGCTGTATTTGTTTCTGAGAAAGTGATTCTTGATGAGCTGTTAGGTTGCCCAGCATGAACTCAAACTTTTGCTCTCCGTGCCTCACCTTCCCAGAGCGCTGGGGCCATGTGCCTGTGCCTCCGAGCCCAGTTACACATGATTAATTGCATCGAGAAAATGGCCTATGGCAGGGAAAACCAGGCCTGGTCAGGACTGTGTGGTGCCACCCGGGGCCTCGCTCTAGGTGGCCTTAGCTGAGGACTGTCAGTTTGTGCAGCGCCGCATCCCTGTTGCAGAGGGCTCGGCCCACAGTGTGGTCCCCTCACCTCCATACGGAAGTCAGTACGGCCATCTTGGCTCTAGCACTCCCCACCCGTTGGCCGGGATCCTTGGAGATACTACGGGACAACGTTCCTTCCAGCTCTGTCCCATGTGTGTCCGTCCTTTCTGTAGTTGTAGACCCTGTGGGCACTCCCTCACCGCCATCCCTCATCCATCTTGACTCTCCTCCATGGGAAGTCAGCCTGAAGCATTCTACACCCTGGGATGGATGTACAGATGAGAATCACGAGAGATGAATCTGCTCTGTCACTTATGTGGTGGAATGCACACACGTGTGCACACAGCCACACTCTCAATGTGTTTAGAACTTAGCAAGAGAGAAGCTTGAGCTTCTTTTTCTTTCTTAATTTTTTGTCTTTTCTGTCCTTCTGCCTCGAAAGGACAATCTTCACTGCGAATGTGCACTTGCTCTTCACAGCCGCGTCTCAGATATCCTGCTGGTTCGTTGCTGCATGTGTGATTATGGGTCAGAAGTCATGCTGCGCCCTCAGAGGTGGAACTGAAGGGAGCCACTAATCGTGGTACAAGGCACGCAGGGCAGGTTTCACAGAAAGACTTCCGGGAAGCCGTGATGGGGCAGATCCCAGCTGGCAGAATATCCTACTTGTGTTGGGAACCAGCTGCCTCCCCGTCCACTCCTCAGTTTAGGCACCGGACCCTTATTTACTGAGTGTCTTCGAGGGGCATGCCACTTGTTGAGAGTTTAAAGATGGGTACAGGATCTTTGCCTTGCAGTAAACTACACTCATGTGTGAGAACGGATGCAGAAGTGAGCATTTTTTTAGCATCACATTTTCTGACAATACCTGGGTATTGCAGGAGCTCAGGGGCGTAACAGTTTGCTATGCCAATAACAGAGAGTCCTTCCAGATGAGGCGAGGGTGGACCTGATCTCGATTCTGAGACGAACACGGGTCTTCTGAAGCTTGTGAAGTGGGGATGTCATATTGAGGTGAGGAAGTAAGTCGTGCAAAGCCATTTGGGTATTAAAGAGCGCACGGTAGCCACACCTAGTTTTGTCAGTTGGGGTTTATTTTTGGTGCATCAGAGAGGTAAGAAAATAATAAGAATTAGCCATTCTAAATGTCTACTCTGAGCAGAAGGTTCTTCCAGGTTCAGACAAAGCTGGGAGGTCAGAGTCAGGCTTTTCTTCATTCTGTAGGTCTTGAAGCCAAAACACCAAGAGATAGTCCAGTGGGTTCTGGGTCAAGTCACTAAGCCAGAATTTTAAGCAGAAAGCTTTGGCCCTGTGCACTCTGTTCTCACCCCGTACCCCTCCCATCACTATACTGAAGGGGTTGGGGTCCCACTGGAACTCCTTCCTGTTATTGGGCACGTGTTGAAGGTCAAACCCAAGGTGTTTAGTCAGATGAGACACAAGAATGTCAGAAGCAGAAATGCCCCAGCAAGGAGTGACAAATTCAGCACGTATGTAATGGAGGTGTTTATTATGTCTGTTGGTGGGACTTTCATGTCATACCTTGTAAAATTTGCCACTGTCAAGATAATAAATACAGCTTTCGGGACCTGAATGTGGAGGCTTGATTTTATTTCAAGTTATACTATTTGATCATATTGGAAAGACTTCATTTTAAATCATGGCCATTTTCCACATCAAATCAAAGACTTTGAACTCCTCAACACAATTTTTTGTCTTTAATAAATAGCAAGGTATAAAGAGAGATACATATAGTTATTAATAATATTCTTTTCAAAGGACTTTTGTGATGTTCACATAAATTAATCTAGTATAACTCCTGAAGCACTGTAGGCTCTTAATAAATTCCGCTTGCTTTTTCCTGTGACCTTACAGAATACTTTTTTAGAAAGTAGTTTTATGCATCTAAGGATCGAAATGCTAATGACCAGCAAGCAGCAGGCTTCTTGTCTGAGAGCTCTTTCTCTGCTTTTCTGATGTGTATCAAAAATACTCCTTCCATGGCAGTCGTTTTGTTTAAAACTCAGGGATTTTGACCTTACAGAGTCAATATTGTTGTTTGTATTCCTTGAATTTGGTGAGAAGCCAGGTCCCAAGCACTGAAATAAGCCTTTCTCTGTCTCCCTTGATCTGTTTTCCTGCCTTGAAGAAAATGTGTCGTGTATTCAACTTCTCTATTTATATCCCAGTTCACAGTGTTACCGGATTTGCGTGTTCTCATGCACATTTTCATTTATAGGAATGTATATACAGAACATGTCCTTTGCCTAAGTGTGCAACATAAAATACAGCCGGTATGCAAAGCATTCAAACACGTCTCTGATCTATGTGTCTGGGAGGCCCAAATGTAAGTTCTGTAATGACACTCCACTGACAGAAAACATGGCAAGTGTTGGGAAACCAGGGAATTATAATATTTAAATTGATTCAGTAAAAGAATGTCCCAGTGGGAAGTCTTCCAGGGGGAAACCCAGTGAAGGGGCCCCTAGCAACCAAAGCTGAGAGAAGAAACTTGGGACAGCGGTGCTAGGCATGCTCAGAGAGAGAAGGAGTGAGAGAGACAGACCGACAGACTGACTGACGGTCCTAGTTACTTTTTCATTTCTGGGACAGCACGGTTTCAGGAAGATACAGTCCATTCGTGGGTGGGTGGGTGGAAATGGTGGAATCCCATGATAGGGCCAGAGCCAGAGCCAGAGCCAGTGCTCGAGAGACAGATCTCACCCCACTTCTGGTACCAGTTTCTGTCTTACTTAGTTGTTCTTTGCTGGGACAGAATATTCAACATCCGCAGCTTAAGGGAGGGAAGATTTATTTTAGCTCCCAGTTTCAGAAGGTCACAGTCTGTTCACAGGTAGGCAGCTAGGAAACAGTGGAATCACATGATGGAGCTTGGGCCAGGTCCGGTGCCAGAATCAGAGCAGAAGACTGAGATCCACAAGGCATTGCAGGACAAAGCCAAGTCTAGGAGGAAGGGTGAAACTAGCACATGCCCTGCTGGGTTGGGGTCTAGGCCTCTGCCCCTTCCAGCCAAGTCCCACTTCCCAGTAGAGCACAGTGTCCGTAATACACTGGGTCCAAGCCAAAGTACCGACCTACTGACTGCGCTGCCGAGCTAAGTTCCATGGATAGACTCAGTAGAATGCAGCGTGCTGAGCACAGCCAGCCTGCCACTTACAACCACGGGTAGAAGCTCAGTGCTTGGGCTCATGGAATCTCAAGGAGGCATGGATGGGTGAGGATGATGAGGGGAGGGTTTCTTGGTCGTCATGGATATTGCTATATGCTGTGCAGTTAAAATCAAGTTCATTATGCTTTCTGTTTCCAAAACGTGCTGAAAATAAGCAGCTTTCTTTATGATCTTGTGACAAATAGGAATTCAGTTGGTCACTGAGAGACCAGTCAGCGATCCGGGGATCGAGAGGTTTCCTGGGGTTGTGGAGATGCGAAACATAGATTCCACCCTTCTGATGTTTGGCGTTCATTGTCACCTAACATAAAGAAACAAGAAGCAACAGGGCATTGTTCAAAAGGTTATTTCAAGAGGGAAGGCCTGGGGAGGTTTTAGATTTTTCATTCCTATTGCTTAGCCAGAACTCGGATGCATTTAAACTTGAGGAGACTCGAGAAATATATCCTGAGCCTGGGGATGCAGCTTAGTGATAAAGTCCTTGCCTAGTACGTATGAGGCCCTGGGTTTTGTCATAGAGACACAAAAACCGCCAAAAAGAAAGAAATGTGTATCAACTAATTAACTCCACATTGTACACAAGCATAAATTATGATTGGATTGCTTATATAGCAGTTGTTTTATTAAAACATCTGGCAGAGGATACGTGGTATTCTTGGACTACACTGAAGTTTACAGCTGGGCCTGGTGGTGCAGGTCTGTAATCTAGTATCCTGGGAAACTGAGGCAGGAAGATCACAAATTTAAGCCCTATCTGTAAAACAGTGATTTAGCAAGAACCTGTCTTAAAAATTTTAGAAAGGTCTGGAGCTGTAACTCCAGGAGAAGTCTTCGTGTTCAATACGCAGAACTACAGAAGAAAGGACAGGAAGAGCCCTCGTGCGCTCTCAGACACCTGCTTCACGTTCCTGCTGCTTAAGATCACTGAGTTGAAGGAGGCCCGCTCAGAAGATGGCTTACTGCCTGTGGCATACCCACCTGTGGTTCGATATTTTAACATCAGAAAGTGCTTCAGATGTGCACTGTAGTCGTGTCTTCCACAGGCACCTCCTAATCACTATTATTGATTAATCTTTTAGAGAAGTGTCTTATGGCGTGAGTAATGGTGACTGTAGCCTTCATACTTTCTTCCTGCACAGTAAACTTTAAGAGGAACCTCTCATTTGGGAAAGCACTGAGCTCTGTTTGAATTTAGCCTTCCAAAAATTCGGTAAGCATTCTCCTTGCATGAGACAAGTGTGAGAAGCGGCAGCCGCCAGCTCTCCCTGGAGTCCTCCTCAGCAGATTAGCTCCGGCCACCTGTCCTCAGGTGTCTTGTGTGCGGACGGGGGCAGTGCTGTTGCCACAGAGGAGAGCATTGTGAACGCTCTGTGGACCAACAGGTCGCCTTTAATTGCGTCTAAGTCTGCAGGTTCTATGATCGCATTAGAACTTGCAGTTTAGAAGACGCCGTATTTTCATTATGGAAAAGCATTACCGTCTAACAGTCACAGAGCAGGAATTCAGCAGGCACACGCTTTGGAGGTGACGTGTTTGCTTGCTCCTGTTTACGCATGTTTTCAGGCATAATTTCCTGGGGAATGAGATGAGACGAGAGGAGATGTTTGTCGCTCAACTCCATTCCTTGCATCTCAGCCGCATCCCTGGGAGCAGATTTCTGGATTCTGAGTGCTAGAAAATAAATTATTGAAGTGAGAAGGTGGAACTGTGCATTGAAAATTGCAAAACACGGTGAGGCTGGCTGGGCCGCCTTGTCAGAGAAGCTGGTCTCGTTGGGACGTTAGTGGTTAAACCTTAAAGGCATCTCCAACTTCTTCCCTTTGGAAGCTAATACTCTGGCCCTTCTCCCTTGACTCTGGCCCCTGGAGGAAAATCCTATAGCTAATGTGTGGTAAATGTTAATTAATTCAGTGCCATTTCTCCCACTATCTCCTGCATTTTAATCGCCATCCAATCTGAACTGGTGACTGTGTCTCTCAAACCTCAAGCCAGGACACATCGCCTGTATGGCCTGACCCTGGGCTGAAAACGACGCCAGCTGGGTCCCAGGCTGAGAAGGGGACTCCACAGCCGCTAAATAACTCGATGGCGTTAGCCACGTCTCTGTAACCATGTCTGTTCATTCCCGGGGCAGTAAGCTCATTCAGGAAACCCTAGAGGAGGTATGTGACTTCTGTACAAGGTATTGATGTATTTTTTTATTTCGCTTCCAGACTGAGACATTCTGAAATGCATCTGTGCTCAGAAAACAAATGTTGACGTTTTTGAGGTACAGTATGGATAACTAGGATCTTACTGCATTCCGAAACCCTTTTTGTACTAACCAGCCTGTTCAAGAACTTATGTTGAAGGAGAAAGAAAAGAAAAAAATTGAGATGAAAAATATATATAGCCAAATATTTAATAGTTATCCACTATGGAGGAAAAAGTCCTTTATTTGTAACTGTGAACTTAATATTTAAAAATTCCTTTACTTATTTCTATTTTATGGAAAGGAAAATAGACACATCACAAAATTCAGTAACCTGTCAAAGGTCACACAATTACCAGATAGCCAGATTAGAATTTCAGCTTGGTCGTGGGCTTTTAGGGAACCTCAAATCAGTTCCTACTACTTCTGTGTGGATGTTTTCAACCAAATTCAAACACTTTTGTTTGAGACCAACGAAGTCTTCCAACTCAGTATGGGTGTTATTCAACTCAATTAATTTTTAACAGAGATATCCCAGAATTAGTAAAAACCTCACAGATAGTACATAGTACCATCTCTTCTATAAAGATCAACTGGGATTGGATGCCTGTGTGACCTGCCCTGATACCACTGGAGGCATCCCCGGGACCCTGCCCATATTTGATAGTTGTTAGAACAACTCGCAAAGGCCGAGGTAATGCTGTACTTACTACCAGATTTTTATTGTGATGAATGCAACTCAGGATCAGACATGCCTGAGAGACACAGAGGGAAGATTTGGACGGGGACAGGGCTTGTGGTTCTGTGTCCTCTCTGGGAACATCACCTTCCTCTCATAGCCACATGGTCACCAACCCCGGAGATCCCTCAAACCTCATGGATTTAGAGATTTCACCCAAGTTCTCCGAGGTAGTCATAACTTTTTTTCTAGTTTTTCCCCTTCTTGGAGGTGGAGTGGAGCCGCTAGTTTTAATTTTCTAAGTACTCGGTTGGTGTCCTTGGAAACCAGTCCCTACCCTTAAGTGCCTGAGCGCCTTTCTTTTTCTCCTGTGCCAACTCACTGCATGAACCGTGGCCTGGTCCAAGGGGATCTTTAAGAGAAACTAGGCACATAGGAAATACCAAAATACCAAGGGGCTTAAGAACCCTACTCTCCTGTAGAACCCAGGATCAAAAACTCTGTGCACGTGTTTTTTTTGTGTGTGTGTACATCAATATATAATATACATTATTGTATAGAAAATATGTGAGGTGTGATTGAAACACACAGTAAGTGTTTAAATTAAAACTTAAAGGAAAAGCCACATTGCCGTCAACCCCCTCCAAATACTCCTTTCCACTTTGAGCACACATGTCTTTCTGGCCACGTTCTGAAGCAGCTCGGGAGTCCTCGCTCCTGGGTGTCTTCATGAGCTGTGACCCAAGTACGAAAGGAGTGTTGCTGCCGATGCCTTGGGGCCGAGAGGCAAGCTCACATGCACGGGCCGGCGAGGTTTATCCACCTTCTTCCCCACATCTGACACGTGCGGATTTTCCTCAAAGTCAGATGCCTGTGAAAGGTAAACTTTTGGGTGAATTGAAGGCGTCAGGGCAGCAGTGATGTAACTTCCTTTAGCTCAGCTCATCATGCAGTTACACGTCTTCAGCTCAACCGGAGACGCTCACACCAGGGCATTTCCAGAACTGATTCAGGAAGTGGTGAGAGGGGCTGGAGGATGGCACAATGAGCGCAAGGCCCTGAGTTCGATTCCCCAGCACCACAGTAAGCCGGGCATGGTGGTGCTTGTCTGTAATCCTAGCACTTGCGAGACTGAGACAGATAACATCGTTTGGAGATAGCTGTTCAGGAAATGCCCATGCAGCGGAACAAAGGCCCATTGCGTTGTGTTCACTCAGGGAGTTACTAGATTCTGCTTCGCGTGGGTCCCCACCCCCATCCAGGTGTCCCCGGGCAGGGAGCCTGGGCAGGGAGTGTGCAATTCCTGAAGTTTCTCCAATTGCTACAAATTAGAATCCACCAGGGGAAGAGCTCGCTAGAGGACATCATAGGGAGGTTATCATTTTTTTTTTCCTTTTGAAGCTGGTCCTCATATCTTTTTCTCATTACAATCATTACTTTGAAATATGATTTTTTTAAACAGTAATTTTCTAGAACAAAAGGGATAATACCATATTTCAAAAGCTTTACTGTGAAATTAAACCTTTGAACTACTGTGAAAGAAATTATTCCCTCAGGCCTTCAAGGCTTAAAGGTTATTAAAAATTTAATTTTAAAGAAGGCATCCAGGAAAAAAAAGTATATAAATGCTACTTAGAACCCAGATTGCTCAATTTAATAACTCCCGTTGCTCCTTATTTTTTAAATAATCTGGAAGTGTGAACAAATGCGCTCCGTTTTTTTCCAGCGGCAAATGAGTACGTCAACATATGGCTAGCTGCACCTCACGGTTGTCTGTTGTTGGGGGGGGGGTGCACCTGCCATGCGGGGGTTCAGCTGTGGCTCGGCCCCGTCTATTAGCTCAGAGAGCAGCAGAGAGCAGGAAACCCATTGGCTACAGGACACGGAGGACCATCCCCTCCCACGGCCACCACCGGCTGCTTCCAGGCACTGCCACGATTGTGGTCATGGTCCCCGCTAAAGGATGAGAGCAGCGGCCGAGCGGCCGTGCTCTTGTCTGGAGTGTGAGAGGCCCGCCTGCCTCCCGCACTGTGGGCGCGCGGTCCTGTGGAGGGACCTGAGGAGACTTGGCTTCTTCAGGCCTCGGTTTCCTCGTCTGTCGGTCTGGATGATAACAGTCTCTGCCTCCTCTGCCTCGCCGGGTTGTCAGGGAGTTGGCGTCGCTGTGTGCACGGAATGCGAGGCTGGAGACGGTGCTACCGCACACCGGCCACCACGCGCAGTGGCATCTTAGTTAGGAGTGTTTGCTTTCCCCACCCGCCCCATGCAGGTGCCCTAATGCATCCCCAGAGTAAAGGGGACTGCACCGTGGCCCGTGGCCTTGGAGAGCTCTAGAGCAGGCAGGGGAGAGGGCTGTGTGGCCGACAGTGAGCACCCGCAACGTGGTAGAGTGGCCCTTCCAAGGCCCATGCAGGCGGTGGTTGGGGTTGGACCTGCCTTGGTTGGGGGGGGGGGGGGGTGGCCCAGGGGAATGGGGTTCCAGGATGGTCCCCAGAATAGACAGTCTAAATATAAAAGCAAGGAAGACCATGTGGCATACGGAAAGCCTGTCTCCCCAAAGCCCTGATGAACAAGTTGCATAAGAGCTGTGGTTCTCATCTCTATGTGCATTTCAAAAATCATACAAGAAGCTCTTGAGAAACATCACGCCCTGACCTATGGACCAGACCGCACAGGGCTGAGGTCTCGGGTTTCACATGTGGATCCGCGCACACGTGCTGGCCCCCAGCCAAGGCTGAGCCCCAGGAAGGCGACAGAGTACAGCACATTGTGAGCAGCGGGCCAGGCAAGTGCCAGATAGTGCTGCTGCTGCTTAGCGCTGAACTTCTGAAACGTGACGATGACCTCAACGCCCTTCCCTTACACGTACTTACTGAACTTCTTTGGTATTTGTATGCACTTGCCGGGGGAAGAAGTAGCAACGCCACTATCGAATCTTCCAGCAGTGGTCCAGACTCTCCGGCTGCACAGTGGGCCCCCTTACCAGGCTTCGCCTGTGTTTACAGCCACTGCTCTTTGTTCAGGTGCCCTCCTGAGCTCCTCCTGTCAGACCAGCAGTGGCTTTTGATCCCACAGGAGCACGAACGAACCCTCCTGTGAACCGTCAGCATGAGGGAGCTAGGTTGCATGCTCCTTAAGGAAATCTAATGCCAGATGATCTCAGGCAGAGCTTAGACGAGGATGCCGAAACCACCTTCCCCAACTCCCATCCATGGAAAAATTCTCCTCCACAAAGGTGACCCCTCAGACCACCAGGGCTAGCAGACCGCCATTTGGCTCATATTCGCTCCAGAATCTTCATGGAGGTGATTTGAAGCGTTTGCCGGGGTACTTAGCCAGAACAGCACTGGGCGGTCCTGGACAGCATTTGCTTGCGCTCTTCTCTTAGAAGTCTCTCGCCCGAGCGTGAATTAACCTTGAACTGTAGCAGCAAGCTCTTGCCCTCCTCTCAGTGTACCTTGAGGAACAGTGACTGTCACCCTTGGCCACTCACTGATATGTCTGTCTCTAGCGCCCATACAGTGCAGGTCATGCAGGGGTACCAGTAAAAATTAAATAACCGGGAGCTGATCACATGACTCCTTTCCCGTGGGTAGAACTGGAAACACATTTGGGTCTTTGCTTGAAGGGATTTGGGGAAAAGCTTTGGTTCTCAGCATTCGGAGGTGCTTGCCTGCCTCAAAGAAGGTGTGGAGGACCAGCAACATTTCTCTGGTATGACTGTGAATGGTTATTTTTGGGATAACTTAGGCACATAATCAAATTCTTCTGTGGGCTTCCCCAGAACCCAAGGGGTAAGGTTTATATTGGCCTACCTGGGCTATAACTGGACGCTGCTGCCTCCCATGTTATTAAGATGCACTCCTGTGACACAGAACGTGTCAAGCATTTTAGAGTGCTCATGTGGAATCATATGTAATAATATATTTCTGATAAAAATATGCATCCCATTTCTCTTCAGAAGGCGTACATGTTTGCTTTTCCGTCTTCTCCAGTGTTAAGCTTGCTACACTTTTAATGGAAAGTTTCGAAGTCTGTGCTGCCTTCTTAGCGTGACTGCTGATCTCCTAGATGGCTAGGGTGTCACTGGGAATGAGTTTTCTCATTAACCTCAAACATGACAACTTGTCAAGTTATGACTAACCAAATAAGTGCGTACCCAGAACTCGAGTTGCCGTTCTGGCGCTTGCATGGCTCTGCCAATTAAATCTATAAATAGCACGTTGTGAGCACATTTCAGGGGTTTGAAAAACTAAACTGCTTCTGGATGTCCTGAAAGACAAGAATAGCAAGAGATTATCCAAAGAAAATGGAAGAAAACAATTGGCTCTTTTGGAGAGAAATGAACATCACTTAACAACACAGGAATCAAACGATCACAGACACATTTGACCAATATTTGTTGTCGTTGGATCTGCGCGCACAATTCCTCGGTGTGACTAGGAGCTAGGATTGAGTCTTCAGGGTGAATATGGCTTAGGGGCTGTTTCTTGCACTCATATCCTGCAGGACTCTCACTATGGGGGACAGAGATAGAGCAAATGTGGTGATGATGGGACTCAGCTGTGCAAAACAGTCACATCAGATGTCCAGCAAAGGAGTTGGGAGGACGCTGTGGGGACCCAGGTGTTCATGCAGGGGAAGGATAGTGCCAGGGAAGGAGAGGAAGGGGACAGCAGAGGAAGGGGCATTGGCAAACTAAAGAGCCAGTTGACATAATCCAGAATGTCCTGGTTTGTTGTGGGAGTGCCTGTGGTATGGGAGGCTAGTACTTCGTGCTTGAGTTCTCACATTTAGAGGCAGCTCTGAGGACGCTTGACAGCAAGGAGAGCTAGGAGCCGACCTGGCTGGTCTGCTGCAGGGGCTGGGCTGGAGTCACGCTACAGCTCCGTCATTCCCGCCGGGGGGCTCAGGCCACATCCAGCAGCTATACACAAAGTCGTCCCCCGCCCCCCCCCCCCCCCCCCCCCCCCCCCCCCCCCCCCCCCCCCCCCCCCCCCCGCCCGTTGCTCTTGTCCTTTGAAGGGAGTTGTGGAAGCTGCATGTTTTCCTTTTTTGATTTTTATGCTCATTGATGCTTAAGGGCCTGGTGGTGGTCCAGTGCCTGCCCTGTGCCCAGTTGGCTAACCCACCAGGGGGCATCGGCAAAGAACCACTGGATGCTTGAAATGGGAAAAATAAGATTGAACTCATAACTTAGAAAAGTCATTAAGTAGTTTCAGACCTACCGGGCGTGTGCAGTCAAGCCCGCGGGCCTTGGCGAGGTTGAACTGTTGCCCTAACAACCACACCTAACCCGCGAGCCCCGCAGCGCGTCGACAGCCGCTCCCTGCTCTCGCCCTTCAGTGGCACACGTGGCGTCTCCTCCGCCACGTGCACCCCGTGAGAACAGGAAACTGGTTCCAGCAATCGACCTCTCTGTGCCCCGTGCTCGGTGTTGCTCGATAAAGATTCGTGGAGTGGCTCACGGTGAAGCCAACTTGCTCCTCCGTGCCTTAAAGTGTGTTTTAGGGTCGGCACAGTGAGTGAAGGTCATTTGCCTCGCTGAATGAGGTCGATGGCCACTCCCTCAAATTGAGGGGCCAGTCCATTTGAAAGGCCAGGTTCTCCTCAGAGGACAAGAAGTGGAGGGATGAGAGAAGACAGGGAGGCTTCGGCAGTTGCTGACGAAGGTGCCCCTTCCTCAGCTCCACTGTTTCAGTAGAAACATCACTTCTCTGCCCGTTCTGTTTTGGAGAAGGAAGCTAAGATCTGAGGGACACACGGAAGGAAACTGGAGCCTCAGAAGCCACGAGTGTCGACACCCATGAGGCGAGCGAAATCCGGAGTGGCAGCTGCACACGCATGGTCTGCCGCGTAGCCGGCCTTGGAGGACGAAGCGCAGGTGCGTTGTGGCGGCTTCACCTCCTCAGCCGAAGCCCCATCGTCCTTCTTCACAGATTTTCACTCACGTATATTTGTAGAAGAAAATAGTAACGAGGCATTGACACCCCGCAGCGATCCCGGGTCAGGGTAACTGGGACTTAGAACAGCAGGACATCGAACGTGAGCCTCTTCTACATAAAGTGGGACTGTAGTGAGCTCTGTCTCACACGGGGTGTTGGGAGAAAGATAAGAAATCATGAATCTGCTTCACATGTTAGTCTGTACTAAGGATTCATGCGTGGGATGTCTGTCCTGTGTGTCTTTATGAAAAATCCCTCGTCTGAGTCCTGCGAGGAGACAGTATTATTACAGATGAGGAAAGATTGTGGAGAGAAAGGAGTCGGAGCGCCTTATCCTTCTGCCTCCTTGAACAGACCAGGAGCCAGGATTCAGATTCAGGGACTCAGTAAAACTACCCTTTTTCTGACGTAAGTTTCGATGTCTGTTTCATCTTCAAGTTACAGAAATTGTCTCTGTTTGTCCACCGTGAGAACACATTCATTCTCTTGCCTGTCCATTCACAGCTTTAGGACTTGCCTGCTTCATCTAGAAAGGTTGTGTGGTGGCCAATCAGGTGTCACCTGACCCCTGAGCGTCGCTGTTGTCTGGTGTCTGAGTTTCCTCAGGCTCCTAGAACTAAGAAGTTGCTCAGTCTGGAAACGGGATACAGAGAGATAGGCACGTTGTATTAGTCACTTTCCTGACACTGGGACTGAATGTTCGAGACGTACTGCTGGGAGTCAGCAGGTTCTGTTGGCTCAGAGTTCTCAGTGGGCTCTGTTCAGAGTCGGCTGGCTCCGAGGCAGAATCAGTGCGGTGGGAGGTCACGGTGAAGGGAGACTGCTCACCCTCTGTCAGCCAGGAAGCAGAGAGAGAAGGCAGAGGCGGGGACCAGAATGCACCCCTGCAGTCCCTGTTTCCCAGTGGCCCACTCCTTCTGCCCAGGCCCCTCAGAATGTGAGACATTTGGAGGACATATTAGATCTAGACGTCAACACACACCCTTCCATGTAGAATGGAAAGATCAGGGTGAGAGAAAATGACCTGTTCCTAGGAGGAAGAGATGCCCCAAAAGCTAGGAGTGTGGACCCCCACGAGGGAGCCCAGCCAGGGACATAATTGTCATGATTGCACTAGGAACGAGAGGAGGGACTCTTTGGTGTGAACAGCAGAAGGAAAAGACCCAGTCGCAAAGGGCACACACAGTGACTTCACACTGTGGCTGTTAGAGTGGCTGCCCACTGCTGACCTACACTGTCATTTCCCGTTTGATACTGGTGTTCAAGCCAAGCCCAATGATGCAGGCCTGTTATCCCAGCACTCTGGAAAGCTGAGGCTGGAGAATCGCAAGTTTGATCCCAGCCCAGACAACTTAGCGAATTAGCAAGACCTTGTCTCAAAATTGAAACCCCAAAATATGTTGAGGATGTATCAAAAAGGCCCTGGGATTGACCCCCAGAACCACACACACAAACACACACACACGCGCGCGCGCGCCTTTGGCATGGTAGTTGTTACCGTATAATCTGAGTGTACCTTCCTCTGTTCTTTGCATGTTCTAATTCTGATTCTACCAGTTATTCACTTGGTAGCCTTGGGCAGATTAATTTGTTCCTTTAAATTTCATAAAGCTTTCAAGTAGATATAATTTGGGTGACATGAGATAGTGCCTGAGAACCTTGCAACTTTGTTTTTCAATGGAATTTAATATACGTATATATTTGCCACTCTATCTCTTCTCATTTCGTCTTTATCACCGAGTATACTAGGCATCAGGAAGTCAGACAGATAAGAATCCAGAGCTTTGAGCGTTAATAAACAAGCTTGATTTTCACAGGTCATAGGCTGTCGATGCAGTTCTTACAATCGTAGAGTCCTGACATCTCCGTGTGTGAGTCATAGTCTTTGTAGATGACTTCTTCTTCATTTTCAAATGAGGTCTTTCAAAATCTGTTATGGTTTGGGTGTAGGATGTCCCCCAAAGCCCCAAGTGTTTGGAAGGTGATGTAGTCATGGAGGTTAATCCATCGGTTTCCTACTGTGGGAATCGATCAGGCTGGGCTAGAAGGAGCAGGTCACCGGACCTTGACCTGGATGGGCCAGGTCCTCGACCGTACCCTTCTACCATGACCAGCCACCCATGAACGTTGCCCTGAGACCTCCTGAAACTGTGGGTTAAAATCCTCCATCCCTGTAGTTATAGGCATGAGACGTTAAGGCCCCGCTAGGAGAAAGTAATTAAGACAACACCCCTCCTTTTGGTCATGTCTTACCTGCCACAGAGTTAACATCCTATGTGAAGTGTCAAATTTGCAGATGAGCTGAATCAAGATAGGACAGAGGGTGTTGAAAAGTCACAAAATAAGTCTGGAGCAGAAAATGAAGAAATACAAGTAAAATATAAGATGAACATTGTGTCTTCTAGAGAACTCATGCTACCATAGAAACCCCAGTCCCAGTCGGGAATATTTGCACAACGTTGGAAAGTACACTGTCCTTTCACTTCTGGTCTCGTTGTTTTAATTTCCCTTCTGTGCCACTGCTGCCCTCCCACAGACCCCGACATTCCTCCTGGATTCCGTCTCTGCTGGAGCAAACGGCCTGTTTACTGCTCGGTTGACAGTTTTGTCACACATCAGCTAGCCACTAAATATTTCACGTTGGCTAACATGGACACAGTCTCTACCTTCGAACTGTTTATGCCTAAGAGGAAAAAAAACTTAAAACAAAATAAATCGGTAACATGTGGTCTCTGTTGTGATACATGTTTTGCTGATGTCCAGGCTCCTGCTTCGGCGTATTTGTGGGAACCGTGATCCAGGCTGAACGCCAAAAAGATAAACTTAATCCAGAATTAAATATATATGAGGTGAAGCACTTGAAATGAAGTTAGAAACAGTTGAGTGTTTAATTGCAAAATGAAGCAGACGCCTACATCGGCAGCAGATAGAAGATAAAGGCTGCAGGTGCTCTCGTGGTCCCAAACAGACTGATCTATCTGTGTTGATGCTCTAGTTATTGTAAATTGACTGTTACTTTGTTGAGATGAGAGTCCAATCTCCACCTGTGATGTCATTATCGCCTTTTACCAATCGTGACATTTGCTCTTAAACCCTTTATCTTAAAGCCTCAGATAAAAAAGACATTTACCAATAAGGACGCTCAGGACCTACAAAGGAGGCCTTGTGTAGCGATAGTAACAACGAAAGGATTCTCTTGTGAGCTACGCGTGCCTTTGCTATGTTGAAGCCTTACCGTGCAAGGCGGTGGTGCCAGGAGGCCGGGCTGTGGGGAGGTGACTGGGTCCGGAGGGTAGCGCCCTCCCCAAGGGGAACTAGCGCCTGACGCGGACGCTGCTAAGTGCCTGGGCACTCGGCCACCCTCCTGACTCGGGAACAGCAGAGGGAGACTATGGGCCTTTGTGAGTCAGGAGGCAGGTCCCAAGAGGCAGAGCCTCTGCCAGCCCCTTAACCTCTGACGCTCCCTCTTCCAGAGGTAGAGCCACCCCACGTGCAATCTTCATATAACCTGAACCTGGGAAGTGCTGCTCCCAGTGCAGAGCTGGCCCGGAATGACTGTAGAAGCTCAGCCCCCCACGATACCCAGCCCGTCGCCTTTGGCTGCCGCCTTCAGCAGCTCAGCAGCCCTAGGTTGCAGTTTTCTCATCTTTATCAGAGCTGGTAATGCGGTACATTGCATGTGTTATTGCGAGACCAAAGCCCACAACAAGTGCGGTGTTCAGCATAGCGCTAGCCACGTGGCCTGTGTGCTCACCGCTGGCTGGCGCTGGCTGCCATCTGCCCATCCTGACCACCCACTGTGCTTTGCTCCAGCTTCCAGTTGTTTCATTCCCTTGCTCTCTGTCTCAGGAAATTACTCTCCCACCAATGGAATCTTATAATTACAGCGACGCTGTCAACGAAAGCTCCCATCCTCCAGACCGCAGGGCTAGACATGGAGCCCGAGCATGGATAACCAGACTCTTCCTGGCTGTTGGCTGCTCTGGACGGTCACATGAACTGGGTTGGCCAGTTAGAAGTCGTCTCTTTGTGAGGTTTATATATGCTGGCTTTCCTGATTTTCTGATTATCATCATGCGGTCTCTGAGCTCTGATCTGACATCCATACCTAGGGACCCTGGGCACACGACCAACTCCCTAGCAGAAGGAAGGGTGGATGATGACAATCTCAGGCCCAGTTTCTTAGAGCTCCACGTTGCCCTGATGCCTGCTGTCTTCCCGTCGCATGATCTACATCTCCGGGACCTGCCAGGAATTCTCTCATGCTGATTAACTTGGCGTAGACTAGCTTCTCCCAGGTGAGACTGGAAGAGTTCTGACTCGCATGCTTACCCTTGATGTTGTTATGGCCATCGGTGAGTAGCCACTGACAAAGGCACTGGGCACCAGCAAATGCTCAGGACATTTTTACCTGAACCGAGTCAGTAGGTGAATTTTTCAAAAGAATGACGGATGTTCTCTGAATGACTGTGTGGTGACGGCGGATGCGCTCAGGTGACTCTGTTCAGAATCCAACAAGATACACGATGAGCGTCGGTGAAAGAGCTGGCAGAGACAGAGAACAGCCGTGACTTTCGAGTGGGGCCGACTTGCATTCGAGTGCCACGCTTGCCGCTTGTAAGTAGGGTGTCTCTGGGGAGCACCCTTACTGTCCCTGAGATCTGTTTTCCCAAGCACAAAAGAAGGAAAATATTCAACAGACACATTTAGTATCTGCTTACCTTCTGCAATTCGTAAGAGTCTGGGCTCTCCCATTACACGATTGTTCTTTGCATTATACAACAATTTTTTGTGAGACTGCCAGTACTAATACTACAAAGCTGTGCTATTTTTTTAAAAAGATGATATACTAGATTCCAATTATACTTTTATGTTTTTTTCAAAAGTTTCTAGAGTAAACTAAGTCTGATGTGTCATATCATAAAGTTTTCTTTAAATAACTGCCTTCCACATATTGGATTCCATTTACGTACACAAAACCTTTTCCTTAGAAAAGCAGCAATAATTATCTTTGATTGATGACTGGCCGCCTCATCTTGTTGTTAATGATTCATGGCCCATGAGTCACACTTATTCCCTTTCTGAAATGCATTCCTTGGACAATGCTTTCTTTACGTACTTCCATATCATTTAATGAAAATGTTTGCACAGCCGGTAATCAGAACAGGAGGCGTGGGCCACGAAAGCGCTGCAGGCTCTGCCTACTTCAAGAGGCTTATCTTCTCTGGTAATTGAGGGTAGCTTTTCCCAGAGACAGCCTCGTGGTTGAGACATATTAGAAACTGTCTTTAACAATCATTTCCCATTACCAAGGGAGTCCGGGATAATGGAATGTATAGTCACTTTCAATTTATGTCAAATTTTCTGATGCATTTGTACCACCAACATTTTATCAGCTTGTCACCGGAACAAATGAAGTTGCAAATTACATTGGCTTTTTTTTACCTCATGAAATCTTGGAAACTGTTTATTTTTAACACAAGAGTCCCCCCTCTCCTTTCCATGTGTGTCGTGTAGCATGCTAGAGTTTCCACATTCTGGGTTTCTGTCACCTACTGAGGGTAGCAGGGAGGCATGAGGATTTCTTCTTGGGGCTGCGAAGGTTTGAGTGAAGGGATTCTGCTTTAAATGGCCTATTAAAGCCACATGCAGATCCAGGTGCTCAGCGAGGAGCGTTTTGATGAACTACCTGTAGGCAGGGTGGAGAATTGCGGGTGTTCCATCCGGGAAGGCCATTATGCTCTGGTTAAGTTCAATAGCCCGGCAGGCCTGAAAGGTTACAGTTGATATGTGTCTTCATTACATCCTGTGGGCTGGATCCCTCAGAAGGCTGCAGATGGCTTATTTGGGCTACAATTCTCTTCATTTGTGCTGCAGTGAGCTATGTTGGATCTGGCCAATAAGTCTGAGAGGCTCGGCTGGCTTTGAGAAATTGTATTCCATCATTTCTCCATTGTTCTTCTGCCTAAAATTCTGCGAGGACTTGCCACCTGTGGTGTCACTGAACAGTCACTAACACTTTGTTGATTTGCTAGGTGTCAGCAATCACCCCAAAAACAATAATGACAAAAACACCAACAACAAAAATCAATGAAATCAGTTACTGTGTGTTGAACCTGTGTGATAGTATGTACTAGTTATGGCTCCTGTGTTTTGTTTTATTCTGTCTTTTTTAAACCATGTTCTCACAAGCCACCTGCCGTTGCCTCTTCTCTCTCTACCTTAGAAGAAAAGGAAATAGTAAGAGATTAAATATCTTTGCCAAAGCCACATTCCCAGTGTATATTACAGGCAACATTGAGATCCAGGTCTGTCAGGCTACAGGGAAGCCCTCATGGCTGTAAATCAACTTGAGTCCGCCTTGGAGACACACAGGGGCCAGTTGGGGAGCAAAAAGAAATGTACGTAACTCTTATAGAACAAGAATGCTCATTAAAACACTTTTGTGAGCAAAGCTGTGTGTATTGAGGGTTATTTATATCTGTGTTTGGGGAAGTAATTAAGTCTACAAAGGAAAGGTTAGCACATCTGTGGGGAAGAGGTGACTCAGGAGTGGCCACGAGCCATGACGAGGTGTGGGATGGTGGAGCGAAGCTCAGGTTGATCTTGAAAGAGCACGGTGAGCCGGGGCAACAGCGAGAAAGTCAAGGCCTAGAGAGGAGGCGTTCCTGTGGGTATGCTGAGATGGTGAGCCCAGGAAAAACGGCAAGGTGCCGAGCTATTGGGCTGTGTTTGCCAGGAGAAGAGGGACCACAGGGGTTAGACAGCCGAGAGGGGCTTCCGCTTCTTAATTATTAAAAATATCCAGAATACAAAGCTATAGGGAAAGAATAAGAGGCTTAAAAATGAACTGAAGATTAAACCCTGCCTTATTTGTCTCCAGGTCTCTGGTTACACTGATGCAAGCGATGGCAACAGGACAGAAGTTGTCTGGGTGGCAGCTTCCTGTCCTGATCCTGAGTAGCCCACAGGGGCTTAAAACCTCGAGCATTTTTTTAAGAGGGGAAATGAGTTAAACCAAGCTGAATTGATTTTACTGTTGTTTCTTACTTTCTAACATTTCCTCGTGTCGCTATGCCAAGGACATGGCGTGTGGAGTCCAGCTGGACTGGGGAGACCCCAGCATCCAACTTGGGTTGTTTAGCACAAAGCTCTCTCCAAGCTTTAAGTAATGGGGTCAGTTTTGCAGGGATTTCCAATGCGAGTGCCATAGTGTCTGACGCATAGCGAGGAGGCTCTTAACACTAATCTGGCAGTTGCATTGATATTTGGAAAAAGCAGCTGACCCTTCCCTTAAAATGAGCTGCTTTCTTACCTGGTAGGAGGCTGATCTTGTACAGTTGACTCTCTTGCTCGCCATTTATATTACCTCTAAGACGGCACCTTCCTCACCTGGGCTACAGTTTGCTTTGTGAGATGCACCTTGACTGTGAGCACACTAGAGGAAGGGATTTGCTGGCCACGCTGATGAGGGCATTCTGCACATGATACCCCGTATGAAGCTTAGAGCGGCTCCAAGTTAGTATAGACTGAGGGCCTGCATAATGAGACGCCCAGTTGTGGGCACGCAAGGACATAGCTGTGACATACCTGCATCGACGCTTCCAAGGGCGTGTGTTTTGTAACGGTGGTTACCTGCTGCCATCTGGTCGCACCGTCGCCAGTGCGCACCCCCTTGGTGCTCTCCACGTCTCTTTTGAGGTGGAGTTGGTGGACGGTGAGTTGTACTTGTCTGGTGTGTGTGACCTGCTCATGTTGACACACGTACATGCTCAGGGAGCCAGGACCCCAGTTGAGATGTACCCCCTCCAGGAGTTCCCACTGCCCCTCTCCCTACTCCTCTGTGTCCCCTGTGCCACTCCTTGTTTGATTTCTGTCACATATGTGTCTTATTTTCTGTAATTGTATATACATTGAATTGTGTACTGTGCTGTCTGATTTCTTTCAGCAGCAGCACCTGACGACCCATTCAGATTACAGCTTGAGTGGCGACTTAGTTACTTTTTCTTGTTGTTGTTGCTGTTGTTGTTGCTGGAACAGAATTACCCGACATCCACAATGTAAGGGAAGAACGATGTGTTTTGGTTCAGAGTTTCCAAAAGGTCTCAGTCCACTGAGGGCCGGCCAGCAGTGGTAGGAACGGTCTGGCAGAGAACCACAGCTTGTGCCGCAAGGAGAGGAAGAAGCAGGAGCCTCCAGCAGAAGCC
The DNA here is from genome assembly GCA_004027205.1 of Ctenodactylus gundi. Classification (NCBI taxonomy): domain Eukaryota; kingdom Metazoa; phylum Chordata; class Mammalia; order Rodentia; family Ctenodactylidae; genus Ctenodactylus; species Ctenodactylus gundi. Next base: position 29,082 of record PVKB01000329.1, read on the forward strand.
AGAGCCGGAAACACATCTCTCCAGACCACATGCCTGTCGCAGTCCACCTGCGTACCGTCTGCCACTGGCCTGTAATCCGCCCCTTGTGACTAGGTCCCACTTCCTAACAGCTCAGGAAATCCCTGGGCGCTCCACAGTATCTGAATATATGAGGTTTTTAGGGGACAGTCCAGATCCCACACCATGACACGTGGTAACTTTGCTTGTGGAGTGGCCTCTCACTGTACAGATATCATGGTTGGTTTGCCTGTCCAAGGCTTAAGCCTCTTTGAGTTACTTTTACCACCCCTTGTCTCACGTCTTTGATATTAATAAATCCCTTCTTTAAAAACTACTCCAAATTCTAAGTTTCTGACTGTCTCTAGTTCTTGGGTAGAAAAATAGCCCATGAAGAAGACACGTAGAACCAAGGCGTTTGTGGCCATTGTTGTGGTAGTCTAATGATGTAACTGACATGTGCCACAGCATGTTGTGGCGTGTTGTTTTATAATTCTTGGACAATGAACACAGCATCCCTTATAAGGTGAGCGGTTGCATTCTCTCCCTTTTATGTCTAATCACTGTACTAAGAGATTCATGGATTATGAGGATGTAGTTAAAAATCTGCATCCTTGCATCTGAGTCTACCTGTTGATAAGCACGTGCTGAAGGCCTAAGCCATCACGCACAGGAAAAGCAGTAAACAATCTAAAAGTGAAAAAGAGCCCCACGATCTTCCACATCCCGACTTGCATTTGTTATGAAGCTAATATGAACCTTCACGTCAGGGGTCCCGTATGCGGACAACCTCTTCCACAGCTGTGGGCTTAGCAGTCTGCTCATAGGGGCGCATATTTTATGTGATTTTTAAGTTTTGATAGGTCTTCCAATGTAACTGGTTAGAACCTGTATCTCTTTATTCTGTTTTCCTACCACGGATATTTTCCTAGGAAGAGAGGCCTTGGAGATCCCAGGAGAATCTTGGAGGTCGAAGTAGAAATTGAAGTTTGGCGTTGGATGGGGAGACACAGATGCGCACACGCGTGTATTCATCCACTTAGGAATTAAAATCTTGGGCTCAGTAGGGTAGGTGCGTGCGGTTCACAGTCACTTCCTATACATGGACTTAGACTGACCATCTCAGAGCAGAAAGAGTATCTGTGACTCTTACTGCTCCCTTTGTAAACTCTCTGGGCTCTGTGGTCTGAAGAGGCGAGTTCAGACATCACCCAATATGCCTGGCCGTAGTGGGTGCCCATTGGCAACGGAGCGGTGGAAACTTTGGGCAGCAAGGCTTTCCCCCATCAGCCACCTACCAGCTAGTACTCAGTGTCGGGAGATGCCATAGCAACAGTGACCCAAGTCGCATAAGATATCAATAAACCTTTGCTGTCAAACCCCTGTGTTCTGCTCCATGATCAGAATTCCCGTGTGTGCACCTCCTTATCCAGGCCAGAGCCTCTCTGAGGCTGAGGAAGTACTCTTGCCAAATTGCAGCTTTAAACATAGGATTTTAGGTATAATGTGAGTGCTTCAAGGTGCAGGGTAACCTCCAAAAACCACATTTTTAGCTAATCGCCTGTAATGCCTGGGCTCCTCTTCGACACCCTCTCCCTTTTGTGGTTGGTTCCTCTGTTGACAATTCCTCCACTGTCCCCCGTGACCCTATACTCAGGCCTGAACGGATTCCACCCTCCGTTCTTCTCCTTGCCTGGGTAGTTTACTTTAATTAAGCCTTTGTCTCCTGCCCTCAGGACACTGTCTGGCAGTGTCCTACCCGCTTCAGGTTATCCTGAGGCTCCCCAAAGCTGAGATCTCCCTGTTGCAGTGATGACTGTTCTGGGTGGGAAAGGGAGCAGTTCAGACAGAAGGTTATAAAGGCTAAAAATTAAGAGTCTCAAGAACCACCCTAGGGCACAGGACAAGAAGGCGATTTCAGTTTGGCAAAATAGCACAGGATTCTTGGAGGAAGCAGTGTCTGTGTCAAGCTGTGGTGAGGGAGCTGGAATCAGCCAAGCCAAGATCTGTAGGACTGTGTGTGCATTTGTACAGAGTGTAGGCACGTGGAACAGATACACAGGAGGCGACTATTCATAGGTGTGAACGTTTTTTAAACAGGGGGGTAGCATGGAACAAAACCTGATTTGCACGTATCTCGCCAAGTTGTTCCTGACGCGCGTGGCCGAGGGTCGGCACAGAAGCCGCAAGTGTTGGCCGTCTACACGCATGCCTTAGCAACAGAGGCAGCTCTGCCACCCGGGTCCCTGGCGGCTTGGTACCTGTGTGTACATCACAGAGCGAGCCTACCTAAACTACTGGGTGACGTATCTTATGGGACATTGTCGTATAAGGAGACTGTCAAGGCCTGCGATGTCACTTTCGCGAGAAGTGACCGTAGCTGTGTTGCAAGACTGTTCATGAGAGCTAAACACAGTTTTTCACTCTTCACGAGAAATGTTCATGGTGCAGGTGGAGCGCAGGGGCACCTGGCACAGGAAGGCTTGCTGTGGTGGACGGTGTCTCTGGTGCCATTTTACACCCAGTCAGCCTAGTCATGCCTCCCTTCACATCAGATAACTTAGCTGCTACTCACTATCCCAAGCGAGTCAACGTCCCAAGCCGGTGGGCGCAATCACCACTGCGGTACAGGACGTTTACCGTGAGTCTGTGGGAATTGCAAGCCCCTCAGCCCTTTTGTTTCAAATGAGGAGTAAACATAGCACTCCTCCGGGGGTGATTTGAAAATCCAACGAAAGGATCTTTGGGAGAAATAAAAGCACCCTTGATAGAAATGCCATCCTAGAGTAGGTCTCCCTGCCGGACTCAGTGCTATAGGAAGCAGGAGGATCATAATTTGAGCACAGCCCGGGTGGTTTAGCATCTTGGCAAGACCCTGCCTCAAAATCAAAAATACAGACGAAATGAGAGGGGGATGTAGTTCATTCTGAAGTTTGTGGGCTCAATCTCCAGCTACAGCTAGCGTGGTTTGGATGTGGAATGTCCCCCAAAGTTTCATCATGTATTTGGTTGTTATAGATGGTGTATGGAATCATACGCTGTTTGGAGATTGGCGCCTAGTGTGGAGGGGTGGATTACAGGCATGTAAGCTGGATTATCGGCATGTAGTGTGGGTTTACCACACCTATAATTTAAATTAAATTTAAATGAAATAAATAAAATGTAGGTGTTCAGTGAGCTTTAATGAACGTGCCCCAGGAAGGCCCTGCCCCTTCCTACCAAGGTAGGGCTTCACCTTTGCTCTGATGTCTCCATGTCGCTGACTTGAGAGGATGACTCTCAGCGGATCTTCCCGTAAATACGAACTGTCTCTTTGAATTAATACACTTAATACAAATTTGAGTAATGCTGGAATTCTATGAAGAGCGTAATTTTATGGGTCAGTGGAAGCTTATGTTATATCCCTTCTGAGAGAGTCCATATTTGTTTAATATTCAGAGATGATCCACCCATTTTAAATATGATCGAGACCGTAAGCACTGTAAGGCACATGCAAATACAGCGGGAACTCGGATGCATTCTGGAAACACTGATCACACGTGAATGTCCTGGTCTTTGTAACAGTCTTTCGTGGTCAAAAGCGATGTCCCAGGATGTCTGATTTGTTTATTTATTTAGTCCTAGAATTGAGCTCAGGGCCTTCACTCTGAACTACGTCCCAAGTCCATTTTTATGTTCGATTTTGAGACAAGTTCTCACCATTTGCTAACCTGTACAAGTGATGTTCAAGCTGGCGGTCTTCCTGTCTTTGCCTCCAGAGTGCTAGAATTAGAAGCCTGCACCACTGGGCACAGTTTGTTTTATGTTTTAAAGACACAGTCACGGTAGGTCCCATTCATGGAGGACAGGGCCCCGGGTGGGGTTGGGGACAGTGCTAATGGGGCTGGCTCCTGGCCTTTCCCTGGGCCTCGCCTGCGACCTCACCCTTTGGGAGGAGTTTCCCTGGCCTGAAGGCCAAGGCTCTTGTGTTCCCTTAGTTCCCTGTGTTGTGTTCCTGTTGTCTTTGTGACGTTCCGAACATGTGTCTGATTCAAAGAGCTGAGCTGCAAGACACGGGGACCGATGGGGCTTATTAAGCAGTAACCCCCCTTCGCTTCCAGCCGTTCCGGGCTCGTAACAGGTGCACAATAAATATTTATCAAGCTAATGAACGGGTGATTATAGAAATGAGCACTTGGCTACATAATCAGGCCCACGACCGGGAGAGATAGTCATTAGACTTTCAGCATCCTTTTAGAGATAGAAAGTTATTCACATTTTTAAGCTGAGGAAGGGGAAAAATTTGGAAACTACTTAAATGAAGAAAATTGAGGGCTGAAAGCTCCCAAAAGCAATACTCAGTTTTTAAATCCTCATGCTCTTTTGAAAACAAAGCCTGCTATATGTAACTGAGTTTGCTGTTAAAATTTCAGCATTTGGTTCAGTAAATTGAAAAGGCAGAGTTTGTAGACTAGTAAATATTTACAAATTGAATTTACTGGGTGGTATTTCTCATCTTTGATACAGATTCCTCCCTGGGCCTCTGTCCTTTCTAAGAGCAGCGCTGTTCATCCCGGGCTAGGCGAGCAGATGCGAGGCCAAATAGACGTTGGAAAGTGGCCGCGTCCGGTGTAATCGTGACGCAGTGGCCAGGAGTGCCCAGGGTGGCTGGCCTGTGAGGGGAAGGGGGACACCGGAAGCAGATCCATGCATGTCACGTGCTTGTGATCAGCCCGTCCCCAGGCTGGGCACAGCAGGAGGAGTGACTCCATTACACTCTCATTACCGTAATCTGGGGTTGATATTTTTATTCTCACTTTTTCAAATGCAAGTATGACATGCTCTTGGGGAGGCTGGCCATGTTGTAAACTGATGCCGGGAGATGTGTGAGTTTATCCATCTTTGCCCCAGCCCTGTTCCCCATGCTCCTGGCCACCGTGAAGACCAGGACTCAAGATAGCGTGCCAGCCGCTTCCCTGGGACCTTTGCGATCCGTGTGACAATGCCAAGCCTTCAGACATGAAGGGTAGGATCCCTTTATCTCTATTCTTTCAGGATCTGGGCCTGATCTGTTCAATAAGTGATCCATTTTTTAATTTTGCTGCTTTTTCCTTTTTTTTTTTTTTTTTTTTTGAGGCAATGTCTTGCTCGGTAGTCCGGGTTGGTTCTGAACTCACTGTGTAGCCAAGGATCATCTGGAACTCAATAGGAGTTCTCCTGTTTCAGCCTTGCGTGTGCTGGGGTTACAGGCATGCCTGGCATAACATTTTCTTTTCTGAAAGGTACAATATTTAAAACACTAAAATGAGCCAAGCAAAATTAATTTTGAATAATGCGTAATATTGAAACTTCTATTGTCACTTCAACCCGTAAAAAATTAAAAACGCTCAGCGTGCCTTTGTTTCTACGTTCTAATCGCATAACCACCGATGTCTACGTGCAGCCCATCTAAACGAGGCATAGTCCCGGTGTCCGTGGCCGCAGGCTGCTGGGATCACACAGCTCAGAGATTCACGTTCGCTGCACAGCTGAGAATTGGGAGTACCAGTTAGGACTCGGATAAACCATCCAGGTCGGGAAATGCCAGCTCTTTTCCTCTGTAAATATCACTCTGTCCTTCCTTCCTTCCCTGCATTCAGGAAGCCAGTGAACTGGCTGTTAAGGTCAAGTTTTTCTGAAACTCTGCTCTGCCACCCATCGGCTATGAGTCCTTGAGCAAGATGCTGTCCCATGGAGAAGGCTCCGTTTTCTCAGTCATAAGCCGGGCAGAAAGATGCCTCTCTCACAGGGCTAAGACGAGGTACCGACCTGTCTCTCCACGTGTGGCAGTTGCTCTCCGAGTGGCTGCTCTTAAAATTGAAATGTAATCTCAGCCAGGCCCAGGGAGAGGCACGGACCTGTCATCCCAGCACTCTGGAAAGCTGAGGCAGGAGGATTATAAGTTCAAGTCCAGCTTGGGCATCTTAGCAAGTCCTGGTCTCAAAACCAAAACGAAAAAGTGAGCTGTGGATATAGCTCAGTGTGGAGCCGCTGGGGTCAGTCCCCAGTACCTCCAACACAAACAAACAGAATCACTCATTTCTTGTATGTGGATCTCCCCAGACAGAGCCTCATGTCTTTCAGACAGGACTCTTCTATACCGCACCATTCCATATTACCCCATAAGCCCTTCCACCCCTGGACGTCTTCGGGATAGCTCTGGGTCAGCACCCACCAGCCTTGCCCCGCAGGACCACGGTGTCTGCCCTGCACCTCCTCTCCTGCCGCCTGCCCGTGCTCTGTGGCACACTGAACCCCTCGCTGTCTGTGCACAGCGGCATCTGGCCCCTCCCTCTGTGCCACACCAATCTCAGTGGCTCTGGCTCTGCCCACCAACTGCTGCTCTCCCCGAGTCAGTCAGAAGAGTGACGGGTCTCACCCGCATAGATGAGTTTATTGTGTTTTCTGGGAACATTGGAGTTCTCTGTGCAGTGACCTCAGAAAGCTAACCGGAATCATCTATCAGCTTTTCAAAATCCCCTTAGCCCATCGGGATGAGTCCAACACTCCAGAGAGCCCTGAGCCCTGGCAAGAAGACCCGCGTGTTATCGGCTAGAACGAACGGGAACTGCTGACCCGCAGACTACCTTCTCCCTGGGGAAATAGACTCTGAGTTCCCACCAGTGTCTCTCAGTGTCTCTGGCCCTGGGTAGCCGTGTGTGCCTCCCGGCCTCCTCCTGGAAATGCTGGAAACCGCAGCTGCCCCTCAGCCAGCCTCTCTCCGATGGGGCACGTCTGATGCGGGTGAGACAACAGGTTTGCCCTCAGACCCAGGTTATGCTAGGCTGTCCCTCCCTCTGCCCGCCTCTCCTAGGGTACGCATGGCTTAGGCGTGCCAGGCCCAGGTCCTCAGGGTGGCAGTGCAGAAGCTGGAGGGCACTTAACAGGTGAGACCTAGGGAGTCTCTAGGTCCACACAGGACACCCATGCCTGTTTGGCAATGGGAGATCTCTCTGTCTCTCTCTCTCTCTCTAACTGGAGAGCCAACTCAGCGCCTTCCTACTGAGCTCTCTCCTGAGCTCACTCTTTAAATTTTGATTTTGAGACAAAGTCTTGCTACGCTGGGATCCTTCTGCCTCCGCCTCCCAGAGGGCTGGGATAGCAGCCTGCCCTCCCAGGCTTGCTCCCTTACCGTCTTTGGCTCCTGCCACGTACCGTGAGGTTCCCAGCGGGACGTACTACTCCTGGCACTACTCCCCTACATCCCCAGAAGTGTGCTCTAGATAAACCTCTCTTCTCTATGTGGGAGCTGCCTCGGGCCTTCTGTTGTAGTCATCCCCAGAGCCCATGCGCCGCCTCAGAAGGCCCAGCGCCTTCCTCTTCCTTCCCAGGGCGCGGCTTCCGAGCCAGGGCGTCTGTCCCAGCGGGCTTAGTCCTCGTCTAAAGTTGAGTCAGAGATGGGGACAGAGTTAGGAGGAAAAGTGTCTCCAAACTTTTCTTTCTTAAAAGGACATGCTAAGGAAAGAAAAAAAAATAGCACTTGAGAGGCTGAGGCAGGAGGGTTGCCACGAGTTCAGGCCAGCCTGGGCTGCCTAGTGAGTTTAGAACCAGCTTGTGCCATATAGCAAGACCCTGTCTTAAAAGAAAATCCTCACAGAGTAGTATTTAGTCATACAAATTATCATTTTTAATTGTAACTTTTAAGCAAAAACAAAGCAGTTTTTGCATTCTCCACGGAAATACGAATTCAGAGCAGGGCTTGCCCACCAAGGTGGTAACACCTGCTTGTATCCCAGCTCTCTTAGAGGCTGAGGCAGGAGGATGGCATGTTGGAACCTGGGCAGTTTGCTGAGACACTGCCTCAAAATAAAACATGAGAAAATGGACTGCACACGTAGCACAGTGTGAAGACACGGGGCTCAAACCCAGAGCCGCAAGCCAAGCCCGTGGGAAGCAGAATGCAGCTGTCCCTCCCCCTGGCTGAGTCTCCTTTCAGAAGTGAGTAAGTGATGAGCTAAAGCTTAAGAAATACAATCAAACGTGGCTGACCGTCCCCTGCATAATGGGTTTCAGCATCAAATTGGGAAGACCAGATTGTTATTCATATAGTCTATGAACAGCAGCAGTAACAAGTGTGTGGTTATGGAATTTTGTCCTAATTTAATATTTAAGACATTTGGGCAGAAATCAAAGAATCAAGAGTACAAGAAAGTCTACATGGGACTATTTCCAATTCATAAAACACCTTAGAATTATTTTAATTCTTAATAGTTTGCTGCAAACAGAAATGTGTTCTAGTCTTTGCCTTTTCCAGATAAAAACACTCAGGTCTCAAGCGTGCAAGTGATTTCCTTGAAGGAACATGAAATTTTTTTTGAGCAATAGTTCTGGTCACTTCACCTCACACATTTTTTAGGAGAAATATTGAAGAAGTAAAATCACCAACTGATGCAACTCAGTCGGTCCCACTTTGCAGATTCTTTTGAGATTCATGCTGCCAAATATCACTTTTTATTCTTTGGTTAGAAAATGGTTTATCCGGGCAAATGAAGTTTTGAGGTTATCCACACCATCCTCCTTGCTAGAAGAGGCAGTGTCCATGGTAATGCACAGTGTCATTTGAGGTCGCTCGCTTCCGGATTCTACTGTGAGGACTCCGTCACTTCCGGGCTGTTGCCTTGCAGAATTCCTGCGGTGTCTCAGATCCTGGGGGTGTGTGGAGGTGGGGTAGAATCGACATTCTTTCAAGGCTTTCTGACAAACTGAGGGACGGGTTCTGTGTATGTTGAAGACATGGGGACCGCATACAAATCCTCAGAGTTCTTGTCATTCTATTCCTTATGGACCCTGTAGGCGCTCTGGGGCCTCTCCACAGAGAGGATGGAGACCACAGCGTCGTCAGGCCCACATGTTGGAATCTCAGCCCTCCCTCTGCACCGTGGTGACGTGGGGGATGTCGCAAGCCTCGCTTTCTCCATCCATGAGGTGGTCATTTTGCTTTTGCAGAATTATTACTGGGGGAAGAAAGTCTGAAAGGACTAGTTCCCATCTCCTGGGGTAGTCTGCATGGTCCCTGAGGGCCAGCTTCCTGTTACATCACAGCAAACAGAGGCATATCCAAGCCTTGCTTACAACAAAAGCCAGTGTCAAGACTTTAAAAATTATTTTCCATTGTATGGCATACTTAATTATCCTTTGTATGGAAAGACGGGTCTCCTACGAGAGCCTGGCCTCTTGCCTGTCACCGTGACATCCCCTCCATCCCCAAACCCAGCTCATTAGCCTATTAGACAATCGCTTCCCCACCTTCCGTGCATGAGACAATCTAGGACAGAAAGGGTCAGTTAAGCATAACACTGTTATTTTGTGTGTCCAGCTCAGCGGGCAGCCCTAGGTACAGGCAGACGGGTGTGCTGCCCAACGGGTTGCTTGGAAGCAAAGAAACCGCCGCCCCCAACAGCAGCTACCACCATGCCCTGCATCCTGTCCTACAGACACTTCACATTTCTTTCGCCATGAATTGGTGTAGGCAGTTACCCAAATTAACTTGCACTGCTACACAGAGAATCAGAGGTCTAGGACGCGTTATTTACATGTCAGCCACTCTCATTTGCAATTTAAAACTCATAGCAGTCTCTGTTCCTGCAGGAGCACAAATGCTAACTGTCTCAAGACCTGGAAGAGTCAGTAGTAGCTGGTGCAAACTCTAATGCAAAGACCTTCTCCTTGTCCCAGAGTGTGAAAAGCAGAGCGTCTGTGGGAAGATAGGCTGGCTAACAGACTGTAGGTGGCGGTGGGAAGTGACGATTCAGAGGCGCCCCTGGTACTCAGGGTTGGGATCACCTGCACTGGTAGGGCAGCTCATGGGAGGAGGTAAGCTTCCCGGCCCTATCCACTAAATTATGACTCTTTTGTCCCAGCTTTGGGGAAACCAAAACAGATCACATTTGCAAATATTATGTAGGGACCCCCCCCCCCCAGAATGCCGAGGGAGGCTCCTCCAGGTGCTCAGAGCCGGTTTAGGGGGCTGGCTCTTGGGGTCACACCTACCCCTCTGCTGCGTTGCCTTAGTATCTCCAGTCCCTGGCTGTGCAGGATGACGCTGTATTTGGTTAGCCACCTTTCTTGGAGGTTTAATCGATTGATGTGAACAGAGTCCCCGTGGCCGAGCTGCGCATGTAGGAAGTGCCAGTGGAGTGGTGGTGGTTCCGTCCTCACAGCGGCAGTCATGGTCCATGAAGAAGGCGGTTCTGGAACACCTGTAGTGCAGGTAGGAGGGGGACTCGGAAGGTGCTCGAGAGGTGTCCCAGATGCCGTCCCCCTGAGTTTGAATTCGAGTCCCACCATCATATTCTAGCTAGGTGATTTGGGGCAATTCCTTTTACGCTCTGTGATTCAGCTTTCTTGCATAAGTGCGGTAATAATAATAATACCGCGCATATCTCAGTCACTTTTGGAGAAAATGCAATACAGATATTCCATGGTGCCCCAGTCTGAGGGACGCCTGTTAGGTTATAGGAGACGGGAAATTGATGGTTCTTTAGACTTGCTCTTTCCTAAATCTGGTACCGCATTGACTTCCATGACACTTTTGCCTGGCTGGTTCCACAGTAGAGCAGGAGAGCTGGGCATGGTTGCACAGACCTGTAATCCTAACACCCTGGAGGCTGAGGTGAGAGGATCAGAAATCTAAGCCCAGTTTGAGAAACTCAGTGGCTCTGTGAGGTTCTGTGTTACAGTAAAGCGGGTCAAGACTAGCCAGTCCTCACCAACCTGTCAAGCTGGTGTGGATGGAGGTCCTGCGGTTCCCTCTCACAGTTAGATCTAACTCAGGCGCTGTTCATTCAGAGGAGAGCTCGGTAGATAACACACGCTCTGATTTCTAGCTAACGGAGTTAGTTCTCAGAGTACCAAGCAGCCCTGTTCACAACAAGAACTTCTAAAACTTAAGCTTCACTGAGATGAGGGGTTACAGAGAGGGTCTGTGTGAAATCCTGAACAGAAACAGAAGGACCTGTGAATAATTCAGCCTCAGAACACCCAAAGCAGTCTATATTTATCAATAAAAAACCAAATTACCAGAATGTTTGTAATGTGGACCATGTCAGGACGAATAAGGCATATAAATAGCATTAATGCATACCAGCTCTTTGCAGGTTGAACTTTCTGATCATAAAAGGTTATATGTTATCTTTCGTTTTTCACCCCCCCCCCCAGACTTTATGGTTCAGTATGAATTCAAAACGATGGCTGCGAGTTGATCTATGAAATGAGAATTGAAGCTGTTATCTGGTTGCTTCATACTGCATTTGAAACACCTGTTCATAACCGTTCTGTTCACTGTTTTATGTTGGTTCTCAGGGAGTAGAATTGCCAGCTGTTGTGGTTTAGATCTAAAGTGTTCCCCCCACCCCCCAAGTCTCCTGTGAGCAGGAAGTTAGCAGGTCACGAGGGCGCCGTGTTCGCTGGTGGATGCATGTGTGGATGAGCTCCTGGCTGACTGTGTTGTTGGGGGCGGGGCCTCAGGTGGAGGCGGGTCACATGGGTGTGGCCTGGAAAGGTGTGCTCTCATCCCCAGCCCCTCCCCTTTCTCTCTGCTTCCCGCCTGCCCCGCTGAGCAGCCATCCTCTTCCAGACCCATTTCTGTCTTGGAGCGAGATGGCTGTTAAGTGAATCCTTGAAAAACTGAGTTGAGGAACTCCAGCCTCCTGCTCTAAGTTGTAGCAGTGGAGTATTGTGCCTGCAATGAGAAAGTCGCCGCCACCCCAGCCTACACACACTTGGACTCAGAGGGCTTTTTGAAATGTTCATTCAGTATTTTCCTGTGTGGGAAAAATCTGCGTGAAAATAATGACATGATAGCCTATTAATAAACAAAAGAGCATGTGATGCCTCTCCCAGTGCTGTTTGTGACTGTCGAGTGAGTGCCTTGTCCTAGGCGCATGTGGGGCGTTGTAGACGTGGACTTATTTCAGTTCGCTGATGGATTTGAGAGAACAAAGTGTGTCATTACTTTATTCCGTGAGGCTGAATACAGTGGAAAGCAGAGAGGGAGGTGGGGACAGAGGTGGCAGTGTCTCACTTAAGTCTCGTCGTATCGTCATGTGAGTAACTCAGGAGTCACCTGAGCATCACCCAACGCTTCCTGGCCACTCTCCTTCTGTGTCCTGGCGCTCTCACTGCGGATGTTGCTTCCTCGGGGTGTGTGTAAGTGTGGGCTCCCGTGAGGTCCTGTTCTGCCTGCCCCCGTTAGCGGGCGGTCTCGTCCAGGCCCTTCTCCCCATCCTTAGCTTCAGTTTCCACCTGTGCACATTCTCTGTTGGGGTCTCGTAAAGATGAAATATGCTAACTCTAAGAAGAATGACAGAAAGCCAGTGATGAAAGAAAAATGAAAGCAAAAATGTCAGTGACAAAATAACAGCCAGCTCTCATTAGGATCCACAGTTTTCAGCTTTGTCTTTTAAGACCGAGTATTTTCTATTTTTATTGTTCATTATTATTTACTTCCCTGAAACACACGTGTTCCGCAGGAGGGTCATGCATTTGCATCCAGCCTGAGCTGTGTGACATCTTCAAGGTCGTCAGAGCTACGTAGTGAGACCCTGTCTTAAGGAAAAAACAGGTAAATTAATGAAATAATTGAAAACACCATCTTTCAAATAGGAGCGGGGCAAAGTCACTTGTGGTTGCGTTCCATTTTTCGTCCCCAAACGCTACCTGTTGAGGGGAAGGGTGTCTCCTGTTACACATCACAGTGACTACTTACCACTCAGTTGGAAAATATATGCTCTGCAGTCATTTGTTGAGATAAAGGTAGGCATGGGTAGTTATTGAGTCTTAGTTCAAATTTTGTTCAAGCTGCAGTTTGAGGTGCTTATTATGCATCAACATCCCTGCACCACTTTCCCATTCCTGCACCGAACTCTGCCGGGTAAGCAAGGAATCTTTAACCCATTCAACCCAGGCTCCTCTTCCAGACTGGCTGTGAGGGTTTGGGTCCGGATGTCCCCCAAAAGCCTCGCGTTTGGAAGTGGGTTCACTCATGACTGACATTCGCCTATTGAATTCCTGTGCTCTTAGGAGGTGGGGGCTGGTTTAGAGGGGCCGTACGCTGAGGCTTGACCCAAAAGAGTATAGCCGGGTCCAGTTGGTGTAGGCTGGCTCCATCTTCCCTCCCTCTCTGCTTCCTGTCCTGCCATCCACGAACAGTGTCTGCCCGGTTAGGCCTCTGCCAAGCCCTTCGGCTGCGTCTTCCACTCATGAGTGGACTACGACCTTCCCAAACTGGGAGCTGAGTTGTGAGCATCAGGCACTGCATCCCAACAACGCAGAAGTAGCTAAGACGCCAGCCATCCGGTTTCTGGTGTGTTGATGCCTCGGCTTTCCGGGCAGTATCTGTCTAGGAAATCTGTTGCTATGTACTGCACTTTGCTTTTATTGGGAAATGGTGTGAAAAGAGAAATCAAGTAGCAGAAACTGACGAGGAGGAACTGGGGTTTATAAGCTCCATGCACTTAGGGGAACTGGAAATCGTTAGGTCGGGCTCAGGGTTGTCATGTGCCCCTGGCCTTCAGGCCAGTCAGCTGGGCGTCCCGCTGTGAAAAGAAAGAACCCAGCTGATGCGGAAACTGCCGGAGACACACTCTTAACCTCATGTCTACAAGATGAGCGGCCACTCGGGACCTGGTAATTGATTTTGCCTGTGAACAGGGGTGGAAGACATTGGCATTTGCCATTCTTTTGCTTAATTTGTGAGTATTCACCACAACACGAAAGTTGGGCACCGCCTAACATTTTATGTCTTTAGGTGAAGCAGCATTCTGCATGGAGAGAGCCTCAAATTGCCTGCACTTACAGGTAGAAAGGGGACCAGTGTGCTAATAGTTTCTTCCCAGTAAAATCATAGTAATATTGTTACGGTGTCAGCTTTGCCAATTTTATAAAGAAATTTTTAGAGTCGGCGAAACAGTTTAGAGGAAAGCCGCTTTCTTCTAAATGTATCTCAGCTATGGATAAAAAGCAAATATAACCCAGATACTTTTAATTTAATAGAGATTATAGTCCCTAACTCAGATGCCTTCTGCATTTGATTTTAAGCTATGTGATTATTATCCGTGAGTTCATATCATTGTGCTTTGACAGCATCTTCTTTTTATAAGTATATGTGCCCTAATAAAGCGTTCTAGATGATCTTGGGAGGGAAGTTGGATTTTCTTTAAAAATGTTGTCACTCAAGACCACGCGTGTCCTAAATTTTTAAGATGCGAGGTAGCTTTTGCCATCTTTTGCTGTGCATGGGAGTCACCGGGGACGTGGGTTATGGAGCAGGCTCTGCTTTGGCAGGGCGGGGACCCCCAGATCCTGCCTCCCTGGTGACAGAGCGGCCGCTGACCTGATGTGCACTTCAGCAGCCACTGGGGAGGATGCGCGGTGTTCCGTCCAGGGAGCGCTCATTCAGGCAGGATGTACTGACAACCGCCCCCTGCTGGCTGCCAAGACTTCCGCTAACTGACATCCGTTACCCCTTCCTCTGCCTTGGCTGCCAGGACCCCACGTGGGACTCTGTCATTGCTGAGCCGCTGTAGCAAGGATGGAGTTGGTTCCTCAGCATCTGACCTCACCCATTACCGGGCGCTCTCTGCATCACGACAACGGCTCAGTTTTCTTTCTTCCTTTCTCCTTTCCTTTTCTTTGTGCCCTTTCCTTTCTTGCTGTGATACGGAGGATCGAGCCCGGGGCCTTCATTTTGTGCCACATCTTCAGTTCATCTCTATTTTTGATTTTGAGATGAAGTCTTCTTTCTGAGTCCCAAAGTTCCCTGGGCTGGGTTCAAAGTTGGGATCCTCTGGAGGCCCCAGAGTGCTGTGATGACAGGCTAGTGCCACCTGCTTGGAGTTCTGTTTCTCCCTGACACTCCGGCACTCAGAACAGTGCTCACCTCTGCAAAGGGCCCCAGTCACTCATTTTAAAAGAATAAGCAAGTGAATCGTCTTAACTTTCGCATTATTACATCGTTGTGTTTAAAACAGATCATGGACCCGGGTCAGGGTCTCGGGCAAGTCTGTGGTCAGCACCATGGCTGGCAGCAGGAGCAGGATGCCCATGGTTAGGATCTGCCGGCTGCCGGCCTGGAGGCTGGCTGTGGAGATTCCAGGAAACGCCAGGCCTGACCTCCGTCTCTGAAAGCTGGGGTTCGCTCCTATCTCTCTCCCACAGCCTCTCTTGCTGTCCCGCGGGTGCCTGCTTGTGTTGAAACAGCCCGTTTCGGTGTCACTCCGCCCCTTGCCCTCGGGAACAGTACGGGTTGTGCAGTCACACTGGCTTCTCTGTGGAGCCGCCTGGTCCGGGCCACGGAGCATCCTGAACCAGGACATGTGTCTTCCAGCTCTTGTGGACTGTGAACTTTCTGCTTTCAAAGACCTTCGAACATCTAAACCTAATAACTGATTTAAAAAAAAAAAACATTTCAAGCATATCTTATATTCAAATAGAGAAAAATGTCAATGAGTTTAAAACAGAGAAGGGAGAGCGGTGCTTGGATCCCCCAAAAGCCACCAGCCTTCATGATGCTGTGGTCCCCCGAGCTCTTCCTTGTCCCGGTAGTTGACATACCAGTATCTAGCATGGCAGATTACACAGATAAACATACATGCATACATTAATCTGTTGGTATGTGCCCTATTAGCATGAGTTCCCCTAACATGTAGGAGTGTACTCAATGAAATGCATTTCACAAGTATTTGCTTTTTTGTTTTGTTTTTTTTCCAAGCAATTTTCGGTGAGGTGACTGTAAGAAGGGCTGCCTGAGCCGGCTGGCCCGGCCACTTCCAGCCCTGCTCCTGGGAGACAGGGATGGTGGGCTGCAGCTACTTCCTCTCCGCACTGTAGAGCCGATTACGTTATTTGTAGGAAATAACATTATTTCCTGCTCGCATTGCCCTGGATTAGATTCCCTCTGACTTTTCCCGGCTATCGGTGTGCGGCACGTGTAGCACTTTGGGTTTAGCAGTGAGGACTGTCAGTTTTCTTTGCTTGTACGAAGTGAACGGCCAGACTCCCAAGAAACATGGCTTCCTTGGTGACCACGTTTACCTGGGAGGACGCTGTGTGCAAGGGCCTGTGCGTCGCAGGCTGAGAATTACTGTTCCCCCTCGAACACCAATATCCACCTGGGAGAAAGGATTTCCAGGCAGGGACAAGATAGGATTACGGAAGTAAAGCTGGGTAGAAAAATCCAGTTCTGTTTGGAACGTCATCCTGCCAGATTCTCAGGGCACAAAAGGACAGTAGTGTTCTAAGGCCTGAGAGAGGGGACATGTGATGCCCAGAAGAAACATATCTGCACAGATATTTAAAACTCTGTGTGTGTGTGTGTGTGTGTGTGTGGCAGACCAGGTCTCTCGGGTACAAAATTTCATTGTGCGTGTGGAGAGGGGACGATGGCTTATGACTGAGTTGGATAATTTTTGGTAAGGTCGAAATATTTTAAGGTCAAAATAGTTACTTTTGAAACAAAGAATCGCCGTACTCTAAGGCTGTCAGTAGCAGAGACTCGAGGTGTTCAGGGGCCTTGTTAAGTACGGTGGCATTTGGACATTCTTTCCAGGCAGGCGAGGGGCGCTGTGGGGCTGATCGCCTGGGACGCTGTCAGGAATTTGGCCATCGTCCTGTTACGGGAGGTGGTGGTGTGTTATTATTATCATTGCTATTAATGTTCTCACTACTGCTGTGTGCGAGAGCCTCTGCACTGGGCTGTATCTTCAGCCTTTTTCTGAGTTTTGTTTTGAGACTGTGTCTCACCCCATCACCAAGCTGTCCCAGCTACACCAGACTAGCTTTTAAGCTTCATGGACTCGCCAAGGTTGAGCTGTTTTGTTTTTCATCGCTCCCTTGTGCCGGTGTTCTCCTGCGTGCCTGGGACACATGGGGGCAGGAGAGGGTGCAGAGCCGGATTTGAACCAGGTCTTGGCCCTGAGTCATTGCGGGGGCTCCAGCCTCGCCCCATCTCAGCATTTTTTGCTTCCAAATTTGCAAACTGGGAACAAGGCAGGCGGTGAGCTGCGGGCATAGATGACATCAAAGCCACACAGAACTCTCGCTTTCTAGAAAGTCATGTGGCCTGATACTGATGATCCCAGGGAATAGGAACCCGCAGTACTTTGCTGCGCCCGTGGCATCCTCCCACCTGTGTCTGTCTGTCCGTCTCTGTCTCTGTCTTTCTCTCTCTCTTTCTCTCTCTCTCTCTCTCTCTCTCTCTCTCTCTCTCACACACACACACACACACACACACACACACACACACACACACAGAGAGAGCTACCTCCTCTGGCCCACGAGTAAGGGAGGCAGAGGAGTGGATACTGAGGTACAGGACGAGAAGCAGCCCCTCCCGTGGTGTCCCACCGCTGTGCGGCCCTCGGGGCCGGTGCTGACTGTGACAGTGGCCAGCTGCCCTCCTAGATGGGGACGGGCCGCCCCTCCCGCACACGTGCACAGCAAGGTGTGAAGGAAGTGAAGAGAGACCCCAGGGCCTTGCAGGCCGAGAGGAGGTGCACTTGGCTGCTTCTCTCCCATCCGTCGTCACTTACGAGCTGGAAACCAAACATGACCCACGCCGGGCTGGCCACCAGCTTCTCAGAACCTCGGTCTCTTAGCCACGTGCGTCGCTGGCTTTGCCTCCCCCAGGCTGCAGTGGAGACGCTGACTTCTATTTTTGTCACTCTCTAACCTAAAATCTGAAGGATCCGTTAGTGCCCCTGACCCACGCCTTGCCCGTCGGTGGACATACAAAGCCCGTGGCGGAGTCGCGCTGGCTTCAGCTTACAGCTCTGGCGTCCCGAGCTCCGGCCAGGTCTAGGGGGTCAGCAGCTGCGTCTCCCGTAGTCCCGAACTGCTCTTCCCTTCTCCACGTCTATCAGGAGGTCGCGGTGACATCATCTCTTAATTCCATTAAACCCGCACACATTCAACACTTACTATCTGGACTGGTTTAGGAAAAAGAGAACTGGCAGGAATTTTTTTAAATGGGGAATTATGAAAATGTCCAGTGTCTTGCCAAATAATGGGAACAGTTGTGAGGGCCAGGAAAGCAGCGGCAGGAGGCTTGACCTCTACAAGTTCCTGTCCTTTGCTTAGTCTCGGGGCCTCTGCCCTGACGTTCCCGCTCTCTTGGGAGAGACCGCGAGGCCAAGGGAAGTAAAGAATTAAAAAGCTGAAGGAACAGCGCTGTGATTAGAGCACTTGCCTAGCAAGTTCAGGGCCCTGAGTTCCGTTCCCCAGTAGTACGTAAACCGGGTTTGGTGGCACGGGGCTGTAATCCCAGTACTTGGGAGGCTGAGGCAGAGCTGAGTTTGAGGCCAGCCTGGGCTACATAGTGAGTACCGAGTGAGACCCTGTCTCCAATCAATCATTTAATTAATTAACTAATTTAGGACGTCACAGTTCCTCGTCCCAGAAAATCAGAAAACCCTGATCGTTCCCACGTTTGGCTGAGACTTTCCCTTCCTTACGGCAGCTACGGCAGTCGGCGCCTTTTGCCAGGCCCGTCTTTTTTCTCTTACTGTGCTTCACCGCTGGCAGTGGTCACAGTTCCCAGCTGGGTCAGATCTCAGCCTCTCCACCAGCGAATCTCTCCTGTTCCCTAGATCTGAAATCCCGGCAATCGCTGTCACAATCCACTGTGCGCGAGCCCCTTTATAAAGGTGCACCCGGACTGGAAGCCGCGATTCCAGTTGGTGCTGGTTAGACAAGACTCCTGCTTTGTTGTCCGAGTGGGAAACGTTTGCAGCCACGCTGCCCGCACCTCGGCCGGCTTGTGGTTGTCAGTGCTTGGTGGAATTTGGCTCTCCACCTTCATAGCCGGACCGAGAGTCCTCTGAGCCTGCGTCCGTTTCCCCCTCTGCCTCTGCTGTGCTTGGTAGTGAGGACCTGAGGGCTGGGAAATGGGGTGACGGTAGAGGTGGAGTGGACGATGACGTCCTGGAGGTGAGCTGACTCCGAGCTCAGTTAGCTATGAGACAAGCAGGTGAAAACAGTATTAGACATCTGGAAAATAAGTGCTATAGTAAACCGGAGGCAGAGTGTGGACACAGAGGGTAGTGGGTAGAACACACAGTAGTAGCTGTTCAAGATAAGAATAACAGGCCAGGCTGAGCCTGTGAGCCATCTTCCCTGGGAACTCAGTTTCCCCATGTGGTGTGTGAGTCTGTCTGCCCTTACTACACAACATAAATCATGCTACGATCTGGGTGTTTGGGTCTCCCTAAAATTCATGTATTGAAGTGTGTCCCCACACGGCGTTCTCTGAGGGAGCCGGAGGGGCGACCACGTGAGCCCGCAGCAGGAAGGTGCAGTCTGGGGCCACAGGCCCTGTGCAGGTGCTGAGTCTCCCGTATGACAAATAGATATGAGAAATAGATTTCCGTTCTGAGACGCCACCCTTCTATGGTATGTTGATACAGCAGCTGGAACAGACAAGATACAACTTTTTCACTTGGGATTAAAATCATGTGCATACTCTTCTATGAAAATTAAACCTCCAGGAGGCGAGTTGGGCCTGTCACTGAGGTCAGTCGGCTGCAGACGCTGGGCATAGTGTGTGGGAGACAGAACCAAGTGTGCAGGAAAGAAGCCCAAAGAAAGCAGCGCAGTCATTACGGAACCAGTCTCGTATCACAGCCAGAAGCTTGAACTGTGAATTTCCGCAGCCTCCAACAGAGAAGGGACAAAAAAGATTCAGTTTAGGTCAAAATCTTGCCTTTGTAACTTGACATTGCAAGTTTGTGCTGTGAACTTGGGCGAGCTGTGGACCGTAATTTACAAGTGAGTCTGCGCACTGTCACTGGGGTCGTCGCCATTACTTTCTTAGTGATGAAACTCCAGTGACGTCTGATACATTAAAGCTCCTCACCAACCTAAGTGCTTCTTCGAAGAGTTCCTTAAACTTTAGCCAGTGTGTCTTCTAAGAAATGGGAACTATGAGTCAGAACATGGAAGTGCAGTCTACAAGCTATTTTCTAAAGTATGTTTGTCACAGAACAAGGGTAAACATGCCAAGGTGGGTGTGTAGCTCAGCGTGAGCCCTTTCCGTCACATAATGCCATTCCCTGCTCTGAATGGTACATTGAAATCTCAAGTCTGGCCCGTTTGCTTATGTTCTGTGAGAACCACCCTCCTCCTTGCTGTCGAGGAGTCGTGTGGCCCTGGCACTTCTGATTGAGCCCGTTTGCCAGAGCAGCCACAGAAGAGCCCAGACGTAGTTTTGCGTTCTGTGCTCAGGCACAAGAGGTAGCTAAAGTGGGGGTGGGGGTGGTCTATCGAGCACGGGAACAATACTGTATTCCCCCCAACTCACTAACGAATAGATCCGTAATGAAGTACAATTTTCCTCAGAAAATAAACTCCAGTGAATGGAAAATTGGGGTCACAGTGTGCACATTGCCAAGGAATCGTCACTGCAGCTCCAAAGCCAGCCGAGGGACAATGGGGAAGATGAAGGCCATTTGAACAAGAAACTACAACGTGACCGTGGCGGAACGGAGCGACGGGAACCTGACAGGGCTTGTGAGTGTCACAGCACCAGGATGTCACCGCTGCGAGAGGACGGGCGTGGGAGGGCGAGGGACACCCCGGCTCGCCGTCCAGGCAGCTCTCGTAGAGAGGCCATGGTCCAGCGCACGAGCTCACAGGAGTGAAATGGAAAAATAAAACACAATGAAGAGATGGGAAAATACGAACGCATTTCAGAAATGAACAGCCCGGCACCAAACACAAGGTCGCAACAAATGCTGGCTCCCGATGTCACTACTTCCAGAACACCAGGCCTCTGAGAATACCTTGTGGCCACGCAGGCCCCCGGTCGGTGCAGTTGATGTTCATTGTAAGTCCGTAGTGTGTGCTGGGCGTGGGAGCTTGTTAAGGGCGGCAGGAAGGGAAGTGGCTCTGGGGTCTTCGCTCCGTGAGCTGCGTACTAATGATTTTTCACTTGATTCCTTGAATCAGCTTCCTCTACCCCATCATACTCTGTTGTTAAAGACTAGTAGGTCAAGCTGTTGTAAACTGCCACTTCTGTCAGTCAAAACAGTTTAGTATTGGCAGTTATAAAGGGTTGGGCCTAATCCTATAACCTTTGAACTGTGGGAAGTTTCTAGGTAAATGTTCCCTGATGTAAGAATGTTTTATTTCTCTCAAGCAGCATTTTGTTTTTGGTTTGATTTCCCGTTACTGCTCTGTCAGACTCACTGGTTGCCAAGTGAGGTATTGGTCCATGCTGTGTGGGATGTGACTGGGGTCACACGAGTGAGCCAAGAACTGTGTAGACTGAAGGTCCCTCTCTTGGAGGGATTCCATAGGGTGTACCCAGTTTACAGAACTGAGGCGGCTGACTTTGGGGTAGCACTCAGCTCACACATAGCTTTTCTGTGGAAGCAAACTCTCAGAGATGCTTTGCTATGCTCCACACTCATGCCATCCCTCCTGCGTGTGATACCACCACTCTCAACTGGTGCGTCATGTGTGATATGCACTTCGTGTTCACCCATTGGGTGTGTCTGTCCCTGCCTCTGCCTTCTCACTTCCCGTGTTACCTAGATGCTTGTCTGACGATGCGGTTTTCAAAGTGTGGTCCTTGAACAGCAGCGTCAGTCACTGTGGCTGAGGGGTGCAGTGAGAGGCCATGGCCACCACCTGTAGCCCTGTTACAAGGAGCGCATGGTCGAGAGAGAGAGAGAGAGAGAGAGAGAGAGAGAGAGAGAGAGGTAACAAGCAGCCCAGCTGAGGTTGGTGGTGATCACTCTAGGCTCTAACACAAAGAACTCACCGCCGAAAGGAAGAAAGAAGTAATGATACTGTAATCTCATGAAAATCATTTCTTCAGGGAAGACTTTTCTGCCAGGGGTGGACTGACAAAAGGGATGGGACCAGAGGGACCCTCTGAAAGCCCTCGTTTTTCCTTTCCTCTTCTAAAGCGTGAGTGTCCCCCTTGCAAAATTAAGCAGCTGAGAATATTTGATGCCTCATTTTGAAATGTCAGGCTTTGCATAAACCTTTCCCAAAGTGACTATAGGATCTTGCCCTAGACAAATCCTTAGAAGTTCTATTGCACTCTACTCTCTTTTAGTGAAGTTACGTTCTCAAACCACCACCTAATTCCGCATAGTTTGTGGTTTTTACCCTCAGGATGCTCAACTCCAGGAAATTTAAAGGTCTCAGAAGTTAAAAAAAAAAAATGTTTATATGAAAATTCAAAAGACTGTTGCTGAAAATAGCTTCAGTCTTGATCAGTGTCTTAAAGGGAGCGTTTTATACTTAAATAGATATGGATGCCTCAGGAAGTACCAGTTGCTCTTAAGTCAGGGAGTTTTCAGTAGCAAACAAACTTGGTGTTGTGTTTTAAATCTAAGACGTCACTGGAATGTCTTATGTGTTTGGAAGGTGGTTGGATCGTGGGGTGCTGTACCAACCAGTGAATTCGTCCATGGATGACCCCATGTGCTGTGGGAAGGTGGAGCGTGATTAGAGGGATGCCTCATGGGGTGTGGCCCAGAGGGGTGTATTCGCAGGCTGTGGCTCCTTCTCCCTTCCCTTCGTCCCATCCACCATGCCTGGAGTGGCTTTCCTCCATCCATGGCCTTTCCGCCATTGCCGCCGTCGCTGGGCAATCATGCATAGCTGAGACCTCTGAGCTGTGGGCTAAAATATACTCCTTCCTTCATTTGTGGGTGTAAGGTATCATGTCCCAACCATGTGAGAGCAGCTGAGGCACTTGGCTTCTGCACATGCAGCCTTGCCATTGAGGACAATATTGAGCAGAGTTTTCTTTGATCTGTGTTGGGGTTTTGTTGTCTTCTTTGAGCACACTAGTAGTTGACAGCTTTTACATTTATATTTTCCAAGGACTGCAAATTGGTGTGTTTATACCCATACCTATGGGGGAGGCTGTCTGCCGGTCCTCCTTAACACTGATGGAGGATTCTCCAAATTTCCATGTTCTAAGCAAGGGTTTGTGTGTCCACTGGTAGTAACAGCTAATTTTGGTGGCTGCCAGGGCACCAGCTGAGGGCCTCTGCATGTAGACTGTGGTATTTGTAATTCTCCTTCCAACTGCCCTGAAGTTCAAGTGTTATAATCTCCGCTTTAGCATGAGAAAGCTGGGATTGAGGAGTGACATGACCTACGTCCAGAAGCTTCACCGTTCGAGAAGGGATTTGAGGACAGTGCAGTCACAGATCTCCATGTTTGGTGTCGGCTGTATCCTGCTGGTACCCGAGGATCAGCGAGAGCACTTTGCTCAGGGAGGTTAAATTTCCTTTGGGTTCACTCACTGTCAGTTCCCAGGCCTGTGGATGTCTAGCTGCGATTCCTGTTACAACAAAGGTCACGCCTGTGTGGCGCCACCATGTACCTCCAGTGTTCAACCCTGTGCCGGGAGCACTGGCAATGAACTGTTGTATGTGCAGTGACTAAAGAGCTTGGGCTGAGTGTTCTTTGAATGAATAAGTACATGAGTGAGCAATTTGGCTTCCCGCTTCTGTCCGTTGAGATGGCGTCTGGTTGGGCCTGGGCAGGAGTCCTAATTCTGTTCACAGCTTCTTAGCCAAATGAACTCAGAAAGGGCTCTCATCTCTGCTGAGCCCCAACTGCCTTATTTAAATAAAGAGAATGGTTTAGAAGATGAATTTATAAAATAGCTATGAAACATTCTGTAAATTCAATATAAACATTAATTGCTGTAGGGGTGATATACTTCATAAATCCCTGGAAAATGATTTCTTACTTAGATCTGAGATTGAATCTTCTATTTGTTACTTGGGTTTCTAAAATCTGGCAGCGAAATTTTTTTCAAATATGTTTGGTTTATCATCTTCCCCTCTTTTAAGGAATAGATTTTATGTTAACACCAGTCCACAGATTAGTAGTGTCATAATTAAAACTGAAAGGAAATTGTCATGAAACTGTGTTCAAGCCTATTAATTATGCATAATGTTCTGTTGGCTTTTCTTTTCAAATAAAAGGCTGTTCATGACTCACAATTGCTTTTAATATCCACTTTGTTCTTTTGTTTATACTCACTTTTCGAAAAATACTGCCGTAGAGGAAAGTGTCATGCTGCCTTAATTCCTTTTGTGCTTCATTGTAAAGGGCGTTTGATGAGAATAATGGCGTTTGGATTTGCAGAGGAGGCGGGAGTGTGTGCGTCGTGCAGTTGGGGTGACACTGTGGAGACGGGGGACCAGAGACTGGCCCTCCGGGTCTCTCTGTCTGCTCATCCATCCGTCTGCACCTGCCCTTCTACCTGTCTGTCCACCTACATGCATCTGACCACCTGCCTGACTACTGCTGACCAAGAAGTGTAAACGTTGAGCATCGTGTTCATAGATGTTTCTTTAACATTCGTTTTGGGGTGATTTCCATGTATTCTGTCTAGCTAGTCACCATACAAGGGCTGGAGGAATGTCTGAGTAAGCGCACGGCTCTGGGTTCAATTCTCCAGCACCCTGTAAGCTAGGTGGCACATGCCTGTAGTCCCAGCATTCTGGAGGCTGTGGCAGGAGGATTACCGTAAGTCCAAGGCTAGACTGGACTCCATCGTGAGTTCAGGACTGTCATGGGTAACAGAGTGAGACCCTGTCTCAAAAAAAAAAAAGAAAGAAAGAAAGAAAGAAAGGAAAGGAAAGACAAGTAGTGACTATACACCCGCCCCGCCCCACCCTGCCACATCTATTTATAAAGAGCATTGGGGACCGAGCTCAAGTATGTCACACTAAGCTCTTTTCCAAACTCATTTTTATTTTTGATGTTGGGACAGGGTCTCACTAAGTCACTAAGTTGCCCGGGGTGGGTTTGAACTTGCGGTCCTTCTGCCTCAGCCTCCCAGAGTGCTGGGATTAAAGACCTATAGCAGAGGGCTGGACTACCCGTACAAACTTCTGCGATGAGAAGTTTTCCTGCTGATGTCTAAACAGTGAAAGTGACAGAGGACAAGGGGCTGGTAACAGTTTATAGAGGTCACTACAGTTTTCTGATTTTGAGTTTGTGGTTTCCTATAGTCTTTCACATGAGCTGTGGCATGCCTCTTTTAGTATACACGATACTAGCACCTCTTTGGAAGAGTTCTGTGGTTTACTGTTGTCATGGCTTAAATAACTTTATAAACATTGGATGTTTATTTCTTAACCAGATGTGAAAATATTTGAAGATTAGTAGCAAGGACTGAGCTACATACAGGAGCAGTTCAGAACTATAGAAAAAAATAATCGCAGAAAAGCGCTGGGATTTATGAAGCCACCTGCACGTGGGCATTTGGGCTGCTCTTAAACTTTTCCATTTAATAACGATTCGTGCAGTACCTCGTATCGATTATTCCCTTCACGTTCAATACTGCGTAGATTTTGCTAAATACTGTTAAATTACCTTACATGGACGGGCAAATTTTTTCTCGTTAGTCACATCGGCCTGTTTCCTTCTGCTCCCTCGACACCAAGTCCTCAGCCTTTCCTGCTTGGGGTGATTTGCTTTGAGGCTGAGCCTCTCTCCGCGTCGTGTTCTTTTTCATGAACTCCCTGCTTGTAAGTCTCTCCTCATTCTCCTTGTGACTTTGGTCCTTCGGTTTCTCTGTTGAAAGCGTAATAAGCCAATTCTCGATTATTCCGTTGCAATGCGCTGTAGCGTTTTCTTATTTGCTCATATGGATATAGTGATCTTCCCCACACAGGGGCACCGGGGGTGCGGTCGTTTCTGCCGAGGCTCCTGAGTCTTGGGTTATGCTAATAAATGTCTTTTCCAGACTGATACTAGTTTTTAAACATCCTAAATGTCTAATCAGTGCAATTGTGATTTCATTTTCAAGAGATATTTTTGATACCTGATCCATTTGGAATTTGTCTTACTGTTAAGGAGTATAAATTTAATCAGTTTTATTTTATTAAAGTATAAATCTAACAATTTTTCTCTCAAGTTGCTACAGAACTTTTTTTTTACTAAATAATCTTTCTTCTTACTTATTTGACTATCTCTTTTCTTCTACACTGGAGTCCAAAACATACTTGGATCTATTTTTAGACTTTCTAATCGAACAAGCTGCGTAGGTCCAGTGACTTCAGGAGGGAGGACAGTACGGTGTTCTTGAGGTGGAACCGTGTTTCCTTTTTTATTTTTTTAATCACCTTTGGGGTGTCTCACGAACATTTGAAATTTCTCATTGTGTAGATCTTGACCCTTCCTTTCGGTCTGAGTAAGTGTTTATGCACATTATTGCTGTTATGGATACATTTATTCTTTTTATGTTCTTTAACTGGATGTTGTGAAATTTGGTTGTTTTATATATGTATAATAGTTTTGAGCCCAGAACGATAAAGAAATCCTTTCAATATTCATTGAATTTCTAAGTATAAGATCATATTTATCATTAGTTCTCTAATTTGACAGTTAATTTCAAAATGGTTAGTAGTAACTGAGATTATAGACATTGTGATGATTCGTTCAGAATTTTTATTTATGCTGTTGGCCTCGAATTTAAGGTTTTTGTGCCTTACGGTGTCAGTGAAGGATGCATTTTTTGTGGTTTTTGACTTTTAATTTAATATGAAGACAAATGGTTTGAGACAAATGACCAAATGATTTTTTCTTTACTTCATGAATAGGATAAATGATAATAATATATCTTTAATATGGATGTGTATCTCTATCTCTAGAATAAATTTCCTTTAGTCATTGGAGAGCTAAGAATGTTTACGGAACCAGAGTTTTTCTTAAAATCACTCATTGTTGGGTTTAGTGTCAAATGTGCACTTACTTCATTAAAACAATGCGAAGGGATATTTTTTCTGTACTTTAAAACTTTCAAAATGTCATTTAAATGGTTTCTATAAAGCTTTGAATTCTTAGGTCAATACTCGCCAACTTTCTGAGTGGTCGAGAGCAGTTTCTGGGCAGCGCGCGCCTCCACATGGATATCCTGGTACTTAATGCCAATCACCGTCCATGCAGACATGTGCGGAGAGGTGAACTGTGGGAAGAGGGCTCAGCAGGACAGGCAGCACCCTGTTGGGCTCCATGGACTGCGTAGAGCTGGCGGCAGCTTCCCTCCTCCTCGGGATGGCACTCAACACAGTGCACAGCTGGGCACAGAATCTCTTACAGTTCCTTCCCGTATGCTAAGAGGGTATCAACGTGAGTCAGTGAAATTTCCTCTGGTTGCTTGGAAAAGGTTCCTGTGGTCTTTACATTCTGTGTGCAAATATTAGACCAAAATAGATTTCCCAAGGCAGCCAGTCTGCCTAGACTGCCACAAAGCAACTGTTGGTCAAGAATTCCCAGTATCAAAGATTCTCTCCCATGTATCCCAGTCAATGCCTTGTAAGCAGCAAGCACAGTATCTGACCCAGGGTATATTCTCAAAAAATATTGTTATTAGTCTTATCATAGCACTCAAGTTTCACAAAACATTGAGGGGTGACTCAGAATTATCGAGATGAGGCACTGAGGACTCAGTACCTGATTGGCCACCCAACCCAAGCCTTTTCCCTCCAAGACCAGAGCTCCTCCCAACACGTGGCCAGAATTGGCCTATGTACATCAATGCAGAAATAATGTCATCACCATTACTAGTTTCTAATTGGAATTTCATCGTTCATTTAATTTACGAATATGAGTGACAAATTTAATAGTCCGATCCTCTGGCTTTATTACCGACAGAAATAAAAAATAATTTTACCACATACAAAACTGTGATGTGTCTCTTGAAACAGCATTTATACGCACCACCCTTTTGAAAGTTCTTTTTCTCCCAGGTCTGGTGCTTGTTTTTAAGGCCCTAGCAAGGAATATATAGGCTTCTGTTTTAACATCATTAGTTTACGGAAATTCAATACATTGGTCTGGTGCATTTAAAGTGCTGGTTTTCAAAAGGTGTCTGTGGGTCTTACGGGACCGTCAGGGAGGCTAATAGTACAAACCTGGCGAGAAACCCCAAGATCACATGACTCTGAGAATCTTCTCCGTTTTTACCTGCGTTTCCTGGGGGATGCGTCGGTCGGAGGAGTGTTCCCAGCATCTCATTCAGAGAAAATTCAATATAACCGCAAGTGATAGGAGCTGGCACTGAACCCACGGGACTCTTTAGCTGGCAGAGTTACCAGATGGGCTCTAATTGCCTAGTGAAAGGATAATTTTTCCCAAGAAATTACAGGCAGGCCAGTGCAGGCCTGTGAGCTAGTCACAAGGAAATCTCTCTTGCCAGTCATTTCAGCCTGACTGCACACCTCGTGCTTTTCAGAGGGACCCTGTGACAGCAGCAGGCCGTTCCTTGCTCAGTGGGGTTGAGGTGAGCTAAGCAGCCAGTGCTCCAGGGCACAGCCAAGAAGGCGAGGCTCCCAGCTCTGCTGGCTTGTTAGCGGGCACAGCTCTCCTGCGGTATGGACGGGGCTGACTCCAGCCCGGCGCCCCGGTGGAGGCGGCTGGGGTGGGATGGAGACCAGTTTCCCTGGGGACCCAGCATCCTGCTGGGCATACATTCTCCGTGTTGGGAGCGACACCTGATGTCCCCCATACTCAAAATTGTGCTTCACCAAGTATTTAAATTTCAAGACACAGGAAGATAAAAATCCCGACATGAAGAAAGGCTTGTAAAAATGGACTCATATGGGTGTCCAACAGGGAGGAACCAGAAGTCGCCTTCCTGCCCTCCACGGACGGTTTAATGCCGTTGATCAAGGGTGCCAATCTGTTTTTCACAGTGAGTCCAACTACCCCCATCCTTTGGGTTCTCCTTAGGCGTTCCAGCTTATCAGTGTGTTTATAGCCTGCATCCGATTCTCACGAGCACTTTCTACCTACATTTCCAATTTGGGAACGAGTCGCAGAGAGGTTTCATAACTTCCCCAGGGTCACACAGCTTTTAAGAAGCAGACCTCTCGGTGCACTTATCTACTTCTGGATTTTCCATGTGGCCTTTGTTGGGTGCGTGTTGAACCAGTTCCTGCAGAGATGCATCGGGGCTGCGTCAGTAGAAGCAAAGGAGATGGGCCTCCGTGTCCCGGGCGCACTTCCAGCCGTAACACTACAAAGCAGACTTTCCTACTGCAACCTCGCGCGAGGATTCCATTTTGCTGTGCATTTCTGTTCATACCTCAATCACATTAAATTGGTTTTTCCCACATAGCAATTTGGAGAAATATCAGGCCCGTTGGGATCAAGTGAAAACCAGATGTGAAATAATATGCATTTTTCATGCGCCCCAAGGGCGGTGACATTTCCGATTTAGTGACACAACGGGACAGGAAAAACAGATCTCGGAGCATGAGCGCTGCAGCACTGGGTCCCGGGGCCGGAGGAAGGGGTGAGTGTGCGTGGGAAGGCGGAGCGCTTCCCTGAGTATGTTGCTTAGACATCTGCAAGGCTTGGACATTTTCTACCATTGATCATTGACGACAGCCAGATATTTCCCTACTCGGAGAACAGCTGGCTTTTAAAAATGCTGCAACATTAACTCACTTACTTACCCATACCTACCCACATAAATACACGCTGTCGGAGAGCCTGGCAGAACAAATCCTCTTTCAGCGTTTACTCGAATATAGGTATTAATAAACAGTGCTCAGGCGCCAGCTCATGGTCCCCATGCTTGGTGTACGTTTGCCTCGTAATTCACTGCAGGAGAGTGAGTGAGGGAACTGTAGCCCTGTGGGTACCTGGGCATGGGAAAGGGCAGAGGCAAGTGTGGATGATTCTCCTGATGCCAGCGAGGGGTCTTTTTGCTCTGTGGTTTGTCCTGTTGTGTGTGGTTTTTTGAGGTTTGTGTATTTTAAGCAAGTGTCCACTGGTGCGCAGACTTCTTGGGACCATTCTTTTTCAAGGCCATGCAGATATTTGCCAAACACTTAGGATTGAACTATAAGAATCACCATTTCTGTGCCCTTGGGCACTGATGCTGGTGACCATGGAAGCAACCTTCCAACCTGCTGCTGGACCCCTGAGTCAGCTGGGAGAAGGCTCAGGGTCCCACATCTCTGACGCGTGAAAATGGCAGCTCCAGCATGTGCTTCCTGGCTGTGTGACCCAGCTGTTGGGAAGGCACCAGTGGGTTTTTCTGTAAGTCATACAAAAATGAAATACCTGCAGATTAGTCATTCCTGATCATTTGCACTTACTGCACGTGTGTGCCAGGTGATGTGGAGGTCAGGTGCTGTGTTCACAACAGTGTGAGAAAGGTGTCAGTGTCCTTGCCATTCTGGATCCAGCCCAGAACCTTTCCCAGCGATAATTGTCTTCACCCCCACAGGCTCGATGGCCCCTGTGACATGGTGACTGTGCCTTTTTGAAGAAACCTTCCCAAACTTAGGAAGCATTCTGTGTCAGACCTTCCCTGCTGAGCCTGGTGCGGCTCCTGAGAGCAGCAAGGGCTCTCCTGATTCAGCCTTCTGTCTGGGAGCGTAGCTAAGTGTCCCTTCCACCCGGCCCACAGTCACACTTTAACCCCTCAAGTCCCAGCTGCCTCGTGTGGCTTGTGTCTGTCTCTCTGAAAGAATAACGTACAGTCCAACTACTAGACACACGGAGGAAGCTTTTGTTCTTTGTTCAGATGAGAGCAGCTCGTGAGTATTTTTAGGATTTGCCAGCTGGTTAGTCTTTTGTTGTCGTTATTATAACCCTTCAAAACTGTAGAAATGCATTCGTAGATTATGGGCTGTAATAGGATGACAGATTCTGGCTTGTAGTACATTATTTCTAAATGCACTTAAACCTACTTATCAAAAATTTTAATTTGTTCATCCACTTTAGCCCAGTAAAGCCAGACCGTCTACCGTGAAGCCGCATTTGTTGATAGTGACAGCATTACACTCTTGCTGATCTTGAACAAGGTGTAAGCCGTACCCCGAGTTTTCCACCCAGCTAATCTGCAGTCCGCCCCTCACCCGCCCTCAGAACCTCTCTGCTCCCAGCCACAGGGTCTCTGTAGCTCCTGCCACCCCCTCTCTGGATGCTCCCGGATTCCTGTTACTGTGTTCCCTGAATCTTTTCCTTCTCCTATGCTTCCCCAAGTCAGTCCTTGGAAATCCAGCATGAAAAGCTGCCACAGGGTCCCTAGGGACCTGTCTGGGTCAGGGGAAGGGCTTCATTAGTGACTACAGCTGGACAGGCAGGAAGGGCAGGGGACATATGGTGTATATAGCAACTTTGCCAGACTGTGGTTTGTCACGGTGTGTAATATGGACATTATCAAGGTAGAGAGACAGACTTCATGAGACCTTCAAGATAAGGCTCTCGTGGGTGTTGCCACGGAAAGATATTCTAGTCCTGGCTCATCCACCCCCTGCACAACTTGCCTGGGTCCTTCAAATTTCCTGCCCGGACCGTGGCCCCTGTCAGGAAGACCATGGTGTGGATTACGGAGCCCCTCCCTCCTCGGGCTCCTGAGTGCACCAGCAGCAGAGGAAGCGGGCTCCACTTTGCTGTTCCCAACGTCAGAAACCCGCTCCTTTCTTTTGTCTTATCCTTATCCATAAAAGCGAAATGGCAGGCTGTTGGAAGTCTATGCAGACACACATCTTTCTCTCTCAGTTGCGAAAGAATTCACAGTGGGTAATAAAACCACTCGTGGTGGCGGTGCAGGCTTGCTATTGCTGAGATCCTCCGGGCAGGTCTAGGCATGGTTCAGTAGGGTCTGCCGAAGGCCGTGCTGCAGGCGCCTCGGAGAGTCGTGCCTGGGGGGGGGGCAGCAGGACACCTCGAGGTAACCGGTAACCTGCCTGTCGGCCCTTAAACCCAAGAGCACGTGGCAGCCTGTGGGTGCTGACCACCGCCCCTCAGGTACTTAGGCTTTGAGGTGGCACCAGCAGATCTTTGATACTCAGCTTGAAAGAAGACCGATTAAATCCAACAAAAAAAATTAAATCTTTAAAAAAACCACAGATTAAATTCTCCTTGTGGTTCGTGTTATGTCTTTAGTTACAAAATCGTTTAGACTTCTGCGTACTAGACAGATAGAGCCGGGTGTGCCCGTGCCTCGGACTGCGGGTATCTCCAGCCACGTAGGACTGTGCACAGATGTTCATTTGCTGGCTGCTGAGCAGGTCAAAGGAGGCCATTTATTTTGGCAAAACATGAAAAGAGGATTTATTCAAAGCCAGCACAGGATGTTTTAACTCATGCGTCGCTTTGGCCTCAGTTTACCATCTTCCTGTGTACAGGTGTGTGAGGGACTCAATGGGAAGGGACAGGGGGACCGGGGTACAATGAGGTAAGGCACATGTTCGGGCTGTTTCATGCCGTCCCAGTTCCAGCCTCTCCCTCCTTGCCCAAGGACATGCCTCCAGGGGCAGCATCTGCCTGCTCTGTCCGTCTCTGTGAGCGTGACACAGGATGCCTTAGGCTGAGGAAGGATGGAGGGGCCGCTGTTCTCTCGAGGACGAATAACACCTGAAGGTTTATTTTCCGTGCCACCGCTGTCCTCTGCACCTTGAGGAGGGCAGCACTGCCGCCGTCTGGTTGGGCCGCTTCTCCATGACCGTTCCCAAGGGACCTTCCCATAGTCAGGACGATGCTCTGATATTTCGTTTCCTTCTGCAGTTAAAAGATACAGAAATTAGACTCGTCCTTGCTGACAGTTCTGATGCCGGTGGAACCCGCCAGAGGAGCGAGGAGCAGCACCACGCGGGGGACGTGGGCAGCTCCCGGGTGGAAGGAAGGGTTGGTCTTGACGCAGGAAGGGGATGGAAGCCAGAAGATGTGGTGAGGACCGGAGCACAGGCTGAGAGGCCCGAGTGGGGCATGGTGCCTGGGGACAGGGAGCGGAGCAGGGGCGGTGCTTCCGGCTGGGGATGTCAGAGCTGCCTGGGAGGACAGGGCTGTCTTCTGGGGGAAGAGGGACAGGGTCTGGTGCCTGCAGGCAGACTGATCAACAAGGCTCAGATCAGCGGGAAGAGCCCGTGTCGTCCCCCGTGGCGGGAAGGGAACTGTTAGAGGCTCAGCTCCCCACAACGAGAAGAGGATTCCAAGGCAAGAGCAAGCAGATTGTTTTAGGAAAGACAGAGAGTGTTTTAGGGCAGCCGAGGGCAGCGGGGGGTTAGGAAAGTGTGAGCTCACCCTTCTCTCATTATGACACTTGCCCGGGATTAGGTATTTTGCAGAACCTTGAGACACAGTGGAGGGAGCACAGAGGTAGCAGATAAGCTGGTACGATGCAATTTTATATACGGGACTAGAGCATCTAAGGATGTTAGCCTATGAGGGACTCCTGCCACTGACCGCCCAGTGGACACCGAGGGACGGGTGTGTAACGTCCAAGTGAATTGCCGTGTTTTCCTGTGGGCCGATTGTACTTGGAAAAACATTATTCTTCTCTTTTAAGCCATGTGACTTGGACCTCACGCACCGAGTCTTTGGCTCAGGGACATGTGTCTGGTTCCCGAATGGGAAATCACGCTCCATCTCTAAGAGGCCCTAGAGATTTGCTCACATAAATGAAAAAGAGATACTCCTCTTCGTGTGGGTTGCCAAGTAGAAAGGTCCTAATTCCGCACTTGTGGACAGCCATTCGCTAGAGGTCACATGTGATGGTGAACCAAGGAGGACGGATGGAAGAGTCTAAGATGAGGTGACCGTGAGAGGAAGAGAGTCTGGCAGGCAGGCAGAGGCACAGAGCCAGACAGAAAAGGGTACGAAGGCCGGAAACTGCAGCATCCCCCTGCCTTTTCCTGTTACTTGACAACAAATTATTCTGTCACTTTGTGTTCATTCTCTGCAATTTGCAACCCAAATTCTTCTGATAACTGCAAATGGAAATTTTCTCACAACTTTACCCCCCCAAAAAGAAAAAAGAGTAGGAAAAGTTAGTAGGTAAAAATAAAGTGTTTTAATGTATTTCCATTTTTCCAAGGGTACCTTTACAGCTTCCAATTTAAAAGTATACAGATACATGTTAAAAACATAAAAGTCAACCTCAAAAATGGATAGAGCTTTTGAAGGGTTATAAAATGAACTCATTCCAGGAAGCAACAGAGGAGAGATGGAAAAAAAGGTACGGAAAAAACGGAATCCAAAGAAATATAATGTGGGAGATAAAAATCTGCATCTTCCAATGAGAAATAAGGACACAACGTGTCTTAAGTGCTCAGTGAGGAAGGCGTAACTTTTTCAAGGATGGTAGGGGCCTCAGGAATTTCAGCACTACGTCTCTATCTTCCCAACCAGTCAGTCCTAAGTCGCTTGTGAACAGTTCTTTCAAATCTGTCTGTGTGTCTACATACCACCCCCCTTGCTGTGGTGATATGCTGCGGTGCTGTCAAAGATGTAAATTAAGCCAGCCCTTGGGAGCTGGCTCAGACCAGAGTGTTTGCTTTTGCAATCATTTCAGGACCCGTGTTTTCATAATCACTACATGTAAAATAACAAATGGGTGATCTCGTCTCATCTGCCTTCCTGAATGTGTCCCCCCAAGTCTACCTGTTAGAAACTTGGCCCTGTCTCTTCGGAGTTGAGAAATGGAGCCTGATGGGAGATGTCTGGCCGCGAAGAGGAATGTGCCTGATAGGAGGAGTGGGCCAACACGGTCGCCAAAAGGCCCTGCAGGAAGGGTTCCCTCGTCCCCTTGGCCCTCTGGGCATGGTGCTCCTCCTCTTCTCCTTCTGTCACCTGGGTGTGTCTCAAGAAGAAGGCCCCTCCTGGATGAGAGCAACTCCATCTTGGATTTCCTAGGCCCACAGTGGGAGAAAGAATTTCTTTTTTTTTTCTTTTTCCCCACATTTTATTGATATGTATACGTGCAAAATTCAAGATTTACAACGAGGTTGGGCATTTTGTGCGCATTCATATCTTGTCAAGGTGACAAGGGCTTTTCCACTCTCCTTTTGTCCCTCCCCCTCCGGGAGAAAGAATTTCTAGCATTCATAAATTACCCAACGGTCGCTTTTTAAAAATAGTAACACAGACAGAATCAAACCAAGGTTTTATAACCCTGTTGTAGAAGTCACTGTCTTAATTTTGAGAGAAATATAGTAAAAATAGTTTAATCTCTGTCAATTGTTTACTGTAACCAAGACATGGCATTGAACCCACGATCTCTTTGAATCCTCGCATATGCTTCCTGTATAATTAATCCTTATCAATCTCATTTTACAGTTGAGGAACTACAGGCCTTGAGTTATCGGCTAAAGAGAAGCTCAAGTGCCCAGAATCTGGCTTCACGGTTTACTTGATACGCTGTGCAGCCTCGCGGGCTGTTTCGCACATGTCCTTCAAGTTCGTTGAAAGTCCATTTGGCTGCTTTTATGTTGATGAAGCAAAGAAAACATTTCAGACAATCGAAGAGAAATGGCATTTTATTTGCATAGTTGATGAGAACAACAAGAGAGAAAGTCTGAAATCTGTGTGTTTAAAACGCACGTGTTCTGTTGTTTCCATCACTTTAAGTAGATTTGTGATTGTCATTAAGAGAGCGCTGTCTCTTCCCTCAGCTTCTCCTTCTCCTGCCCCCTTCACGGGGAGACGCGGGCCGCCTCCAGGACAGCGTCACAGCGAAGGGTCAGGAGCGGCGCTTAGTCCTTTCATCCGCCATTACTTATCAGCCCCCTCTTCTGCCGGTGTCACTGTGTCGGCTACAGCCAGCGGGCTGATGACGCTCCCGTCCTGTGGGGCCATATTGCTTAGCAGAGGAGTGAGAAGCGAATGAGCAGAAGAGCCGCCTGGCAGGTTGTCCCGGGGCTGGTGCAATTGGAGGAGGACCAGAGCCGTGGGGGATGTGGCTACTCCCCCCAGCTGCCAGACTCATGTCCCTCCAGTCTGTGGCTTTGTTTCCATGGTTCTGGAGGCTGCAGTCTCGAAGTCAAGGTGTGAGCAAAACCCTTCTCTGGAGGAGAGTCCGTCCTGCTCCTTCCTGGCTCTTGGCAGTCACCAGCTCTCTTGGGGTCGTCTGGCTTGGGGATTTGCCACCTGCCCTGTCACTTTGTCCTGTGTCTAGATCCCCTTTCTCGCGAGCACCATAGTTGATGTCTTAGAACCAACCCGCTCTAAGCCAGCGTGACTCTGTCTCAGCTTGGCTACATCTGCAAAAACCCTGTGTTTAAGCCAGGCCACATTCACAGGCACCCAGACTCGGGTCCTGAACCGGCCACAGGGGGCTAGAGGAAGCCCCTGTGGGAAACGAGGGTCCCAGTACGTGGGACTGTGCAGGCTGGTGCGTAGGAAAGGGTGAGAGTGAGTTCCTTGAGAAAAGGCAG
Source organism: Ctenodactylus gundi (assembly GCA_004027205.1). Lineage (NCBI taxonomy): Eukaryota > Metazoa > Chordata > Mammalia > Rodentia > Ctenodactylidae > Ctenodactylus > Ctenodactylus gundi. Next base: position 65,249 of record PVKB01000329.1, read on the forward strand.
CTGAGGCTTGAAGAAAAGCTAAGGAATTCCTGGGGGTGGTAGTGTGGGACACATGGTACACACACATGCGCGCACGCGCACACACACACACACACACACCAGGAAAGCATGAGTGGGTGAGCAAGCCTCAGCCCAGGAAGCCACGGCAGTGTGGCAGCTGTAAGCTGTACGCTCGCGTCATTCTTTACCTCCCGAGCGGATACTCCTACCCTTAATTGTGTGTCGAGCTGTTTGCAGCCTGACCTTCAGCATGCCAGGCCTCAGCGACGGCCTTGGGCAGGTGGCGGAAGCCTCACCCTGCTGAGAAGCCCCGTGTAAGTTCTGAGAAGCAGCAGTGCTGTGCCTGCGCCACACCACAAATGAAGTAGCATTTGTGATGATCTGCAGATGTGACTCCGACTTTTATTTGCATTTGTTAATGACTGTGCCAAAATCATCCTGGGGTGTGGTGATGTGGATCTGGAGTGTCCCCCAAAAGCCTCATGTCCCTGTGGATACTGTGAAGGGTTGGGAGGAGGACCCTGGGTGGAAGGGGGCAGGTGATTGAGGCTTGACCTGGAGGGGCGTGGGCTGGCTCTGCCTTCCTCCCAGTCTCTCTCTGCTCCGCCTTCCTGTCACAATCTGTGCCCCAGGGACTCCACTTCCAGCTCTAGCCGCAGACCAGAGCTGGAACCGGAGGGTACTGAGTCACAGCAATGAAAAAGTAACTACACGTGGGGGTGGTTTGAGAAAGCACTAAAGGTTTATCAGAAAAATAAGCAAAAGGCCCAAACACTGAAATGAGACAAAGGCTGTCAAAGGTCCTAGGTAAGTGGTGATGGTGGTGACTTTGGATGACCATTAGCCTCTATATGTACAGTCCAAACATCTTGACTATGAATGGTCAAATATTGGATAATTATGAAGAATTAAAAGCTGGGGTGTGGTGGTGCGTCCCTGTCATGCCAGAGTCTGGGAATTTGCCCAGCCTGGAAACACAGTGAAAAATAAAGAAACAAATAAATAAACAGAAACAAAATAATTAAATTTTAGATGTAAAACATGTATGTTATCTTTTCATCAAAAGATAATTGGAATTGGTCAAATTATGGATAAATCCATAGTAGATAAGGGTAGTACTTCTTTAAAGCCTTTTAAAGGGAATATTTAAAAACCATAGGGGCTGCCCAGAGCATATCACTGAAATTCAAAGCACTGTTCATGGTGCATCTTCATTTTTTAATTGATAAGTATATAAAATGAAATATCCCAAGTGATGAAATATCGCAAGTAATTTCTGTTTTACTTTTGCCATTCTATTTTTCCAATTCCAAAAGTCACTTGTACCATGTTTAACAGCTTTAAAAGGCATTCAAAGAATGAGGAAAAAGCACACTTTAATTGAAATTTTTAGTATAGTCTATGTCTCGCTGGTAAATACCAGTTTGCTAGAGGGAAAAAATACTCCTGTACCCCTATGGTCTAGCTATACTGTATGAGCAGTGCAAACAATTTACAAATAACACTTTAATACATTAAGCTCACCTTGCAAATTCTTTGTAGATTTTGGTTTTCTTTGACATTTGCCAAACTTCTCCACCACACACAGCGGCCACTGACAAGCTCGTAGAGCCCAGGGGTGGCATGTACGTGGCAGGTTACGTGTGTAAATAGTAAATGCAAGAGTGGAGCAACGGAGAGCCACATCAGACTTTCACTCATTCACTGGTAGCAGTGACTTCTGCACAGAGGAATTAACAAATTCCAATGCCAGGAGAATATCTCCTTCCTCTCCTTGTGGCCCTCAGGATGGAAAGTCAACCGGGCGGACACAGTTTTAAATTCATTCTCCTTTATTAACATTTTCCTCAGGACTCTCTTAAATTTATGCAGTCAGCAGAACAACACATCATACTCTGATTTGTTGAGCTTGCCGGTGTCTTTGATGAAAATCTCTCATTTCTCTGACTACTACTCTATCCGTGGGTCCAAAATGAAGAGAAGGTTCTCGGGGGGCCCACTCACGCAGGATTTCCACTGCCCAGATGTGGTGCAGAGTAACACCAGTACGTCGTAGTCAGGCTCTCATGAAGGGATGAATTATTAGCACTTGTCACTTACGCTTAATTTAAAATTTAGCCCAATTTTAAATAATGGCTTACAATTTTTAAGAAAATTGAACAACTAACATAAATTACACTAGCTCCACATAGTTCTTATTCCTCCTTTTCCCTTGACCTTCTGTGATGGTTTCTCTTCGTTAGTAAAGGGAGTCGCCTCTGTCACTGTCGCGTCAAAGATGTTCCTCTCCAAGCCCAGCCAGAGCTTCCAGGTGCCCGTAAGGTTCTGGTGCGTTCCCGTCCTGTTTGGAACAGCACCCATGAAACTAGAGAAGGCCAAGGTGTGACAGAAGCCAGAGCCTGGTGACACTGAAGGAGGAGTCGAAGCAGGTTCGAGTTCATCTTTTCTTGTGGAGAGGCCGAGAGCTGCAGTTTATCTCACGCCTACTCTGCCCGTCGTCAGTGAGAGCGTCTGAGGCCGCGGCCCTGGTCATTCTTAGGTGACTCACTTGTACCTGGGAGGGCAGCTGACATGCACTTGCAGGTCTGTCCTTCTGCATCTTGCTATTGCCGTTGCTGTTGCTCTGTGGTTTAGGAGACGCAGGGATGTAGAACCGTATGGATTCTCTGGCTAAGCGACTCCAGAGTCAGCCGTGTGGGTGAGGCTGTACCAGGTAGACCCTGCTGCATGAGCAGGACCCAGTCCAAGGGAGCCCCTGTAGACTGAGAGGAGGGCCTTGCTGGAGAAACGAATGAGTAGGGGTGAAAGTTGTGTCCATGCTTCCTTAGGAGCTAACGGAAGTCTCCCGTATGATAGCAGAGTTGCGGGGGACTGCAGGTCTGGGATTATCGCAGAGCAAGAAGGAAAAAGGCGCAGAGGATGCCCGCTGCTCCTGCAGGTGTGGAGAAGCTCCCTAAGTCAATGGGAGATGACGTTTGTATCTAGGTCAAGCTGAGGGAGAGGGTGCAGAGGGTGCCATCCCTTCCAAGCCTCAGACGCTCGTGGCAGGAGGAGAATTCTGGTCTGCAGCTACTCTTGGTGTAGGCCTGGGAGGAAGGCGCAGGGGGTGTCCCCTGTCCCCTGCAGCCACAGAGACGTCCCTGTGTCCCTGGGGAGAGACAGCAGGAGCGTGTCTCAGGAGCCAGCCATGGCCTTGAGGCTGCCTCGGCCTCCTCATCTTTCCACAGGAAAGGTGCTTGACGTGAATTGTGACGACGTGAGGGCAGGAAAAGTTTCCAGGAGTCCCAGTGTCCTGTTGCAGCTGGGCTGGGAGGGCGGATTATTCTTTATTTGCTGTAGAGATGGCACTCATTAGATCGGAAGACTCCACATCCACGGGAAGCTGCCGGAAGACCTCCCATGCAAAGCTTTCTCGGGTGAAGCTGTGAGCTGGCTTGGTCGCAGGAGCGGTGGCTGCTGAGATCCCTCCTGGCATTGGCGCGCCCCTTGTTTCTTCTGCTGCACAGGCGTCCTCTGAGAACCCGTCCTTGCCTCCCTGCCAGCCCCTTGGCTTCAGAGCCACACGCCATGGTGAGGACTGTGAAGGCTGCTCACTGGCTGGTGGACACAATCCTCATTCCCTGCGAGGGAGCTGGAAGACAAAGGCGGCGTGTTTGTTAGGCCCAGACCTCGTGGGACTGATGTCGGAGGACGCCTGGGCTTTTCTTACCCGTGTTAACGTGGGTGTTTTCCCAGATGCCTGGCATGTAGGCGTCTTTCCGTTGGATTCCTGTTCTTTATGGAGAGGACTGGGTGTCTCTGTGGGAGAAGGGAGAGTCCACAGCCGTTCCATTGTGCTGCTGACATTATTCTCTGATTTTCTGTTTTTCATCCTGAAAAGAAAAAGCCACCTAAGCAAAGGATGATTGAGTCCTAGGGGAAAGAAAATAGATAAGCTCATTACCCTGCCCGCGAGTGTCGCTGATACAGTGCCTGTGACTGAGGTTTTCATAGTTAATGTTTTAATTGCATGGTGAGACTTCTTTAATGTTATGTAGCTCTTGCATTGCAACAGAATCTTTTTCTTTTTCCTTTCCTCAGTAGATATTTTAAGTTGAAAAGATAGTTTTTTTTCCACTTGGCTAAAAAGAGATAATTGAAACTTTCTTTAGAAAAGCAATATGGTGAGAATCACTCTGTTTTCCAGACTCCCAAATTATCATTTCTTATCTTGGTGAATTAGTCTTAGAAGCTTTTAATCTAATTAATCCTTAACCAAATGTAATAGCACTGGGCAATGTTTTGTGTGGCCACCAGTGTGCTTGGATTTAATGATGGATTAGCAAACAGAATTAGATCAGATCAGATCGTCTCTGGCTGACCAATACCTATCCAGGGTTTAAGGGAAAGAACATTTTAGGTATTTTAAATGTCTTATGTTAATCCATGTTTGTGCATAGCATGTCTGTTATTTTTACGTGTCTGTGCACATTGATATAATCTTTATTCCCGGTTGCCTGGTGTCCTGTTACGTTTTCAGCATAGGGTCAATAGACTGTGTTAGAAAACCAAAGCAATTATGTGTGGAAATTGAACTTAGTTTCTACTTTCATCTATTCATTTGCATCTTCATACTCTGATATAACATGATTATAGATTTAATTCTGACCAAATTCATCACAAAGAAAATCATTGTCACATTCTTGAGTGTTTGTTTTCTCTTATCTAGATCTGGGTTCTAGAAAACACTTGAGCAGAGGCATCTAGGGTGTGCTTCTGCCTAGATGTCAGCTGTAGTGACCCAGCCCTATGGTCAGCACTTGGGGTACCCGTTACAAATAGTGAGGGACTATCCTAGTCAGGATTCCGTGGGGGCAGGCACATGCGCCAGTAAGATGTATCAGCACAGATGTGTAGAGGTGGACATAAAATGAATTATGGGAATTGGCTCACACAGTCATGGTGACCGAGAAACACCGTGCTATGTTGCCTGATAGCTGGAGAATTAAGAATTATTCCAATAATTCATTCCAAATCTGAATACCTTCAAGCCAAGGAAGCCACTGCATAGCCCCCACAGCAAGGAAAGAGTCTTGACAATGAGATCAGATAGTGTAAGAGGACCAGGGGCTCTGCTGTCCTGGGGGAGAGCAGAGAGACAGCCTTTTTCAAGAAGGTAGGGAGCATGGAATGTCCCTTACAGTTTTTGTTCTTGTTAGACCCTTCGTGTAGTGGGTGATACCTGTTGCTAAAAGAATATTCCCATTACTGAGCCTGCTGATCGAAATGCTTGTGCTTTCTGCAAGCAGCCTCACAGTTTAATCCAGAAATCATATTTCACTAGCAACTGGGGCATCCCTCAGCTGGTCTTGTTGACAGCCAACATCAAATATCCCAGGAACTCTGAGAACATGTATTAAAAACGTATGGCCAGATGAAAGCCACTGCCTACCCTGGAGAAGATGCGAGGACCAAAGGGGGCCATTGTCAGGTCGAGACACGTTTCACGGGTGCACTTTTTCTTCCATGTGTTTTGTGAACGTTGTTTAATTGACTGTTGTACTTGAACCTTAGAGTGGTGAGGTGATGGGTAGGATATAAACCTGGAGCTACACTACTTCATACTCAAGTCAGTGGCCTCCCTCATCTCATTCATAATTTAGACACTGAGAACTTTCAGTTGTAAGTCAGCGTAGTAAAGTAATGTTACCGGAAATCGTTATATTCTATGAAGTAGCAGAGAACACGGCCTTAGTAAACAAGGACACTTCACTCTGAGGAAACATGCCAGGCTAATTTCCTGTGAGGCTCTTGTCACTTTTTTTTTCCCCAAAAGGTCAGTGCACATATGTGTGTTATGTGCGTTTGTGTTTAGAGGTGACTCATTTCGTGTGGTTGGTTCGCTGGCACTGTCTTCCCAGCCAGTAGCTGTGTAACCTGTGGCTGAACGGAAGTCCCCTCCCAGATCCCTTCCAGCAGTAAGGCGTCCCTCAGCCAAGTGCAGTGTGGGGAGAGCTTATTTACAGGGGGAGATGTCACAGGAGGACTGAGTATCTCTTCTCTCCGCCTCAGCTGGAGCTGGCTCAGGGCAAGACTCAAATCACCCACCACTGTGCTTGTGCGTGTGAATAGCCACACAGGAACACAGAGCGATTTGGGTTCTCAAAGAAATCTTAGTCAGTCTTCCGTGTCTTCAGGACTTTCTTGTAATCCATGGACTGGACCAAAGGCAGACTAAAAATGTTTAAGAAGTGACCCCAGCTGTGGCAAACATGTGCGACTTCCCATTTTCCCTGGAAAATGAAAGCACATTTGCGGAGCACATTTTCCTGTGTATTACTTGGGGATGATTTAAGGAAAAGAGAAAAATTCCCATAGGTCACATTTTGTATCAAGAGTTTGATGTCCATGTATTTTTATATCCGCAAAGGGTCCTGGAATCCTTCACTCCAGGGCTCAGAGATAAATGTATGAGATTAATGCAATGGATCTGTGGGCATGCGTTTGCGTGCACTTACATACAGGAATATTTAGAGCCTGAACATTGAGAGAGAATGAAGATAAATAAGAGATTGGAGAACACGGAAGGCCAAGCGGGGACAAGTGGAGGACAGAGCAACAGTCAGTGACCTTTCCGTGCGGCGCTGGGGGACGTAAGGGAAGCGAAGGTCAGCACCTCTGGTCAGGCTCAGAAGGAACTGAGGGTCTGGCATGGCTGGCAGAAGAGGCGCTTAAGGAGCTCTGCCCGTCCCGACTGACGTTACACAGCTACTGGCTGGGAAGACAGTGCCAGCGAACCAACCCCACGAAAGGAGTCCCAACTGCCTTGGGCTGTTGCAGTCACCAAAGAGTTACTGTAGCAGGAGGTGGAACTGCCTTCAGCTTAGCAAAGCCGGCCCATCACAGAGGCTGGCCACTTGCACCAGATTCGGTTCCAAACTTTTATTTCCGTGATCATAGCGAACAAGTAATTTTCAATGGGGTAAAGAAAATTTACATGATAATTCAAAAAATGCTTAGCAGTCAACGGAAAGCCTTGGAATAAAACAGCTCTTTGGTTCAGTGAGAGTTTCTTTTTTAGGATGGTGTTACATATCTTTACATAGACTACCGAGAGTTAAAATTAATCCTGAAGTGAGGGAGATAAGCTAAATGCTGGATAGTTTCTAAACTCCACAGTGGCCCCCGAACCTTACAGGGATAGTGGCCTTCCAAGATGCAATTCACTTAGTTTGAAGTAGAACTTACCCACTGCAGGGGCTCCTTTATCTGTAATAAAGTGAGTGTGCTTGTGAGGGAAGCTCCCGCGCAAGCCTGCCCCAGACCTTCAGCAGTGCTAATACGTTAAGTGACTGAAACCTGAGAGTCTGGAAACGGGAGACATACAGGAAGTGATTGCTAGCCAAGCTGATTCCAAACCACTGGACACTGCTGCTCCTTTCAGCTAAAAAAAAAAAAAAAAAAAAAAAAAAAATCAAGGAGATTTTTCTTCAAGATCGTCAAAGGCTCTGAGCTTCACCGATTTCATTCTGTGACCCAGCATTACCTGCACCTGTGAGGAAAGGGGTGTTTCCGCTCCTGAGAAACTCCACCATCACAGAGCGGCGACCCCGTGTCATGCAAACAAGCTCTGCCCGCGATAAGCTCAGCTGAGGAACTTGGGTAAATGCTAATGCTATGATTTTCATAGTTCCGTGATTTATGTCGACTTCTTTTTATTTAAAATGAAAACTAAATGAAGGGTTGCAGCTCAGGTTTCTTCTTAGTGTGACGGCTGCCTTCCGTGAGAGCCTTCTGGAAGCCACTCACTCAGTTAGGAAGACTGACTAGAATCCATCGTGTGTGGTGCCCTGGGCCCCAGCACCCCTGAGCACCTGTGAATCTGCTTGGCTCTCCCTCCAGCGATGGGATTCCCTGTGTGCCCCTTTTTCTTCCCCAAATACTCTCGACACAGAAAGTCCGATGAAGGTCCAGGTTATTGCTGCTGGACAGATGACTTTGTTTCTAGAAGCTTCTGAGTACGTAAGACTAGAGCCATTTCAGTTTAGAGACATGGTTTCGTGTGAAACAAAGAAAATGACTTTTGTGTGATTTAAGATGTATACATTATATATATACAAAAGCTCTAAAATTCTGGTAGTTTATGTTTCATTGCAGTATTCTCCCATCAAGAGACGCCATGTCAGAAAGTTCAGGATATCAAATGACATGTAGCAGTATAAAGCAATGATAAGTTTCCAAAACCCTGTGTCCAAGGGCCCATGATTATAATGACAGAGGCAGGTTTCAAACCCATGTTATTCGGACTGTGATAGCTTATTTCCTTCTGTATAATTCGGTGATGCCCAAACTCTCATTCATGCAGTTCTGGCATTTTTATTACAGGATGCAGAAGGCACTGCCTTGGCTAGCTTTCCTGTCCCTGAGACAACAGACGCACCTCCACAATGTAAAGGAGGAGAGATTTAATTTGGCTCACTGTTTGGGGGAATTCCGTCCATCGTTGGCTGGCTTCGAGGCAGGGACATTATTGTGACAGGGCATGGTGAATCTCAGGCAGTGTATGGTGGTCAGGAGGCAGAGCAGGTTTGCAAAGCCAGAGAGGACTGGTTGAGGGATTATGTGCAGGACCGAGGCCGTGCCTCCATGTTCCCCTAGACGTACCCAGGAGGAGGCTCTCCTTATCTGCTAGTCTTTCTTAATCCCGGGAGATTGGTGTGTCAGGGTTGACACTCACAGTCCTCCCCTGGCCTTTTTCATACATAGCACATCTTCTTAAATCATGCTTAACTCCCTAATAAAGCCAATGGCAAGCCGAGAAGCGCGATCAACATTCCACCAGAATTAAAGCTGGGCTTGACGCCAGCGCTGTAAGGCCTACAGAACTGGACAATTTGGTATTCCTGGGATGGGCCTAAGCATTTCCAGGGCTGCTGGTGATTGCTTTTTTAAAATCCTCAAGGTGCAGGGTGTCAGTAATTGTGCTTATAAGTTCATCAGTGCGTTCATGACGTCAGGCTTCCATTTCTCCTGCTGACAAGTGGGCCTTACCCTGGCCAAATTTTAGGTGTTGGATAGTTTATTTCACATGTCTGTTTTCCTGAGCTAACAAACCCATGACTCCTGGGTGGCCACGTGAGTGTTCTAGAAGAGATCTGAGTGCATACATGGAGCAGGAAAGATATCTCTCGTGAAGGTGGACGGGTGTCACCTAACGAGGCATCGATTAGGAATCAAAGAGGATGAAGAGCTGTAGAATCTTTCTCCTGAGCTAGGGTGACCACCTTCGCGTGCCCCAAGGCCTCCAGACCTCACTCCTTGTTCTGAAGCTCCCAACTCCGGGCTGGAGTCACAGCGTTGCTTCCCCGGGTTCTCGGGACTTCACTTTCTAACCGGATTACTTCACTGGCTCGAAGGGTCCCCAGGTTGGAGACCGTGTATCACAGGACAGGTGGCCACCCTAGTGATGGGGGCGAAGGCCTACAATTAAGCCCTCACCTGTGTCTACGTGGATCCCATTGGATGTGTTTCTGTGGACGCCCCGGCCGTGCAATGAGGCTGTGTTGTGGTGGGATTTGCTAAGGGGAAGGTAACTTCTGGGCTGACAGGCAGAGTCTTCTCTGTTCTTCTGCACCGGGGTACAGCAGAACTCTTCCTACTATTTATGGATCCTAATGTATGCTTATTAATTCCATGAAAGTTTCATGCATATAAAAGCTTTGTCTTTCTGAACCAGATAAAATTATCTCCGTATTTTCTCAGTGTGAGTATTTTTTTCTTTATTTCTGGCAGTTTTGTCTTTCATTCTGCATGAGAGAAGGAAATAAAAGAGAATGAAAGGAAAGAGGAAGGAACTATCGGTTGGGTAGGACATTGGCTAATCACGGTGTGCATGTTGAGTCCATGTTAACAGTTGTGTCTCAGAGGCTGATGGGAGCAGGATCTGGTGTCCCTGTAGAGATATGGCGATAACGGCAGCCGCGGCCACAGTGGCCATGGGGGTCATGGCCGAGATGGCAGCAATGGTGAGCAGTCATGGCAGTGGCAGTGATGGAGGCCCTGGTGATAACAGTGAACATCACTTTCAGAGTCAGCATTCATTGACATGCTAGAAGCTCCAAACACGTGTGGTAGTGTAGCCATGGGAGAAATTGTGTCAACTTGTTACGACTAGGGGAGGACCAGCTAAGAAATAGCTTTTAGGTATGTGTTGTTGAACGGGTGTGTGTTGTTGACTTGAGGGTCGGGAAGTGGGGCATGGATATTCAACTGCCAGTTTGAACTCAGTAAAGGAGGGAAGAAGAAACATCATTGCAGCCTCCTCCTAGAAAGTTCTGGCCTGTCTTGAGTTGGGGAGCGACTTCAGCTTGCTACGTCTTCACTTCTCAGATCTCCGCAGCAGATACACATCAGTCCCTGGTCTTTGCCTTGTTTTTTCAGACAGCCATCCATGCCAGGCTCCCACCAGCTGCCCGGCAGTCTCCAGCTGGTGTCCTTCTGGCATGATCCTCCAGCTGTCCCACGTGTGCATGGCCAATTTCGGCCCTCCCTCTTCAACTTTGTAAGCCCTCCAAATACACTCCCTTTATCTCTATAAATTCTGTTAGTCTGCCTCTCTTAGCTGCCTAACCAGTACAGGTGGAGATGGTTATCCTTTGAGAAGTGATAGATACCAACAAACCAGAGGGGTTCCTACCCCAGCACACCTCATCAGTGTTACCGCCACCACCCCTCTCCACCCACTCCCACTGTAGTATTCTAAACTTCCTGTTGTGAGTCACCCACTGTTACCATTACCATCTGAAAAGTGACATTTCTGAAATGTGCTTTGCTAAGGAAATGAGCATCCATGTGGCTGAGTGATTATATGTAGGGCAACAGGGAGGAGTGTGCCTGGCTCCATGAGGGACTCACATGAGAGCTTGGAAGAAGGGGTGGGGGGTGGGGAAGGGGCTCAGAGCTCAGCATCCTTCCTGCTGTCAAACGTGAAGGGAGGTGTTGCTGGATTTATTGAACAGGCAAAGTCTATCCAGACCTAATCCATTAAAACAATTCCGCCGGCACCCTATTATTTTCACATGAGTTAAGCTGCAGATTACTTGAAATAAATTCATCCCCGGGACCAGGAGAGGGGAAAGGAATGGTGGAGCTGTGTACGTGCCAGAGGAGGCTGGGGGCTGGGAATTAGAGCTGTCCTCTTTCCTTTCAGCAGGTGCCAAAGAGTGAGTCCATGGTGGCTGAGGGTGCTGCGAGCGAAATATTGTCTTCCTTTGGGGAGAAAGAAGGAATAGAGAGCAAACCCTTGCAGAGATTATCGTATCGCTTAAGCTCTCGTGAACTGTCTAGCACTGTGTGGCTGATTGCCTTTGCATTTCACTAGCAAATGATCTGAAGCTAAGAACAACAAAAGTTACAGTAAAGGGCAGATGTCCGTATTCTCCAGATTCCAAGTCTGTGCCTTCCCATTTTCAGTTATTCCTTCAGCCAAAGAGCTGACATACAGTATTTGAGACTTCCTTGGTACCAAAGACAAAGCCAGAAGGTCTCGCGTGTCTCCCTTATATCATAAGGATGGAACTTGTGAGGGAGGCATTGACCCCACTGTACAGTCCAGAACATGGAGACCAAGAGAAATGAAGCTTCCTACCCTACACCAAGTAGCTAATAAAAAGCTCATATCGGGTTTCCGATTCACAGTGTCGCGTTCGCAACACAAACTACTGTCCTCCCTCCCCCTGACCTTGGTGACACTGGCACATGTGTTTCCTCAGAGGATGAGGCCAGGCTCCTTTAAAAAAACTGAAATCTGCCCTGCTTCATAGCAGCCTCGGGTCTGTATTTTCATGTTGTAGGCAGTGCGCCGTGTTGGGACTTGTGTTTTCATTAGCTGCTTGACAGTTTGTGCTGTGTGGGTGGCTTCCATGCTGGTGAGTAACAGACTGGCTGGAGGTTGCTGGGATCTAATCTAATCTGTCTCAGATCTGGGACTTTATTCATTATTGTGCACATTAAGGTAAATTAATTTGTTGACTTTTGAGGTTCTTTTTGGGCAATGTCATTAATTGTCCTAATTACATGGGTCTTCCTAGCCCTCTTTACAGACACTATATTGATTCTAACTACTGTTATTTATGCTACTATTATCTAATGTCTTGGCAAAGGCAATTGCACGATCATTTATCTTGAATTTTCCGTTTATTTATTTACCTTGAGCAAGATTTTTAAAGGTGACTCATCTTCCTTTTAATGAGTTGTCACCTCTTGCATAATGCCACTAGGAAAAAATAGACTGTCAGTAATTACGTGTTGGGTAGAAGTTGGGACAGTGTAATCCTAAGGATTCCCAGCTGCTGCTAACGTCCGTGCAAGACGGTGGCTTAGTAAAGATACTCTTCATTCTGTATTCTCCGTGTTTCCGCAGTTTTGTTTTGTTTTTCTTTTCTTGGCACCTGCTTTCATTTCAAGATTTCAAAGTCTTGCTTTCTTTGGGAGGACGGGGATCCATGTTACTACTGAAGATGGTTCTTACATTTGTTTATACCCAGTACAAATTACAGCATGGACAAGCTAGAGGCTCCAACTTGAACCTTTCCAGATTAAGAGAAAAGAATGTCAAGATGGTGGGCAGGGGGTGGCGTCCAGCAGAGCTGTTGGCACATCAGCTGCTTTGACCCAGGCGTGGGCCTCTCTGCTGGGGTGCAGAGAAGGCTCACCGTGCCCCTCAAATGATGTGGAAGATGGCGCGGGAATTCATTAGTGTCCCAGCCCTGAAACCACTCAAAAGAATTCTCCCATGCATCCAGAGGTCACTGTCTCCTAATTTCCTTGTGTGTGTGTTTCTAGGGAAGCCATGCATGTGAGAGGTCTTCGGTTATTAGGCCAAACTTCTCCATCCTTTGATCACCAGGGGATGCGAGGCAGAAGAGGCAGGACAGGGCAGGAGAGCGATGGCCACGCCTTTTATGTGGGTACTGTCATTTATCGCGTTGCCCCTATTAATCAAACATCAATTTTTGCAACTCTAAGCAAAAAACAAAAAAAAAATTACAAAAGCTCAAAGCTTGCACTTAAGAAGAACCAATCACAGGACTCTCGGGTCTGCACACTTTCCTGTAACGATCATTTCTAGATGCTTTTAGAACCCTAAATGAGTGAAATTTTTAAAAACAGGGTTTTATTGTAGAGAGTCCTACATCTTTTAGAAAGTACTGCTGTTAAAAGAAAACTGTTATCTATTTAAAAAACCCATTTAATAAAAGGGAATATTGATAAAAATTAACCCAAATATGTGGGTAAGACATCTACAGTTCTTCCCAAGAAAGGTTGGTTGGTAACTGCTTTCACAGATAAAGGTAATGCGTTATTCTAAATATTATAATATTTACACTTAGCAAAACTATTTTATGGATCAACATTAGAGAGCCATCTGGGAGCCATTTCAGGGGACCATGACCGTGGCACTGTGCTCTGTTTTGGGGGGAGCCTACGGAGCTGACTTCCGGGGAGCCCTGAACAGTGGTGCCTGGTTTTTTTTTTGTTTGTTTTGTTTTTTCTCCTAAGCCAATTCCACACCTCTGAGAAGCACGTATCGTGTGCCCTGGTGGGGTATGAGTGGAGGGACAGTGGGCAGCCAGCCACCTCTCCATCCTCCTAGGAGCTGGTGGTTGGATGGAGGAGCAGAGTGGGCCTCCAGTGAGCATGGGTAGTGCACCGCCCCCCCCCCCCACCACCATTTGGAGGGGAAAATAAACCTGCCAACTGCCCCATGGAGCCTCTCAATGTGAAGTCCTCACTACAGTACTTACTGCCTGCTGCTGTATGAATTTGCATTTAAAAAGAATTACCAAAGCCATATGGGCTGAACAGGGTGGGGCGGGGAGTCTCACCGTGGAGATAGGTAAGTGGCATTAACTTTGGCCTTTGCTTTGGGCTGAGGTGCCCAGGGCCTAGTGCTTCCCCCTGTGCCGTTTGCGTTGTGGCTTCCGTGATGGCATTCCCATGCTGGCCCTGCCCTTCCGGCCCTGCCCCTTCTGTCCCCACGCTGCTGCTGCCCTTCCCCTTCCCGGCCTGTCCCCTTCTCACTCAGCAGCAGGAGGAGAGCGTGCATCTAAGGCTCTCGGTCTAAGTTCCTCTCTAGACTCCTTCTAAGCTCTTCTGCATGACACATCGCTGTCACCTTCGTCCCTACCAACAGAAACGATGGCAGTGCTCTGCAAGTCTCTGCCCCCTGTGCTAATGCCAGTCCCAGCCCGCTCTCTCTTCCCGAGGCCACCCAGCCGTCTGCTGTATAAGACTGTGAGCTGGCTCGAGTGTAGATGAATGTCTTCCTCAAAACTCATATAGAAATGTAATGGCCGCTGTGACAATATGAAAAGTGGAAGCCTTGACGTGGTGGTCGGTACGGGTTTAATACTGCTGCCATGGGAGAGGGCTTGTGATGAAAAGCATGAGCCTGGCCTAATTCCCTCTCCGTTCTCCACGTTCTCCACGTGCAGGCCGGCCGTCCCCTGCGGTGTGACCCAGCGTGAGGCCCTTACTGACAGCTGACACCATCCTCCGACTCCGAGACTTCCAGCCTCCAGAACTGTGAGTCAGACACATTCTGTCCACTGCGAATTACCTGGGCTGTGGTATTCTGTGGTAGCAGCAGGGAACAGCCTAAGGGAGGAAAGGAGTCAGATAGAGCCACTCGGAAGCATCCCTGCGTGTCTGACACGTTCAGCCCGTGGTTATTGAATGACGAGAATCTAGAGGAAATTTAAGTCATGATATAAAGCCACATGGTGATCAAGTGCATTTCTAAACAAGAATAAAAAGTGCCTGTTATGAGTGGTCATGCCCGTGGATTGGAAAGTTCATATAGAAAGAAAGCTTTTCACAGAGCATGTAGATTTACTTTAAGATAATCAGGACGAGGCCTAACCAGACTCATTTATGGCATTAACTGATTTATGCAATAAAAAAACAGATTTAAAAATCTTAGTTAAAAGGATCATAATATTGAGTGCTATTTGGGTGTTTGTTCCACACTTAGATTGACATCTGTGTGTTCGGGTATAATGTAAGCTCATTTTTGTGGTATGAGGGAAAAATAAAAGGCCATGGGGGAGATTTTAAAGCAATATTTGTAGTGTTATGTAAGTAGTGATCACACTTTCAGTTTTGGATATAAATTTCTGGAAGACTGGTTTTCCCATGGACTCCCAATCACGATGTCTCTGCTAGAGAACTGTATGTACACTGTTAGAAACACACTCTCCGCCAGCCTCTGGTTCGTTCAGTCCAGCCGCCACCCACCATATACAGCTACGAATTGTCTGCGGCGTGACTGTTTCCAGGTAAGGTGAGTTGCAAGGGTGAAATACATACTGGGTTTTGAAGATCTGATACAAAAAAATGTAACATAGCTCAATATTTTTTACATGTATTATACGTTGAATTAACTAGGGCACAATGGGGCAACTATAAATTAGTTCCTCTGGTTTATTTTTATGTTATTTTTTAACTACGGTACTAAAAAAATGTTCAGTTGCCTGCATGGCTCACATTTCGGAGTGGTGTGTTTCTTTTCAATACTCCTGAGGTCTACAGCCTAAGTAGACCAAGGTCCATAGCTCCGGGCCAGCTGTCCTGAGCCTCTGGTTATCAAGAAGAAGGCTATATCTGAGTCTGTGAACTCACTTTTCTTTTGATCTTGCCATCTCTGTGTAAAGCATTGGAAATCTGGTTTGAACTAGACAGTTCTGGTCCCTGGTGGCACAATCCTTATCCAGTAGAGAAGGCATAGATTCAGTAGATAATCTATCTGAGTACCTAACATGACCAACAGGATGCTTGGCAAAGTGGAAGATGTGTCGAAATAAATTAGCTAAAGCTTCCAGTTTCAAAGAGTTTTCAAAACAGCTAAATATATTTCCTATACAAAACAAAAACATTTCATCAACCATGTTTTTTTTCTATTCAGTTATTCGGTAGAATTTTACTTAACCACAGCACTTTTAGAAATAATACATTCTAGATATTCTAGAAGTGTCAGACCCTGTGCTAGCTACTGTGGGCCTTGGGTGAGTGAGCATGTGGCCCCAGCAAAGTCCCCACCGGGGGTCCGCGTACCCCCTGACCCTGGGCCCAGCAGCCTGTCTGTGCTGTGATCAGCTGCAGCGTCATGGAGAGAGGCCCCGTGTCTGGCCTGATGACTTCCCCTCTAGCATGATGGGGCCGACCTGGGTGGCTTCTGTGGCAGTTGTCCTGTGTGCTGTTGCAAGTGGAGCAGTGAAACGCGGCCACATCCTGCCGACTGGCCATCTCCAAGGGTGATCATTGTAGAAGGATGTTTAAACTTCGGAGGTATAGCTGTTGAAGGCACATTGTGATTTCGCCCCCAGAATGCTCCCCGGCTCTGAGCGCTCATGTCCCTATCGTTGCCACTCTGACGCGGCTGTGGAAGTCCTCCTTCCCAAACGTCTCTATGAGACGCGGTCTTGCGATCACGGCTGCAGCGAGTGCTGCTTCTGGGCGCCATCCACCCGAGCAGGCTCGCACAAACATCGCAACCCGCCCTCAGCCACCAGATGCACCAGACCTGAGGCCGTGTGCCTCTGGCTGTTCCCCAGGGTAGAATGACCGTGAAAAGTGAAATTTAGAATCAATTCAGGACTCGAGGCAGCCAGCACAGCACAGCTGCCGACGTGGCAGAGTGACTGGTGGGCATCTTCAAGGCTAGAGGAGTACGTTGAGTGGCACCAGTCACAATGCGCCTCTTATTATAATACTTTTTTAAAAAACCTGAAAACAGCTCCAGTAGTTTCCCATCATGCCTTTTGGTGTCCAGCATTGGAAAAGTCGAGATTACCTTCATCCCTCAGATCAGCCAGGCCCCACCCAGCAACCTAGCCAAAGACCCGCCTTCCTGGGTCCTCCTGCCCTCGGCGGGTGAGGCCCAGTGGCTGGGTGCCTCCTTCCTCGGACCCCGCCCTGCTGTCATGTCCGAAGGTCCTGGGTGTTCTGGACCTCCTTGGGTGGTGTGGCTGTCCTACACCAAGCTTTGTGGGTGACCTCGACCAGATTGGTTCAGTGTAGTTCACATTGTACTGATAAGTGCAGGAATGAGTCCACTTGCTTGAAACTAAATCAATTCCCAAACAGAATCAACAGCTGCCCCGAAAGAGAGAGGAATGCTTGATGGGGGGGGGGGGGGGGAGGGCAACTCCCAAGGGGTCTCCTTCAAACCTCCCCAAACTCAGGCTTTCTGTGTCATCTCATTTGCAAAATTCCAGGGCCCCTGTGGCCCTCCGCACGGAGGGTTATTGTAAGGGCAAAACAAGAAGGCAAATAGGCTACTTCCTGGCACAGTGCAGCCTTCATAGAGGCATTTATAAAATCTTTTAAATGTTCACTTGTCCTGTATTCTGAGTTTTAGGTTCCTTGCTTTCTCATTCCTCGTTCTGTCTGTAAAACCCAAATTGGAAGCTTCTCTGCTGATTGATTCCGAGGGCCTGAATGAGAATTCACGGGTGACCGACGTGAGAGGTGGTAGACTTGGGTGAGATCAGCGCAATCTCTGACTTTTCCTCAGGAGCCGAGCTACACTGGTCTGGCTGTTTGTTTTAGTGCGGCTTCACGCCTAAAGATGCATCAATTTCCCCACATGGATTAATTGCTGTTTCCAGTAACACATCCTGAGAAAAATGTTTCACGATATTCAGCAGACGCACACTGATTTCTCCTTCTGAACTTCCTTGTAAACAACTTATCAAGCCGCCTTCCAAATTCAGACTGCCATTAATAGAGTCGAGGCAGGGTAGTAATTTTTAAACTGCTGATATAAACACCCAAACATAAACATACGTGCCTTTCTCTCGATCTACAAATACAGAGATGCACACATACGTTATACAAATTACATTGTTACAAAAACAACCAGGAAGCACATGGACGCTTTCTCTGAATTCTGTAAATGAGCTTCCGTGACACATACAGCTACCCGTGGTGATTCTATTAAAAAATGGCTCTGAGCTCATCTCTACTGAGGGGCAATAACTTCTCTTCAATTCCAGAGGTGCAGAAGAAGGCGCATGTGTGCCTCCTTCCTTACCTTGGCCTTTTGCGTGGTATTTATTCCTGTGAGTGAACCCGCGATCGGCTCTTACGGTCTCACGCTCTCATTAACACTTTCCTTAAATCCGCATCGGATACCGTCGCTCTAGCCTCCGTAATATACACCGCGAAACTATTCCCATCCCCTCGTTATAGCTGCTGTTCCCCAGGAATATTGCCAAATAAATCAGCAGATCCAGGTTCATGGGAAGGTCTTGCAGTCTAATGGCCCTGGGCCAGCCTGTCTCCCTGACAAAACTCTTTAGAAAAAATGTCCCAGAATTTGGCTTCCCAAGCTCAGACAGTTTCTAACTCAGAGTATAGGCTTACTAAGCACTGGGTGACCTGAGCACACAGCTAATCTATCTGAGCGTGTTGGCTCTCCTCACTTGAAATCAGGTTGCATCTTTCTCTCAAATTCATCAAAGCCCAAACTCAGTGATGGTATTTTAATGAACAAAACAAAAAATACTGTTTGTTCTAAGTCTGTCCTTTTCCTGGGTTATTATTGTCAATAACCCTATAGAAAGCTATTAGTTCCTCTCTCACTGGTGAGAAATTTGAGGTTTAGGGAGGCGAGGACCCAGTTTTTGGAGTGCGGTTCTGAGTGTGACTCATGCCTGCCTCACGGCACAGCCCGTGGTCTCCAGTCTGCTGTTGTGTCTGCTCAGGTGTTTCCGTCATGCCTTCCAAAAGCAGTGTGTTGCGTTAAGACAAATTGCTGAATACAGGGTGGGTTGTGTGTGGCTCCGGAAGCTCTGGCTAAGGCACTCGGAGGTGCCCAGACAGCTCCTCAGACAGAGCGCCCGAAGATGCAGAAACACCAGCCCCAAGGCAGATCTGCTGGACCCCCATCTCCCCTACAACAAGACTCCCAAGTGATCTGTAAACCCAACTTCAGACTCAAATGCCGAAAAGCACAAGGCACCGGTGTATCGATTCACCACGCCCAAAGGCAGGTTATCCTAACTTGGCTTCTGCTTTTATAGAGTTATAAAGGCTTTGTTCAGGGAGATGTGAGTTTACCCACGCATTGTACACTTTCTGGTAGCGCACCTGCGCACCGAGTGGATTTTCATCTGTAACAATCCCTAGAGCGCGTGAGCACAAACCTTGGATTTGTTTACATGCTTACTACGCTTGCTAGGGTAGAGTGCTAACGGGCAGGAGAGCTGTGTTTTCCACGTGTTGTGATTCCCCCAGAGAAAAGCAAAACGCCCCAGGCAGAGTAGAGCATGAAGGCAGATATTCTGGGTGAATAGCCAAATTATCCTATTTCACCCCAGATCATTTTGTTGACTAATATGTTTTTACAACATGTAATGATTGCTTCCATCTTGGGGAATTGGTCCATATATTTCACATCTTAACCATTTTTCCCTCTCCCTTTCCCTACTATCCTCCTATCTCACCCCTCCCCCATCCCATACCCTTTCCACAAAGCCTACCTCCCTATTTCCTATCATCTCTCTATTTTCACTTCTTTATGTGTTAGGTTTCTAAAATTAGAGAAATCGTGTAACATTTCACCTTTAGCGTCTGACTGTAGATGGTCTCAAGTTAAAAATGGATAGGTTATTGACTATGATCTTGGGAAAAATTGGATCGCAATGAGAATGTTATAAGACTATTTTAGTCAATGAATGGTTATTCAAGGAAGAGAGAAATTTTAGTGTTGTGTTAGATGGGTCTTTTCTGCTCTGTGTTAATTTAACCACTTTTTCAAAAGCATAGCAATTCTGTATCATAAGTTTGTGGATGAGACCAGCTGGGGATGGGGCCAGGTTGAACATACTGGAGGACAGAATAAAATCCCAATAAGATGCTTAAACATTGGAAAGATAGTCTGACTTGTACGATGGAGGTCAATGTAATAATATATGTAGGATATATCAGTAAAAATGGAGGAGTTAGGACTTTAAGAAAAGGAAGGAAGGATTTCTCAGTGAATAATCATTGGAAAAGTGATGTTACTACTCATAACAAGTGAGAAATTCAGTTTGATAGAAAAGAAGTAGAATACTCAAAACAAAGGAAGCTGTAGTTTCTTATTTTCAAGTTCAGTGAACTATTCTGCACAGGTACAGAGAGTAAATATCTTTAGACTTGTGAGCTTTAAGTTCTTCTCTGTCACAATTACTCGACTTAACTTTTGTTGTAATGAGAAAGCTTTGTTAACTTGCGTTGTAATGACACAGAAACACAAGAGTTTTATTGTGATCTGTAAGATGGATTACAGTTAAATTTTATTCCATCTAAATTTCATGTGTTATGAAATGTTATCCTTTTCCTTTTTTCTTACCAGCCCCCCCAAAGTCTTAACCATACAAAAGCAAGTTACACAAAACACGTTGTAGTCTAAAGGCCAATACTTGGCGAGCTCAGCTTTATTCTGGTATAATTCAATTCTACTTAGAAGTCTAGAAGTTAATGTTGTCACCCCCTGTAGAGGGGGGTGGATATACTGTTAAGTCTTTAAAATTAAAGTAAATACAATATGTATTGGATCAGGAAGAATGTGGCATGAAGGAAAGTAGAGAAAAAAGACGAAATATCTAGACTGTAAAATAAAGGAATTCAGATTATGTAATGATTACTTCCAAATATTTGAAGGTATTAATAGAAAACATGGCATAAATTTGGAGAGGCAATGTATCATTCTTTCTTAAGGCATGGAATTCAGACTCAGAAAGGACTGGATTCAGATTCTAGCTCTGCCACATATTATGTATGCTGTTGGGGCAGTATACTGAATATTTCCTTGGCTGACTCCCGTAATTTAAAAAAAATGAAAAAAATCATAAAGCCTACTGTTTAAATTAGTAAAATATTACAAAGTGTGGTGGTTAAAACAGTAAATTACTATTTTTTTCTACTTGTTGGACAAGCTGGGCCATCTTGCTGGTGGTTTTATCTAAGTTAACACACGTGCTTCCCTTCAGTGAGCGTGTGGACCAGAAGGAAAGCCCTGGAATGGACTCACTACCATGCCCCTGACCTTGGGTGCTGGCTGTCAGGTCAGGTCTGCTCCACAGAGCCCCTCAGCCTCTAGTAAGTCCAAGTTGTCTCTCTTACTCAGTGGCCTCCGTACAGCGTTATGAGAGAGCAAAACAAGACGCTTCAGAGACACGGGAAACATAGAACACGGGACGTGCACAGTGTCACTTCCAGCACACTCTGTTTCTCAGTGCAGGACGCAGGATTAGTTTTAAGCACATGAGAGAAAACTCTGCATTTCTGAATGAGGGGACAGAAAAGGGTGTGCCTGCTGGGATGAGTCATTACATGTGGGCATTGAACAGTCTGCAGCTGTTTAACAAGATGAGTGCTTTCTAAAAGGTAGTATTTAGAAAGTATTTAGCGTCATCTTTAAAACACAAGGGAGCAATACCATATGAGTCAGATATATTTTTAATAAGCAGAAAAGGTATAATGCTGATTTATATTTTTCTCCATGAAATGCAGCACCTCAGATGTAGTGCCTTTGCCATTATAGCAAATGTCGAGACAAGTGGATTAGAGAACTTGGAATTGGATTTACAGCCAGATAAAGGGATGTTCAAGATTTTCTTAATTTTTGAAATTCCATTTTAGAAATTTTATCGATCATTATGAAATTACAATTGTATATGTTTGTAAGATGTAAAATAATGCTAGGACACATAAACACAATATGGACAATCTAGTCATTAATAGTAACAGTCATTGCCTTAAATACTTACACTAAATTACTGTATTTTAATTAAAGCATCCTACCCTTTTACGAAGATCTCCCACCTGTCGCTAACCCTCAACCGCTGCTAACTGCTGTTCCGTTCTCTGATTCTATGAGGACATGCTGCGTTTTGGTGAGGTCATGTGGATTTTCTCTTTGTCTCTGATTCATCCCTGTTGTCACACATGGCAGGGTGTTTCCCTTCTTAAAGGTGGACTCACATTCCCCTGTGCGTGTGTGCTACGTGTTCTCTATCCAAGAACGCCGTTGGTGGATTCTTAGGTTGATTCCATAACTTGGCTACTATGACGGGTGCGAGAGGAAATCTGTGTAGATGTCTCTTCAACATACTGATGTCAGATTCTCTGAATCTGTAACCAGTACTTGGTCGGCGGAATCATACAGCGATGGATTTTTAGTTTTATTGAGGAATCTCTGTTTGACTCTCCGTAAGGGTGGTACCGCCTTATGTCCTCTCCATCAAGATAGAAGGATTCCTTTTCTCCACATCTTTCTAACACTTGTTACTTTTGTCTTTCTGCTAACAGCCATTGTAACAGGTGCAAGGAGTCTCATGTTGTGGTTTGAACTTGAAATTCTCTGCTTATTAATGATTTTATATTTTTTCTTGTTACTTGAAGCCATCACCTGGAAAACAGACAAAAACCACTTCAGTCCTTTACAAAAACAATAAGGAAAAGTGAGAGAGTGGGAAAACAAACAGATGGCTGTTCTGTTTCACGCAATGGAGACTATTTTGATTTGTTCCTTGAGATCCGTTCTCCCATTTCTTGTCTTTGCTTGGAGAAGCTGATCTATAAAGATTATAACCACAGACACTTTTTTCAGCTGGCTTCTTGTTGAGTTTGAAAATTGAACAACAGAGACAGAACACTGCAAGGAGACAAGAAAGAGTGACCCTGATTCCCAGCAAACTAACCGCAGTTTCTGATTCTTTATAAACCTTTTCTTAAAATCTGCCAATTTTAACAGATCGCCTCTTTTCCGCTGACAAGCATAGAGTTCCTAAAATACCTTCTCATTCATATAAGAAAACTAAAAATGTAATTTATGATAGCAGACACATACTATAAGGGGATCAGCCGCTGTAGCTAACATTGAGCTTATCAAACATTTCACTCAAACATTTTCTGTCATTTACATTTTTAGAATTTAAATATTTCCTTTCTGCTCAGAAAGCTGAGTCAAAGCTGGTGATGTGCAAAGCAGTGCTTTCTGGATGAGTAGGTAGGTAGATAGTTCACGATCAGTCTCACACAAACACACACACACACACACACACGTGGTAAGTGCCCTGCGGAGGAGATACCTTTGAATAGGGTGAGGACAGGGCTCTCAGCAGTGTCACAGTCGGGGAAAGTCATCCTGAAAAAGTTTTCCTTAAGTGAGGAATACAATATGTAGTACACATTAGCTAGCTAACAGGGAGGACTGTGGGGAATGTCTCGGGGAGAAGGGTTAAGGACCTCGTGATAGTAGTGAACAGACGGGTGTCTAACAGAAGAACAGTAGTGTGGCAGGAGATCAGAGGGCAAGTCAGGTCCTCGTGCTGAAGGGGTGAAGTGTGTTCAGGGCCAGACTGCAAAGGTCCCCAGTAATCACCTGAGGGTTCTGGTTTGTATCACAATAACAACAGAAATGTGTGTGCTCATATCAAAGAAGGACATGAGTTATTTCTTGAAAGCGTCTGTCTGGCTAAAATGAGAAGGAAAGATTGCAAAATGAAAAAGTAGACAGGGTAGAGATTTGGAACGTCACATAGCAGGCCAAGCAAGAGACCGGGACATCTTGAACCAGGAGAGAGACAGAGACAGAGAGAGACAGAATGGTGGGATTGGAGACAGTTAAAGGTAAAGTTGTTGAGATTCTTGTCTTAATTCTATCCAGCTTCATTAGCAAAATGCCAGAGGGAGCTCCACAGAGCAGCAGAGTCCCCCCTCACCACTTTGGGGTCTATGACTCTGAGCCCAAGGAGCCCACAGTCATGGGGTCTGTGTGTAGCAAAGGTCTCCTTCTGGTTAGAGCCTGCGCCTCCTCTACTGGGCAGCACTCTGGGGCCTATTTTATAAGGACACGAGGTCATCACCCAGCATGGCCCTTCCTGCTACAGTAATTTGGGGAATAAGATGTCAGCATATATATATACATACATACATATTCATGTATATATGTATGTGTATATACATACATATACATGTGTGTTTGTGCGTATATATATATATATATATATATATATATATATATATGATATTGTCTTTCAGATCAAATCATTGGTGGATTAGGCTTGACGGATAAGAGAGAGGAAGTTGCCAATAAATGCCCCTGGGCATGCCCCAATTAAATAAATAAATATCTCTGTTGCACCCAAAGGGATGGTAGTACCAAATGTATTAATGAAGTAGATAGAGGCCTAGAGCTCTTAAGAGAGTTGTGGGTGGGATTGAATATCCAAATTCATCTCTGTGTAGGAATCTACAAAAACTAGGTGCATTGTTTACATCGTATAGGAAAAACAGAGGAGGAAGAGAGCACCTAAACCCTGAGCAGCCTCAGGGCAGATGAGTGCCCAGCTCTGAGCCGCCGGAAGGAAGGGCAGCGGGAGGCGGGAACAGAGGAGAGGGCTGCCGGCAGCGGGCGTGTGCGAGAGGCTGGCAGCAGAGCAGCTGCGTCCTGCTCATCAGTACGAGGCCTTGGATCGGGCATCCAGGACCAGACTGAAAGCAATCAGAAGTGGGAGAGTCAATTACAAATGTGTAAAATTTACTCAACAGGTTTCGATGTTAATCCCGGGGATGGGGTTGAGTAAAGAGCATTGTGTGTGAGGGAGAGCTGGTTTTCAAGATGGAAGAAGGGGAATGTTTTAAAGTGGGAATGAGAAGAATTAAGGGAGTGAGAAAAGTCTGAAGATACAAAAAATTACAGTATGAAATTCTAAGAAGTGAAACACGACACCATCCAAAGTGCAGATCATCAGATACGTGAGTACTAAACAACTCACCTCGCCCGCCCCCGAGATACCAGAGGTCAATTTTAAAATTAAGTATTCATGGAATAAGAATAGATGCCTTAGGACTAATGATCCCTGAAACGCAGAGTCATTTTGGCTCCATCGCGAATTAATGCTCTGAAAGATTAAGGTAGCAGTACAGAAGGAGGAGAGGGAAGCACGGAAGGAAATTGAAGAGAGGAGGAGGACAGAACCCGATTCCTTTATCTGTTACGGGCTCCAAGAAGACAGATTTGAAAGAACAAAGACGACCTAACAGTGAAAGAATTGGTGGATAAATACTTTCTAGCATTCAGTTAGCACATGAGTGTGCAGAGTGAAAGAGACTTGTATTCTAAATAGTGTGGAACAAGCATGTGTGCACATACTCACGCATCACGGGGACCGTGCACCACACCCAGGACCATAGGCAAACACTGAAGCTGTAGCAGAAAGAAAAGATAGTTTACCAAGAAAGGATGCAACCTGTAGGCCTCCGCTGTTGCCCTGTGCTTGCAGAAAGAGAGCTGGTGAGAGAGAGAGAGAGAGAGAGAGAGAGAGAGAGAGAGAGAGAGAGAGAGAGGGTGTGTGTGTGACGTGAGCCCCTACCATCTCCGCCGTTGATAGATATTAGGAGAGAATATAAAAATTGATGAAAAGAAAGTACAGGAGTCTGTGATGAACTTTGTTCACATGATGTAAGGTAAGGAGATGTGACTAGAATTTTCATAATGCTGTGTATGTTTGTAGTAGTGGAGAACAAACCCAGGGCTTTTGCACGGTGCTGTATCCCAGCCCTCTTTTTCTAATCTGTCATTTTATTTTATTTTATTTTATTTTATTTTGAGATGAGGCCTTGCTAAGCTTTTCAAGCAAACCTTCAACTTGGGATCTTCCTGTTCCATCCTCCTGTGTACCTGGGATTGCAGGTATGCGCTATGCCAGGCATGTCTAATGCTCTGAATTCTAGAAAGGTGAATTCACACATACATTTGCTTGTCAACGCGCAAGACCGCTTAGCCGAGAGCTGCGCAGTCAGGGTAAATGCAAAGCCTGAGGAAGGGTGTTCCTGCCCCCATGACACTGCCCCTGGCATGCTGCCCCAGCCAGCTGCGCCCGGCTGCAGCTCTGTGGAGGCAGAGCTCATGGCTTTGCCGTGGTGTAGAGAGCAAAGCCATGTGTCAGTGCAGACAGCACAGGGCAGCGAAGGCAGCGGAGCGGGTGCCACCGCCACGTCTAGATGCCCACGTGGAGCAGGACTGTGCCCTGCCACCCACTCTGGGCCTGTTGCACGCTCTCGCCATGACTCCTGGGAACAGCGCCTCCCAGCCACGCTGTGGCCGTCACCGGGGCTCTTCTGCGTTACTACTCATCACCCAGAAACTGTTAGTAGGTAAATCTCATTAGCATTCTTTGCGCCATTTACCAGCCGTCCTAATTTTGGAAAGTAACGCTGCTCAGATACCATCGATTTGCTATTTTTGTTTACGTTATAGAAATCCGATTTTTTCTAGACCGAGGCCTTCTGAAACTGTGAGCTAAAATACGTCTTTCCTTCCCTGATTTGCTCACATCCGGTGTTGAGTCAGTGATGAGAAGGTAACAAGGACACACTGGCTTTCTAGATTTTTCTGACTTTTTCTTTCCTTTGTGTTTTGTTGTTGTTCTTGTTTGTTTTTCTTTGCCAACTTCCATGTTTTCAAGTGAGAGTCACGGGACTAGCACCCGCCCATCCAGAGACACGGTAAGCACGTGCCCATCCTGTCCAGTCTCTCAGGGATGGTACGAGAGGGCACGCTGGACCTCTCAACCAGAGAATGCACAGCGTTTGCGAACGAGATCCAAGAGGTGCCCACCCCGACCCAGAGTTTGAGAGCTACTGGCAGCCAAGGCCAGTAGAAGATACCTCCTAGATGACTACGTAGGCATTTCACTTTCTGCATATCGTTACCACAGTTTCCCTTTTAAAAAGCTGTTCACCTGTAGACTTTCCTAAGGCCGTACCATGGGCACAGTTACTTCAGTCGTGCAACCTGGAAACAGGTGGCGTCTTTGCCTTTGCTTGGACCACTGACTCTGCACCCTCTTTGGCCAGTTAGACGTGAGGGGAGTGGCTGTAGCTTCAAACAACTCCGAGATGAGAAAACTGAATGATTCCACCGCTGCTCCAGCCCTTGCCCTGATCGTGGGACAGGGCCCGGCCACAGTCCTGACGGCATTTGTGTGCACCTGTGACGGCTGTTTCCTTTCACTCGTGTCAGTTCTGGAACCAACGTGTTTCTGTGTTTTCCGTGTGCCCATCAGCTTTTGCGCTGCACGTCCTTGGACAGCTCCACAGCTGGAGAATGTTAGAATTCATTGACTTCCGCCTCTTTGTTTCCCTTAACTCGTCACCAAAATTAAAAGCAGAGCTCCCAGTCTCACACGAGCTACTCTCGCAGGTCACGCGTGTTTGTGACCCATTACCGACAGAATTCAAGTCTCCTTGTGGTCAAGACCAGCTTTGAGATGATGTGGTCCCGTGTCTTTGGTCTTTTTGTGTAAAACGCCTTCTGCTCCCCTCTTTTGTCAGACAGAATCCTACCGAACACTCGCCACCGTCCTGATAGGCCCGTTTCTGGAGGTACACCCAGGGAAGCTCAGGTTTCCGGCCTTCCGTTCTGTTTGTTATTTCATTATTACATATCTGCTTGCATGTCTGACTCATCAACCACACGGTGCTTTGGTGGTAAATGAGATTAGCCTTTGTTTTCTACCCCTCGTATCTAAGTCTAGATTGAAAAGCAAGCAGTTCTGAATTTAAATCCCATTTCCAGCCCTTGTTCTGATGCCTTTGAACGAGGCTCCACTCTAGTCCCTTCCTCAGTGAAGCAGGAGAGGTCTCATTCCCCAGGTTTTGGGGAGTTGGTCGTGTTCCATATGTCTTACTTTGCCTGGTTCCCCGTGACACAGCCCCTGCACTGGAAGTCCAAGATGCCTGCTTGGGTGAGGCCCCACTTCCTGGCAATTGACAGCTTCCTGCTGTGTCCCCACGTGCTAGGAGGGGAGTACTGGTCCTTTCCGCCCCTTCCGGACACTGACTCCTCCATGATACCCCCACCCTCATCCCCTCGTCTTCCCAGCTTCGGGGAGTTGATGGTACAGAAAACAAATATTCAGACTATAGCCATGTATAAGAACTGAGCACAAGGTATGAACCAGGACGAATATTCCTGTTACACGTGTGTGGGTCAGTGCATCAGGGGTTCTTTTGACTCACTGACAATTTGTTCTGCTTATTTGTTTAGCCACTGATGAAGGCAACTTCATTCCCGTGTTAACTCTACCAAGCACGTTCGTGTGTGTTTGGTTTCAGTCAGTTGCCCAAGTCTTGTTTTGTTGTCAGATCTGCCTTCTTGCTTTCTGTATAAACAAGACAGTAAGTGGGTACATGTGCACTGCATCAGCACGCGTGCGTGTACATGTGTGTGCGTGTGTGTGCTGAGTCATGGTCTCATCTACCAAGTGTGAAGCGGGAATGGTTGACAATGTTGGTGCGGTGTCCTTTAGAAGGGCAGAATCTCTAGTTCTTTCAGATTAAGGACAACTGACAAAACTTTCATGTGGCAAATTAAACATATCCACATTGAGCTTCTCAGAGACCACAGCTTTACAGATGTTCCTCTCCCGGTTCAAATGCTCATAAAGCCAAATGATGATGCTTTTAGGGCTCAACTGGTGAATAAGTAGATTGATGATCAAATGGATGGCTTGTCAACATGTGGCCCATTCAGCCAGGATTAATCTCTATTATTAGCAAAGTATCACTATCACTAGTAAAAGCAGTAACACTTTCACAGTCGTTTACAATTTCCTGGAGACTCATTTCTTATCCTTTGAGGTTTATTTCCTACTGAGGTACACTGAGCTGGTTACAACCAGTGTAATGTTTTCCTGATTGATTGTTTTTAAGACAGTATTGTAAAATAGGAGCTAAAATCAGGAGTATTGAAATTGGATCCAAACTTGAATTCTTTTTTGTTCACCCAGTAATTTCGTGACTTTGAATAAGTTACACAAACTTCACACATAAGGCACAATAGCCAAATCCTGGAAACAACCTACCTGCCTATCTCAGAGGAATGGATAAAGAGGATAAGGTATCTATACACAATAGAATACTACACAGCCATGAAAAAAGACAGATATGAAATACGTGAATGAAAATGGGGCTACCTTGAGTCAATAATACCTAGTAAAAGGACCAAACACAAAAATCTGACTATCGACGGCTGTCTGTCTTATGAAATTCCCAAAAATAATGGCATGAGGAGAGGGCCTCATCACAGGTTACAGGGTAGAAAGGGGGCAGTGGACCCCTAGGAAAGAGATGAGTATCTGAAACGGGGAGAGGGGGCAGCCTGGACCAGCATTGATTCCCCAAACCCCACGTCTTCAATGTGTTATAGAATTTGGAATTTGTGTGTGTGTATGTGTGAGTGTGTGTATTTGTGTGTGTGTGTGTGCGTGTGTGTGTGTGTGTGTGTGTGTGTGTGTGTGTGTGTGTGTATCCTACAATTTTAAAAACCCTTCACACTCATCAGCTAAGGCTTAGCTTACTCTGAACTGAAGACGTACTTTTCCAACACCTGTGGCCCTTTCTTAGCCTCTCTCTGTGAAGAGCAGCATCTGTCCCTGGTATCTGGATGCAGGCAACGAAGGACGACACCCAGCTCGTTCCTTTCCATGCAGGAGTTCAGTGCCCCCCCGAGACTTGCCCGCCGCCCTGAGTCCTGGCGGTTCCCCTCAGTGCCCACCCCTAGCAGGCCCACCTCGCCAGGCCTCGCGTGGCTTTTCATCATGGAATGAGCTTGGTCTTGGGTTGTGGGTTTCTTCTCCTGGAGGTCGCTTGCATCCAGTGGCCTTTTCTTCCACAGAATTCATCTTCCAGGCTTCCTAGCCTTGTATTTGTTGACTCCTTCATACCTGCAGGCTTGAGCCCCGCGCTGGCATCCTTAACACTATTTGCCAACAGTACAATTGTTGTGTTGTGTTATGAATCTCAATGTGATTGGTTATTTAGCAGCAGGAGGAGTGTGAAGCGACTTGACACGCCCTGGTTGACGTGCCTGCTCCTCACCGTCACCAGTGCTCCTGGCGGGTGGAGATATTATCCTCTATTTAGAACGAAGAAATTGAAGGGTGAGCAGAGTAGCCATTCCAGTAGAGATCTAATGTAGCTGGGATACAAGTCTAGCTCTGCACTTCCCGGGCCTGGGCTGCCCACGCATAATCCCATCAGTGGTGGGGTTGAGGTAGGAGAATCTGGGGTTTGAAGCTAGCATGGACAATACAAGAAGACTTGTTGTAGATTGTGCCTCAAAAAGTGGCAATGAAAGGGTAAGTTGTTACATAGTCATGGTCCTTAGAGAAGCAAGATCATGAGAACACACACAGAGACACACACGTGCGCAAGGTAATTCTGAGGATTTGCTCACGGGCTGAGGGAGGTTGACTCTTGGCCCTTCTGTCTGTGGTGTGGAGCACATGAGAAACCGTGTAGGTAATTCTTTTCAGGTCTTTGGGCTTAAGAGCCAGGAGCACGGATCCCCGGGGTAGCTGAAGGATGGCTCAGCCCCCTCTTATCAGATCCAGGCCCTCTGGGAATTGGATAATCCCCACTTGTGTTGGGGAATAACGCTTTGCTTCACTCGTCTGCCGACTCAAAGTTAATCTCTTTGAGAAGCACCCAGAAATAACACGCGATCAGATACACGGTCGTCCCTTAGCTAAGTTGACACGCAGAATTAGTCACCCCAGCTGACTTTGCTCGAGCGCTTGCTGGCCGTCTCCTGCTCTTTGCCGTCACACCTTCCTCCCCCACCCCCTCTTTCTGTGGTCCACCACCACCGCGTGCTTGATAGCGCTTGTCAGGTCTTGTTTCGTCGTGAGGCCCTTGTGTATGTATCTAATCTTCTCTACTGGATTCTCAAATCAATAAGTACGCTCAACGTGTTCTTTTTAGCTTCCATTTCTCTAGGTGTCTTGCGTGGAGTCATATATGTACTGGGTATTTAGTAAATGTAGAATTGAGCTGATGTGAATGAAATTGATTGTATTGACCCGGTGCCCGCCGCTTTTCCCCAGCAGCGCCTTGAGTTGGACTCAGATTTCTTTCTAAAACACGCTGTTCATAAAACCTCATACTGTGCAAGAAAGCAGACTGTAAGAAAACACCGGGCTCTGGCACTGTGCCTGCGTCGTAGCTGGACCGTTACTCTGGGCACGTTAACACCTACCTAGCTCTTCTTTTGTATATGAAATGGGAAACTAATACCTACATTGCACAGATGCAGTGTGGGAATTAGAGTATGTGGGAAGCACTTACCACGTGCTTGATCGAGAACAAATTATATGTGGTCGTTCCATCTAGTCTGGCTTTTTCTCTTATTTAAAAATGTGAGAAGAAGGATCCGCAAGCTTCTTTCTAGTGATTTTCTCTTAGGAAACATGGAAATGAGAGCAAAAATCTGTGACGAAACAAACAGAATGGTGTCTACTCAGAAGAACTGTGGAGGTGGAGCTTTGGGGACTTTGGGGAGGGCTCCTGGCATACTGGAAGGACAGTGAGTCAGTTGGACAAGCAGAACTCGAAATACGTGGTGATTACCTAATTGTAAAGATTATTGAAAAATAAAAATGAGAAATTTCAATATAAGCATATTATCAGACATCGCTCTTGAAACCCTCTCTCTTGCATCGGATACGTCTACCACATCGTTCTCGTCCCTCTGGAGCAGTTCTGAAAATCCTCCTTCATGAGTCTCATGAGCAAGCTAGAACTTGGCCTGGTGTCACAGTCCATAGTTAAACTTGCACACGTGTCAGACCCTTCAGAGTCTATCGGAAACACAGCCTCCACAGAAAATGCAGATCGCCTAGTTAAATCAGATCTGGGACAGGCAGCGTACGGTTGTGAGCGTACCCATGCCACGTACAATACACGTAAACTACAGGTGCTTAGTGCTCATCGGGAGCACAAATTTAATGGTGCGTCTTGTATCTTTATTTGCTAAAGCTGCCTAACAGAAGTGCAAAGGTGTCTTGATTCGTCATGACTCCAAAGGGAGAGCTAGCAATTACATAAACTATTGTCATTTGAGTTGACAGCCATATTATCTTCTGGATTTCTCTCTCCTGATGCGATTTAAATTTAGGTGCCAGAGATCCTGCTGAACCTTGCATTGTTTTCCTCGTGATTTCTCTATGTCAAAATTGTATTCTTATGCCAAGAAAGCTTTTGTAAATAAGAACGAAAATAGGGCATGTTTGATTGTGTACTACAGATAAAATGAAAAAAAGTATGTGGAAAGTTTGGTGGTAGGGTGGGGCATCTGGCAAATTCTAGTAAAGGCTTATATTGGATGCAGGGGAGTGATTATGTTGGTGATGAATATTGATGTTTTTGTTGCTGCTCCTGTTTCTATAGTTGTTATTGAAATTGTAAAGTGATAGTATTGACCCTTAGATTGTAAGCTGATAGAGGTCCTCCACTTACGGGATCCAGCCGGGATACAGTTAATGAAGACAACTTTTACAGTGAATAATCTTGTTAGGGGGAAGACAGGTCACACTGATGCAAGTCTTCTGCATTCTGGTTCAGGACACTTCGTCTGTGTTTTATCACATAAAGGCAGGTAGATACGAGAGGCCATTTCTGTGGCAACTGAATGAGGTCACAGAGGGATGCCCCGATACCTGGTCTGACGTCACTGGTACAAGGGTATCTTATTAGTTTTGCGTTGCTGTGACTCAATACCCGACACCCACAGATTGAGGGGAGGAAAGGTTTATTTTAACTCACGGTTTCAGAAGGTCACAGTCCATTCAGGGGCAGCCAGTAGCCATGGAAGCACATGGCAGAGGCGGAGGTGGGGCGGCTCCTCACGACATCACACACAGGAAGCCAAGTCAAGGTGAGTTGAGACTCATCTTCCAAGGAAGGCAGGAAGTAGCTTATATATCCTTCCAGGTCTCATCCCAGTGACCAGCCCCTCCTGGATCCGTGTGTGGAAGGTGTGGTAGGCCCCCACTACATGCCTGTAATCCAGCCTACATGCCTGCAATTCACCCCTCCAGACCAGGCCCCCATCTCCCAACAGCACATGGTTCCATAGACAATCTATAACACACAAATACATGAGACATTTGGGGGCCATTCCAGATTGAAACCACCACAAAGGGTCTGTGAGGATATTCCAGGAAAGATTAGCATTTTGATTGGTAGTTTCAAGCAGCAAGTGGTCCTACCAGGCATGAATGGATTTAATGTAGCTGGTTCTGGGCCTGAGTAGAACTGAAAGGTGGAAGAAGGCTGCATTAGCATTCTGCCTGTGTGCACAAGACATCAGTATACCTGTTTGTATCTTATTGTCTATCTGTCTATCTGTCGTTCTATCTATCCATCTATTGTTTTCATTGTTGTTTTTGTTTTTCTGAAGAAATTTCATGAAGACAGTTGGATTATTTCAAATCCCAGTGTATCCAAGGCTTTTAGTTTTGCCTTTAGAATTTCTTTCCAGCACCAGACTAAGACCAATCATATTTGGTTAGAAACCAAAGTCAGGAAGTTATATCGATGTTTATTTAGCCAGCAGCAATCAATGCTTCTATATAAATCAGTCAAATTGCAGTAAAACTTACATTTTCCATCTATTCTGGAAACAACCCATTTTCTCAGAAGCAGGTCAAGGGGCTGAGAGCTCGATACTGTAGTAGTCTTGAGAGATGTTTTGTTGAAAGCAGGACCTTTACATGACAAGCCAGTCACTCTGAGCTTGTTTTTGTGCAGTGGTGTGTAGCGAGCACTCCCTCGTGGTGAGGCCTGGGCTGGGAATATCATTGGGCCCTTCTGGAGAGGTCATATTTAGAGTAGATAGGAGACATAGAAAAGATAGGAGCATGTGACCAGGAGCCCCTCCACTGCCAGGCCCTCTCTCCTGAGCACCCCTACAGTCGTTCTAGTTGTCTTAGGCCGCCCAACATCCTTCCTCCTTTTTTTTTTTCCTGAGGATCCCTAGATGTGCGCACATCTCCCCCATCTTCATCTATGCACGTATCCACCTGTCTCTCCCTGTGGGCTTCTGTCCTTGCTGTCCTCGTGAGCCTCCCTTGCTGACTGAAACCCCCTCTTTGTGTCCCTGTCCTGGCCTCTTCTGTCCATCCCCTCTCAAGGCAGAGATCTTAGTTATCTCTTGATGTTCCAAAGCACAAATGATACTCGGCTCTCTTGTTTAACAGTGTCACGGATGTAAAGGAATTTCTACCAAGAAAGGATGTGGATAACTCTCCCAACTTGAAGTTTAGAGGTGCAAGAATTTATCGGCCCCATGTCATCACCTTACAGTTTCCAAAGAGCTCAAAACCCTTAGATGAAAGTCTAGTAATGAAAGTCCCCATAAACAGAATCCTGAGCGTCAGGTGGAGTTTTGGCCTCTGAGCTACCCTCATTAGTATGTGATGAGTTTTCTTACGAGTATGCGTTAGAAATAGTACCGTGTGGCTCTGTCCTTCAGAACTCTCAGTGAGGCTCTGGAGTCAGGAATGCATTGAGACAGCTTGAAAAGACACACATTGTACAATTTTCCTGGCCTACCCCACTGGTCTGTTTTCCATCCATTTCTTCCAAGAAGTTGAGAACTTCAGCCCTCTGCTCTGTCCAGAAGGCCCCCGACGTGCCTGCTGAGG
Source organism: Ctenodactylus gundi (assembly GCA_004027205.1). Taxonomy (NCBI): domain Eukaryota; kingdom Metazoa; phylum Chordata; class Mammalia; order Rodentia; family Ctenodactylidae; genus Ctenodactylus; species Ctenodactylus gundi. The sequence continues at coordinate 99,772 of PVKB01000329.1, forward strand.
CAGCTTTGCCGGTGAGTTGTTGTTACAACCATCTGTGAGTCCATCCATTGACCAGCCTCACTGTGGGTGTTCAACTGTCCCCTTGGTTGGAGTATAGACTTGAAAACTTCTGTGAAACTAGGAGAAAACAGGGTCCCGTGAACCTCTGGGTGACCCTCTCCACAGCGAGCTGCTTCCCACAGCACCGCTGCCCTTGGCCTCAGCTTTCTCTCCATTATAAAGGAAGCTGCGACACTGAAACATTAGTGAAATCACTGTGCAGTCAACCTGGAAGATCTTTCATGTACCCTGTGAGTGAATTTTATACTAGAACACAGCTCAATTAATAAGAACTATTGTAATTTATCTGATCAAAGTGTAATGAGGAAGATGTCAGCAATTCATGGTTTTGAATAGGCTGGATTTTACACAGCGTACTTCTTAACAAGGCACAGACATTTTTCTGAAAAGCCAGTCCACGGTGAGTGGGAGTTCTAGAGAGAACCATTCACAGTATAGTCGGGTGGGTTCTGTTGTTTTGTGTGTCTGTGGCTGCGCAGCTGGGCGCCCTAAAGCTTGGTGGATGCCGACACCTTGAGTCCCTTAGACCAGCCCCTTGACCTCCCCCAGGTGTCGTGCGCCTATGCAGACCCAGTGCTGGGTCCTGGGCCAGGTGCCAGAGGGCGTGTTCCAGGCTGGAGCGCATGCCTGTAAGGGCGTGCACCCTGGGCAGAGGCCAGCCCCACATGCCTGGGTGCTCTGGACTGCACTCCTGGCCTGGGCTGCCTCCTGTTACTCTTTGTTGGTTCAAGGGCACCTCCTTTTGCCCACTTTCCTTAGGGGACAAACCCTAGGCTGATTGTCCTGTGTGTCCCTGCAGTGTCTGGGATGACTACTCCGTGCCCAGCAGGCTCACTGGGCAGAACATGTAATGGAGGGCACGGTCCCTGGAGGGTCTGATGACCTGTGAGGCCCCCGCCCAGCTATTCTCCAGCATCAAAATGTGTTGGTAGATTTGCATGTCATTGTGGAACGTACGAGCCATTTCACTTGAACAATTTGAGTCGATCCTCACAACACCTGCCAGGCGAGGCGTAACAAGCGTATCTATACTACAGAGAGGAGACTGAAGATGGTGTGGTGTCATAACCTGGCCCGTGCCCCACAGTCGGCTCTTGAGGGATTCCTTGCATGAATGCAGGCAGGAAGGAAGGAGGAGCAGCCAGGGCTGCGGCCTCGCCTCCAGGAGCTCAGCTCCCGTGCCCAGGCCTTGGCTCCGTCTCGTCACTCTGTGGGCATTGTGCTGGGGCGGGAAGTCATTGCTTCAAATAGTTTGAAATGTCGCAGCTCGTGGAGGGATTGGGAAACAGGGAAGGTGAAGGCAGCTCACCCTTAGCTTAAAAGGAGACGCTGTCTCCCAGACACCCTCATGATTAGCACCTGCGGGGTGTTAGCCGCGCCCTCTGTTTCCTGTTCCTTCCATCTCCCCTGCGCTCCCGTCACCTAGGGACCTAGGGACACGAGGTGAAAAGTGCACCGCTTCCGGTGCTGGTCCCACGCCCTCTCTGGGCTCTATGAATAGAATCGTCTTTTCCCCTAAGCCTTAATCAGTGTCTCACTGAGTAAGTACCAATAATCAAACCGATTTTTAATACTTTAACCCATTATATTTAATTGACCTCTTTAAGTTCCTGGAATAAATAGAAACCGGTGAACCTTCACGTCCCTCGGCACTAAGCGCTGTTTCCCTGCCTCGCTCCGATGCGCCAGTCCCCCCCTCGCAGACTTCCCTGCCACCCTCCCACTTCCAGAAGGTAGGCTGCAATTAAATGCATGCAGCTGGATCATTTCTTGCTGGCAGTGATTACATGGGAGCGTTTGAATCTCATCAGAAGGTCTAATTTGGAGTAATAAACCTTCTCGCTAATCTTCCACCTGAAGTCAACGGTCCCGAGCTGATGTTGATGGTGAGACAGGAGCCTGAAATGACAGAACGAAGAGGAGAGAACTACTGTGCCCGGTGCCCGCGCTGGCGCAGAGCCCCCTGGGAGGCAGGCGCCTTTCAGCGCGGTGGGTAGAGAGCGTGTGTCCTTCTCGGAGATGTGTCAGTGCACCAGACCAGCCTTCAGCTTGAGCCGAGAGGGAGGATCTGAGCCCTGGTGGATGATCGGACGTTAGCAGGCCCATGATGGTGGCAGACCAGGCAGAGGAGCTGGCGGCGGCCATCAGCAGGTGGGGGGCCCCGGGGATGGGGACGGGAAAGTGTGCTGCCTGCCTCCGTGGCCCAGGCGTCCCGGACAGGCGGGTGGGGAAGGAGGAAAGCCACCCTGTTTCCTCTCTCCTTCATGATGGTCTCAGAGGTGGTCCAAGGATTTGGCTATTAGGGCTGAAATGGCCTGGGTGACTGTTAATGTTTGTTTTATATTTATTTTTAGCAACAGGAACAATTAGAAGTGGCCCACGTGGGGAAAGACGGGAATAGGTCTGGACTTCAGACAGCCGTGGAGTGAAGGAGCAGCCTGAGCAGAAGCCGCAGGCCGGAAGGGTGGGAAATGGGGTCAGGGTTCGCCCAGGGCGCCTGGAGGTGGCAGTCGGGGCCTCGCGGTGGAGGTGTGGGAAGGTCCCTTGGGTTGTCTCGCTGACATCCTGGCAGTGCTTGGGTGTTCACGGGAGTTGAAGAATTTCGGGAACCAGAAAATCGAAGACGGCAGCGACAGCATTTGCCGTGGGGGTGCATAGAAGACCAAGCTGGCCGGGTGTCCCGAGGGCGCCGCTCCAGCTCGTTGGGAGGCAGAGGCAAGAGGGTGGCGAGCCGGGGCTCAGCCTGCGCAGCTCAGCAGCTTCCCGAGATGCCATCTCAGAGTCAGAAAGACAGGAAAGCGTGGACTGGCAGGTCGCTCAGTGTGGACGCCCTGGGCTTTGCCCCAAGGTGCATCAGCGCCGGCCAGGCCCGGGAGTACCGCCGCCAGTGCCAACTCGTGAGGAAGACCGAGGCGAGAATCACAAGTTTGAGCCCAGCCTCGGAAGCTTAGTAACTGAGTGAGACCCCATCTCAAAGAAACATTGAAAGGGGGCTGGGTTGTAGCTCAGAGAGAAAGCCCTGTGTTCAGTCCCCAGTACCGGAAGGAAAGAAGACCCGCAAACATTTCGCCATGTGTTACTGAAGTTGGGCAGGGGCGCCGGACCATGCGGAGGGCCGGGGTGGGCGGCAGAGGGAGAGCCGGGCCGGCACAGTGCTGGGAGCCAGGGCGGGTAGGACCGTGAGCGGGCAGGGGAGGGACACCGGCATTTAGGAGACAGATGGGGAAAGTCAGGAGGCGGCGCTTTCGTTTTGTGAAGAATTGAGCAAGAAAGGATGAACTGCCACTGAGAACAAGAAAAGAAGAAATAATGCTGAGAGTTCTGCGGAGAGAAAAAGCAAACAGTTTTGGCAAGAAGAACGTAGGTAGGACCTTGGATGGCGTGACGGTCAGGCTGTGAGGTTAGGCACGGGGGTTTGAGGTGACTTTAGCTTTTTTTATCGGCTGGTCAGTACCGAGGGGTTTTAGAGTCATCATCCAGGCTCTCGCAGCATGAGGAAATGCAGGGTCATGGAGGGGACTCTTGCTTTTTTTTTTTTTTTTTTTTTTTTTTGAGACAGACTATCATTCTAATCACTCTAATCCAGGCTGGTTCTGGGCTCATTACGCAGCCCAGGCTGGCCTCAGACTCACAGAAATCTTTCTGCCTCAGCCTCCTGAGTGCTGGGATTACAGGCGTACACCACTACTTGCACATGCCCAGCTGACGTGGTACTGGGGAATCGAACCCAGAGCCCTGAGCTTGCTAGGTAAGCACTTTAACCAGTGCACTATTTCTCAAGCCCTTTGCTGTCATTTTCTTAGCTCTCTTGTTTGAAGAGTGAGAAGATTTGTGCATAACAGTAAGAGAATTTTAGAAACATACCCCGCCATGTACTAAGCATTCAGCATGTTTTGTAGGCTGTATCACAAGGGCTGTCCCACTTGGGCCTGCCAGTATACCCAGCGTTCATCGCAGGTGTGGTAGAAGATGGTGCGTGCAGCTGTGACGTCGTCCCCATAGTAATCTGGCTGCAACGTACTGGGGCTGTGATTATAGCTGGCCAGTCTTCGTGCATTGATTCCATCCGTCCTTGTCCAGCGGGTTCCGAGTGTGCACCAGCGGGGCACTGGAGGTGCAGTGTCTACAAGGTTGAAACCGCCTTCCCCTCCTTCTGCAGTCTTGAAGGGCTGCCGCATGTTCTGGGTGGGGGAGCTGCCTGTTAAGTACCCGAAGGGCGTGACTGACAGTCGCGTGGAAATTGAAGAGCAGTGATCACACTAGGGCTTTAGGAGGTGGTGTTTGCAAAGAGCCGTCTTTCTAAAAGATGTGTCAGTCTCAGGTCAGTCTTCACAGACTCAGAACTGAGACAATACTCTTCCCGCCTTCAGTTGGGGCTCTGAGCTTTCTCTTCCCCTGCGTCTGCCTCCTCTGGGCTCCCGTGCCCTGGCACGTGTGCTCCCTGTGTGCCTGGGATACCCTCTGCCCACAGGCCGCTGCTCCCGTGGGTCTCAGCCCTCTCCTCCCCAGGGGCCATCTTTGCCAGCCCCAGGTGGTGGCAGATGGGTCAGTGGGTGCAGAACTCAGGTTAGGCGATACCCTGTGGGAGGATGTTTCCATTTCTCTCCACTACAGCCCCAGAATCCCAAGTGGCAACTGGGAGCCATGCATTGCCACCTCTGTGTCCTGGTGCTGGGCACTGGGATGAGATGGGGACCCCATAGCAGAGTCCTCTGGCGAAGGACCCTCTCTGTGTAATACCCAGAAAGCTGCAGATCTCTGCGGGGTGCCACCCTGGGGATGCTTTCCGCGTGTCATGACCACATTTGTTTTGCATTTTAGTCCGTTACCATCTTAATAACTCACCGTTCGAAGCTCATACATTTGAAAATAAATTGCTTTACCTGGGAGCTAGGAGAAAGAAACGCTATTGAGGACCGTAATTGTTGGTACTTTAATAACCACCTGTATATTAGCAAATCTGAGCAGAAAAGTCTTTTCAAAGACTTGAAGTGCTTAGTCTATTACTGAGTATGCTTCCTTGGTGGGATGATATTTTTACAGAAAATACTTTCCTATTCCCCTACAGTATAGTTTATCTAATGAGCGCATGAATATATCCTAAAATGGGTCTCGAAGAGCAGAAGAGCAAACCAGGAGCCAAAAATCATCTCCGCTTGGAGCTCAAGCAGTACAGAAAATAAACACGCCAGCAGGTCAGTGATCACAGAGGACCGTGGCGTCACGGACAGTCTCGCCAGGCCTGGTTCGTCTCTCATACATACTTAGCGTGTGCTTCTTTCCTGAGAAATCATCTGACTTGTTCGCATCCTGCCTTCCTTGGAAGCAGTTCATATTGGTCAGGATTCTTAGTGAGACACAGACAACAGACCGAAGTTCGCCTCTGCGATGCGGACCAACAGCACGTAGACTCGAGTGGGCCGATGCCTGGAGACAGCCCGAAGGCCAGGGCTTTCCCGGAAGAAATCGTGGCCGTCTTTCTTCCTCCTTCCTCTTTATTGAGTTCCAGCTGCCATTTGGGCCACCCACTTCCAGAGCGGGCATCCTTTCCTCATCCCTGGCCCCAGGCCACTCACACATCTGGAAACTACCCTGGGGTTTCTGATCGCTTCAGGTTTTCACAAAATCCCTCCAACCCCTAAAGTGCAGCCTGCCCCCCCTTCTGCTCTGCAGCGCTCCTGTTCTCTTCTCATCCCTCTCATTTTGCTGCGCTTACTTGTGGATGTATAGTTCATATTAACTGATGAGCCTCTCGGAGTCGGGGCCCAGTGCTGCTTGTCTGGTGTCTCCCCAGTGCCTGGTGCATCACCTGCGCCACGGCAAATTCTGATTAAGTATTAAAAAAGTTCTAGTGACTGGAAGTTATGACTCACTAGTCATAAAGGTTCTGACCCTATACTGGATTTTATATTTGGCTGGTTATAAGAAAATTATTCCGTAATAAATTTAAAATTCCTTGGGAATATAGACCATGTCTTATCCAGATTCCTGCTTTTCTGTTTTTTTCTTGTAATTGAATAGTTTCTCACCTAATAATGAGAAAAGATGGCAATTGTTTTTTTTTTAAAGATTGAATTGTTATTTTTGTGCAACACCTTCGGGGCTGGGAATTTTGCATAATGGACTCCTCCCTTCATAGCAGCCCTGTAAGGCAAGGCCTGTTGGGACCATTTTATAGGATAAGAATTCAAGGCTGAGGAAGTTAAATGTTTCCAAATCTGGAAGAGCCGTATGGAGTCCAGCTGGGAGAAGGGCCAGGCATACGAGTGGCGTGGTAGTGATGCCAGCCAGTAGTGAAGGAATTCGGGCCTCGCTGGTCCTGGAATTAGCCCTCTCTCAAGGGCAGGGTTTGGGTGTTGGGCGTACAGTGCACAGGCGCCTAGGGTGGCAGAAGTCACTCAGGGTCTGGGGCGGGGTTACTTACCAACACGATGTGATTCAGTGTCTTGGCTACACGTAAGTAGGTGGTTCAATATCCATTATAATCAAAAGCAAAAATAGCCTATGACCCGAAGGAAAATTAGCAGATGACAGCGGCTCATGGCTGAGGCACCTGTAACAAAGGCAGTTAACGGGAGAGAGGCACAGACTTATTTAACATAATTTTCATGTGCCGCAGGAGCCGTGGGAGGTGAAGAGGCGAGGAAACATGGGATCTGAACGTTTTATGCTAAATATGATACGGAGTAGACGATGTTGTGCAGAGTGACTAGAGGCCAGGAGGGCATGATGAGTGGAAAGTCAGGTGGCACTCCACACGCTCGCTTTCCAGGTTTTCCTTGGTATCCTGGTTTCTTTGAGGGTCGGGATGGCCCTGTCTTCTGAGTACAGGAAGGGCCCCTCTAGTGCGAGATTGTCTTCGGGGGGGGGGGGGGGGGGGGGGGGGGGGGGGGGGGGGGGGCAGGTGAGAGTCACCTGATTTCTGCTGTTTCCTCAAATGCCAGGGGGCCGTGATGCGATGTGGGGTGTCCTGGCCCGCCAGGAGTTAGGTGGCACCCACCTTCTGGAAGGCCGCCGTTCAGAAGCAGTAAGGGCGTGGATTTCAACATAGCTTTCAAGATTCCTCATCTGTGTGCTCCCTTAGTGGGAAATACAGTAAAACATCAAAAACCGGATACTGTCTAGAAAGATCTCTTCAAAGCGAAGGTTTGTTTAGGCGGTAGTCAGAACAATCTGATTAATCAAAAATTCTCAGGACAGGAGTGACAACCTGTGGCCTGAATCAATATGTGGCTGGGTTGTTAAATGAAGGAAGGAAAATGATTTTTTAAAAATTCGTGCTATATAAAAGAATTTATATAAATATCATGAAAGTGTCTCTGTCTGAGAGCTCAGAAATTTTAGGCTGCACAAGGAAAAAATGTATTACCCTCAAAGCAGTTGTTTCTTGAGCATAATTTGTACCGGACTGTGGCATGCTGTGTTTTTACCGCCATCCATTCTGATATGTCTGAGGAAGACCACTGACCGGGAACTTGAACTTGACGATCTGGTTCACAGAGCAGTTCAGAGTTAACCACTTGCTGATGGTCGCCTTCCTTATTCGGGCCTTATGTTTCTGAAGAGTTGGGCACGCATTTCTCATGGCCTTTTCTAGGTAAGGCATTCTAATTCTGAATTTTTCAGTCTCAACTTTTCATCAGTTTCTTTGGGACAAGAGCTTTTACTAGAATGTGGGGTAGGAAAAGTCCTGGCATGTCCTGAGGCTGTTTGCTGACTAGTGTTGGGATCCACGGAGCCTTAGGAAAACTTGGTGTGCGTGGTATCCCAGGGTTAGGGAAGGAACTGAGGCCCTTGTACAGCAGTTGGGCAAAGACTGAGTTTGAAAGTCCCAGCTGGCACGTTATGCAGTCTTAAGGGAGGAATCAGAGTTGACAGAGAACATAGTTGAATGAAGAAGAAAATGGCATTGGAGAAAGGGGACCAAGCAAAATACTGGAAGTGGGACAACTCTGTCACCAGAGGACAACGTAAATCCGGAGTGACAGCATCATGGAGTGGGTCGGAAGAAGACAAAGTTAGATTCTAAGGGGGATTTTAAGGCCTTTGCATGGCCAGTGACATCGGGATCTGTCTTGCTGCTGATGATAAGATATTAAAAGATTTTAATCAGACAAATAGCATGACTTTATTTTGTCCGTTTTTCCTAATCGTGTAGCCTTAGTCATAGAGATTCTGACAGTGTGAATGGTGAAATAAACAGAGCTACAAAAATTAGAGTCAGAAACTGATGATCCGATCAATTTCAAGCACTAATCTCTTCAAATTCCAGGCTCTACTGCCATTAACGGTGGTTTCCGGCTAGGGCGTTCTGTATTATACCAAAAAATTAGATACTGCTGTGGGTGAAGAACTCAGCAGGGTCTGCGTGCTAAACTCTCAGCTACAGGACAATGCTTGGAATAAGCCAGGGTCCCGGCAGGGACATACAGTCATTGTCACTTTTTGAATTAAAGCCATTTCACAATTTTAGTTTAGTCATTTGCGTCATTTGCTCCCAAATTAGGAGCAGAGAGAGAGAGAGAGAGACAGAGAGACAGAGAGAGAGAGAGAGAAATACAACTTCTCTTATATTTTATTTTGCAATCTTATTTTTCAAATTATGCAGTTTCATTTGGGGTAAGGTGTCTGTAATTCTTAAGGCAGTCATCTAACCCAGACTCAAAGATGACTGTCATGTGATACTATGAGCCCGGCATGGTTTCCCTGAGATACCCAGACCCCCCTAGGGCACTGGTCTGACCAGAAGGCCTTCTCCTGTAGACCTCCTGGGGCTCAGGCTGTGCAAGAGAGCAGGCGTTTCCAGGTCCCAGAGACAGTGTGGAGTGAGAACCAGCAGGAGTCATGTTCTGAGAGTGTGCTCGGGAGTTCTGGCAGAGAGGAGCTTGGCCGATCTGAACAGTCTTACTAGTCTTAAAAGAGGTTGGTCATTTGCCACTTTCGTCTTGCCTTGATTCCTCCCCCATTGGGCCCATCTGAAAAAGCAGATGTTATAAATTACGTGTTTGTGTTATCTTGTGAAAAGATTTTAAGGATATTGCTCACCTTTGTATTTGGAGATTATTTCAAACATACAAAAAAGGTGCAGAAAAAAAAAAACACGCAGTATCCTTTACCCATTTTATTCTATTTGATCTATAATTTCTGCACATTTTTAGGCATTTAGCAATAAGTTATACACTTACGAGCCTTTAAGCCTAAGGACATCAGTAAGTACTGTCTAAGAATAAGGTATTCTAAAAACTACAGTGCAGTTTTTCATCTCAGTGGGTTTAACACTGACACACTGTTTTTACTTGTTCTACTGTCTGTATTCTAATTTTGCCAAATGGTCCCTTCCTCGTGTTTCTTCTCTCCTTAGTAGAACATTCCATTTCCAGTGCAGTGCACTATTTGGCCATCAAACCTCCTTAGCATCCGCTAACCTGGAATATTTCCACTGCTTCGTAGGTTTTTTTATTGTATTTTTATTTTTGGCATTTTCAGTTTTTCAAACATTAGTCCTCTTCCCTTTGTAATGTTCTCCAAACGTTAAATCTGACGTTTCCCTTGAGGTGACTCGATGCCCCTGTGACGATCTGTCCTTCCCAGGTTTGGCGCGCTCCTTGTGGGGGACCCCAGGTTTGCTCAGCCCGGTGTGACTCGACCTCCCCTCGCTGTGCAGTTGCTGCTTTCTTTTCCCGTGGCTAATCGGCAGTCTACGGGGAGACCCTGGGTACCCTAGAGACATTCTGTTCTCTGTGAAAACCTCACCCTTGACTTGCCACCTTTGGGAGGGTCTTGCCTCCAAGAGATTCCTCGTGTTTCCGTGGCGAGCATGAGCAATGGGTGCCGAGACCCTGGCACACCCTGTGTGCGTGAGCTGGCGCTCAACAGTGTGCTCCCGCGGACCGAGCCCTTCCTCTCCCGTGTGAAGCTGTTTCGCTTCTTTCTTCAGCTCAGTTGCTGCTTCGATAGAAGCCGCCCCAGCGAGCAGTGTGCCCGCCTGTTTCCGATCTGGTGTGGAGAGCTGGTGTTTTTCCCGCCCACCCTAACTCCAGGTTCGGCCCGCAGTCTCCCTGTGCTTGAGAGCATTCCTTCCGTGTCTGAGTTGTCAGAATTTATTTTTTCATGAGAGAATGTTGAATTTTGTCAAATATTCTTCTCTGTCTCCAGTGGATTCAAACACGAGGGCGCTTTGCCACCGAAGTCCTCCATGGGCTCCTGGCTGGGCCCGGCTGGCTGCCTTGTGACTGAGAAAGGAGCGCTCTTGCTTGCTCTGTAAAGAGGAAAACAGGTGGCGACGGAGTGTGCGTGCCCAAGGGAGTGTGTCGCACACAATGGGAAGTGGGGAGGTGACTCTGGGCGGGGACGGTGCTTGCCAGGCATTATATTCGAAGGAAAGATGTAGAACAGAACTCACTCTTAGCCTCTTATTTCTATTAAAGATCAATTGAAATACAAGACCTTTACACTGTGCTGGCTGGCTTAATATGGAAATATTGATATCCCTCTAGGACTGCAGCTCTGGTCCATGGTCCCATTAGATACGGGTCAAACTTGCAGTCAGCCCCCTCTGTCCCTAACATGACCGACTGATGGCTGATGCCCAAAGGCTAAGAATGAAGCCACGATTACACACAGCACAGGACTACACATTTACCTGTGCGATATTTCCTGTTTTGATCCCTTTTTCCAAAGCCTGATGTGAGCGGGCGAGTATAGAAGAAGTGAAGTTCACTTATGTCATTTCCATCTTGTGAGGTGTGGCCAGACCAGGAAAGGTCTTAGGTAACGCGGATGGAAGAAGGGCCGTGCCTTGGTGAGCTGTACGGTGGTCACCATATTCATCCTAACCATGAGCGTGGTGGGAATTCTGTTGGTGAAAGGGGTTAATGAGCTAAGAACTGGACACACACAGTATTGCTGAAGAGTTGAACCTGGAAGCCCTTGGCTTTTACAGTGATGACCCATCTTAGTCCCCCGTTCACCTGCCAGCAACGAGCTAATGGCTTCAACAGTGGGTGCAGTAGGTATGGATTTGTCTCATGCGGATAAAACTAGCATATGCTGGGTATTTTTTATTTTATTTTATTTTATTTTATTTTATTTTATTTTTTGAGGCAGGCTCTTGCTCTGTAGCCCAGGCTGATCATGAAGTCACTGTACAGCCCAGGCTGGCCAAGATTACTCATGGTAATTCACCGGCCTTGGTCTTCCAAGTGCTGGTATTACAGGTGTGTGCCACCATGCCCAGCTTACATAGTGCTGCGGAATCAAACTCGGGCCCTGTGCGTCCTGGGTGAGCGCTCTAACCACTGTGCTATTCCTCTAGCCTTTGCTAGGTGGTTATTACAATCAGGCTTCATTAAGTTTTCAGCTACAGCTATGAAAAAGGCACTCATGTCATTACTCTGCGAGGCATCTGAGGCCAAGAATTGACTTGGCAGAAGCCATAGGATAGGTAGTTCATTTTTGCTCAGGCCAGACTCATTTTCCACTGAAACTCTGCTGCCTTTCCTTACAGAGGCATCTGGTAGCCAGGATGTAAGTCCAAGAGAGAGAACCGTTAACACTTATGCAGCTGTCCTACCAGGTCTCTGGGATAATCATCAGACATCACCCCACGAGGAGATACACATGGTCAGCAGGCCCCTGTCCATCCCAGTGAGAAGGCCAAACCAGTCCAAGCCTGTCCAACCCCCACGCTGCACATGCCCCAGGGCTTTGAGTGGCCTGACACAAACTCAGAAACTTTCCTAGAGTGTCATGTGATGTTTAGCAATTTTTTTCCTTTTGTAACTTGATTGGATGGTTCTCAGACACAAACATCAAAGACAAACTGTGTCTAACCCTCAGCCCACAGGTTTCAGGCAGCCCCGGACAGCTGAGGAGGCCCCATCAGACCCCATAATATCTCACAAAAGCATGTCAGACCCTCAGCCCCCACATCCCAGGCAGCTCTGGACAGCCTGGCAGCCCACAACTGCATCAGTTTTGACCTTTCCTAGGTGATTTGTAGCATCATTGGTCATGGTTCCACAATGTGGTAGCCAGCCATGTAGTGTGGTGGTGACAACCCGGTGCTGTGCAGTGGAGATTACAGTGCAGAGCCAACTCTGACTCACGCCTAATCCATGTGACCACAGCCTATACACATCACCCAGCACACATGCCTTGGGACTTGAAGGGTGAGGTGCAGCAGGTCTTGATGACAGTGCCTCTGCCGCCCACGTGTGGGCGTCTGTGAAGGCAGGCGCTAGTGGGGTAGTTGTTACGAGTTTTCTTATGCCGTAACTGAATGTGGTTTTGTTGCCTTGTTTTTCATTTGAACATTCCAATGAAAGATAAGAAGTTCTGTCTATACAGTCACTACTGTATGTTTCACTAGAAACCCCTATTTGCTCGGGTCAGTCAGGCTGGCCGAAAGGGTGGACACCCATGGCCTAATTGGAGAATTCAAAATGAGTCTGTGCCTCTAGCACTGTGCTTTGCAAACACTTTTGCATGCGTTATCTAATTTGATGGACAATGAATTCCATTAAAGAGAAAATCTTTTTATCATATGATTAATTGGATCTGCTTTCATTAAGCTAATGGTCGGGAGCAGAGCCCAGGATGACATCAGTCTGCGCTGGTCCCCAGCCCCAGCTGCTGCGCTCTGCCCACTGCTTTTGGACTCCTTTTGAACCTCCTCAAAGCCTCCCCTAGGGCTGTGCCATGCATGGCCCTGGCTTCTCTCCTCCCTGTAGCCGTCCAGGTCCTGCCTGTGCCTGTCCTTATGAGCCAGGGTCTGTGACAGCCATCCTCACAATAGCGACAGAATGAGTTTTGCAAGGACACAAGCAGCCCGCATAGACACGCAGAAGGGTGGGCATCTCCCTGGTGGCAGCGGCCTGGTGGAGCGAGCGTGTTGGAAGGTAGATGTCATTGGCGGTTGGGTGCTGGGTCTCCTTCTGGAGGACGGCGGGTGTCCCCGGTGTCCCCGCTTCTCCACCGGCTCCTGGGACAGAGGGATGGCACACACAGCTCCCTTCATTGTCATGCAGACGGTAGCTTTGCTCTCACAAACTTTTCTTTTACTGGACTTGGGATAGGGGAAGAAAGAAAATAAAAGGGAAAAAATTAAGAAAAACAAAACATAAGTATGAGCGCTTCAGTGCAACGAGACTCATTTTAGACACTTGTGAGAGCGCTCGGGTGGGGCAGCGTTTAGTTTTTCATCTTTAAATTTCCGTTTGGTAGTTCCTTGTCAGAACACTTCGCTGTCGTAGTATGAGGTATTAAAGCCCGGGCCTTCGCATCAAGCTGTATCCCAGGCTAGCCTGCACTTCTGTCTGTCTGCATTTCTTCCTTTCTCTCTTTCCATTTATTCATATTTTGAGACAGAATTTTAGTAAATTGTTAGGTTGCCCAAGCTCTGCTAAAACTTGGGGTCTTCCAGCCCCAGCCCCCAGAGTGCTGGGACGGTAGGTGGGTGCCGTCAGACCCAGGAGAACATTTTTCTGTGACATCTCTCCTTGTGGATGACAGGGGTCTCTGTATGTCTTGGCTGTGGACTGAGAAGCTGTCTGGATGCTACTCTCCTCCTCTACCAGTTATTACTCGTCTGCGATACTTATTTATGCTACCTGTGTTGAGTTCCTACAATTCAGGGATTACGGGGTGGTGCTCCCGTGTCAGCTGTTGATACTATCCAAGCTTGTGGGGCCTGCGGTGTTGCAAGTGTTGAGATAGTGATGGCCGCCTTCACATCCTTGTCCTGGCCTTCACCGTAACAGCTTTGCTTCGATTTCACGTGCGTTCCTACTAGGATTCTAGGCTCTGCCTTGCTTTTGTAATTTGGTAAGTATTCTATTCTTTGAGGCGACTTTTGCTGACCTACTGCTTCCCATGTGGGTTTCATAAACCTAACTCTCAGAGAGAAAGGTATTCCGTAGTCATAGGAAATCCTTAATGGAAATAGGGTGTTCCTACATGTACGTCCATTGAGGGTAAAGTGTTATTAAACCCCAGAAGGCAAACTTACGTTGTCTAATGTTGCTCTTTAGAGTAGATAAAGTTTAATCAAATTCTTGACATTTAGTTTGGGAAAAAGTAGCACAGCAGCATCTGCAAATACCCCTACCTGCTACGTATGTACTTCACAGTAATCCCCACAAGGCCCCTGCTGTGATTTGGATCTGGAGTGTCCCCCAAATGTCTCATGTATTTGAATGTTATAGATTGTCTGTGGAACCATGTGCTGTTGGAAGATTGGGGACTAAACTGGAGGCGTGGACTACAGGCATGTAAACTGGATTACAGGCATGTAGTTGGGGCTTACCACACCTGGATCCAGGAGGGGCTGACCACTGGGAGGAGACCTGGAAGGACATATAAGCTGCCTTCCCTCGGCCTCTGCCGTGTACTTCCATTGCTGCCGGCCGCCCTGAGTGGACTGTGGCCTTCTGAAACCGTGAGCTAAAATAAACGTTTCTTCCCCTGACTTTGTGGATAGCGGGTATTGAGTCACAGCAACGAAAAAGTAACTAAGATGATCCCTTAAGTAAGATTGGTATTTTAGTCATATAGATTAAAAGATGGAGTTAAGGAAAATTATTTAAATTTTTATCTTCACTTAGTTAAAGGGATTCAAGCTAGGATTCTAATTGCAGGGCAGATAGGCTCATTCTGTTTGTGATATTCATTTACTCAGAGAACACAAACTGGTAGCAGTAGGTGTGCTAATAAAGACTCTTCACGACTGTCATCCCAGCACTTGGGATGTTGAGGCAGGAGGATTTGCCACCCTGGACTCCATAGTGAGCTCAGGACCAGCCTAGGCCACAGAGTGAGACCCTGTCTCAAAAACGAAAAAGAAAAACAATCAAGAGTCTTCGCTTTGAGCAGCACAGTCTGAAGAGGCTTTGTTCTGGTCGTACATCAGCTGTGTTGCAGTCATGCCCGAGGGCACCTACTACCCACCTGGGAAACAGAAGACTCCTGGGTGTGTTGTAGATTTGTAGCTGAACGTCAGCTTTAAAAAGTATCCAGCTTAAGGTCATCGGAGGCTCTGGCCACACTTAATTCCCAAAGTGTTCTACCGTGTGACGAAGCCATGACCGGTAGCAGACAGGTGCCAGCAATGGCAGTAGCTTTCTTGACTGTGAATTCGTTACGAAGGATTGATAGTTCATCAACATGATGGTGGCTCCTCTTTTGCTTTTTATTGACACTTTCTCTTTCTAAAAAGCTGGAGATTACCATGTAGAGTTTTTTATGCGTTAGCGTTGGGACAAACCAGGGGTATTTCACAAATGGAAATTTTCTTTCTAAGGCTCCAGAGTGTTTCAAGAAAACAGTGCTACTTGAATAGTAAATACAGACTCCTGGGTGAGGAGTCTCCTCCAAGCATCATGTTTTGCAAAGGTATTGAATTCAGGACCTGAAGAAAGTCCAGCACTTCTTTCTGGTACGGGCGTGAGCAGCGTTTCTTAAATGGCAGGTGGGTGGGGACTGGGGCCAAGCGTGTCTGGAACAGGATCATCTAGAATCATCAAATATTCTGGATGGGGGAGAAGAGTTTGATGAGTACCACACAGACCTTGTGGTATTAAAGGAGTCACAATGCTGTGGGAGTGAAGCTTAATTTTAAAACAGGATAATTGGCATGCCAAAGATCTTTCTGGCTGCAGAGGAGGAAGGCAGGATAAAGTCATGAGTTTGGAATTAGACTTATTTGGCTTCAGTTCCTTTTCAAATGATGAAGGATGTTAAAGAAAGGGCTAGTTTTCTCAAACAACTGAGGAGTGAGCGCCGTCTTCCGTGAGCTTGGGGCTGGCTCTTACGTAGGGGGACAGAAAGTGTGTGTAGGTAAATGATGAAGCTGCAGCTTTGGTTGAGCTCTCATCCGGCAGCGGTACTCGATGTGTGGGACAGTCTCAGCACAGCACTGTAGGGTGGGTGGCGCCCCCTTTTAGAAGAAGGACTGTTGGGTGGTCTGGGCATTGCAGAACAAAGAAGAGAGTTGGGTTTAGAAGCCAGGCTCCTGGAAGTCCTGACTTTAGGCAAAGAGCTCCGGGATATGACTTCAGACACACAGACGCACCATTGTCTGGGATGGTTCTGGAAGGGACTTCTGAAGCCTAAGAAGCAGGTTCGCCGAGGGCTTGATACGACGCTACAGGTTTCCCTCAGAAATAGGTTCTGAATTAGGTCCACTGGGCCACATTGAGACCTGATGTTCACTTCCTTGGTGGGTGACCTGGGCTACGTTATCCCATCACTTCATGCTTGGTGTTTTATCTATCAAATAACTGGTAACCATAGAAACTTTACCAAAATTTCTGGCGATTAAAGTAAAACTCAGACCACAGAGCTTATTTTTTGCTTGGCAAATAGCGACCTTTAAATGTTTGTCTCCTCCTGTAGTAGAAAGTACTGTGCCGGGCTGTGCCCTCTCCTGAAGGAAAGCCAGAGTGTGCGCCCCCTGACGGCTGCATTTGGCGTCGAATCTCTAGGGAGTTTGGTCCGCGTAGATCCTGATTCTGGGGGATCGGCTCAGCTGGAACTTTGCTTTTCTAGCCTGACCCTGGGAAATGGCTGTGCCTTGCTTCTAGAGCCACATTTCATCAGCAAAACTTGCCTTGTTTCAATTTTTCTCTTCCGTATTGCATTAAGTACCTCTGGCTCCGACTCAGTTTCTTCTGCCTTTTCCTTTGTACCAAGCAGAGAACAGGTGTTCCTATAGTCCCAGGTGGTGGCAAGCTTGGACACCTTCCCAACACTGAGTGTTCATTATTTGGAAGAATCGTTGAACACGAGGAAACCCTCTTTGAGCAACTGCAAGGCTCCTAGCGTGCGTTCCTGCACCACTTCAGAGTTTGCAGCGGTCAATGTGGCAGCGGCCCAATGGCTGTCCTTTGAAAGTCAGCTGTGTCTTGGGCAGCAAGAGAACAGAAGGTCCAAGAGAAAAGCTCATGGTGCTGGTAGATGAGTCAGGAAGAAAGGCAGGATGTCTGGTGACAGTGGGACATGGAACAACACCTGTAGTGGAGGTGTGCTCACAGGTACAGCAATACAGGGACATATGCCTGTTTTGTGATCTCCCGGAGGAGATTATACCTTCACCGCCACAACTGTCGTTGTGTCTGTCAGCTGGTCCTGCGGTCCTCCTGATCACGTGAGAGCTTGCATTGGGAACCTGCTGTCCACTGGGTCGGAACAGGATGTGTGCTGTCTCGGACAGTCCTCGTCGAGTCCTCATGAGTCGGGTGCTATCACCTTCTGTTTTATATAGAGGAGGCATTGATGCACAGAGGAATGACATGGCTTCCTGAGTCCTGAGCGGCAGAGCCCCAGCTCAAACCTGGGTGCTTAGCCCAGGGCTCGTGTGCTTCACCGCTACACCACTACTGTCTCCCGTCACTGTGGTTTTGACCGCTTCATCACAACTGTGACCACTGAAGAGGTTATGTCAATGTGAGGGAATCAGGAACCGCACTGGGACTAGGGTTTGGGAACCACGCCTAGATTGGGAATTGAAAACCAGCCTGGAGTAGTGTGAGTGACGTGTGGGCCAGCTGATGAGGGAAGAGCACCCACCCAGATGTGGGAGGGCCAACTGGGACTCCAACAGTATAAAAGGAAGAAGGCCGATTGTCACAGCCTCTTCCTCAGGGAAAGCGCTCGCCTTCGCAATTATCTGTGGACACCGACCTGCTACGTGTCGCAGATTTTCAGCACAGATTTGTTCTGATTACAACCTGTGCCTGTCTGCCTGACACTGATCTTCAGTCGCCAATCTTCAGGCTCCAGCCTTCGCCGTGTCCTGCAGTCCAGGACGGGAGATCCGCTTCACAGCTGAGCAGCCATCTTGGACTGTCGCTAGCCTCGAATTTGTAACCCTTCCTAATAGATCCTTTTTGTGAAAAAAAAATCTGTGAATTCTGCCTTTGAGAGAAACGAAGCTAATACAACCACCATCCGTATAGATAAGGCAAATATGTTAATCATTTCACTTTTATGACTCCGATAGTATACAATAATTATATACAATAATATCATATACAGTAATTATCTCAAATAAGTGGGTGAAATGTGGGAGTCACGTTCACATAAAAGTTTCTAATTCCACACCCAAAATTTCCTGTCATCGTATGCAGTACCCCCAACTCCCTAAACCCTGGTGGTGAAATACTGAGTGATCCAAGGTTCTCAAGTTAGTTCCCAAATTTCACAGTCATGTAAGATTGAAATCATCAAAAGCAAAATTCCCGTGGAAACAGCAGTGTGCAGGACAGGGTCAAAAAGCTGCACAGTGGGGAACAGTTGGCCTAGACCTCAGTCCGAAAACTCCTCATTCGCCCTCCTCCCCCCTCCTCCCAGGCAGCGACGTCAGAGGAGCTGGTAATCAATCAGAGCTGCGCTTGCCTGGAGAAGCCAGCGGAGACGCAGCCTGGTTCAGAAGTAATTATGTGCACAGTAGGGTAGGAGGCTGTGCCGGCTGCTGCTGTTGGGTCTCCGGTGCTGCTTCTCCCAAGTTTGCTATCTGTATGTGAGTGCGTGTGAAGTGCATTTCAATGTTCCCCAGAACAGCATAAAAGCAGGACACAGAAGACGGGAAGATTTAATAGGCGACGCTCACGTCAGTGCGTATTCAATCACAGAACAATTTCAAGAGAAGTGGAACATAGAAAATGAATGTGAATCTATTCTCCATTCTTTTTTTAGTCATGCCCTGAAAGGAAAAAAAAAAAAGAAAAAACACACAGCTGCTTCACGGTGATGCAACACTTCGAGCTCTAGTTAATGACTTCAGGTCGGCCAGCTCCGAGGGGCTACTTGGGGCAAGTGCCCACGATCCATCTTTGTAATGTACTTTTCCACAGGTCAATTTTTCTTTTAGTCTTAGTTCTTCATTCTTTCTTACCCCTTTCTGTTTTTTCTCATTGCTTCCCATTGTCATCATTGTTGTTCTATGGCTTACTGTACATGTCATCTTGATGTCATTTCCAATACTGGATTTGTAACTGGTATAGACTTTTAGAGAGTTTTAACTTGTTTTATGATTTTTATGTTTGCACATTTGAGTCCAGAAAAGCAGATGCTTGCAAAGTGCACGCGCTTTGTAGAATGTCCGTAAAGCCTGTGTACCAACTCAACAAAGGGAGAGATACCATTTCTGTGTCTACATTTTTAAACAGGATTTATCATCTCGACTCTTTGATTGACTGCATGTATTGTGGTGACCCATTGCAGATTTTGATTCCATCCTAAGCTAAGGTAGCCAGTCACTGTATTTCAGAGGACTGGAGTTACAAAGCTAGGTGCGTGAAATTATCAGTGGTATCCAATACATGGATGGCGCTAATGGACACAATGTGCCCATACATTTAATAGTCCGATGTATTTCTTTATGAACAGTGTGCATGCTGCTCCACCCCCACAAGTGTTGTTAATCTACCGAGTGCTTGTTCTTGCATAAGTAGATGTCCCTGTTCCCCTGTATTGTACGAGACATCCTGGGAAGGGTTCTTTTTTTTGTTTTATATGGTTCTCAAGTAAATCGCGTTTAGAAAATGCAAATAAGTACCATTTGAAGAGTTTTTTCAGAATTCTATCTTTGAGTTTTGCTCCTTTAGAGTTTTCTATTTTCAAGATTTTAGACTTCAGAGGTTTTAATCTTGTAGAATTTCAACAATAAGGATGCTGGCATTCAGGATTTCATCCTGTGGGACTTTGGGCCAGATCTGACATTTTGTGGAGCCCGAGAGAGAAGCGGGGTGGGGGGATCAGGAAGTCCCCGGTACATCTTTCCATGTGTTGCACACGAGGGCCGGTTAAACCTTACCCCTTGTGTCACAGCCTACAGCACCATAAGTACCGTTCTAGGCTTAGTTGAAAGTCTTTCATTTAGTAAAAACACGTTTTGATTTCTATCTTCGCTTCTGTCTGCACTTAAGCTTTTTCTTGTGCTCTTTCTTTGATTTTTATGAATGATTTTTAATATTATCAACTAACAAATTTTGCTGAATCTCGAGCGAAATCCTGTGAAGTCACCTCCTGGAGGTGAGGGAGGAAATTCTCACCGCTGTGGGTGGAGGAGACGCTGAGCCGCCAAAAGCCTCAGCCCCTCGCTCCGCAGTTCTTCTCCTGTCTTCTGTCTTTTGGTGTCTTTCTCTTTCCTTTTGGATACATTTTACCTTCACCACTTTTTGACCTTGTATTCTTAGGTACACTGAATTCTCTTGAGCCTGGATCGCTTACCTAGAAAACCCAGGTCATAGCATGTTTTTTTACAATCAAAAATAAAACCTTAGCATTGCTTGAGACAGGGAGGGCACGCGAGGAATCGTTCCCACCAGTTAAAGAAAACATTTTTAACAGCTGGAGCCCGCCAGGATCAGAGGTGCCCTTTGCACCCTACGGCTCTGTCGTGCCCCAGATGACAAATTCCCCCTTGGCAGGAACGGTCTCTCCCTTGTATTTTTGCCCCGGTTGCTCAGTCCAGCGCCTTCTGTGTGGCAGGTGCTTAAGGAGGGGGTGTTAGCGGAAAGGAGCCAAGGAAGAGGGTGGGCCACCCGCGGTGCCCACGGCCCCTCAGTCGGGCCGGGTGCTCTCTGTCCCACTCTCCCCCGTGCAGCCTCTGCTAACAGGAAAGCATCCAGGTAGGTCCCTCGGCTGGCAAGGGCTTATTGGCAGCTTCGCCCTCTAAATTGGAGAGTAGAATCAAAGACTGCTCAACCAACCGCCATCATCAACTTAGAGAGCTTGACTGTTCAGGCAATTACAGGTTTCCTGTAGTGTTTCCCAATGCTCTTTTCAAGGATACTATTTTTTTAAATCAACAGAAAAAAAAAAGCACTTAAAAATAACACAGTGCTACATCTGCAGCCCCCAGCAACATGGAACACGGCGATACAGTCCCTCCCCGGAGCGTGTGCCACATCGCCTTGAGACATCTTGGTCCACTCCTGTCATGAGGGTATTCTCCTGTCCCTACACTTGGTCCCTGAGTGCTGCTGACTCGCCATCCTCTCTCTGGGTGAGTTAGGCTTGCCTGGGCTCCGCGGTCATTCTCCTCATCCCGTCTCTGCACCTCTGGTCTGACTGCTCAATGCTACCTACCTGGCCAGCATCCTTACGGGTGTCTTCAGAACATCCCACAGGCCTTGGGCTCTTCAGACAGATGAAGGTTGAGGGCCCCATCTCAGCTGCTTCTCATTCTGTACTTGCTGTCTTGGTGAACATACAGAACCAACTTAGTACTTACAGTATGGATGTAAAAGCACACGTGGCTTCATTTGTCTGCTGAGGAAACTAACACTTGAAGAAATCACATACGTGTAAAGTGGAGGAGCAAGCCTCTTACCCCAAATCCTGTCCTGAACAACAGCGTGCCTGGGGTAGCCCTGAGGGTCTTATACTTGCTTCACTAATGAGCCCACACCTTACCCACTTCTTGCATGTTCTTTTCACTGGGGGAAAGACAGAAGTATGTGTGATGTGGATTCATTAGCAGAGAGAAGATTTTAGGTCACAGTTTCAGAGGTTTCAGCCCATAGTTGGCTGGGTGTAGGCAGACGTTATGACATTACGGTGGAAGGGTATGATGGAGGAGTCCTGCCCAACTTGTGTGGCCTCTAGGAAGGAGAGAACAGAAGAGGAGTCCAAGTGGCCAGAGACCGGATTAAGACCCCAAGGTCATGACCTACTTCCTCTAACTAGGCCTCACCTCCCATGAGCCCATTCAGCTGTGAAGTCATCAGTGGGTGACCCTGTGGATGCAGTCAGCGCCCTCACAATCCAGTCACCTCCTAGGCAAGCTAACAGTCCATAAAGTGGCAGATGTTGGCAGTAGTTGATTTTATTCTGCTAAATTACGTGATGACAAACTTTGAGATGACACTTACGGGTAATCTTCAGCCATAGCTGAAACAACAGTGTTACTAATAGAAAAGAATTTCACAGTTCTAATGTTTCATTTTAAAATTACTGTAAGAAGTAACAAACCAGACTTGTAAACATAGCGTAAGTGCTTACGTAGAAGATCCTATGAGAAAATCACCATTTTTGATTCAGACACGAGGCATCGAAAGAACATCTGGAAGAGTTCAGTGGTGATTGGAAAGATCAGGCGGATTCAGAGATGCCCAGCGTCCTACTGTCCTGCCGGTGTGGGGCTCAGCCCTCGAGAGTCAGCCTAGCATGGTACCAGGAAGAGACGGAGAAACTTGACCAGGATTTACGTGGCTGAGGAGTTCGTCCAGAGCCAGAAAAACTCTTGCCTTTGGAAAACATTGCATTTGGGGAAATATTCTGTTATCCTGGATATTTCTAGAATTTCTTTATATAAATAAACTACATCAAATTTTCAAATTTTGTGTTAAGGAGTGTAATGGAATCGGCTCTTAGCGGGGCCCAGCGATGCAGGCCTGTAATCCGTAGCACTCTGATGATGCAAGTTCAAGCTCAGCCTGGGCATTTTAGTATTTGCAAGATCTTGTCTCTAAATAAAGAAATAAAGTGAGCTGCGAGTGTATCTCAGAGCAAAGGTCATGGGCTTAGTCCTTAATACCACCACCACCACCAAAACAGAGAAGTAAGGCCATTTATCCTGACAGGGGCGTATTCTTTCACTATGGCGAGCAAGGCTCTCTCTCCTGGAAAATGAAATCCAGTTAATGTCACATATGTGGCCATTTGGAGCGACGAGACGAGCCGCCTTCCATGAGGGCTGCAGCACAGGACTGAGCTTCCCCAAGCAGTCGCCCGGGTTAGAGTCCTCTCTCCCTGGACCCTGCCCACGTTCACTTTGCCCACGCTGGTGTTCTGCCCCCAGCGCTTCGCTGAGTGGCCTTGCCTGACATCCCATTTTCTCTTGACATACATTTTTCCTTCGTTGGCCCAGCTTGGGACGCATTTATCCTCCTGGGAAGAGGGCTCTTCTTCCCAAATCCACCCCGTATGTACTGATTTTATCAGCCAGCCATTCAGAGTCCTCTGGAGAAACTTCCACGTTTTCAGCACATAATTCATTCCCCACTCACCAGTCTGTAGATAAAAACAACAACAGCAATTTAACAAAACAGAAGACGTTCCTCCCTGGGAGACGGCGGTAGGCAGTGACTAGCTGAGCCTGTGTTGCTCCCTGAGGTGTTGTGGCATGCGAGAAACAGACAGAGCTAAGGTCCAGGGCTTGCGGGAGCCTACTGGCTGTGGACAGGTTGCGTGGATTTACTGCAGGTGTCTCGTCTATAAAGCAAGAGAATAGGTGGCATATGTCTGGGGTTCATGCACCAAATGAGCTCACTTCCTCTTTGCTCAGTTCAGCAGGGGTCCCCTCCCTCTGGGGAACCCTGTTCTCAGTACTTGGAGATATTTGCGTCCACTTGGAGAGCCTTGCCGGAGGGCTTTCCAATAGGATTTGGGTTTTCCCATGAGATGACTTTTATTCAAGTCCTTTGCGCACAGGAGGCCTGGCTTGACGGTTGGTTAAATACTGCAAAAACAGGTTACATAAGAGGAGTGCTGCAGTGTTGGTTGTGCCAGTGATTTAGATTGTGAATGACCTTGGTGTCACAGGGTCCTGGCTGCAGAGCCGCTGGGTGAGGATGGTGACAAGGTACAGTCTGGTTCCAGACTGCGGTGCACGTACAAACAGTGGCTTCCTTATTTGCTCTGTTCATTTCCGGAAGTGTTTCTACTGCCCTTCAAGGATTACAGGCTATGGAGGAAGGAGATTCTTGAGTCTAATCATATATCTTAACAGGGCCTACATTTTTAATGAGTAAGAACCTGTTGCTCAGAGTATTTTATAATTAACCAGATGAAGCCCACAAAAAGTTCCTAATCCTGGGGATCTATAAGTAAGGGGTTGGACAGCAGTTGCCCACGTTGAAGATGGTGACGTAATGGAGGATGGAAGGATTTCTCCTGGTGGAGAGGGTGACGTGGAGCAGACTGATCCTGTGAGGTGGTGGAAACGACCTGCCTTTGTCTTTTACTTTTTTTTTTCCAAGGTCAGACCCAGCATTCCTACCCTAGGGAAGCATTATCACGACGATATCTGTGATGTGTTAGGGTGAGGTGTGACGCGTAGTAGGTGGCACGATGCGGTGACAGCAGTGACAACAGAAAGCGGATCCCAGTGGAGCCGGAGCATCTCACATACAGCCTCCTGCGCCTGAGCTCTTCTGTGGGGCATGGTGGCCAGGCCGCCAGCTCTGTGGGGTTCTGCTGTGCTTCAAAAAGATAACATAACTGCAGCGGCTTTGGGACCTGAAACATTGTGCAAACACACACTTTCTTTGCATTATAATTGTCAGTATTCTTTTCCCTTTTGAATTGTACATTTCCAGCTCTGTAGGAAAGAGGGGCTTCCAGGAAAAGAACCCCAGAGTCCCAGGGGAGGGGGGGATGATTAAGTGTTTTCCTTTCAAGGTTAGAGTCTTTTTTTTTTTTTATGTAGAAAAGAAAACGTCTGTGCATTCCAATATTAAGTGACTTAAACAAACAAGCCCCTCTTCCTCCCCTCCTCTGCTAAAAAGAACCTTCCACTCCTGTCTTCCCAGTTCCTGGGACTGCTCCCCTCTGACCCCCACAGGGCTCGCCCGCTTCAGCTGCCCGCCCCCCTGAATCCACCTCCCTGCTTGGAGCCTCCGTTGCTGTTGGGCTTAGCAAGCGCCTGTGGAAGGCCAACTCAGGCCCCAGACAGCTCAGCCCTCCTCCTGCTTTAGGCTTCAGCAGTCTGTATTTTTTCCAGTGAGCATGGATTTTTTTTTAATCACTTCTGGCAGCTTCTCTAGTGTCTTACTCCTGCTGATTTGAGTCTTTCTTCCCCTATCCGGAGACAGTATTCAGTGGTGTCCGTGGGATCTCATGGAAGCTCGGGGGGATCCTATTATGAATACATTAACTGCAAAATAGTTAGGCTTTCTGTGACATCTAACGCACGTTCTATTCCCCAAATCTTTAAAACGTGAATACTGCAGGATGAGCACAGTAGGAATAGCCAGTAATTTGTGTCAGTCTCGGACTCAGTGGCTGAGCTCTGCCACCAGCTGCGAGATGCAGCCTTCTGGGGGAACCTGCGTCCCTCACTGGACTTCAGAGTTGCGTCACTTGTGGGTCGCTCTGCAAACGGTCACCGACCCATAATCATCTTGGCCCTTTTGGACCCTTTTGAAGGAATCAACAAAAGAACCCCAAAGTCATATGAAAAATTAAAATACAAAATCCCTTGAAGCTAGAGAACAAGGACTATTTTGACGTATGATGTCTGTATTTAAAGAGCAACATAAAAGGCAAGTGGCAGGAAACGGGAGAGAGACTGTGGAGATGGGAAGGCAACCTGGAGGTCAGGGGCAGGCGGGGCAGGGGACGGGAGGGGAGGGGAGGGAAGGGAATTTGAATGTGAGACATGTCCGTACCAGTTCTCCAAGATGGGTGTGACTATGGTAGGGTGTAGTACCAATATATACTAATAAGATGACATGATCTCTTCCCAACACAGGAAAGATGGAAAGAAGGAAAGATGGAAGGAAGGGAGGCAGGAAGGAAGGAGGGATGCGGGGGGGAGGGGCGCGAAGGAAAGGAGCTCACTGGAGAGAAGCATTAGAAGGACCAAAACCAAGTTCCTACTCCTTTGTTTTCTTATAAAGAAGAACCCCTTACGTGAGCCAGTCCATGTGTCCCTTCACCACCTAGGAATCTCAGCCACAAAGAGCTGACGTTCCATCAAGCAGGATATGAGCTGGAAGCCACAGCCCCTTGCCCTGTGTCCCTGAGTGACCTGGTAGGTTAAGCAGACTCGACTTCGCCAGCCTTTGCTGTCCTGGGTATGGCATGGGGGAGGTCGGTGCATCTGCTCGCCACCATCCACGTGTCCGCATCACCGTGAGTCCCTCACGCACCTGCCACGTCATTACACTCTTGTTGCTGTCTGCTGCATGGAGTCATTACGAGGTTCAGAAAAGATAGGACTTTTTTTCAAGTGTTCAGTGTTACTCATGCCTGCTTTCAAATAAACCAAACCACAAACACCAAACCTCACCTAATGTGGCGGGGCACATTGTGTTGTCAGAAACAGAAGACCCAGCCAGGAGGGGCACAGGCCAATCACCCGTACAATGGCCTGGGGCAAGCTGACTTAATTTCACAAATCTTTTGATACACTATTTTTAAAAAAAGATAAATATGTGGCATTGCCCAGCTTTGACACAGATATGTGGCAATTCTCACAACATTGTTAGAAATAAAATTGCCGACAATGGGGAGTTATCAGATTATTAGAAATTCAGGTGGATAGAATGGGTTAAAATTTGAATGCTGTATCAGCTGTAGAATAATTGTAAAGGAAAGATAGTAGGCAGGAGAGCAGCTGACGAACTTATACCTGAGACCAGGTATGGAGCAAGGACAACCTGGGAAGGCAGCCGGAAGTAGGCGGGCCAGAGAGGAAGCTGGCTGGGTTCCAGAATGCTGAATGAGGATGGACTCTTCAGAAACCAAGGGCCACCGGGAGGAGACTGGGGAGTATACTGCGTCCATTTTGACTCATGGGACTGGACGATCCCTGGGCCGGGGTATGTGGTAGGCTCCTCGGGTCCAAGCCGTCGGGTTCGTCGGCCCGAGCACGCAGGGGGTCTGAATGTGGGGTAGCCTTTCCTGGCCTTGTGCCTAGTTTTCCACATGTATCTTGAAGTGACTTCCCATGGTTAGAAAGAGAGGAGCGTCAAGCACCCCACAACTGTGTTGCAAGACAGCTCCGAGTAAGAAGCCTGCCTTTCCCGCGCTGGGCACTTCCATGTGGCGGTCTGTAGCGGCTTATCAAACCCCACCTCTCTTTCACATGTTCAACATCAAAACAACGAAAGCTTATCCATCCCTTAAACCACTCACTGGAAAGAAAAGAAGCCAACTTCAGTGGGAAAATCCATTTATGAGATTGAAATCACACTCTACCTCTGTGAGTCCTGGTGCCGCTCACTTTCTTTTAAACCACCTTAGGAATAATTTATACACGCTCTAAATTTAAGGGACGAACCAAAGTACAGAAAGCATGTTTTGGCGAAGGTTCCTTGAAGGTTCGTGAATTCGGGGACATCAGGGCAGTCGCCTCTGGCTGCGAGGTCCGATTTCCAGCCCCCTTTCCGCGTAAATTCTGAAGGGCCCTTTCCTCCCTTCACCTGCTGCCTGGGGGTTGTGCTAGGAGACGCTGCACATCAGAAAGCACCTTCGGTACTAGGCGCTGCTGTCAGCGTCCGCTGCATGTGTGGGTCCTCCAGGCCCCGCGTCTCTCCGCACTGGGACGTGGGGCCCATGGCGCTCTGGTCTCGGCTGTGTGACCTCAGGACCTCTGCACTGTGCTGCCTCTCCAGCTCATGTTTGGTTTTGGGACAGGGACTCGGGCCGCCAGGTTGCTAAGTTGTCCAGGCTGAGCTTGAACTTGTGATCTTCCTGCCTCCACCTCTCAGAGTGCTGGGATGACAGGCCGGCACCACCGGGCCAGCTCGTGGTGTGTTTCTGGTGGCACCAGGGCAAGCAGGCAGCGTGATACCTGCCTCTGCTGTGTCAGTGCCAAAGATCGGTGGGAAGACCTGAACGTTCCCCACACCCCTCGGAACCACGCCTGGCCCGTCAAAGGGAACAGTAGCTGTAAGTAATCACCAACGGTCGGTCTATTTCTAAGGACTGTAGTGATTTTCCTGAGGAAAACATGGTCTGCGTTTAATACCAGAAAAGACTCACTGAAGTGGAGGCGGGGCTAGGACCCAAGAGAATGTCCCATCAGTTAGAATTCAAAGAAAGGAAAAAAGAAACGGTGGGCTGTGAAGAGAACCGACCACTCCCTTCCGGGAACCGGGCCCTGTGGGGGATGGATCTTAGCAGGTGGCAGGAAGGGACGAAGGAACGTTTGCTTATGGTTTGCGGGGAGAGCTCTGTTTATCTGAGCAAGCGTGTATTATTGGACGGTGACTTTTATGATCCACAGCCCCTGCACACACATCAAAGCTAAGTGCGAGGAAAATGGAGCCGGTCCTGATCTTGGGAAGAGATGCTCTGGACGGAAGCAGAACGCAGTGTGGGAGCTAGCTTGGCCTCCCCGTGCCAGTGCTGCCTGTTTGGGTTGGGTGGGATTTATTTGTTCCTTTGGGCTGAGGATGCTGCCCCGCCCCGCCCTTCCCCCCCCCCCCCCAACTGAATTTCCACCGAGCAATTGTCTGCGCTGACTCGGTCAGTGCCTAAATATCCCCTGCCAGCAGCTCTTCCAGATACATTAATTAGTGGGTGTTGGTTGCCCCAAGACAGTTTTGGAAGAACATCTTATTCTGTGATTTTATTCTATTTTTGGTACCGAATTTCCTGTGGTTATTCACATTTCTCTCATACCTAGTCGGTTTGAGTGGTTTGTGGAATGAGGCCTTTCCTTAGCTCTTCTTGGGTCCCTGATATTACCCAGAAGGCCTTGCACTCAGCAAAGACTTAAATTCCATTAGTGTTGTTTGTGCTGTGTCCCGGTACCCCGGGAGGCCGAGGCTGGAGCTTCGCAAGTGTGAGCCCCACGTGGGCAGCTGAGTGAGACTGTCTCAAAAATCGAAACAAGCAAAAATGGTCTGGGGATGTAGTTCAACGTGAAGGCCTCAAGCTGCGTCCTCAGTGCCCCAGAAAAGGAGCATCATACATGTCTTCCGGATTCCTACTCTCTCCTGGTGTAGCGGGGATAAACTTATTTCTCTGGTTTTGACAACCGCACATCCATAAATGACGAAGTTTCCCCAAAGAAAGTAACAGGGAGAAAAGTGAGTCGCTCGCCCTCTGTCAGGTTGTACCAAGGGCTGTGAAATGACTCGCTTACTCGAATCCTCGCGGTGGTCTCCACGGGCAGGTGCGTCAGCCCGCGGCGCGGCGAGGACAGCGGGGGCTGCAGGACGCGCTCTTGCTGTTATCTTCGCTGGACGTTCCTAAGTGGCAGAATCAGGACACGGACCACACGGGTCTTCTCGTTTTGTTTCTTGTAAATTTCAGTAGGTGCGCACATCACATGCACTCCCGTGTTGACTCTGCTCAGCCTGGGGACGTGGTGCCACAGGAATCACCGTTGACCTCTTCTTTCTCCTCCTCCCCTTCTCCCGCTGTTCTTCCCTCCCACCCTCAGGACCCTTTCCTGCCTCCCTCTCTGAGCAGGCTGTGCACGGAGACAAATAGCTCTAGAAGTCATGTGAGAACCTGTGAGCTTGTGTGGGGTGTGTCGGTGGCTGCATGCCGCTTGGGAGGCCCCGGGAAGGCGTGGTCAGCTGCTGTCTAGCCTTGGAGACACACCTGTAAAGGCACTCACCTCACCACTAGGAGCGTGAGCCCCTGCTGGCCGGGGCCTGGTGAGTCTTTCCAAGTGAAATCACCCTGTGCCCTTTCTCCTGTCTGACCCCACCGCCTCCGAATTCTGCTGCTGTTCCATCTGGGGCCCTTCCTGACTGTCCTCCAACGTCCTCCCCATCTGCGTAACTCACTCACTTGCAGATCCCCGGGGGCCCCAGGACCAAATGCCAGCTCCCCAGTACCGCACCCGCGAGGCACGTCCCTTGCACCATAGGAGCTGCCCCTTCCGAGGACATGTGCCCTGAACTCCAGCCAGATTGTATCTTATTCCCCCCAAAATCTCCTTACTCGTTGTAACATTTATATTTTTGCTGGTTTCCTAGCCTAGACTGGGAAAACAACCCCAAAACCTGTCTTAAATACGGTCAGGTCCCATCACGGGAACCAGAATTCCCGTGCAGTTGACTGGCTCCTTGTTGCCACCTGTTGTTGTGTGATGTTCCTTAATGTTCTGGTTGCTGAGGAGGGTGTGTCAGTGCCTCCTGAAAGAGGACGGGTTGGCTTGAACCCCGACCGGAGAGGCGTGGCTGACAACCAGGAGTGCCCCCCTCTGGTGTGGCTGATCCTTCTGGGAGTGTCCCGGCAGGAGAAGGATGTGGTTTGTATGGGAACACAGAGCTCCATCTTACAGCTGGAAAGTCACGTGAAGGTTAGTTGAGCGCTGACTTCCGGAGTGGAGCCGAGCAAGGCTTGCTTTTCCTCTTGGCTTGTCATTGAGTCACTGCTTTATTCGTTGCCTCGGTTTCCCTGGGGGTTTAGCTGTTCTCCTCATTTAAGGCGTACATCAAGGATTCTTTCACAAGCTCTTTCCGATCTGAGTACGTAGATTTGGTGTGTGAGATTTGGAGGAGGGCTTCTTTTTCCCCTTTGTTACAAGGGGTGGGGCTCAGGGCCTTCACATTGAGCTGCCCCTCTAGCCCATTTTTAATTTAATTTTGAGTCAGGGTCTCCCTAAGTCCTTAAGTTGCCCAGACTTGGCTTGAACATCCAGCCCTCTTGCCTTGGTCTCCCAGAGTGCCGAGATTACACACCGGCACCATCTGGCCCTTCTGAAGAGGCGTTCTTCTTGATGTACCCCTACGGGCCCTGTGGTCCCCTGTGTAATAGCGTTAACTACAGTGCTCCTAGTGTATGGTTTATTTCCCTAAAAATCTTTATGGTTTTTCAGAGGGATGTTTGTATCCTGAACTCCTAACATAGTAGCTCCAGGCGCAAGATAAATGTGTTATGAATGTATTTAGACTTAACTTACATGTGAGCCCCTGTGATAGGTTCTATCTATAAAAACATTTCTGCAGAATCTGAAATTTAACTTCTGAGTATTTTGTCCCGTCCACAGGGTCCCCTGCTGTCCCAGACACAAGGTGTTTACGTTGAGGCTGAGCAGGCCTTCTGTGCTGGTGGGAAAGAAAGAACCTCAGAAACTCCAATGAGTTGATTCTTAATTTAACCAAACACCTTGGGTTCTTACACTATTTATGCCTTTTCTCCTATTTTTTTTTTCATCTCACAAATTGTAACAGAAAGCTATGAAAGTTTGAATTTTAGGTTGTGCTAAAACAAGAATTTGCAGATATCTGACTGTCCCTGCCCCAGCATTCAACACTACAAGCACATGCTGCAGTTTACAAGGGGCAGCTTCTATCACTCATAATCAGTTATGAATTTAAATGATCTGGGGATGCTTAACCAAATAGCAAAAAATAATTAAACAACATAGAAATCATTCTCTCTCTAGAGAATCACCTTTACCATGTCCTGTCATGGCTTGTTTGTGGACTGGTACTGAGGACGAAACCCAGGGCCTTCACAATAAGCTGCATCCCCAGCCCATTTTTATTTCTGATATTAAGGTAAGGTCTCACTAAGTTGCCCAGGTTGGGCTCAAATGTGCAATCTTCCTGCCTCAGCCTCCCACAGTGCTGAGATTAAAGTCCTGCGCCACAGGCCGGTCGCTGCGTTTTGTCATGAGGAGCAGATCCCAGCACATGATGATCGCTCTGTCCTGTCATTCCTCTACCGATATCTGTGTCCTGCCTAGTGGTCAGCGTGTCATGTGCGCTAAATCCTTTGAGCTGTGGGAGAGCCGTTGCTACAGTTCTGTTTCACAGATCAGAAAAATGACTCATGATGAGGTGGTTCACACACAGTCGGCGCTTCCCAGGCAGAGCCGTGGGTGACCTCGCGCGGGCCTCTGCTCACTTTGCCCGTGATTGAATGTCGGTCTTTCTCTACTGGCGATGAATTCAGAGGTGCGTGTGTAATTCTCCTATCTTGGAAGATATCACTTCTCCCTTAATTTTTTACCCTGGTAGAATCATTGGTATATGTGAACAATTATTTTTTCTTATTTAATCCTTCTCTAATAGTATTACGTAGAAATCTTATACAAATGGGGATAATTCAAATTAGGATTATATTAGAATAGTGTTCGTTTATTCTACAGTCACATTGCTAAAGTTTTGCTAAGGCAATGAAGGTGCTCAAGTGAAAATCCAGGACATAAATCCATGCCCTGGTGGCGAATAGGTTTTAACTAGCATGATCCGATTGTTGGTCATCGCCGAGAACTGCCTCCTGTTCCGTCGTGTGAAAAGAAGGATGGGATGGTGCCCGGCTCTGATGGGAATGGATGTCACGGGCAGGTGGTAGTGTCTGAGTGGGGAAGGCAGGGACCTGCTGCTCATGAGTATCTAAAACACGCCTGGCATGGGGGGTAATCATTCATTGCATTTGTTCAGTGATTTTGTCTTGTTTTCCACAATGAAAAGATGTGTATTCCTGAACGTTTATAAGTAATATGAGCTCACAAAACAAAAATAAAATATTCCGACCATTTCAAGAGTAAGTCCTAATCCCATGATACTACACTTTTAAGGTATTCCTTGGCTCATGTTGCAGGATAAGACACTGGGGTCTAGGTTTCTAGAGCATGGTTCGGTTCTTCTACTTATCTGGAGGAAAGAACAAAGCCAAGTAGCTGCCAAATCTTAAATAATTTTTATTGTAGTATAATAAATTTGTTTCCGAACATTATTGTCTTAGTTGCTTTTTCCTTGCTGGGACAGAATACCCCATGTCCATGACTTGATGGAGGAAAGATTTCTTTTAGTTCACAATCCAGAAGGTCTCACTGCACCCACAGATGGGCGCTGGAAAATGGTGGAATCCCAGGGTCGGGCCCCAGCTAGAGTCAGAGCTGGAGATGATGCTGCACAGACAGAGATCCTCACGGCAGCCTGGCAGAGCGTAGAGCAGTCTGGGCGGAACGGCAGAGCCAGCACACACTTCTCCAGGTCAAGCCCCAAGCTCCGCCCCATCCAGCCAGTCCCTACTTCCCAACGCTACATAGTAACCATAGGTTCATGAAGCTCTAGGGGACACTTTAGATCCAAACCATGACAATTGTGTATCCTTTTAATATTAGCTTTAAAATAACCTCCTTTAGCAGCAGTTTTATAAATCTAAAAGTGGAGATTTCAGGGACATAAATGAAACAGAAAGGAAAAGAATTTTTCTGTGACTGGAAATCAAGGTGTAGAGATGAGAACTATAGCACTGTGGAAGAACCAGTACCTGCCCCCTGAGCTATAGTGAGAGTGGTTTCTGCACAGAATTAACCAGCACAGACTTTGGGTCCAAAGTCTGGGCTTTTCTGTCTGAAGAGCATCGATTTTATTGGTGGCCTCTGGAGTTTGAAGCACAAGGTGGAGGTAAACTGAGCCAGAACTCTTCGGCAATGGCCATTATGTGGTTTCTTTACATGTATAGTGCAAGGAAGTAGGTAGAGTCTATGTAATTCCATCTACTCAGGTTCTTTAATGTAAGGTGTACAAAGGGCTACAAGGTTTCCCACAGTAATTCATGCTGCTATGTCATTTTTGCACAGGTATGTTGTGTGTGTGTGTGTGTGTGTGTGCGTGTGTGTGTGTGTGTGTGTGTGTGTGTGTGTATTTCCAATAGATATTCTTGCAAAGCTTAACACCTGGTGTTTGGTAGTCTGTGGGATTTTAAAAATCTTGATACGTGGCAGATGGGTGGTAAAAATATCCAATAAATAATGATTTATCAGGAGTAAAAAAACAAAAGTTCTGGACCGTAGGCTGTAGCTGGTAACCTAGCACACGTCGCTGTGAGTTGTCTATTCTGAGGCTAATTGTTCAGACATCCTGTGACGTGCTTAGGCCTGTGAGTGGCGTAAGACCCACTGCATGGTATGTGTGAGTCACAGTCCACAGCACGATCACCTTTGTAGAGGACATGTCGCTGGAACAAGTGTCCAGGTTGGCGTGACGGAGTGCGACGAGCAGGCAGTCCCACGGGAGTTCTGATCGTGTGAGATGACCAGTTCCGAGATACTACCCAAAACTCTTGGTTTCTTTTATATCTACCTAATATGCACGCAAAATTAGGTTCACACACAAAAAAAGAATGTGGCCTGAATATACATGTATTCTATTTTTTAAAAAATAGCTACTTTGTTCCCTCCTTCGTCTAGACGTTAATGTAGGTATTGCCACATGTGTGATCTCCTGTGGTGACTGTGTTCGCTCTCATCATTTGCTTATTACCAGAGAAGTCAAGTCTTCCCAGGAGTTGGAGGAGAGATAAGATAGGAAACCAGTCTAACCATCCAGGACCAGCCCTTCCCCACACTTGGGGGGCCTTTCCCAGAAGCCTGGTGCCAGGGGCTTCTGGAAATTCCTTTTAGACGTAAGGGTGGGGAAGGGCTACTTCAAGGGGAGAGTCACCGATCCTCTGCGAATTAGGGGAGCTAAGGGAATGGTAATGCAAGTGGTTCCGTATTAGGAGATCTTCTGCTGTCTACAGCCCACAGTCACTGGGAAGTTCCACCCTGGCCCTCCTCGGGTTACCTTACCAAAACGAACTGTACATGAATGTTAGAAATCTCCGTAGAAACTGGCACTCATTGAGCCGTGACGGGGGATAGGGTGGTCCAGGTCTGTACTCAGGACCTTACAACAATTTCTTCAGCCTACTTATAGAAGATGTCCAAGATCCACATATTTTCAAAAATTCCATTAAATTCACCATTCCCTGCTTCGCTAGGCTCATTGAAAAGAGTACCATTCACTGAACTCTGAAAATGTGCCGATGTTCACTGGAATCGAGAGACGAGAAATGGAATTTCACAGATCCTCTCTGTACGTTGTGATACATACGATTTCTACTTCGTAGCTGAGAACCTCTTGTTTAGAGAATTGCTTTCTCCAAGGAAATGTGCTAATACTAGCTGTGCTCCATCTGCAGACGCTTGTTCCCAAGGCACCATTGTCCTTCACCATCTCAAAATTTTAACTGGGTGAAGACGCTTCAAGAGGCCAAGTGAAGACCTTTCCCCCACGGAGTGCTGGGCTGAGGTTGGGTTTCCTACAAATCCTCCACTTCCGGATGAGCACGGCCCCTGCTCTGCTCCTGACCAGCTGGCGTGTCATCACAGCTGGTGGCGTGTTCGTATGTAGAAACCAAACCTCTTTGCCTTTGGAGGATCCGTGACCATGGTGCTAACTATCTTCACTGAGAAGCAGTCTCAGGTAAGGGTAGAGGAAAGGTGTCAGTTTCCTTAAGCTAATGTTGTAGGACAACAAGTCACAGCAAGGCGCTTGTAATTTAATCAGCAACTTTACATCCTTTTTTGTATCACTCATTTGACATGATGATTATTGCTGATCCACTGAAGAGAAGTGATCCTAGGGACAACTTTCAAGGATTTTAGTATTCGTATACTTAGAGAAACTTAAGTTGGAAGCGAAGCTGGGACTTTGTTCCCGCACCTATGGGACAGATGAGGAACTGGCCGCATTCCTGCCTTCATCAGCCTCAGCTACTGTGACGGATTGCCAGAGTCCAGGAAGGCGTCACTGAGTGTGCCTGTCACAGTCCTGGAGGCCAGCGAGGCCAGCAGTGCCAAGGCTGAGGGGCCAGCTGCTGTGCTCTCAGACGACGAGTGTCCTCTGGCTGTCCTCGTATTGTGCCCTTGAAGGATGGAAAGCAGAGACAGAGAGGAGGCGCCTCTTGCGTCTTTTTCTGGTTTCTTCCCTCCACTTTCTTAGTTCTTGCGCCAAATGTTGTGAACTACCCAGCTGCACAGAGTCCTCAGTCCACGTGCCTTGGTCCTTCTTCCCAGGGTCCCCGTGTCCCAGGACTCGGCTTGCTGTCCTTTCTCTCCAGAGACTCTCCTGTCTTCCCCGAGGAGAGAGGACGCCCACTGCCCCGTCTGTTGTCCCACTGCATCTTGTTCTGAGCCCTGGGTCGTTCTAGCCTCTGAGCATGTAGCCCGGGGCCCGGTTGTCGGGACACCTCGGAGGTGGGCCCGCGTCATTTTGCTGCGCGCCCTCAGCTGGAGCGCATTGCAGTTCACTCAGCAAGTACTGACGGCCTATAACTCCATTCCAGCCCAGCCCAGACAGAGCCATAAAAGTCCAGGGGAGGGACATTAGTGTCCTGTATGGCTTCTACAGTAAAATATCACACGCCTAGTGGCTTAAAAACCATAGGAGCAAATTTTCTCCCAGCTTAGGAGGCTGGAAGTCTGAGGTCTGGGCTCATCAGAGCTGAGGCAGAACTTGCCCTGGCCTCGCTCCCAGCTGCTGTGGCTGCCAGCAGTCCCGGGGGTCCTTCTAGGACCTCACCTCCTTTCTTCCTCCTCTTCATGTCTTTTTCTTGGTGTCCCTCTGCATCCTGCTCTCTTCTAGGAATCCACAGTCGATGGATTCAGGGTCCCAAGTAAATGAGGAATGACCTCAGCTTAGGAGGCTTCACTAACTGATTACATCAAACAAACTGAGATTCTAAATAAAGTCACTATCTGAAGTTCCAGATGTGTGAGGGTGTGTGGGGGGTTTGTGTGTATGTGGGTGGGTGGGTGTGCATTAGAACTGAGGCTACAAACACTCGTCTCCATCGAGGAAGCGTCAGAAATCTTTAAATTTGTTTTAGTAACTGAAAAACACCAACCTGTTTATTTTGCTTTAGAGATCTGGAAAGCAGAGAACTTTCTCTAAATTAAAAATAAAATAGAAGTAATTTTCCATGGCTCCGTCCTCTGTGTTCAATTCTGAATGGTTTTGCTAGGATGGAAAAGTTTGTAATTAACTAGAAAAGTTAGCAGAGAGACGGGGTGGGCCAGAGGCTGACTCACCCCTGGAGGCTGCGTGTGGCGGCAGGAACTTCTTGATGCTTCTGACTCTCCAGGGCTGTCGTTATCTCCAGACAGGTTCAGCTATTTTTAGGAAATAGCATGTATTATTTTTTGTCTTTTCCTGCACGAAGAAACTCTTCCTTCGCCGCCTCTGCCAAGCCGGGAGGTGAGGCGACGGCTTGGAGTGCCTTCCCCTCTCCTCTGCACGCCTCCGCCCTTCTCCCCGTGCCTCCTTCCCCTCACCTCTTCCACAGAATCCTAGAAGCTCAGTCTTTCAGGTTTGTTTGTTTGTTTTAAATCCTGAAAATCTCTCAAAACCAGACCAGCTAACAGATCAAGTTAGCCGCCTCAAGTAAGCCAGCGCAGAGACCGTCAGTTACCCTTTCTGCACTCTCCGTGATACCCACCCAGACCCCGGGCCCTGACCCCTCAGCTGCTGCTGGTGGGAGCTGGGCCCTTGGGTTGGGGTCATGGTGTGAAAGTGGACCCCCCAGGATTGAAGCCGGTCCGTACCCTGATAGAATAGACCTGTGGGAGGTCCATTGTGCCCGTGCCAGGCCAGGACACAGTGAGAGGGTGAGACTCACAAGCTGCAGTCCTGTAGGGGACCCTGAGTGGACCCCAGCTATGCTATAGCTCCTGGTGATAAATTCTGCTCCCCAGGCCAAGAGCATTGAGCCCCAGCTGTGCTTCTGCCCCTCAGGCTCAGAGTCACTGTCTCAGTTCTGGAGCAGCTCAAGGTGCCCTAACTCTTTGGTCTTCTGTGCTGGGATTTCTTCAACCATTTTGAGTGATGGAGTCTGGTGATACTCCCGGATTATTTAAGCATAGGTGGTAGTGGGGTGGGGTGGGGTGGGGGGGTGGCGTGGGGAGCAATGGTATTTTCATTCAATGATTTTATAGAGAAGACAGAAGCCGAGGTTGCTCTGAATCCTGCAGTGCACAGCTTGGATGCCTCCAGGGCAAGGCACTGCCAGCCCATCATAGGTAGTTAAGAAAAAAGTTTTTTTTTAAGTTCAACTTTTGTTAGTATCTGTTTTATGTTAGCTAGAGCATTTTGTCAGTATTGAGAAAAACACATTTGTTGGAGAAAACTAATGTGTATCTCTATAGCACAGATGGTTTCTATTTCAATTTATTTTGTATTGTTCTTTCCATCTCTAGAGGATAGGTACCCTAGCAGAAAGGAGCAGCGAGTGCCCAGCCCATATCAAGCTGCCGATGCAAATTTATTAAATGAAGTGTTGTTGGATAAATTACTGCCAAATGTTACTGAATGTCTACTCTTAGCCTATATGAGTGTGCGCATGTGTGTGAGTGCACACAAAACAATATCATCTAGTATGGGTGGGAAGTGTGTTCTTTAATCTTAAAGAATTCTTCAAGGAAAGTACCTTTCCCATAAATGTCATATTTGTTAGTATAAATTTGCAATGTAGAATTACATTCTACTTAGTGAGTCACTGCGCACACATACTGCAAGAGGGAATTACCAATTCCATAGATTAGATTTTTGTTTCATAATGGCTAAACTCTTCTTAGAATCCACCCAAGCATTCAGGAAATGATCAAAGACTCCCACAGATTTCCTACAAGCTTACTTTGTGTTTGGTAACCATTATGCAGTTATTGGTGTTCCTATGGGATGTCTACATTTGTACAACACTTGTAATTATTTTACCAAAATCTGTGATTTTACTGCCACGTAAATATTTTGCAACTTTAAAACTTTACATTGAATTGGGTTTTCAGGATCATTATTCTCAAGTAAAGAGTGTTTCCCTTATGGTTTTGGAATTAGACCCGCCCAGATGAGGATTTTTAAACAAACTTAGTTCCTGACATTCTTTTGGAATACTTTCCTCATTTGCCAAGTTCTTGTTTATTTAATTGTAAGCTCTTTCTCTTTGTAAAATTGGAATGAAAAACATGAATATAATAGGCCAATGTAACTCTGGGACCATAAGAAAGTGCTTCTAAGAAGTTGACTACATGTGTGTGGGAGGAGGGGCATGCATATGCGCATGTGTCGGGGCACACATAGGTGCTCTAGGATTTATTTGAATAATCGTCTTTAAAAATGAGAGAGGAGACCCATTTAGGTCTCTTCTGGGCTCCTCAGGTAAAAGCCTTTCTTTTTTATTTTATTCAGTAAATTTTGCTTTGCTTTAAAAACAAAATAGAGGAATGTGTTGTCACCAATTTTGTTAGGAATTTCTTATCTGTAAAGAGAGTAGAGTGAGAATGGTTTTATGTGAGTTAAGTACCAGCCCTGCGCCAAGACTTCACTGCGCTGATACACCTGTTTCTACACTGTGAATAAAAATGGACGGCGTACCTCGCTGTTTGAACGCGATAGGTGAAAAGAAGAAACCCGTGTAAGCGTGAAGCCGATGAAAACGTCAACTTTCTTGGGAAACTGGTGAAACCACGTGACAGTGACTGAACTACGCGGCACGGACAAGAGTTGGAGAAATTAGAGTGTCTAACCATCGGCGAGCGACGAGAGCTGCCGGTGGGAAGGTGGGCTGGAATTATCATCATGGAAAACCCTTCGTATAATCTAGAGAAGGTGCAAGTGTGATGCCTGCTTGGCCGACTTTCCTATGAGCGCTTCACTCATTAGCAGTTGTGCCTCACCAGTGGCAGGACCTGCCGTCCCTCAGGCTGCATGAGAGCGGCCGATTGTACATACATTGTCTGGTCAATGGCACCTATGGCGATTTGCCTCCTTGATAGTCACACAAGTGCAACAGGATAAAAATGGTCTTAGCAGCACGGTGCATAATAGCAAAGCTAAACAAACGACTCTAGTAGTCAGATGGAGAGGAAGATTCTATTATTACAGCTACACACCAGAATTCTATATGGTAATCAAAATCATTCAAGTATAGGAAAATGTTTCTACACGAATAAAACTCAAACTTAAGAGTGGATATAAACAGTAATTTGCCAAAAAAAAAAAAAAACCTGTCTCCATTGTATGGTTACATGTATATAGATTTCGAAGCTATGACCCACTAAACCCTGTCTTGTCGAGGACGATACAGATATGAGGAAAACTTGGCAGTGTAATAAAAGGTTTCTCTAAAAATCCAGGAGATTGGTTGGTGTGGCAGTGGAGGGGTGAAGGGACCAGGACCTGAGAGAAACACACAGGTCTCCAAGTGTGTTAGCCATCTTCCCATCCCCACGACAGAATACCCAGGGAAAATGAGGTTGGGGTGGGCAACTCTCTGTGGTCACGGGTTCAGAGCTAACTGTCCACAGGGGACCAGCTCTGGTGCTCTGAAGCAGGTGGCAAGGCAGAGACATCATGGGAAAGACAGCATGGCTAGGTAAAGCTGTTTACCTCGGAGCAGCCAAGTGAGAGAGAGGAGAAAGAATGACGGACAGACAGACACCCTCCCGACAGAGAGGACGAGGAAGCAGCTGGGATGAAGCACCTTGCCCTCTTCCTTTAATATTCCCTCTTCATGGTGGGTCTGCCCACGGCAAAACTTTGAAATGATGCATTGGCAATAATCCTATCTAGTACAGTGTTGATCTGAATGCTTCTGAGTGGTGAAGTAGATATTTGCATAAGAAAGTAAGTGGTATTTTCTTAAGATTTGAATTATTGTCTCTAGGGCAAAACCCTTAAATTCTTTATTTTTCTCACATCCTTTTTCCCAGACTTTTGAGTTTAACTTTGCTGTCAGCCCAGGGAGTTCTCAGTTTGGAATGTGGCGGCCAGATGGGGTTTGTCCCGACACAATAGGCAGATGCCGGCTGCAGCTTTA
Organism: Ctenodactylus gundi; assembly: GCA_004027205.1. NCBI lineage: Eukaryota > Metazoa > Chordata > Mammalia > Rodentia > Ctenodactylidae > Ctenodactylus > Ctenodactylus gundi. Next base: position 140,119 of record PVKB01000329.1, read on the forward strand.
TCTGTGGCAATGAAGCCAGGTTGGCAGTCATGAGAAAGCCTCTCATAAATGAATCACCCTTTGAAAAATATGTCGAGCTATAAAAGGCTCTGCGTGCATACATGATGAGCTTTCTCTGCGGGGAGGAGGCAGTAGGAGGTGCACGGCCGATGAGAGATCACACTGAGTTATTTAGGGGAAGAGCTTGGCTTTTTTTCACCACAGCTTCTCAGAGAGAAAATGTCTTCGTTATTTTTCGTTGCCGGTTAACAAAACCCGACATCCACAACTTAAGGGAGGAAGATTTATTTTAGCTCATGGTGGAAGCACATGGCCGAGCCTCAAGTGTTCACAGCATTGCAGAACCAGGACATTCCCTTCCAGGGCCCATTCCTGTGATCTGTCAGTGTACCTCCCCTTGTAGGTTAAGGCCAGTGACCTGCCCTTTCCAGGTCACGTGCCCAGTAGTGTGCTACACAGCTGTAATCTACAACATGTCTCTAGTCCACCTACAGTCTGTAACCTAGCACACGCCCATCTTCTACCTCATACCTGTAACCCTCCCTCCCAACCAGGTCCCACCTTTAACAGAACATAGAGTCCGTAAATAATCTACAACATCTGAATAAACGAAGCTTTTGGGGCATTCTAGATCCAAATCATAATGGAAACTGAGGCCAGTTCAGGGAGGAGAAATACACCTGACAGTGGATTCAGCCTTCTGTATCAGTTTCAGTGGTTTTCTCAGGATGAGGAGCAGTATCACCTCAGGGAATATATCTGAACAGGAAATTTAAGTGGCATTCGGGAAATGATCGTCATTGGTTCCTTCATGGCAAAGCAGATGTGCATCAGAGGCTTCTGCAACTCGTGTAGCCGAGCAGAGGGCCAGCCAAGAGGGCCACTAGTCTTTTTGTCTTCATGTCTTTGTTCAACCCTCCAACCCATCAATCTATCTGTCCAATACCATCTAACTTTGGTGAGTTTCTAGGCACCGAGAACCCAGCGGTCGGTCTTTTTTCTCAAAGATCTCACCCCCGAAGGGCATAAGGAACATGGAATAGGTGACTCTTCAGTTTTGAGTTCTTTGATGGAATACGTTTTTGTGTTGTTTGGTCGTTATAGACTCAAGTCTTAGAGTCAAGGAGATCACGAATTCATCATAGTTCATTCAGACAGTAAGCTCAACCGTTTCACTATTTTAACCACGACTTGTTTAGCCATAACTAGGTATTAGCATTATATGCATTCCATAGACTTCTGTGTAGATGAAAAAATTCTTGACATGCATGGGCTAACTCAGGAAATGTCACCTCAAGGTGGGGTGATGTGAAGTTCGGAGGAGGAGCTAACCATGACCTCAGTATGGAGGTGGTAAAGACAGTGTACAGAAGGGCCTAGTAGAACTTGTCTTAGAAGCTCGTAGAATTTTCCGGGAAACAACCGAGCATGTATGAGGAAAGGTTTGTAGAAAATGGGAGAGTATTTGCAAAGGCCTTGAGGAGTCTAAATTCTTGTATGTAAAATTCTGTTCCCATGTGGCGTCTTCTATTTTGAAAATCAACGTTGGAAAAGATGTCGTCACTTTCTTGTCACTGGGAAAGGTACCCAACACCCGATCACTTCATAAAGAGAGGTTTATTTTGGCTCACATGTGCAGTGGGTTCTGTCCATTTTTAGCTGGTCACAAGGCAGAAATACCATCGTGGAGGAAAGCTATTTACTATGTGGTGGCCAGGAAGAGAGAGAGAAGGAAAGAAAGAGCTGGGACAGAATTCACTGTTTGAGGTCACATCTCCAGTGACCTACCTCCACCAAGGCCTACCTCCAAACAGCTCATGAACTTATCAATGGATGAATACACTGATGGTCACGTTGCCTGCATCATCCAATCACCTTCCAACATAGCCTCCATCATCCAGTCACTTTCTAAATACATGAGATATTTAGATAGAAACTGTAACAAGAGCAAGTGAGAAAAGGAATGTTCTAAAATAAAAGAGAGTAATGAGGGAGAAGGGAGTGAGGAGGAGATGTGTTCTGCCTGAGTTGAAGTGCTCACCAGAAAGACTCAGGGTTACACACTACCTTTCACCCTCCAAGGGACACTCGTACTTAAAGGAGAATAAACTTTTATTTCAAGATAATTTGATTTGCTAAATGGAGTAAAAGTATTACATGTAATTAGAGGTCTTAATGGGTTTATATTCTTTCAGTTTTATATACAAGCCTGTCAACACATGCTTTGATTCGATATGAGGAACTGCACAAAGGAAGCAATTTTTAAGTGAAGTCTTCTCTGCGGGCTAGAGTGCACAAAATATATTGTATAGGCAAGTAGAATATATCATCTGATATTAGAACGGGGCTCTTTTGATGGATCATAAAAATATATTTAAAGTGTGGTTAAGGGAGAAGAATGACATTAAATACTTGTGATTTCCTTGAGAGCGAACGTCTAATCCTGAGTCTTCGCCACCAAATCTCCGCCATACGGCAGTGAAGTCTATAAATACTCACTGAGTGCTTAACCGTTCTGTTAAATTAAGATTTTAGAGGGTGAGAATATATTTTGATTTTTATAGTATCTAGAATTGTTGTGGAAGCTTACGAAGTTCCATTTCACAGTTTCAAGGATTCTTGCTTCTGAGAGTGTGAACGGGAGCTCAGGGTTGCCGCACCTGATTTGAAGAGCCGCTCAGGTTAACCTCGCCCGGTATCAGACTTGCCGCCTCCCCTGCTTCCTGGAGGGCCTGCCTGCGTCGCTTCATGTTACACATGCTTTAGTTTCTGCTATGCACGAGATATCTCATTAGCACTAACAGAAAAAATATAAATGCCTCTATGAGATTAACTTACTTATGGAAGACATATTGAAAGTTCCTTTAGGGAACGGGAGGGATAAGTACTCTGAGAGGTCCAGATAAAGTACTCTGTGGTCTGCTGGTTCCTGGATCAGACGTAGCCTCCGTTCCAGTAAAACCCGTAGACATCCGTGTTACGTTTTTTTCTTTCCCTTCGGGGAAGAGCAGTACTGGGTAGTAAACACAAGGCGGTTACACCGAGATGCATGGCCACCTCTGCTCATTTAAATTTTGTACAATTTCATATTTAATTTCATTATTTTAACCCAGGACGTTGCTAGTTGGCTAAGGCGTCCAGGCTAATCTCAACCTCGCTGTCCTCTTGCCTCATGGTTCCAGGATGCACGGACTATAAGCTTGCCCGTTTATGCCCAGTGTAGACCTCCCTCATTGTTATCAGTGCAGCAGATGAGCCCTAGGGGAGCAAAGCCACCCGGCTCTTCAGAGACTGTGTCACAGTTACTCAAATCAGCTTTCAGCCAAGACCGCCCATCTTCTGTGTAGCCTGTTCACATAGCTTAACACAACTAAGCAGTACTTACGCAGACTTGAGCCCGTTACTTTGGCTGTTCATATGCCACAAATGGTGACACTGAGGTACAGGGGAGGTGAGGGACTGTAGAAGTCCCCTGGACACTACAGGTAGAGTCACGACTTGAACCTGGGTTGACTCGCTGCAGAGTGCGCCGGCTAACTACACCACACTGAACCTCGCTGGGACAGACAGGCCTCCTGCCCGGGGGATCAATGGCGTGTATCTGGTGTGGAAACGCCACCAAAGCTGCCAACATGAGGTGCTCTTGGAGCTCAGAGAAGGCAAGCCTGAGTGGAAAGGAGTCACAGGAGAGACGGTAAGGGCGTGGCTCCTTACCTTCAAGGACGAGTGGAAGTCAAAGGCGGCAGACACACATGCTCACAATGAGCCTGTGACATAGGCCAGCCGAAATGCCCGTCTCCAGGGAGCAACGCATACGGTTGACACAGACACCTGCACCAAATATCGACAGTCACCTTCCCTCCGACTTCCACAGTGGAAGGACGATTCTCAGGGAACAGAGCTGCGGAGAAGGGACCCTGCTGGGGTTTGTGAATTTGCCTGTGAATAGCTTCCTGGTGCCACATACGTGAGGAACAGGAACTCACCGGATGAAGAAACAGCGACGCATCTCCAAGACTTGTGGTAATAGTAACCACTGAGTGACCACGCCCACCACCATTACCATTCCTCCTTGTAACTTGCCAGAAAAACTCCCCACCTCCATTCCTTCCGCCTAGAGAAAATGAGGCACGTTGTTCATTGTTTTACTGTTTTATCTTTCTTAAGTTCCTCTTTACAAAGCCTTGCTTTCCAGCATGTTTTACTTCATAATCATCTTCGAAATTCTCTGTTGTGTCCTCTTAAAAATTATCCACAAAAATAGAAATGACTTACTTGGTGTCTTTCCTGGAATCAAAATAACTCACTTATGAAAGCTGTATTTCAAATATGCTACATGTGTGCTTTGAAAATTCTATTGGGTGGAAAGAAAACAGTTGTATTGGCTGTGGCTGTAAAACGCTCCCACGCAAGGCAGGAGAGCTTTGTAGAGGAAGGATGGTCATGGCAGCATGGAGTGGAGAACTTGCTCTCCTAGCGTCCCCATTCAACGACGCGTTCTCTTTGGTTAAAAACAACCTTTGCTGAACCTTAGCTTTTTCCTTTATACAGTGAAGTAGACAATAATAGTTGTAATGATCCCACCTGCAGTTATGCTGAGTGCTAGAGGCACATGACTAGACTGGCACAGGGCTTGGCACGGGAGAGTGACAATGAAACACGGATCCAGTCAGGTAGAGAAGAGGTTGGTGTCAGCAGAGCTGGTACATCTGCTGAGAATTTTAAATATAGTCTGTGTACGGTGTATGTGACCCCCCCCCCCAGTTAAAAAAATGATAATCAGAGAGCTTCAGGGTCAGACATTTGTTTAAGATAGATTCTGTCAACCGAGTCAAAGACAAGGTGAAAGTATCGAAACGGGAAGCAAACGTGGCGAGGAAAGCGCCAGGATATTCAGAGCCTTCACTCAGGTGAGGCTACAAGGAGGGGCCATGGATGGAGGCCGCTGTCTGGCAAAGACTCATGGAAATTTTAGTATGCCAGGTATGCCAGGTCTGTAGCGTGACTCCACTCTCTTTCAACAGTTACTTTGAGGGAAGAAAAAAAGAAACAGCTTTTAAAAGAAAGGCTTTCAGTAATTCCGTGGCTTCCTTGAGAACCATTAATATGATGAAGTCTCTTACCTATAAATGTTCAAGTGGTCATTTTTAACTGAAGAGAAGATAAAATTGTGCCTGTCCCTGAAGGTCAAGCTATTACTCTCTGAAGTCACAGAGGGAATCCTGGAGAAATCGATCTCTCTGTCGCCCCACGTCTTTCACCCAGGGTCACCCGCCGATATTTCAGCATTGGGGTATAAATCTCGAAGTGTTATATATGGGTGTGGTTATTCTCACCATTAACCCACCTGCTTAGGGCATAGCCTTCATCACACGTTCTAATGAAAAATTCCAGTGAAATGTGTGTGTCTCCTCCTCCTTAGAGCCACTAAGAGAACTGTAGGTCGCCGTCACCACGAGTGCCTGAGAGGCAGCAGTGTATTATCCTTCTGTCCCAGTGCCCCAGAGTCAGCGGACAGGTGCCTCCAGTCCTGGCTGTGCCTGTTGGTGCGGGGCACGGTCTTGGTTATTAACCATCTTCTACTCTGTGCCACATGATTGAGGCCCCTGACAAGGCCACGTGTAGGGCTGTGAGTCAATGCCCGGAGCTCCTGATACTCCCAGAGTTGCTCATGCCCTGTGCCTAAGTCCACAGGTCTTCTGTGAAGACAGAAACACTACACTGCTGTACAGGTAGAGGAACCGTTCAGTCTGCTAACAGTGCTCTTAGTGGAAATTTTAGAGGATGTAAGAAAGGTTCCTAAAACATCTCAGTGATAACTGGAGCTAACAGAGAACACCATGCCTGAGCCTCTTTTTAATGCCTCAGGGTGAAGGGCTGTTTTGTTTTTTAAATGATTCTCCATGTGTATTTAATTTTAAATTTTTGCATAATTAAAAAGGTCCATCTCTAAGCCAGTCTCACTGCCCAAAAAGAGCCCCTTTAAGTCTTATTAACAATTTCCTTTTGTGGCCATCACTTCCACCTCGTCTAGCAGTGGGTAAGGCCGCTGCTAGATCTTGACTGAAAATCTTAAGCATTACTTGTTAAATTGTGGCACGGAAAAGGAGAACTCAGCACACCTACAATACCGCATGACCCCACGTGCGCCGGATGAGGGCGGCCCCTTTGCCGGAGGGGTGGGTAGAGGCCCCAGCCAGTTCTTCCCTTCTGGCTTTGTCACTTTTTCCTTTTGAATTCTTAATGAAGGTGCCAGTTTCTCTGATCTTTGGTTTTCTAATCAATGAGAGGAGGCTAAGGCTTCACTCGCTGTGTCTCCTGGTACCCCCTCCCCTGACACCCAAGGTTCTGAAAGCTGTGCCAAATCAGGTAGAATTACCCAAGACCGCGTCCTCTCCCTTAGAGGTTGGTCGGCAAAAGACTGGGCCCTGGCCAGGGCTTCGCCGCCTCTCTCTTCGTCTGCACTGCATTTCTCTTTCTCGCAGTGCCCAGCTCTTGGGCTGTGATGGCCCTCCCAGGTAGAAACAAACTGAAAGGAGAGAGGTCTCTCCCTTCACTCTCCCTCCCTGTTTCTTGAGATGGGACACTCTGGATTCTTTGAAACACAAGCCACACTAGTTCAGTGGACCTGTTCCTCTCCCTACTCCGAAAGCTGTTCCCTTCAGGAAATGCAGTGAGGTGATGTCTGTGAAAGGTTTCTCTTTTGTTTCTGAAACGTTAAGTCATCCACCAGTAGCAAATGATAGAGAAGGTAATTAGCATCCTTGTTAGTGTTCTGTCCATGACATCATTGTTTTAAAATTAGGCCTGTGCTCTGGGGCAGCGACAATCTGCCTCCGTCCTCCTAAGGCCAAGCGCATGAATTCGGGAGGTGCAGTGAGCCCGCTCCGCTGCTGCAGCAGTGGGTCGACAATCGCAGGTCAGACTGTCTGTGGCACTGTCTGACTGCTGTGAAAACACCATCAAGGCGCGTCCCCCTGTTTGTCATTATAAGGAAAGACAGAGGATTTGGTAACACCGTTCACAAGTCAGTATTGACTGCCGAGGATCATGGGATCTTCCCCTTAGGAGCAGGGTGATCTCCTGGGGGGAAATGCATGAGGATTTGCCTGGGTTAGTTTTAAATGATTCAAAGACTCGTTCAGCATAAACCTCTCTAGAGACAGTTCCCGCCTGAAATCCAGCCACCAGGGGCAGGATTTGCTGTTCATTTCCTGTGAAATTCCACTTGCAAATAATGAATGCAACACTTTGGTGTTTTCAAGAATGGCTAGGGATTTCTGTTGTTATTGCAGGGCCAGTGGCAGCTGTGCTGGCCACCTCATTTTCAGTGGCTGATCAGTCTGTGCTGCTGACAAATAGCTTGAGCTCTTGACAAAGCCCACGGGCGTACACAGTGCTTCTGAGACCATCAGCTTCCTCCTGTGGAAGTCCCCAAAGCATTAGACCATGACGAAGATCTCACGGAAGGCGCAGCCTCCCTCCTCTGTGAAGGATTGCGTCCTCTCAGCATTCTACCAAGGAAGGCTAATCTGCCTTCTTCCACAATGTCTGTGGAAAAGTAGACTTTTATCTTATAATTTTGAAAAATAGTAATTGGCCACACAGTTCATGGTATGGGGCATCAAGCCCAGGGATTCTATGCTATGTGTGCGACATGCCCACTCCATTTTTGGTTTTGATTTTAAGACGAGTTCTTACTAAGTTGTTCAGTTACCCAGGCTGGGCTTGAACTTGTGATCTTCCTGCTTCGGCCACCTGGAGTGCTAGGGGATTACAGGCCTGTGCCACTGGGCCCGGCTTCATGATTTCTTAGTATGACACTTATATCAGGGATCATTCTAGCAGCTGAGAACGCGAAACGGAATTCCGAGTGACCTCTGCCCTTAAGGACCTAATAATTCGGTGAGGGAGAAGAATGCAGGGCCACACGTTCTCCTGACACTAACTGTGCTGGGTAGGCGAAGTGCTCTGCAGCTCCTTTTGCAACCCAAAATACTTCATGAAATAGGGCTGGGCGTGTAGCTCAGCAGTGAGAGTGCCTGCCTAGCAAGGACAGGGCCCTGAGTTTGATTCCCCAGCACCGCATAAACCAGGTGTGGTGGTGCACACCTGTAATCTTGGTCCTCTGGAGGCTGTGGATTGTTGAGTGACCAAGGCCAGCCAGGGCTACGTAGAGAGTTCGGGACCAGCCTGGGCCACAGACTGAGACTGGTTAAAAACAAAATCATAAGCTGACATTTCTTCACTCAAGTCCGGTGAGTGAGGTGGAATAGAAGCTTTCATCAGTCCTTCAGGGGCCCCGTGTGACGTCATCCTCGACCTGATGTCAATCCTCACAGTCGTCTTGTCCACCCGATGACGCGTGGGTGAGAACAAAGAATGAGGACACAGAAGCTGACGTGTGAGAGGACGAACCAAGAAGGTCACTGTCGTTCCCGGTAATGATCCACCGGGCAGAGTAGAATCACGTGACCATTCTAACCGCAAGGGAGCCTGGGAAATGCCATCCACCTGTAAGTCCGTGGAGGGAAGGACAAGGAGTTAAGTAGACAACAGAAACCTTGCTGTTCCTTCTTGGTCTTCTACTTGTGAGTGGATAGTGGGGGTCAGTTGATCTTCAGAGAAAGTAGAGCGAACTACTCCAAGGAGGCGCTCTTCCATTCGCTTATCGCACACAAACAATTCGAAGCAGTTAATGGTTTCCGGGTGATTTTGTAAATATTGCCTCTGAAAATTACAAAAAATAGTCTATAGATTTCCTATTCTCCCGGCCTGCTTAACATAACGCTCCTGACACCAGGTGTGTGGGCTTTTTTTATTCATACACATCAAGTAATTCTCCAGCAGCAAACAGCTGGGCTGGTTTATAATTCAGTTCCCATACCATCTCTCTGGAGGTAGAGTCAGGGGGAGCCTCTGTACCCCAAGACTGCCCTACAGTTCAGATGCCAATTGCAAGGGGCGAGTTAATTCCTTTATGTGTGACCAGTTGTGTGCAGTCAGAGGCGTGCACTTGGAACTCGGTTAGCTTGCTAGAATGGTTCACAGGACTCAAAGAAACACTGCTTCGGATAATCACGTGTCATAGAGAATGTTACAGTACCCACAGATAAACCCCAGGTAGAAGAAATGGACCTAGAAAACGTGTAGGGAGGGGTGGGAGGGTTCTAGCTCCCCCCAGCCCTGAGAATGGGACCTACCTTGAGCTCAGCTGTCCAGAAGCTTCCTTAGCCCAGTCCTTTGGGGCTCTGTAGGGACTCCATGGAGCAGGCAGAACTGAGATAGTCATTAGCTGCCAGGCACCTCAACCTTCAGTCCCACGCTCCTCTTCCCAGGAAATCCGAGGTTGGGTTACAAGTCCCATTTCTCCACTTCAACCTAGGTCTTTGCAGTAATTGTCCACCACCCAGAAACTATGCTGGCAATTTCAGCTAAAAGTCAACTCATTAGCATATGAAAGACACATCCGTGGGCTTTTTACTCCTGTGTCAGGATATATGGTGAGACAGAACAGCATGGCAGAAGGGCCTGGGGTAGCAGACGTGCGCATGTCAAAAGAAACGAGGAATCAGAGCAGAAGGGGCCAGGAACACGGCACTGTCCCCAGGGGCTGCACCCGTGGCTGAGTCAACTCACGTAGGCCCCATCTTCTGAGTTCCCTAAATTCCTCCCAAATAATGAATCCATAAATGGAGTCAACCACGGAGAAAATTATAGCCCTTGTGATTCAGTCACTTTCTAGAAGTCCTACCTCTGAACCCGCCAAAGGGACATCCCTATTGCTCTAGAGATTCCAAGAGTTTTAGGATCTACCCATCAGCACCTGAGAGCAAACGCTAATTTTGTAATATTGCACCAAGACTGAGTTGTTGGACAAGACAGCATCTCTGTTCTAATGGACCTTCTCCTGTGTGAGCAGGGGATAAAGGAAGCCGTTAGGAGAGAGCGGGAGGACAGGTCTGTGGAAGAAATGGTGCAGACTGACGTGACGGCAGGTCTGGGACACATTTCGGATTGACTGCGCAGGAAGTAGGAAGGTGTACAGGGGTGGATGGCATGTGGACCTGCGTGGAGCATAGACATCTGTGCGACCTGCGCTGGTGCGTGAGGTTGTGACGATGTGTTAAGACCAGATCTTGAGGCATCTTAAATTGTAAGTTGAAGTATTTCACTTTATTTTCATTTCAAGCGAATTCGCTAGTCAACAAGCACTCGTTGCTGCGGGGAGCAGCCAGTGAGATGCGGAAAAGCACCGAGAGTTTCAAAGCAACTGGATTAATGAAGTTGAGACTAGAAGGAAGAAGGTCATGAGAGTGAGAGTGCTGAAATACTACCCTGAGGGAGCGGCAGTGTCAGGGCATGGTGAGGGGGAGACTCGGGGAGAAACTTCTGGGATAAAAGGGGGAGGATGTGTTGACTGACGGTAGGAATGAGGAGAAAACTGAGGAACCAAGTGCCTCCGAGACTCCTTGTTTGAGCAGCAGCTGTCTGACTAACCAGAGAGGCCACACACAAGGTGTGAGGCAGCCCTGGGGGGCGTGGGCTGCTCGGCTCTCCTACAGCGGGGACGCTGTACCCAACACACACAACTTGAGGATTGGAAGGTTTCACATGACTCACGGTTGAGAACTTCTGTCTGTGGTCAGCTCTGTACCAAGGACATCATAGCAAAGAATGCAGTGGAGCAAAGTCACTCACAGCACGGTGGCTAGAATGCACATTAGGAGAAAGGAAGGGACCAGGAACCGGACCCTGACCGTGACCCACTGGTGTGTGGACCCACCTGTTGTTAAACTGCTAGGCATCCCTTTGTGCAGTGAACCTGGTGTACGAGGACCAACAGCCGCGGGCTGTGTTGGAGGAAGGTCCGGTGCCTGTTCTTGCTGTCTGTGTTGCTTTGTTCCCCTCTCTGTGTCCCAGAGTCTTGTCATTTCCTGAGTGCTGGAAACCTGCCTCTGGTCTTCATTTATGGATTGTTCGTAGTGACTTTGAATGCTACTGCTTCCATTCTAATGTGTAGAAAGGAAGAAAAAATCATATCAATACAACACTGCCTGAATGTATGGGGCATCCTCTGGATAGTCTGTCATTTTTATCCTCACTATAGACTTTTTAAGTCATCATTCTAGAAATGGTAAAATTGGTGCCCAGAGAAATCCTTGCCCTCGTCTCCACAAAGGACCAGAATACAGTCTGAACAGGGGCCAGGTAGAAGGACAGAGAGCGTGGGACACCAGGTGGTGGGCCCAGGAGAGAAGAGAGCTTCCCACCAAGAATCTCAGAGCAATTGGGTCTGCCTGGGACTTCTCTCTCTCTCTCCTCTTCTTCCTTTGCCATTTCAAATACTCACCAGGAGCCAAACGGTATCTGAGCCCACAGGGTGGTTTTCATTTTTCATTGTCTTGTCTGAGATCCAAATGCGTCAGAGGGCGTCTTCATTGCTTATTTAAAAGGCACTACAGTAAAGACACTCTTGAGCCTTTAATAGTGTTTTAAGCTACTCTTGCTGTTTTTCAAACTGTTTATGAACTGAGAACAATTTTTAGCTTACAGAGAAGAAATCTGATAGCCTTAAAGAAAAGAAACGTTTGACCCAGTAATTATTTTTCAGCAGCAAATCAATGGTGCAAATCAAATTTTGGGCCAGTCTGGAAATGCTCAAGGAGCATAATTAAATAGGTAAGAAAGTGATTTTGCGGTCTACCAGAAGGTGCTCTGGGATGAGGCTGAGGGCTGGCTCTGCCACCATCTTGTCTCTCATTGATTTCTTATCATCATAGTGTTGTCAGTACATGTCCACAGGCCAGGCACTGGTTCATGGCCTGGAGTAATTAGAAGATGAAATTCGTAGAAAACCCCGAAGTTTTTACAAACTAATGTGGGTGATAATGCCAAGAGTATGCTGGAGGTGTTGAGCCATGTTTCTGTTTACTCATTCTTTGTATAAGTCAACTTTCCCATTCTTGGGATGCAGTGTTGGACGCTGACAACTCAAAGGGTGATGAGTTTAATTTGGCTCATGGTTGCAGGAGATTCAGTTCATGGTTGGTTGGCTCCAAAGCAAGACTATCGCGAGGAAAGGGTGTGGCACAAAGAAAGCTGTTCAGCTCACGATGGGAGGGAGGCAGAAGCGGGGAAGTGCAAAAGAGGAAGAGGTGGAGGAGGGAGTTCATAGGCACACGTAGGACATGCAACGTTGTTTCCGAGAGTGAACAGATCTTCCACCAAGAATGCCAAACCAGTTTAAGGTTCTACCGCTACTTCTCAAACTGTTTTCAAGCAGAACATTTTTTTTTATCCCACACAAAAAAATATCTGATAGCCTTAAAAGAAAGACCCAAAGGCCACACCTCCATGAGCCAAGCAGAGTTGAACTGAAGCGCGCTTTACTAATTTGCTCAGCGGCTCCGGAGTTAGTCAAGTTGATGCTTAAGCTTAACCAGCAAGTTCCTTTTTAGTTGAGCAAATATTTGATAGGGACTGACAGTGGCCCTGGCACTATTCTAGGCACTGGAAATAAAACAAATTCAAGATAGATTATACCTGGCCCTCACTGATCACAGGGACTCAACACAGTGAGAAGAAATACATAAGTCATCAGCAGATAGAGTCGGGAAAGAAAGGGACAGAATAATGTGCTACAAAATAGTGCGCTGCCATTTTGGGTGAGGTGATTAGGAAAGAAGCCTGCGTGAATCAGAAGGGCCAGTGCCTGGGGACTTGGGAGCACGGTGTTCCAGGTAGGTGGAACGGCAAATACCAGGGTCCTCAGGAAGAACGGTAGGTGTGCTGGTGTGGCCAGAGTAGGGTTAGGAAAGGAAGGTGGTCTGTGACTACCTGCTATCTCTTATTTTCATGCTGAAAACACGAGATTTTCTTCCAGGCACAAGTATCATCCATTGGCTTTGAGCCGCCCAGTTTCAAGTGGCTCAGACATGATAAATAGCAATGCACGTATACCTACATATGTGTACAGGTCACTCATGAGCATGTAAAGAACAGGAGACATTTGCAAATGGAGGGAGAAGGAATACCATGGCAAACACACACACTGTAACAGCGGTATGAGGCGTGGCAATCCGGGCCCTTGCAACTCTGGCCTATTGTTACAACTGGTCTATGAAGTTAAATTATTTCAACATAAATAAAGCCTGATCTAAATATTGGCTTATTCAAATGTGCGTGTCTTTAGAGTCAAAGAAAACTAAGGTCGATTGTAACTTAGCAGTGGGTGAGTCCAGACTCCATACTTGGCTTCTTAACATCTCCATTTCTCTTGCTCTTGTAGGCTAACTAGTATGAACTGTGCCAGTTTTTGCTAAAAATCCATTGACTACAAGAGAGAGAAAGAGGGAGAGAGTTATTGATTATCTGACAGATAGAAAATATTCAATAAGCAATGACTATCATTACAGCGGAAAAGAATATGCAGAAATTTCTAGAAAAACTTGCTTTTAATGGATAAGGACATCTATAGATAGTATTAGATACACAGTCATGAATTTATGCCATGTAATTTTAGATATTTGTTTATTAACATAAGGAAACTCGGGAGCTTTGGTGCCAAACAGCAGGAGCATGTTGCTGTCCATGTTACCGTCACTGTTCTCCCTACAGGAGATCAGAGGCACAATACCGTGCAGTGCGTGTGTGTGATGCTAGGTATCGAGCCCAGGCCTTCTGCTCTCAGCTATGTTCCCCAACTTACTTTCTATTTTTGATTTGAGACAGGGGCTCACTAAGTCATGACATGACCTAGGCAGGGCTCAGTCTTGTGAACCTCCCGCTTGAGCCTCCCAGAGTGCTGGGATCATAGTCTGATCCAGAAAGTTTTTCCAATGTAGAAGGTAAGATGAAGAAGAAATTAGCTAATTGTCGTGCAGTGTGAGATAAGCTGTGACAGAGGGAAGCCCAGGACACCAGATGGAAAGCCAGGGCCACCCCAGGACGGAAAGGCCAGGGCCACCCCAGGACACCAGACAGAAAGGCCAGGGCCACCCCAGGACGGAAAGGCCAGGGCCACCCCAGGACGGAAAGGCCAGGGCCACCCCAGGACGGAAAGGCCGGGGCCACCCCAGGACGTAACTCCCGGTAGAGGCATTGTGAAAGAGGAATAGTAATTTTAAAAGAAAATTTGAGAACTTTTTATGATCCAAACTTTTCTCTTATTAATTGTCTGGACAGTGAAACTTAATTTACTTACTTGTATGCATTGAACGTGAGTCTTAAATTCTGTTTCTCCTTAATTCCACTGATGACAACACGCCGTCCCACTGCCATCTCCCCTGGTCCACTTACAGTGAGGGCCGTTGTTCAGGGCCTACGCGGGCTACTTGTCTGAGCTCCTGTTGTTTCCCTCATCCTCACAGCCCAGTTGACGACTTGCCTCTTCAGCTGGGCTCACGATGGCCTTCACCCATCTGTGCTTGGTGTCCTTCTTTGTCTCAGGAAGGATTATAATTCTTTCCTTGTATTAATTCCTTTGATTCTCATCACTCACAAGGCAAGATTAGAAAGCAAAGCTGATTAGACGAAAAATATATTCAGTCTCTCCATCCTTCCTCTGCCAACAGGGGAGACAAGACCGAGGTTTGACTTCCGGGTCTCCACGGCCTCCTCTCTGGAACTGGCATTCAGGCTTTTATCTACCACGAAGACCTCATGGTCCATCTGCTTTCTCTAAAGGCATACCTGAAGTGTCAAGGCTTAGCGCTCAGGATGGTGACAGCAAAAGAAGGCGACCTCCCTGAGTTCCAGTGGCAGGACTTTGCTCCTAGTATGAGAGCTCACGTGGGTGCCTTTCCCACATTTTTCCTAATTTTACAGTGCTTAACCTTATGTTGATCCGTTCACGTGCTTGGTATCCTCTGCCCCCGTTCTCACCGTCTGAACTCAGACTGTTCCATTACATGTAATTCCTCTCATGGGCCCCCCATTCAAGTATTTAGGAATTGCTTCCGTCTGACAAACCAAGCAAGAGAATGAGCCTCCAGCTCGACCCAGAGTCCCCAACACAGCACCGTCTTTCTTACGTTAGAATCCGTAGTTGCTTATGACTCTCAAACTCAACGCAATTAAGTTGGCTTCTAATCACCAGCAAGTAAAGTGGGAGTAACAGCTTCCTTATCTTAACATGGGCTTTTAGAATCAAATCGTAAACAAGCAGAAAGGTGGCGACCATTTTGTAAGGCCAAAGGTTTCTTTGGAGGCTCTATCGATGTGGCAAATCATTATTTTTTACATATTAATTTTACTTACCTTAAGGAAAACCTACCTTGCAAAAAAGACTTCTGCTGCTGTGTCGTGTTCATGCTTTCATTGTTATTTCCAAATGCGAGCAAAGTATTATTATTGTAGCCTCGCTAGATGACTGAAAACTGATTCTCCAGAATTCTCTGTGGAATAACATTTATATACTTTTTTATACATTTTATAAAATTTTATTTTGTACTTATTTAAAATTTTTAAGAAAGCAAGAGAACGCTGTAGGCACTTATTCTCCCAGAATTCTTTTCTCTGTGTCAGCCCACTCTGCTGAGTGCGCGTCCACAGGAGTTGTGCTAGGACATCATGACAAACACAAGCCCAGATTTTCTGGATGGGGCTGTGTTGGCACGGAGCTGCTGCTGGTCCTGGAGCGTGGTCGCCTGTGGTCTGTGAGTGACATCAAGCCACAGCATCTGCAGTTAATCATTCTCTTAGTCTAAAACTTCCCGTGAGGTATGGACACCTCACAGAGTCTTGGTGTTGCTGCTGCCTTTGCCTGTAAAAGTGCACCTGCAGAGTAATGTTGCTTTTCCTCTCTGATTCATCACCTACTGACTCTTTGATCTTTGGAAATTAAGGTCCTTTGCAGCCTTGCCTCTGAACACCCTTGTTATTAAGGAAAACTGTAATAATAAGCACAGCCTATATTACCAAGCTCTTGCTTTGAATGAGCCGCTAGTGCTTTGGCTAGGGCCCGACTGATCTCCACTAAATCCCTACAAGGCTGGTGTTTGGATGTCCTTTACTATGCTAAGAGGATGTGACTGGGGATAGGAAGTTGCTTCTGAAGTGCACCGCATCGTAAGGGGTAGAGCTAGTGGTCAAACCTGCGTGTGCAGCCACATCCGCGGTGCACTCTGTGAATGTGCTGTGAGCCCCATGCCCCCCCACCCCCGTACCGTGCCATTGCAGGCTGAAGATGCCCAGTTCAGAGTTCACGTTTCAGCGTAGGGTGCGAATGAGGGGACAGAGAGGTGGCGAACAGGCAAGATGGTCCCTGAGGTGTCAGGATAGGAATGAGACCATGGTATGGTCCAGTGCGTCTGTGGAGATGACCTGGAGCACGGTGGCCAGGCAAGACCACTCCAGTGAAGCAGGACCTGGCCGGCCTGGAGAGCAGGCCTCACGGGCATTCGGAGGCCAGGCATAACAGGCCGGAAACACGCCAGGCACAGAGGCCGTCAAGGAGGAAGCGCGGGGCAGGATTGGGGGAGAGGATGGGAGAGCGAGGCCCAGTGCTCACAGAGCATGACAGTGCACAGAACCCGTCTCCACGCTGGACCTAGGGCGGAAGCCACAGAGGGCCAGCCGCAGGCTCGTCAGAAGCACATTTTGCCAGTCCTCCATCAGACGTAAGACGCGGTGCCCTCGTGTTAGAATTCACCTTTCACACAGGCTGACTGCCGACCACTTCGTGGAATTTGCACGTGCCCCCGGGATTTGGACATGTCTCCATTTCTGAAGCCTGGGCCACCTCACCTCTGCGGCTTTCTTTGGGGCTCTTCTGCTTCTCGGCCGTATCACACGAGATGAGCCGTCCCTGTGATGAAATCTTTCCTTGGCTCTCCTGCCCCGAGTCAGAAGAACCTCTGCTTCCCTCTTTCATCTTTCTAAAACGACAGTCTGAACGGTTGCATTAACTCTGATCTCTTCTCCCTGGACTGTGATCTTCTAAGGAGAAAAAAAAAGTATCACCCTTGTGTGGAAGGCTGAATTCCGGGTGTTCTGGCGGAGGGGCGGGTCGCTCCATTCTCGATCTGCAAGTCAGTGCCTGTCCCATCCTGTACCAGACCTATCTGTTCCTGTGTCTCTCGCTTTAAGTAGAGCTGGTTTCCTTCTTTGTTAGTGTTTGCGTGATATACAGAGTAACGGCCTGTATCCCGGGAGCTCCGACATGCACATGTCACGTCTTGGTCACTTCTCCCCCCGCCTTCCCTCTGCGCCCCCCGGTGGCCTCCCCACACCTTCAAATCTCCCATCTCCACGAAGTCCACCCCCCTCTGCATTTTCCATCCTTCCTCTAAGAAATGACCGCACATATACTGGCATCCGACCACAGAAGTTCATTCTCTTAAAGTTCTGAGGTTGAGGAAGCCAGGATTGAGCCAGATGGGGCAACAGTCCTGGTGTCAGCGGGGTTGTGTCCCAGCTGGCTCCAGGGCATGGCTTCTTTCCTTGCCTCTCCTATCCCCAGAGGCTTCTCGCATCGACCCTGACCCATCGCACCCCCTTTTTCCCCTGGTTTCCTTATGAACCCTCTCGTGTCAGCCGCCTCACAAGGCCTCCGGATGAGTGTTGCCTGGTCCCTCTAAGCACGACTAACCGGGGTCTACATCCTACTCCCCCGCTTCCCCTCAAGATGACACCATTTTATTTATTTCTGACTTTGTTTTCCTAAAGCGTACCTTCCATTGTTTTAGTTTCCAGATTTAAAATAAGTGGGTGGGTAGGGCCGGGCGTATAGCGCAGAGACTAGAGTGCTTGCCTCGGAAACCCAAAGCCCGGGTCCCATCCCCTACTAGCACCACAGAATGGCACACACCTGCAGTCCTAGCCCTGGGGAGGTTGGGCCGGGAGAGGGCTGTGAGCACAGGGCCAGCTGGGCTGCACAGACCAGCCTAGACAGCAGCGCAAGACCCTGTTTCAGAGAAAGGAAACAAAAGTTATTAGGTACGTTTCTCTCCGTGTCCTTGTGTGCAGCTAAACTGGGCTGGCCAGACCGGGTCAGCAGTTGCCTCCGGTCCTCTCACCACTCCTTTTTGGCTTTAGTTCCTTCCCTGGCTGAGACTCAGCTATGTATATATTTTTTTCTGACGTGCCCCGCGACTGCTGCTTACACCGGGGTCAGGCAGGAGTGGTGTGTGAATGGGGTACGGAGTCCCAGGGCTTGTCTTGGGCAGGGTGTTGTGGACGGAACGAGTGCCAGGGGTTCTCTTTGCTGTCACCGGCGCGCTCCAGGAGGTCTAAACCTAAAGACAAGTTGAGTTACTTCCCAAGGCGAGACAGACAGACAGACCAGCGTGGTGTTTTGCCGATTTCTAACTCTTAGTTTCCAGTCTCCGCCTCCTCCGGTGTGGACTGTGGGATTTCTGTCTGCCGTCCTGGGGCTGGAGTTGATAGGTCATCTATCCAGGGTGGCCAGAAGCGGTTCAGTTAATGGCAGAAATTCTCAGTGACAGGGAATGAAATAAAATTTATTGCCAGGCAGGCGATACCAGACATTAGGTCTGAGAATCAATAATAAGAAGAATAGCTTAGCATTTTTACAGTTTCTGTTATGTGCCAGGCATTGTTCACACCAGAATATTCACATCTGTTATGCTCAGAAGCAATCTATGAAATGTATTGTTTTTATTTCCACCTCGAAGAAACTGAGGCAAGGAAAGGCCAGGTAATTTTCCATCATTAATCCCAGGTGGTCTGGGACAAGAGTCTATACTCAGGATCCCTGTGCCTTCCTGCGTAAGTCAACACAGACCCAGAAGGACACACAAGGGGATCAGACACTCAGCGAGCAGGGCGAGGTCGGCATAACGAGGGCTCAGAAGGCCCAGATGGTTTTCATCAGTGTTGGTAAATTTCCGGGGGCCCTGGAGCTCGTGGTTCCAGGGCAGCTGGCTGTCTTTCAAGCAAGAAGAGTGTGGATATAGGGGAGAAGGGGCCAGAAGTGCCTGCCTTTTCTATCAGGCAGAGCAAAGATGATTCCCAGAAATTCCCCTCATGGTGCAGCCTCTGAAGCTGGGCCCATTTCTGTCTGTCATAAAGGAAAACAGGAAGGAGAGACATCACATGAGGGAGGATAGGTGTTGTCCCTGGGAAGAAGGGAGCCTCAGGGTCCCCAGGGGCTGCCCGGTGGCCATGGGCCACGGCTGGGCACCTGGGCGGTCTCACTTCCGGAGCCTGGGCACAACAGAGCCGTGGCCCACACTGGCAGGCAGCCTGTGGAGCCGCAGTTATACTGTCAATACAATCGTGATGAAGATGTCTATGTAAAGAATGCTATGAATTAAGTTTTTATGGGTGGTTTCATAACCACAAATTCTCTCCAAAGATGGAGATCTGTTTTCAAGTTCTTGTGTCTGTAGAGAAAAATATTTGTAGACTCGAGGTTCTGAAATGTCCCTTTTTCACAATGGACGAAGGAGGTGGGGCTTAATCCCCACTTTCCACAGAAGAGTGGGGAACCTCAGCCAGTCCGGCCCGGTCAGAGCCTGGGGGCACTCAGAGCGAAGTACAGATCCGCAGGTTCCGGGTTCCAACTGCCTCCTACCCCGATGCCACAGGCAGCCTGGGTGTGACTGAGTGTGAGAAGTTCACGGTTTTCGGAGAACGTTAGTGACAATTAATAAAAAAATGAAAAAGATTTCTTTTTCAGAAATTAAAACAAAATGGCTCTTCTTCCCCCACCTTCCCTCTCCCACCTGACAATCATGGTGACAGTCACCTGTGTCAAAATCAGCCCCATGTTCTCACCGGAGAGGAGCTCTGGGCCCTGTCAAGTTCTCATTGGTCTGTATTTACAGTCGGGAGAGAAGAATGATTTATGATTGCTATAATTATAGCTCTCCTTGGGAGAGCTGTACTCATTATATAATTTTTGAGCCATTTTTCTTTTTAGCAGCTCTTAGTTAATCCAAATTGGAACACATTTAGCCATTTTGTGCCTGGTCACTTTTCAGACCTCTGCAAGGGTCACAAATGGAGTGGCTTGGCGAACGTGGCACGCCCACCCTGCTCTTGGCCGCGTGGAGCTCCACAGACAGCTCCCTTCCCTGCTAGGTCCCCGTGAGTGAGTAGCTGAAGGAGGCAACGGGAAGTGAGTTCAGGGCAGAATATGTTGATCTGTCCTTACACGCGTAGCACAGCCTTGGAGCCAAGGAGCCAGTCAGCCCGAGTTCGCGTTAGCGCCTCTGTTCCCTTACTTTTTATGACTTTACAAGCATCTGTGATTCTAGCATCTTCTCTCGTCTTTTGTAGATCCACATTTTTTTGTTGTTGTTCCATTTCCATTCCGCACGGTTCCTGTTCTGCTGTAACTCACAACAACAGGACACGGGACAACTCCGCTTCTGACTTAACATGTCCCTGTGATGAAACTTCTTGATGATTTTTGCTTTAAGACATATTTGTTTTAAATTGCTAGTTTTCTAGAGATAATTTTGTTAATGTAGCATCATAGCAGGTAGGGATTAAAAATTCTCAGCGTAGGAGGTAATATGGGGAGGAGACAGGATTCTACACACCCACACCCTTTCACGGTGACAAGTAGCCCTTAATAGAGAAAGGGGACACGGGTTTTTTGTAACTCGCGTCTAAATAATTTTATATTCTCAGAAAACACGGAAGTGTCTCCGTTGTCAGTCTTTGTAGTGTCCCAAATGGAAAATGAGGACTGTTATTTTCGCTTGAAATGGAAGGAAACAGACCGGAAGGCGAAGCCGGTCAGAGCCAGGCCGCAAGGAAGTGGCCCACGTGTCTCAGTTGTCCCCCTCCTGGCCCCACTGCCTCCCTGCGGCTCCTAAAATCCCTAGGCAGTCTGGGTTATTCCCCATTAACAAGTAGAAACCTCAGCAGAGGGGGTGACGTTATGTGGCTGTAAACAGCCAGACTTACACGTGGACCCTCTTTGTCCTGTAAACAACAGTGCCCTGCGGGAAAGGAAACCGGAAGCAGATACCCGTGTGCTTGTCTACTGGTTCACGTCACCAGAACAGAGGCAAAGGAATCAGCGCAAGTAACCCAGAGCTCGGAGCTGCGGGCGGTGTGGACAGCTCCGTCCCTCTCGCTGTCCACGTCCGTGTCCGCACAACAGGGCTGGCCACTTAGTAGGGAGCCTCAGGAAAGTCGCCGGAGAAATTTGTCAGATGCTTAGACCCAAGGCTCTTTAATCTCATCGAGCAACTGGCTAAAAGAAAGCAGAGGCCAGGGATGGAGTTTGAATTATCACAAATGAATCGTTTGGTTTACTCAAAGTAAAAGGACACAGAAGAAGGCCACAGCCGGGCCCGACAGCTGTCAGTTCTGAGCCCACAGCCAAAGTTGGGCCCGTCCCTCCCATTGTGTAAAGAACATTACCATGTCACCTTGACTGGCTCCTCTGGAAACCACAAAATCACCCACTCATGAATATATTCATCCGTGTGAATTAAGTATTGAAAACACGAAGCACCATAATATTTCATGCTAACAAACAATGACAAAAATCAGCAACTTTGTCCTTTTCTGATGTTTAGGACGCCCTCCTCTGTTTCTCTTTCTAATGGCTGAAGACCGGTGGATCTCACCAAATGAATGAGTTGAGAGGTGACCGCGCCTTCAATTTGGGATCGGAAAGTGGGTCCTGGGCCAGTGGGGTGCCGCATATTCATCCCTCATGACAAAGCCGGGGCTTCCTGTGCCGCAGTTACTTCCTTTATTTGTTTTACAGAAGAAAATGCAACAGAAAGCAATTTCTTACCAGCAGGTTTCACTGCAGATATATAATGACTGGCTGTTCATGCTGCAAAGGGGCAAAGGGACGTGCGTCGTGGACAAACACAGTGAGCACAGCGCCTGAGTGTGGATTCAAACACTTGTGGAGGAAATATTGGTACACGTGCATGTTGGCAGAGTTATTTAAAGTGCAAGACTTGGAAAAGTGGGGATCCAGTCCAGTTTCACATAACATGAAGCTCCCAGACGGGTAAAGCTGTTGTAGAAGCGTGAGTAGAATGCTCTGGAGAAAGGATGAACAGATAAAGGCAGTAAAGAAAGAATTGGAAAGCCATAGACTGAATGCGAAAGGCGCTCAAGTCACTAGGCAAACGACATTTTTTTTTGCTGTAATTCAAGCACAAGTATCACAGGAACATTCACAATCATCCTCCCGTTGCTACACAGCGTTGTCTGTCCGCAACCCCAAGTCACAGGCAAGGTCCCCTCTGCACTGTCCCTCGGCCTACATGTGAGAAGATGTTGGGGTCTGTAGGGACAGAGCACAGGTTGCAAAGGTCACTCAGCAAAGCCTCCAGATAGACTTTTATCTTGGACCTCTGCGACACCTCATTCAACAGCCTACAGAGTGCAGACAGGAAATGCCCGTGTTTGAAGGGTTCCTGTCCCCTGAGCCCTCCTCTGTCTTTGTCCAGAGACACTCATCCTTTTCTTCCCTTTCCTGAACTTCCAGGCCTTCAGGAAAGAAGCGTAAGGACTACTGAGTTGGAGTGGTAATAATCTTATTTGGGTAACGAAGCTTATGAGAAAATATTTGGGAAAACATTGATTATTGAGTACAATCGGAAAAAGTTGAGATTGACTCTATTTACCCTCTCAAGGGGATGGGAAAGGGTTACCCTGCCTGAGAGCCTTCAGAGGGACCAGGGCCTGCTGGCACCTTGAGTTCAAGCTCTCAGGTTCCAGAACTATGAGAGAATGACATTCTCTTGTTTTAAGCCACCTGATTTCTGGTATTTTGTTATGATAAGAAACATATATATGGTATCTTAGCCCCTTCCACTGTCACTGGGACAAAATATTTGATACCTGCAACTTTAAGGAGGAGAAATTCATTGTAACTCATGGTTTTCAGTAGATGGTTGGCTGGTTCCAAGGTGAAAAAAGATGGCTGGAGAGTGCAGCAAAGGAAAGATGTTCATCCTTGGCACCTGGGAAGCGCGGAGACAAGGGAGGATCTGGGGCAAGAGTGCACCCTGGCTGGCCTCAGCCCCGTGGCTCCCTCTCCCACCAGGCCGCCCTCATAACAGCGCAGTCAACCGTGAGCTCACCCCTGGGGGAGTCCCTGGTGAGCACAGCACCCCATCGTCCTGTCACCATCCCCATGTTGGAGGTTTTGGGGGACATTTGAGATTTAAACCATAGCACCTGGGAAACAATGCAGAACGCAAACCTGTATTATCCCTTTCAAAATTTGAAAATATATTCATCTTAGGAAACAGGCCACAGGCGCAGGGGTGTTTGGGTAGGAGAGTGGGTGAGGGAGCGGCTGGGAGAGAAAGCTGACGAGCAAACCATGTTATCCGGTGGCTCAGGGCTGTAGGCTGGGAACCTGTTCAGTTGACATATGTTTTCATTCTCTCGACGCTCACCACCGTGTGGTGGTACAGAAATTCGCCCGCTTCCCTAAACTGAGGCTTAGAGAGCCTCCTTGTCGGACTCAGAGTCTCAAAGAAATTGCAAAGGAACAACTAAGGATTCTCTTCCATTAAGCCCAACATAAGCAATCCA
Source organism: Ctenodactylus gundi (assembly GCA_004027205.1). NCBI lineage: Eukaryota > Metazoa > Chordata > Mammalia > Rodentia > Ctenodactylidae > Ctenodactylus > Ctenodactylus gundi. The sequence goes on from PVKB01000329.1 coordinate 163,612, forward strand.
AGAATATTTCAGAGATTTCTTCCCTTGAGACTCTTACAAGTAGCCAGGTCCCCATCACAGGGAACCCTGGGGAGGAGGGAACCATACTACCAGGCAGAGAGCAGGAACCGGGACCCCGTGGGTCCTTTCCAGGTGTGATTGCTCTCGCTCTGAGCAGTGTGCTGGCTAAATGCAAACTCATTAGCACTTTGTTCTACGTTAAGTGGAAAACAGGATTGATTGACATTTTTCAGGTATTCAACATTCATATGCAGGAAATTTAGAAGACATTACACACATTCAAAGCAGCTTTCTTAAGAGAGCTTGTACTGCCTTCTATACTGAAACATTCTTCACAGGAACAGATGTTTTCTAAAATGCACTGAGGTTCTTCCCAAACATACCATCTTGATATACCGTGGATGTTGGAGGCAACCGGCCATCTTCCTAACCTGGAAGAGACAAGAGGCATGGTGGTTTCCTATTAAATTTCTCTGTTTTTTTTAGATTAATCCTGGCTTGATCTCCTTGTCTTTCAAGTGTATTGACTTTGTGTTCTGCTCACAGTGGATAATAGTAATTGATAAACTATGACTGTGGCTTAAGGTGTCTTCATGAACTCTGTTTCAGAGGACACAGGGAACTCTGTAGAAGACTCAGGTTTCAGGAGAGAGCCCTACAAACGAAGGTGACTTTACATAAAATGGCGGCTATCAGGGTCACATCAGGATTGAAGTCACAGCTTTAGGCTACTGTTTGAAGTATCCACACAAATTTCCTCCGTCCTCACCAGGCCAAGTTGTGTGTCCACATGGTCCATTTCCATGTAAAGCAAAGCAAACATGGACGTGGTCAAGCCCTGGAGCCTGCATAATGGGTTCCTCCTACGCCCACCCCAAAAATTCCTTCAGTGTCCCAGAAGGTTGTGGAACGCCAAGGGAGGGAGCACACCCCGTTGCAGAGGACAGTCTTGGGAGCTTACTGCCTGCGCAGGGATCTCACTTCCTTGTTGGGGGTCCAGGAAGCTGATGCCCCCTCTCCAAGTTCTGTTTCTGGAGTTTAGCTGTCTCTCCTTGATGAAGGTCATGGTTTCCTGCATAATAGTTGAGTGATTTTCTTTTCCTCTTGGGAGTTTTTAAACAAAATTAATGCAAATCGGCATTGTTCTCTGCCCATCATCTTGATACACAGACAGTATCTGAGATCCCTGTTTAGGTTTGCTTCTCATGTGGCCGAGTGCTAGGCGGTGAACCCTACGCACTTGTGCACCTAGGCCGTGCGTAGGAGTGAGCGGGATGTTATCTGTGAAGGTCCAGCGTGGTGAGGAGGTGAAGGTGAAACCACCAGCTCAGGAGCCCTCATCTTAGCCGCAGCCATCCAGTCCGACCTTTTCTGGAACCTGAAGATGTCCTTCAATCCGCTGTCTCCAATTTGGACCACAGGGACATGCACTTCTAGACTTGCCATGCGTCCGCCCTCCTCTGCTCTGCTCTGAGCGCCTCCAGAAAGCGTTACTTGGGCACCTGCCACTGCTGAGTAACTTCCAGGTGCCGGCTGGGGAAGTCCATATGTGTAGCTACTGTGTGTGGCCCCTCCGGCAGGTCACCTCTGTCCTCTCCCTCCTGCTGAGTCGGTCTTCCCCCACCTCCCTCCCTCATGCACCTCATTCCACATTGCTGTCGCTAGCGACTCTGAGCTGTTTTCATCTCAGACAAGACTGCACTCTAGAGATGCCTAGACTTTGGTGCACAGGACTCAAAACGTGCTCCCACCTGGAAAAATTCCCACCCATTCCTCATGCTTTTGCAGAGAGGCCATCTCCTCTCTGGAGTGCTCTCTGAGCACTGACCCCATCCGTGGTTCCTGCCACATCGGGGGCATTGGCTGTGTGTCATCCACCCTCCCCCGTGCAAGCTCAGGTGTGGCTGGGCGCTTGGACTGCAGCAGTGTAAATTCTGATCGCACACTTTGCTGCCTTATTTATTGTGGTATCTAGAAGGGGATCAATAAATAGTTTGTATGTGCATGAATTGATGGAGAGGCAGCATTTCTCAGCACAAAAGGTTTGCCTTACAAAGTGAGACGCCTTCCTTCATGTGAGCTGAATTCCACGCTTTGAACGGAGAGACGTTCCGCACACGGGTGTTCTTTGAGGTCTCCCTGGGAGTTCTTTGTTGGTTCCTCCTTCACGACTCTGTGCGTTACAGGCTCAGGTGTTTGTAGACCCTTCACCCCCCTCCCCACACACCCAATTCCTTCATTGAAGCCCCAACCTCCCTGTGTCAGTGTCTAGAGAGGGGCATTTGGAGAGGTAAGTAAGTTGAGACAAAGTCAAGGACATGTGATTCTGGGGTTCTCATAAGTGGACGGAAAGGTCCCTCTCCCTCTCTCTCCCTTCCCCTTCTCCCTGCTACTCCCCTAGCAGATGGGAGTGTAGCAGCAACTTGAACATTCATAAGCAAGGAAAAGGCCCTCGCCGAGAACCAAGATGGCGCGTGCATTGGCCTTGTCTTTTAGCTTCCAGGGCTATGATAAACAATGTCCTTTAGTTAAGACGCCTGATTTATGAAGTGTTGCTGTATCGCCCCAAGCCATGAGCCACGCAGGGAGTCTCATACGAGTCCTCAAGTCACTGCAGAGACACACAAAGGGAAAGTCCCTGACGCCAAAGGGCTGTGTTCGGGTGCATGTGGTTGGATAGCCAGTGGAAGTCGTTAGATTATTAGCAAAGCCGTTTGTCCCCCTTGGGTCAGGGGTCATCAGAGTTTCCCAGACGTGGCCAGAGGAGTACTTGGAGTTAAAGGTCGTAAAGTCAAGCAGGGCTTCGTGGTTTCTAGATGACTGAGCCCATCAGAGCTGCTTGGACAAAGTCCACGGTGAGGAGGCTGAAGAGGGTTTTCCTGGTTTAGCCCTGGAATGTGTGCAGTCCTAAGGACAACCTCATATTGGCCCTGCCTCCCCGCTTCCGACATGTCTCTCTCTGAGACACCTCCATCTTTTAAGGAATGTTGTGAAAAAGACCTGACTTATGGAAGGTGCTGCTTCCCAGTTTGAGCAAAATGCCTGGGGGAAGTCTCATCCTGGAATTAGGGTCGGCTTCCCGTACAGCCTTTCTGCGCGGAGAAGGGAAGGACTGACGACAGAATCATGGTTTGGCTGGACTTGGCTCGGGCAGGGATGAAGAGAAGAGGTGTCTCTTAGCATGATTTAGCTTATAGATTCAGCATCTGTGAATGACCTTCTCTGTTCCAGACTCTGGGCTACAACATATAAGACATGGTATCTTCCCTGGAGTGGGCCGAGGTAGGTACGCAGCGAGCCATGGAAAGCTAGTGAACAGCAGGGAGGGGCTGTTCGGTTGCTGAAACCAACTTACTCATTTAACCAGAAGGCAGTTCCGTGGCGTTTACAGGGGCCTACATCAGGTTCTGCTGTGCACAAATAAAAATGTAGCACTTGCAACCTCAAGGGACTTTCAGCTTTCAGTGCAAAACAGATACAAACCTAAAAGTAGTATAAGAAACAGAGACGCGCTCCCATGGGGAAGTTCTAGGGCGTGCATGGCTGCTCCGTCCGGTTTCCGGGGAGCCACTCCCCTCACCCCAAAGTGCTGCGTGATTCGTTCTTTCATAAGCCCATACAAAGCAAAGGGAAAAGTATGGCCTGGATCTCAAGGGTACTAGACTGTGCTCCTGGAACACTGGTGTGGCCTTGCAGAGCAGCGTCAGAGCAGAGCCCTTCAGGGTCCGTGGGGCTGGAGTTCCTCCCCTGAAGGAACCAGTAAGAGCGTGCACAGGGCGACGCAGGTCTTCACAGAACCTAGTCACGATACAACACGACCTACCCTAGAGATCCCAAACCCCCTGGCTGCGCCTGGCTGTCGCTGGGCACGACCTGGAGAGCGTCGTGCTGCAGGAAGCCCGGAAGTACTGACTCGGCATTGGTGGCAAGCGAAATCTGGAATTTGAGCGTGCATATCCACATGTGTACATGTACTTCCCACTTGAAATCGGCAGCTTATATGTTTAACACCAAGCGCTGGCATGATTGTAAAAACCTTTCAACATCTGGCCCTGACCTGCGTCAGTACAGGGACCTGTGGTCACAGCCATCATCCCATTCCCCTGTGTTCTTGCTTTCTAGAGATTCTGCACGTACAGGTGGCTTGCTTTCTCTTTCTGGACACATCAGACCACGGCCCCACCCAACAAGTCCTAGCCCAGGTTTCTTGCACGTGAGACGTTGTTCCGGACCCCCAGGCCGGCATCACTCCTCTCCCGGCTTGCACAACACTTGGTGTGAATATGAAGATTGGAAACTGCATTTCTCTCCATGAGGTTACAAGCTCCACGACTAGTTTTCTTAATTCCTTTATCAAGACCCCTTCTAATTACTCTGAAACATCACATACATTCAATAAGAGATTTTTACGTGAGTGGACAGACCCTGGCTGAACAGGAGTAGGGAGTTAACAAACTGAGAGTAGAACTTCCCAGTGGGCTTGATCAAGTATCAATCTTGGAGAAGCCGTGGCACTGGGTGCTGTGTTCAGACAGGACAGAGCCAGTTATGAACTCAGCATGTGATTAAAATATTGGTCACATAAGAGTTAACAAACTTGGATCCAACATTGAGCACTTCCAACACAGCAAAGACTTTGCACACGTGACCTGTGCTATGTAGAATTACTTCAGAAATGGGGGTGGGTGAGGGTTGTAGACAGGAGTCAAGCCGCCATACAGCATGAACACATGACCAGACTCTCCTAGGTAATGAACTGGAAGGCAGGCCATTGGTGTGTGCATGTTTGCCTAAGGTATTTCTGAGTGACTTTTCTCACCCCCTTTCTTTACTACATTTAGGATGTAATTTTTCCCTCTGTCTACAGGTTGTCCCAAAAGTTACCATACATAGAAAATTACCACACACTAACATTTTGTTATATTTTGTATTTTTAATATCCTCCTATGTATATCAACTGTTGGAACACTTTGTAGTCTTCTTTAATGCAAAGACAAGTATAAAACTGGCCGTAGCTCCCTGATGTGAAGACCTCGTGTTCAGGCTATTGTCTCAGTTCTAGATTCCAAGGTATCCCAGGCATGCCATATGGCAACAAAGGATAATCCAAACATGAGCTTTATGGCCGTATGAAGCCATGGTTTCTAGCATAACATGCAATAAGGTTTAGAGAAAAATGCTGTATTGTATGAAATGGAATAATTCCTATTCAGCTCCAGTAACGACTGGACTGAGGCCACGGCTTCTTCAGTGGAACTATGCCTGGAATCACAACACTGTTCTTCACACTAGATAGCCCATGTACCATAAAGGGAAGCCTACCCAAGGGAGCAGGGCTCTGGCGTGCCTTCCTCAGCCACCACCAGCTCCCTGGGGGACCCTGATGGCCTCTTAGTTCGGTGTCTTTGGCTCATTTTCTTGTCATTGGCCAAGGTGCCCATGTGTTCCTAGATGAATGTACCATCCTTACAGAACCCTTCTTTTCTGTAGTATGCATTTTTTCAGTCATGAGTCCATGTGGATACGTAGAGTTTATTCCTGAGTTACACACAGCCATTGTAAGATCTAAGCTCTGTGGAGAAATTGGAAATTAGCCTTGGGGAGAGTCACACATGGCCAGCAACATCTGTTCTGTGTGAAAGATGGGGGAATGGTGGCTCATACCTACAAATGTGCTCTTTGTCCACAAACCCATGCCACTCTGTTTATAGATATCACAACCTTCACTGTTATCAGACTAAGGAAATCACTTTTAGCCTTTGAGTGGCTGTTTTTGAACTCCACGAGTTACTTTAAAAATATAACAAATCGATACAACAAATGTCATATTTGATGTGGGCGCAAGTAGAAGATGCAGAATAGAATCTCACAAATCAACTTTAGCATGTGAAAAAAAAAAGTGTCACATCTCCAAATGCTTTAAGAAGGTAACTGAACCTGAAAGTAGTTCTAAAAGAAAAGAGTGTCTTCATTTATAAAAGGAGTGCAGAATGGAAGGTTGTGTGCCTGGTTTAAACCACATCATTCTCTCCTGAGAGGGATTAAATATCCCAGAATCAGGATACCGTCAGGTGTCCATCTCTCAGCATAGGGTTTTATTATCATTATAATTAGTAGTAGTAGTAGTAGTAGTAACAGTAGTCTGTTGCATGGTAACCATTTTAAAAGATCATCATCATCAAAAAATAGCCTACATTCTGATGGAGCAATGTGAAACAACAATTGCAATTAATGTAGGTTATGAGTCAATTGCTTCTGAGATAAAATACCATCAAGAGTGCATATTGTTCAGATTATTTAAAAATATTTCCAGACATGAATGAACTTAGCATTCTTGGGTCTGCTCAATATGACATTTTGGTAGAAAATACTGACTTATGTTTGTTTTTCCTTTTCTATCATAACAGACCATGCAGACAAGATTAGGGTTCTACGAATTTGCGTATCAGTCCAGAAATTAGCTTCGAGCATTCTGACACTCCCTGCCAGGCGTGTAAGTGAATGCCGTCTCCTCTTCTTGCTGTCTACACAACACACAACATTCCATGCACGGTACATCTCCATAGCATGGAACTCTAGAAAATCTTCCACTAGCCACCTTTGGATGATAGCCTTTAAGAAATCATGAGATTTTACTGTATTTTTTCAATGATTAAAATACTGAATTAAAAATAGGAAAAGCTTACATAGCACTTGTTAAAGAGTACAGTATGCTAAGGCCAGTAAAGATATACATTTGATTCTAATATTATTTCTCTATAATTTACCTTATAAATAATGTATTCTCTCTCCGACTGTCACCTCTTGGGAGCCCCTGCCACTCAGTCTCCTGAGGTCTGTCCTCGGACCCAAGACCTGCTGCTTCCCCTTCACTTCCAGTCTCGTTCCTATGTCATGACCCAGTCTTCTCCTCAGAGGAAGGTAGTCACCCCTCGCTGAGTAGCCCCGGTACTATACACTGAGGTTATCCTTTCCAAGAGGAAATGTCATGTGTAGTAGAACCAAGTAGACGTGGGTTTGAGTATCAACTTGACACTTAAAAGTCATGTTTCCTCATCTACTTGCCTCTCACGGATTGCCAACGTAAGGTCAAAAAATTGCATCTCCAGAACTCAACGATGTTAGTTTTCTTCTCTAGTTCTTTGAATGAATTTTGGAAGTCTTTAAAGTTTTATTATGCCATACTACTTCTAGATTTTATTTCTTTGTTTACCTTTTTTGCAGTTTTGTGGACCAAACCCTGGCACTTTGCCCTGAGCTGTAATATATCTCCAGGTCTTTCTGCTTTTCTTTCTTTTCTTCTTTTCTTTTCTTTTCTTTTCTTTTCTTTTCTTTTCTTTTCTTTTCTTTTTTACTTTTCTTTTCCCTTTGTATTTTAAGATAAGCTCCCACTGAGTTGCCCAGAGTTGGCTTGAATTTGTGATCCTCCTAACTCCCAGACCATTGGAATGACTGGCACAGGCCACCATGCTTGGCTTCGTGGTACTTCATAGAATTCTACAACTGAAGTCCTCTGTGATTGTGCCAGGAGGCCCAGACCACCCACCTGCCAGGTGCCCTCTTGGGTAGCCTTGCTGACAGACGGGAAGGGTCTCTGTGTCCCTGCTGGGCCTGTTGTGGGAAGGAGCAAAGCCATGTTGTGGGAGCAGAGGGAGGAGGGAGGACAGTGGTCTGATGACGTGGGTCCGGACCAGGGGCCATAGCCAGGTGGTCATAGAAAGAGTTCAGATCTTGTCCTGAGCCAGCAGCCAGCTGTGGTAGGGTTCTACAAAAGAGCACTGGCTGTCCGTCCTGTGTTCCTTGTGGTCATGTGCTCTGGGTCAATTCAGGTAAATGACTCGAGTCTCAGTTTCCCCATTACATCAGAGGGAGGCCAGTGCCCCAGGAGCTGTGGCAGGATGATGTGAGGACTTCAGTTGGTGGTTTTACGTTGAGTCTCAGCCACGCATGCCAAGCCAGCTGAGCAAACACCGTACCCGTGACAGTCACTGGAAGCTCTGTTCTGTCCCCTCTGGAAATGTTATACAGAGGATGCGCGCCCTGAGCCTTTGGTTACTTTTCACAGGAAGTTGGGCGGGTTGGGGTCTGGCCACTGTGTGAGTCCTCCAGGGTCTAACCACAAGCGGATGTCCTCGGAGTACCGAAGTGATGGTGCCCCTGTGAATGGAACGGGCTGTGTCCCTGGCACGGCTGGAAAGGTCGGTGTGTCCCTCTTGCTGCCACCACATGGAAATTAGACGAAGGGAGATTTCCGCCCCCCTCCCAAGCCCCCATGCCCGCCTCCCCACTGCGAACCCGGCTCCTTTGTCAGCTCTTCCCTTGACGGACCCTGAAGGCTCTCCTGAGCACCTACTGGGGCTGGGCAGTGTCTGGCCTCCAGGACACCCGATCTAGTCCAGCCAAGACAACTGTTACAACAGGGGGGAACCAATTTAATGGTTTACCAAATACCGTAGACTGTTTTTATGTTGATAATTTTCTACAGCTCACAAATGACATCGTAAATATCCCAATGGCCCTTGGCAGAAAAGAGGATCCCTCAGCCTTTCAGGATAGCTCAGACTCTTCAATTTCTTATGTGTAAAGGGGGACCAGTAAGGACAGGTGCTGTTTAGATGCTCACTGAAGTCTGTTCGGGGTGTCTTACCCACAACTTTTGTGTGTTGTCTCATTTAACTTTTCCCAGTGTCCTTCTGTGTTAGCAGGTGGTAGAGTGAGGCAAGTTTCCCAGGTAAGGGACTTAAAGTCAGGGCAGCCTGGGTCCTAGCCAGTGAGCATCCGAGTTGCGCTGGCACTCAGCTCCATCTTACTTAACAGCTGAGGGTCCGATTAGTACAGTCCACAGCCCCTCGGGGGGTTGGGGAAGGTGGGGGTGATGACCAGGCATCTCTAGCCCCCCGATACCCACTCCATCCGCCTACTTAGATGACGGCTTTCACTTTCTCTTCTCTCTTTTTTCTAATTCCTGCAGTAGGTCAAAAACCACCTTAGCTTTCTACATAATTTTCCAAGGCTGTTTGAACTTTTAATAGGCAACCTCTAAATAGACAACTCCCAGTTCCCCAGTGTCCCATGGAAAGCATCCCTGGGATTTTGCGGGACAGGCCGAGCAGTGGTGGCAGGAGGGTCAGGGGCTGGCGGTCTTTGTGTAAATCCAGGTTCCTTGCCTTACTGGCTATGTGAACTTCCATAAATTCTCTGAGCCTGGAACAAAGGAGAGAGAGTGAGAGAGTTACTTGTGTTTAGAATCCAGCATTCTAGGATAGTGACGGACGTGTAGCCGGGCTCCGTGGTGTCGTTGACACAGTAATGGGCTACAGGTTGTGGTTGCCGTTTCAGCATATTCCAGTCATCTGTTTGAAAATAATAAGTGAATTCTTCTTCCAGGTCTTCTGTTTACCCATATGGAATCCCCAACATCTTACGCTAGAACCCTACCCATTGAATTACTCGCTTTCTATGGCTTGAGCATGTGTGTCCGTAATCATGTGATAGTCATTCACCAAACACTCATTGTCCATACCAGGGTATATGGCAGGTGCTAGGAAAATGAAAGATTTTAGAGCTTAATGAATGGTGAGTGGCCTGTAGTTATTTGTCAGGTCTGAGAAGAGGATTTGGGGTTGACTGTGAGCTGTAGTAGTGTATCTCCATTCTCCACATTACAGAACTGCCTTCTGCCCCACCACACTGCAGGGTGAGAGGCTGGGCCAGGTTCACAGTCCGTGAAAGGTTTTATTGATGTCTTAGAGAGGTAGCTTGGTGATGTGGCAAAACACTGGGCCGTATTGCTGTGGATGTGAGTTCAAATCCTAGCTCCACCGTTGTTATGTCGTAGGTGTGGAAAGTCCCCTCAAAAGCTCATGTATTCAGATCTTGTGGATTACCTATGGATTTTGAGCGCTGTTAGGTGGGGCCTGGTCAGGAGAAGCAGGTTGCTGAAGGAGTGATGGATTACTTAGGGGTGCCCTGGAAGGACAGACTCCTGCCGGGTGTCTCCCCTGTCCCATCCTTCGTCTTGGGATACCAGGAGCAGCTTCCCCCCTAGTCAGGCCTCTGCCAGCCCCTCCTGCCATTGCCAGCCACCCATGAATGAATGGACCGAGACCTTCTGAATCTGTAAGCTAAACTAACCCTTACTTCCAATAAGTTGTGGTTCTTACCATTGCATCCCCGCAACAAGAAAGTGACCAAGGCAGCTGTTTAGCTCCTGGTGACTAACCAATGGGGCTTTTGTGAAGATTGGCTATGGGCCGCACCCAGCACTAGCATGGCTCGTGGCGCAAGGCAGGAGCTCAGCAGGGACCGAGGGAGGTAACGGCAGTCAGGCCGGCAGCAGGAGCGGCAGGGATGCCACCTGGGAGGGGTAGCCAAGGCTGCCACCGCAGATGTGACAGCAGCTTGCTGTCCCCTTTGTTCACTCAGACGTGGCCTTTGTGATGCGAACAGATTATTTTCAAATTCAGGGTCCATTCTACAGATAGAGAAGTATGATAGCAGGATTCCCTGTAATTAATGGAGTCTTTAGGCATCAGTCTAATTATACATAGAATATAAGATGCCTTCTGTGGTGAGTGGCGTGTCTTTCTAGTTTTGTAGATTTATGGATTTTGCCCATCTGAAATTAATTATTGTGGGTGTGCTACATGGATATGAAACATCTGGAATAATGGGATTTTGTTGTTAATCGGCCTCTCAGGAGCCCGTGACAACATCCTTACAATAGCAACGTATGCTGCTGGTTTAATGAGAACCGTCGCTGACAATTAATGGTTCCTGTGCTTTCTGTAAGCTACGCACTTCCAATTTTTTATGTTCTTTATTCTCATCTTCTCATCATGATTTCAGTGTTTGAAATGAAGGCCAAAGCCCCTTGTACAGAAGGAAGTATCCACCGAGGATGGCCTGTGCCTAGCACCGCATGACGTGTTTAGGAGTCAGGGTTCACATGCACGAGGTGGCGTCAACCTGTCACTCTCTGAGGCTGTCCTCTGCCTCTTCACCCACGTGAAAACCAAGGGACCGTGACACCAGGAGGAGTTGGACACAGGGGTGGGTACTTGCAGGCCATCCCCTGTGACAGCACGCAAAATCCACATTTTTCCAGTGGATCCAGTTAACCTCCACAGTGCATTCGCAAGAGGCTGTGAGGGCCGTTTGCAGCCTACCTGTGCCAGACTTCTGCATGGGAGGGAGAGCTCCTTCATGCCTCATTCAGTCGTGTTAGTCGTGATGACTGGCGTGTGGATACGAAGGCAGAACTCCAGCCGTAGTCTGTGCTACTCTGTTGCCTTCCCACCTCGTGCATGCTCTGAAATCTCCTGTTTCACTGCGTGAGTGTTAAGTCTCCCTTCCTCCTCTCCCCAGAACCCAAGTCCCACGAGAGCAGATGCTGCTGTTGCTTGTTTTCTGCTGGGTATCCAGCGGCACGTGACTGGCACTCGACACCCGTTAAGTGTATGAGTGAATCAGGCCTGTCACCCTCTATTTCCACCCAGGACAAATTCTGTCTCCTAATGTGCTTGCGTTCTCCACCCTGTCGTCTCAGGAAAACATGCTATCTGCCAGCACAGGTGTTTGTTTATGCTTACGTAATGTATTCTCGTAACTTATAACACATGCACACGTGTATGCACTCGTAAGAAGTCACTGTGCTCAGAGGTGACCAGCAAACCAAGATTAGGGTGGACCTCTCCCTCTCCCCACAGCTTGTCCAGGCATCCCACTCCACACCTCCGGACACTGGTGCCCGCCGGCTCTCAACTGCCCCGGGAGCATCACGGGCTCTCTGCTTCTACCTTGACTTTCCCCAAGCCCCTGAAAAATCTGACCAGCCAGAAACTCAGTAACTCTCCTGCCATCACGCATGGCATGTGGCTGCGTTCTGTAGAGACCGTACTGGCCACTCACTGTGCATGATTAGGAACAAGTCAGGTGCATCTGGGAGCCTGGGGCTTGGCAGCTCTAGTTTCACTTGGGGTTACCCGCTGCTGGCACGGTCTCTGGCTGCCTTCTGAGCCTCGTGGATAGAGGGTCCTAGGCTGCTCTCAGCCACAAGCCATGGCAGCTCCTACAGCTCCCCTGCTTTTGGCTGTCTGCCTGTTACCTCACTTTCCCTGAGCCCTGAGGCTTAGTCCGGCTGCAGACATCCCTGGTGGCCACCAGGCAACATTTCACATCAGATTCCTCAGTTGTTGGACCTTTGAGCCAATTCAAGCTAGTCCTCAGCTCTTCTGGTGCTTCCTGGGCACGCGAGCCTTCCCAGAGCATCGGTCTGGTGGACCTCCCAGGGTCACCCTACTGGAGAGAGGGGACGGTGGGTTGAAGGCATGTCTTGTCTTCTTTGCGTGTCTTATGAACAGATGTAAGAGGAGCCATTGAGAAACCCTGAAAACAGGCCCACCTGGAGATGAGAGAATTCCAAGGTCACCTGCAAACAGTCTCCGTGATCATGACACGCACAATGCGTTCACTCCTCACGTGGGTACCTCTGGGGTTTTTTCTTTTATTGAAGAATCACCGACAACAAATAAATTGTAGACAGGCCCTTTGGCGAATGATAGGACTCACTCCAGGTGAGAGTCAACACTCTTCCTACCCTTCTAGACCAGAGCCACACTGGGAGGCTGTACTACAGGGATCTCAAAGGGTGTCATCCATGCACAGAATGTTAAAAATGGAGAATAAAACATAATATAGCATGATATAAAAATGTGTTTGTTCAGGATTAACTTGTCTTAAGATTTGGGATAAAACTAATGCTGGGAGGAAAAGGACCCCGCACTCAACCCAGTGTGCGAGGTGTCTCCCGAGTCACCCTACAGACAAAAAGTTACACGCTCGCGGACGCTCTTGAGGCTTTCTGAGACCCAGAGGCTACGTAAGAGTTGGAGTGATAAAACTGCCTAATAAAATATGAAATTTGCTAGTTGATTTTGCTGTACCCCCCATTTTCAAAGAAGAAGGGGGCAGGCTGCTGGAGGCACAGGCTACATTGCGCTCACCTTGTTGTTTCCCGAGTGACTCAACGCGACACGCCCCAGCCCGCCGCACACCCAGTGCAGCTAAATGCTTAGCGTTGGCTGGACAGAAGCACGTGAGGCGCGGGTCTTGCTCCTCGTGGGTCACGGGAGCTGAGAAGGGCCAACGTCAGACATAAGGACCCTGCCCACCCTTGCAGCCACAGTGAGTCGGGGCCGTGCGTTAGAAGTGGGTTGCGTGGGCCTCCCTGGGAAACATCTTCGTCCTCCCAGATCTCAGCTGTCATTCGACAGTGAGAAGCAAAGGTTTATCTTGATGACAAGGGACGTTTGAGGATCAAGATGCCGAGCATGGCCAGAGCTTACGGGTCTTCCGGGGCAGTGGGTGAAGTACTTTGAGCAACAGGGAGACGATCTGTAGATTCCTCTGCGGAGTCACAGGAAGATGGGAAAACGCGAGGGATTCGACGGTCCTTTCTGGTTTTTTCTTATTTACTGTCACAGAAGCACAGAGAGCAGACCCCTTAGAATGTTCTGGAAGTAGGAGATTCCTGTGGGCATTTCTCTTGCCTCTTCCTTTGAGAGAGAAAGAATAAGGTCAGGCAAGGCTTCTGAGGAAGATAACGTCTTTCTGTTAAAAGTATCTATGTGACATTTTGAAATGGAGCGCAGGAGCCTGTTGGTCGTCCTTGGGGGATTTGGAGTGCACGGGGAATGTGAAGGTTGCCTTTCAGAATCTAAGGAAGATAAAAAGCCAGCCAGCGTTGTCATCTCTGGAAAACGCGTCTCCAGCTTGCCGATGGCCTTATTGTGGGTGATCATGTATGTGTGCGCAGGACAGAGCCTTGATCCTCGCAGGAGCTAGGAAGCAGGCGGTGTCTGCCATCTCTACCGGCGGCCCGACATCCTAATAAATCTTTTAGAGTCTCGGCTCGCTGCCTACTCATCCCAGCCTTCTCGAGCAGATGTGATTATGCTGATTTCACGGATGACGACGCGGAGACTCGGGAGGTGGGAGGGCCTCACCTCTCATCTCTGTCTCTCCTTGCTGTCCCAGTGTGCTCAGCGAGTTCCCCTGTCTGTCCCGATAGGCCACCCTCACCCTCCTCCGGCCCTCTCTGTATCCTGTGGGCGCCTTTCGTGTCAGATCACCATTTGAATTCCTAGCTTTCCAAGGTTTGTTCCCAGCCGCAGAGCATCAATCTTCCGACAGCTGGGCCTACGGTTTTCAACTACATGTTCTTTGCATCCGTCACGGAAGTGTGGAGTTTTTGAAGTAAATGCCACCTACCCAGGTAGGCACAGAGTCAGAACTTAAACCCCACATCTTTGCCATTCTGAGTGCTTATGCGTTTTCCTTTATACTGCAATGCTAAAACTTGAAGACAGACAGAAAGATGAACACAATTATATTGTTAAATACTGCACTTAAGTAATGCAATTATATCCAATTTCCATATCAAATGTAAATATGGCAGGGTGAAGGAACAGGTAGGCAGTTCAAAGGTCGCACAGATGCAGAAAATGTGTACCCCAGGGGGTGTGAAGCTCGCGCAGTGACAGTAATCGCGTTCCTTATGAGTCACCACATTTTTAGTGTCACAGTCACTCGCCTACTGCCTGGTGGGACCTGTGTGAGTGAACAGGTGGGAGTGACGGAATGTTCAGCTCAGGAGTGGCCAGGGAGTGGGGCGTGAAATCAGCACGGGCCACAGGGGACGTTGCGGCACATTCTGTCTCCCCGATACGGCCCTCCCTGTGTCTGCCCTGGCACAGCTAGCACCACAGAGGCCACCCTACAGCCTAGACAGAGCCGTGCTGGGCCTGGCACAGGTGGGGGGGGGGTTGCTCCGTAAGTCACTGGCAGCTATGTGCAGAGATACGGATGTGAATTTATAGAGATTTTTCAGCAGGGTCGGGATGCCATTAGGGTACCAAGATGTCATCAGACAGGTTCTGGAGACGTTGCAGTGTCACCATTGGGCATTTGGTACTAGCCCCTCGTGAGTGGAGGAGGGGGTTACTGTTAGACATCTCATGCACAGAGCAGCCCTTCCCCCGCACAGAATTAAAGAATGACTGGGCTGTGGGGAGGATGGGAGGATGCAGAGGCAGCCCCGGAAGTGCCGAGGGTGACGACAGCGGGGTCAGAGCCACCTGGCAGGCTGCAGCGGCAGGAGAGGATGAATCCTGCCCTTCAGAGCTGAGAGGATGGGCGTGGGGGCATTGGGACACCGGGGCTTATCTGGGCTCCGGAGGAAGTTGGTGGGGAGAGGACGAGTGCAGTTCGGGGAGGAGCTGAATTACTGGAAGGAGCAAGTGTCTGGGGATTGGAGTCACCAAAGGAATTTCCCCACTAGATCTGAAGGAGTAGGTGTACTGGGCGGAGGGCTTCTGGGAGCCACGGAACAAGGGTGTCGGTGCAGGAGTTGAGGTGCAGGCTGCTGGAGGGTGACTGAGGGGCCCGGGAGCGCACGGATGGCGCACAGCGTGCCTCCCTGTCTCTGCACTCAGCACAAAGACAAACATTCTAAAAAAGAGTAACACTTTGTGGACACACCATGGCCTATGTAGCCAGTGGAGATGAAGCTACAAGTGAGGCACAGCTTGCGAAGTCAAAATCTGCTCTGGTGTTGTCACTTTTTTTCCACCTCGCCCTCCTGAGTGCAGGGATGACAGGCACGCCCACCGCCCCCAGCCACGCGTGGTCCTGGTGAGGTTCCCGGGCCTTGCGCTTCCTAGGCAGGGCTGCAGTCCCTGAGCTCTGCCCCTCGCCCCTTTCCTGTGTTTTCCAGTGCCGATGTGTGCTAGAGGAACACTCAGTGGGTGGCGCCTCTCGGGAGCAGGACTTTAAGCTGGTGGCTGCTTCTCCTGCTGACGGACGCTGTAGAGGCGCGAGGCGCGTGGCGATGTGTGAAGCACTTCCGATTACTACCTTTTCTTATTTTGTGGCGCTGGGGGTTGCGCTCTTCGCCTTCATGCTGAGCTACATCCTCAGCCCACCATTTTATTTTTAATTTATTGATGTTGAGACTGTGTTTCTGGATACATGGACAGAGAAGCAGGACACGGGCGCTTAAACAGGAAGCAGCTTCGCTCGGTGCCAGCGGGGCCCCAGGCCCCAGGGGACACAGCCCCAGGAGACTGAGCGTCCTAAAGCTGAGTCCAGGACAAAGGAAAATGTTTTCTTGTATACATTTTTTTTTTTCTGAGACAAAGTTGTTCTGTAGCCCAGGCTGGTCTTCAACTCACTATGGAGCCCAGGCTGGCCTTGGACTCACGGCAATCCTCCTGTCTCAACCTCCCAAGTGCTGGGACTACAGGCGTGCGCCACCATACCCTACTTGTGTGATGCTGGGGGATCGAACTCAAGTACTTAACACTTGACTTAGCACTTGCTAAGCATTTTAGCTGAGCCATTTCTCCAGCCCTCGTGTACAGTTTTGACTCCTTTCTCTCCCATAAGTGGTCACAGGTAGCTGTGGCTGATGCTTTAAAGCTGCCAGGAAGTGGCACTGAATTCATTGCCTAGACTTAGAAGGTGCCAGGGTGTGCCAGGGTGTGCCAGGGTGTGTGGGTATGTCTCTCTTTGTTCTTGTACAGCAGGCCCAGGCCTCTGCCACAGCAGGGTCTCACTAAGTTGCTGAGTTGCGACTGTGTTGAGGGGCGTCACCTCTCAGAGCTGCTGTTCAACTAAGCGCAACTTTTAAAATGCTAATTTTAAGTCCAGGTCTCCAGAGAGCCAGTGTGAAACTGGTGATTTCAGAATACCAATGGAATATACAGGAGAATTGGCAAGAAAGTTACTTCCGAAGTTTTAAATACTTGAAATTACTTCCCATTTCATTGTTCTGTTTTGTTTTGAGACAAGATCTCACTGTGTTGTCCAGTCTGGTCTGAATCCTGGTCTCGGGGCGCCTCCAGCGCCGCCCTGGCCTTGGGGCGCCTCCAGCGCCACCCTGGCTCTCAGGTCTTGCTTCATCTTGTTTTGTTTCACTTTAATGCGCAAAGGACAGAATGTGTTTGGTACAAGAATAGATTTGTGAACGTCAACGTGTGAGTGGGGCAGTGGGACGAGGGTTCAAAGAAAAGGAGGAAGATGAGCAGAACGTATGAGAGGAAATCGTACCTGTTGAATAAGGCCAAGTAGGGGAAGAGGGTGAGGAAGGACCTGCCCGAGGACTCAGAGAACACCGAGGTCCCGCCACCTCGTGCGCTCCCAGGGAGAGCGTGCCAGGCCGCTGTCCTGGAGGGGAAGCTCCGGCCTAGAGGCTGACACGTGGCACTCATCCAACGTCCTTGAGTGCCTGCAGGAGTGGTGTGGCCTGTGGCCTCTCCAGTCTTCATGCAGTTTTTTATAAAACATAGCTTCTGTTCAAGTCCCTCGGAGATGAAACAGGCTTTATAAATATGTGACTGCATCTGTCCATGGGAAGGGGACAACGCTGTGGTCAGTTATTCTGTAGCCTGATAGCCACTTTCATAGAGGGTTTCAGTGGTATGCATGTCTAAACTTAGTCTTTTTAAATTCAAGACAACAATTTTTCTAAGTATCTTGTGCTTTGTTGATATCAGAAGTTCAATTTTTCTTGATAGTCAGGTAAGACAAGGTTAAAATGATCTTAATATCCAGGCTCAGTCATTAAACATGGCTCACTAAGCAGCTCTTGGAGTCTTTGTGCCTGGGCACTGCACACTCCACACCGGGAGGCCAAAAACCCATCCCTGCCCTCCAGGAGCGGCAGTCCTGTGCAGTGAAAGGGGAGAGCAGTGGCCAATGGTTAGCTCGCCTGCCTAGGACACGGCTGAGAATAAACGTCTGCAGATGACATAGTGGCTTGATGTGTTCTATCCCTCTGGCTCGTCACAACTCCCTTGTCATCAGGGCCCTGGATTTTGACTACTACTGATTACTGCTCGCCCCTTGATGAGAGTGAGTATGCAAGATCAAGACCTGCAGTGGCCTCTGAGTAAACAGCATTGGAAAGGCAAGGCCACTGCTGCCAGGTATACAGAGGCGGCGGTGTCAGCGCCGGGACAACACGCACGAATCATCCCCGGAGCAGTTCTGTCATGGGAAAGCTGAACTCCCAGAAGTGTGGCCGCGTCCTGCATTGTGTGTCTCATGTGAATGTGACAGGTGACAAGTGTAGAAGCTGCCACACATGCTCCCCTGATCCCTTCTGCAGAGGCCAGCTCTTGGAGAGAGGTGAGGGGATGGACGTGCGAGTGACCCCTGGGCATATTCCTAACAGGGTGACACCCTGTGTCCCTGAAAATCCCCTGAAGTTGTCTCCTTGGTGCTAGAAATGGAAGCAGTCAGACAGGAAGAGCATCCTTCCCTGCCTTGGGGCTTTCCACAGTCTGGCTGAAGAGTAGAAACACCTTGGCAGAACATGGAGCCCAGCCATACTCTGCCCAGGGGCTGGAGGAGCTTCCCATAGTCTTTGAAAATCAGGCAGCCTCCACGCAGGGAATTCACAAAGTCCCAATTTTCCTGGATAGTTTAAGGTGTGGGTACCAGGAAGGGGTGGCCCTCTGCGCAAATGGAGCTGGAGTTCCTAACTTGAATAAAATGATGTGTCTCAAGTTACTTGGAGTTCAAGATGTCATTGCCATCCCACTGGAAATGCAGATTAGACAGAGCCAGTCTAAATAATACTAATTATAATAATAAAATTGCCCCGTCCTGAGTGTCCACAAGTGGCTAGGAGACCTGTACGCATTCTTTTATAGATGTTTCCCGTTGAACCTCAGAGCGGACATGAACTGTAGGTACCGTTGACTCCATACAGATGAGAAATTGATTCTCACAGGGCGAAGTGACTTGGCCACCGGCACGCAGCCCAGGGCGACACATCCGGGCTCCACCCCGTCTCCTGGTCTGCAATCCAGTGCTCTTCTGGTCTCGTTGCACACCTCAGCTTGCTCCTGGTTTCCCTCCAAGCGTAACTGTGGTAGAATTGGCTTCCCCCGAGGCTGGGGACCGGGGTGTTGCGGCCAGGGGGAGTCTCCTTTAACTCTATTAGTGATTAAACAGCGAGAGAAGTGGTCAGAAGAAACTGTGACCTGTCCACGTCCGCATTTGCCGAGGCAAGAGTGTGTGGTCCAGGTTGGCGCTGCAGGGAACACCAGGCCGTGTGAGGAAGAGCAGAAAGGCAGAGGCTAAAAAGGGGGAAACTCACGGAGCTGTTGCACGTGCGAATGGTTTTGACCTGGACAAAGACCTGGACGGCAAAGCCCACTGTCGCTCATGGAGGATTTAGTATGGGTGAGGCTAATTGTTAGCGGATGGTCTACGTTCATTTGTAAAACCGAGGCTGTGAGATTTCACAAGGGCCAGCGGACTCCCTCAGGGAGCAGGGATTCAGCCTGTGGTGTCTCCAGAACTATTCAGGAATGAGTAGGTGACCTCGAGATAGTGAGCTCTGCGTCTCTGGAGGAAGCCGTGCTGATGTCGAGGGCTGTCGGGAGTGACGCTGGGGAAGCTGCTCTTGCTCGTGGCAGGGTTTTCGGCTGTCGCTCTGCACAGCCCCTTCCAGTACAGCGTGATGACTCTAGGGGCCTCTTGCTATTTGGGGGAGGTAGTGCAGGCTAACTGGCTTCCAAAGATAATCGTGTTGCTTTGACCACTCTGCTCTAAATGGAACTAAAATGCTAACACTGAAGGGCTTGAGCGCGTGGGTCAGCAGAGTCCGGGCAACGCTCCAGAACTGCAAGTATTCAAGGCAGTAGTTTCTGTAAGACACCCTCAGTAGAACAGACGATTCATACTCTAAGTCAGGGATAGCTGGTCATGGATTTCTCCTCCTGGCTGGTCTCACCGCTGGATTAGCAAAGCCGTAAATGGCACTGCCGGAAGATTAGAAAAGGGAAAGACGTGGGAGGCTTGTCAAGGCGTAGTACACGAAGCAATATTAGGCTTGGAAAGAGACCGAAATCAGGACCCAAATCAAAATAAGAGATGTCTGAGAGTCTGAAAGCCAAAAAAAAAAAAAAAAAGCAGAAATCAAGGACATTGATTAGTGAATCCAATTCAGTTCAACAAGTAGGTGCTGAAGGCTTCAGGTGTACCAGGCACAGCGCTAGGTTGTGGGGAAAGACCGCAGTTGGAGATGTGAATTTAAGATGAATTCGGTCCTTAAGAAGTTCAAATCCTACTGGGAAAGACGCACGCAAAATAGTCAAACACCGTGGCGACGTGAAAGGCTCTGTACTGTATCGGCATTGCTGCGCACTTCGTTCTTCAACACGATGTTTCCAGTGCTCATCTGTGGTGCTGTGTGTCATTGAAATGTGTTCATTTTTACTACTGAATTAAATGATTACATTATAATTTCAAATCTCAGAAATAAGGCAGAGGAAATAAGATGTTGCTCAAGAATCAAAGCACATAGACTCAGTACAGAAACAAATGAGGGGATTATAAACACAAATTGCAGAACGGAACTTCTGAGATAACGTGAAAACATGAAAAGAAATCAGAGACAAGGCCCATCTGTAGAGCCGAGAAAAGGAGGTGTGTTCTGGTTCGTGTATGTTGGGTACACAATGAGTTCCTTGTTTCGCTGCTTCATCATATACACAAATATGTGTACATGTGTACCCACAAATACCGTGGAGTGTGGGTCATATACAATAAAGTACACATCGCACACTGTGAGATTGTGGAGCCTTATTCCTACGGAATGCAAGGGTCCAAAATAAAACAAAAAAGGAAATGATTTATCTTGGTCGAGTGGATGGAATACATTTTTTTTTCAAGAAGGGCTTGTACAGAGTGTTGTATGTGGGCTGGAGTTTTGAGGAATGTGTGTGTTTAGCTCATGGCCTTCCAGGAGGACAAGAGGAGAGGTGCCCGGAAGAACATTGGCGTACTCTGGGATCTCATCTGCTACTGTCTTTACATCCAGTGGCAGAGCCGGTGTAGGTCACAGTAGGGTCGTCTAACATGTGACTGAGTGAATGCTTTCAGGATTGGGAGACGAAAGTGTGAGCACATGCTCCCATCAGGACACCTAGAAAGACGCTGGCAGGAGTGGTTGTGATTGCCATACGAAAGACTGTATCGGAGTAATGGGGTGTCGTAAGTAGAAGAATGCCCAAGTTGGATTTCGGAGGTGGAGCACTGTGGTCACCGTAAGAAGGACAGGCTGGGGATTTAGAACTGGAGTGCTTGTACCCTTTGTCAGAACTGGGGGGTTAATTAGACAATGTCATGTTAGTCCTACAGGAAGTGAGAATGTGGGGTGGGAGGAGGATCATGGGAATTACCTGGACGGACTTCTCATGTTGTTTCTGAGGGACAGAACAAGGGGCGGAATCATTCCCACAAGCCCAGAGGAGAATGCCGATCCCACTGTGTACTTCTCTGTGTCCCAAAGATTGTGCCACCTGCCCCCATGTTAAAAGAAAAAAAAGTCTACAATTCTTTCTTTTAGCCGCTTGGATTTTTGCTGTGATTAGACATACAGTACTTATTTTGCCTGAGTGTCAGAAGAGCTTGTCATGTGCCCTTCTAACAAATAAGCATGTTAAAAAAATGCTGGCTGAAATTCAGCCTTACCTTTCCTTTCCTGGCTCATTCTGCTTCTCCTTTGCTTCCAATTTCTTGTTTGCTTCACATGTGGGATGAAGCAACAGCCCCCCAAATGGCAGTACATGCATGAACTGAATGTGGCTCTGTTTTCATTGCCACATACCGGCACATGGGCAGGGTCTGCCCATCAGCGCTGAAACCAAATGCCGTGTCTGTCACATGTCCTCCTTTGGAGTGCCCGTCGCCACCCCTTGGATGTTGGACATGCTGCTAGTGGATGGTCCTTAGCTGAGTCACACCCTGGAAACCACCTGCAGCTTCAGAGGTCTGCCTCGCTCCAGCCAGCCACCCCTCCCAAGGGACAGCCTGCATCCATGACCAACCGATGAGTTGGTTAAAACCACCCCTCTTCCTCAAGGTAGGCCGACTGTGAAGGGCTACGTCAGGTCAGGCATCCACCACAGACGAGCGCGGGCCCCCCGTGCCGCTATGCACCCACTTGGCTTCCCTCTCAGCCCTGCCCTCTGTCCTTTGCTGCCCTCAGTCGTGCTCACTCGCCAGTGAGCTTCCTGTACACCTGAGAGAGTCTGTCTCTGATGGAGTTCAAGTTCTGTCTCCTGGCGCGCATGTGCCTGGCCCAGGGAACGTAGTGCTTCCAAAAACTCGAGGTAGGGTGCTGAATGAAAGCTCATGTGGGCGTGAAATGAAGGGTATGTAGGGCAGAGGGCTACATGGTGTGATGCTCTGAAGGAGCCCGTGGGTCAGCGCCAGCAGGCTGCAGGCCGGCCTACGATAATCCTTCTAAACCATCAGGACAGCCCTCTGTTATCTCCTCAAGAACCAGACAGACAGACTCTGGGCTTTGGCAGCGTTCCCTGTCCGCAGACGTGGGTGCAACCTTAGCTTTCACGCTCCCGAGGATTTACTGTGGCTCCAAATTTTAATCTTAGAGAACACCGCTTTTCTCTGTAAAAATTCTAAGGGCTTCTGCTGCCATCCAGGCTAAGCTTAACTTTGTATTGAGGCATATTATTTTTTCCTTTCCTGTGTGCAACCTGAGGCAGGGAGGGGCGATATCTGAATTCATGGCCAAATTCATGGCTTCAAGCACGAGGGACCCTTTGTTGTGGTATAACAGACCACCAAGCAAAGCAGAATAAGAATCTTCTGTGCAGATCGGACTCTGGGGGATCCTGCAGGCTGACTTGGGGAGACGCCGCCCTTGCTCAGGGAAGTCTGAACTGGGATTTAAATGGCTACATACTGCCATGCTAGGAAAAAAACCCTCAAAACTAGATGCACACCAACACGCATGCACACACATGCACACACACACACACTCACACTCATTAGTATTTAGAAATGATGAAAAGGAAGAGTTTTCCTAGTTTCTTTTTTGTTTCTAGCCCTTATAAATGTCACACAGGAGGGAGGGAGCCCAGTAGCTACTATAAGAGCTGCTGTTCAGCTGAGAGAGGAAGGAGGTGCTTGTGTGGTGTGCCCGTCAGACTACAGGGGCATAAATGAAAAAAGAAAGCCAAGCTGACCGAGGCAGACATGTCATCAAAGACGGATCTGTATGTCAACTGCCCGTCTCCCACTAGCGTGGCAGTCTCCAACCCTCTGACAGCAGGGACTGGCTTGAGAAGTTGAGGACCCTTCTCCCGAGGAGGGGTTGGACTTGTTCTGCAGTGGGTTTTATAGATCTGAATTGGCTGCAGCTGCAGGAGAGGAGAGGCCGGCAAAGGTCAGCATCTGTCAGTCAGCAGTGGCCAAAAGGAGGCGGGTCTTAGGTGGGAGCTCAGCCCCTGCCCTGCTCCTCTGTCCCAGCCACCTGCTTTAGCTAAGGCCACGGGCCAATCGGGGCCTGTGGCCCAGCTGTGGGGCCCCCGATGTACTGAACGGGAGAGCTTGGGCAGATGCCTCCACTTACTCTTGGTTCCTTCATTCACAGGGCGGGTATAGGCAATTTCTACTGGGTTGTGGCAGTCCTGTGGGCTAATTGCATGAAGTACATAATGAGGATGTGTGACTATCAGACAGAATCATCTTCCCTCTGTTCCCAAGCTACGCTTAAATTTGTACCTCGGAATACACTCAGGATCAGGCGTGCCAACGAGGTGCAGGCACGTTTCTTGAATAATAGGCTTTAGATAAAGTCACTGAGAAGACCTTATGCCTTCTATTTTCTTTTTACTGGTACCTAAATTTTTTGCCATATCTAGAGCTTTAACACTCTAATGTTAGTCCTTGGTTCTTATTAAAATATCACTGTCACTCTGTTTGGTCTACTCATCTATAAAAAGGGGATATGCAAATATATCTGTGTGTATGGTGTCGGGGCAAGTGGGTGGCGGGGTAGGGGACTTATTACCATATTTTGACTACACATTGATGCAGTGATTCTCTTGGTGACTATTGTCAGGAGTATGCACGCATCATCTGTCCCCTACGGTGCCCACACGTGGTCCTGGAGGGCAGCTCGGTAGCCAGTCCATGTCCCAGGATGGGCTGTACCAAGTGGCTCTGAGAAAGACAGTTAGCTGAGGCATTTGCCCAAGTTTTCTCTCAGTTTGTGACAATATTGTCAAGAGTTAGGTGGCTTCTCTCAGGTGTGACAGCACCGTCACTAACTTGACACGCTCACGATGAAGAAACACTCTGCGGTGTATGCTCATGTGCTAGTGTGGCATCGCTACCGCGTTGAGTTTGCCTCAACCTTAGTAAGTTTATCTCATCAGAATTGTAGAAAAGTGTGGCTTTTAATCTTTCATAACAGAATCCTTTTCTCTTTCCTTGGGCCACTGTGAAATTAATATTCGTGGGTTGAGATGAACGAACTCATAAAATGAAACAAGTACCCATTGTGGGTTCACAGTGCTACACAGTAGATTTATCTTAATCGTGATTTTCAGGAATATTAAAGGCAGCACCGAGAAAGAAATTTGATCGAATGCTATGAGAGGATTTGACCAAGGTGCGGTTTTAAGTTTCAAGAGAGGACATTTCTTAGGAGAGAGCCCTGAGCCCCAAGTCAGGGTCGGTTCTCAGGGTGTTGTAACTTGGGATGTGACGGAGCTCAGATGAGGGGGATAGTAGGGGGCCGCTCTGGCCTCCAAAGTGAAAGCTGACCTCCAAGAGTCCAGTCCCTGAGACACGGCACAATGAAAGAAGGCTGACGTGTGTCTACATCCGCCCTGGGGAGGAAGACAAGAGACAGTCTGGCAACTAAACCTGGAGGCAAATCTACGGCCACTACTGTGTTCTTACAGCTATTAGTGTTACTACTACCAGAGTCACAATTTATAGTGTTATCGTAGTAGAGATTATGCTCAAGTGTGTGTTTATGTACTTATTTGTGTTTCTTCCCCATTACTGAGCACTTACCATTTGGAACAGCATTCACAGTGCAGATTATGTATTTCACAGTTTTATCTACAAAACAATCCCATCGATTCAGTCCTATCATCGTCCTTGTGTGGCTGGTGAAGAAACTGAGGCCCAAAGACGTTAGGTCAACTTGAGCCAAGTATCCATAGTAAGTTATTGAGAGGACCAGGACACGATTCAACACACTGTGACTCAGAGCACACACTGAACACAGTAACGCATGTGTTGTTTCAGACAGACCTGGTTGAAGGTTTGGTAGGGTCTTGAGCACAGCGAGTTCTCTGTCCTGCTGTATTTTTGGGGAGAAGGAAGGCTGGACACCACATGGGTTCTGGGAAAGGAGTTGAGAAAGACACCGCAGAGGCTCTGTCTGATCCCGTGTCAAGGTGAGCTGCTCCAAGGGTACGCTGAGTCTGCCAGATTAGTTGGTTAGAGTCCTAGCTGTGCTGTTTTGTTTCTGTAAAATGCACGTGTGGACGTGTTGAGGCAGAGCTGTCCTCACTCCTCCTTCATGCCTGCTCATGGGGTAGGTGCTGGAAAGGTGCCTGGCAGCGTCACCATCGCCCCAGCGCCACTGTTATCAGAGCCCACAGCAAGCTGGCAGGAGCAGTGAGCGTGGAGCCTGCCATCTTCAGCCTAATCCCATGAAGTGGTGGAGATGGGACTGGGCCAAGCAGCGGGCGTCCTTTGTCTTCACTTTTGCCCAGCGTAACATGAGGGGCCCAGTGGTACCCACCTGGTAATCTCGTTCCTGGAGATCCTTCCACTCTCAAGTTCTGTCACCCTCTGATTATCATCCTGTACCATCAGGAAGTAGTGGTGAATATCGCAGGATTGCTCCTTTGAAGGCTGAGATTTGTTTCATCATCTTTTGTTAATTATGGTTCTTTTATTTTAGAAAATTAGAAGAAAATAAGTATTACAGAAAATAACTGTACCATGTTTCTAGCATCAGCACTAGGTCTTCATTTACAAATGACGTCTGCCATCCTTCCTTCAGAGTGAGGTCTTTTCCCTCTAGAGGAGCTTTGTCCTCCAGTGCTGAGGGGCCCAGAGCTGTAGTGAATGGCACCACCGCTGAGTTCTGGGCCCAGCAATGTCAGTTTTGGTCACCGCCTGCCATAGCCCACCCAGAAGATAAAGGATATGGTGGCCAGACTCCAGGAGCTTCCCGATGCTCCTGGGAAAGCCTTCTCTTAGCCAGGGCTCTGTGGTGCTTTCTTTGATTGACTTTCCTTTTTAAAAATCATGGTTTGTAGTATGGGTGTTAAAGACCCAGCCTCCCCCAAGCACACCTAGTTGAGCTCAGAGCCCATGTTGAGACTGTGCATCCTCTTCATCTGTTTTCCTGATGGGAAAACAAGGACAATACACCACAGACAGGGTGTCCTAAATAGAAGGAAGTTGTTTCTCATGGTCTTGGAGCTCGGGCTCCAAGATCAGTTTGCCATGCGGTTGGGCTGTGGCCAGACTTCCTCTTTGATTACGGTGGTACCTTTGTTTCCGTGTCCTTTCATGGTGGGACAGAAAGTGAGAAGGAGGGGGACAGACCGGAATGGGGGAGGGAAGGAAGGAGGAAGGGAGGAGGAAAGGGGGAGAGGGGGAAGTGAGGTGTCTAATGTCTCTTCTTAAAAAAGAACTCATGTCATTATGGGTGTTCTGTCCCCGTGACTTCAGCTAAACCTGACAAGTGTCCAAAGCCCTCATCTCCAAATACGAAAGCAGTGGTAGTTAAGACTTCAGTGTAGGAACTCACTAGGACCACCAATGCACGTGACTCTTGAATTTAAGTTGGCACAAGTCGTGGTACCCTTTGCTTTATGCGTGTCAGGGCAATGTTTATATAAGCTCTCTGTCTTGCCCTCGCTTTGATGACTCGTTGAGTGACGCAATCCCTACTGGAAGAGAGGCGCAGAGGTCTTTCCTTGGCAGTGTCGGAAGTGAGGTATTCAAGTCGGAGCTCTGTGGACGGGGAAGTCCAGATCTGATCCTTGGGCTTTGGTCCTTCTTGAGCACTGAGTCTGTTTATCTGATAGATCGTGGACACCTGAGGAATGAGAAAGGGATTCCATGTCTGAGAAGCACCTGATGCGTGCCAGTCACTATGAATATTAGGGTTCCCCAGTATTCCCTTTGGATCACCCCTTTCGCTGCTTCCTGGGTGTGTGCGTTCGACACATGTCTTACCCTCTCAGGACTCGTGCTCTGGATGCACCTCATACAATACCACTTCAGAGCATCATTGTGAAGATGTCGTAAGATTACAGACACAAGGGCTGAGTAGAGTCTCTGCGATACAGTGAATAGAAACATTATTTCTCATCCCCATTTTCCACCTCAAAAGATACTCTGCAAGTATGAGGCTTCCCTAGCTTGTGACAACTGGCTGTGTCACGGGCCACCTCAGGATTTAGGCAAGCATAGCATGTCAGAGTTGCATACCTAGTTAATTTCACAGGTGATGACTTTGGCACTGAGATTTTCTAGACAACTAGGCCTGTTTGTGTCCTCAGGTAGCAGTCGGTCAAAATAATACCAGTTTAAGAAGCAGTGACTTGCAGGACTCTGATTAGAAGAAGGCTGGATGTACGGGAATCTGTACTGGTGCCGGGTTCCATTAAACCTAGACTCCGGTGACCTATTTGCTCCACTGGTCACAGTCAAGTAGCCACGTGTGTCGTACTCATAAGGTCGCTTCCCCACAATGGGCATCACTGCCGTAATCAGGGTGAGAACGTTTGTGTCTGTCCCAGCTCTCAGACAGAAGATCGCTAGAAACCTCCTAGCTGCACGTGTGTTACTGGCCTGACTGTCTGGCTCACTGTGCCGTGGGAGAAACTGGCGCACCGTTTGCCTTTTCAGCCTGTGGAGACAGGGGCATGAGAGTGTCTGTGAGCTTAGCCTGGGTGCTGTCATGTAATGTTGGGGTCCGACTGTCCCCTAAGGACTCGTGTGGTTGTTTTGAAGGTGATTGCGTTATGGGGGCACTGTTCTTATCCGGGGTGAGTTCAGGGACTGAATGTGCTCATAGGAAGTGGGCCGCTGAGGTGGGACCCGGCGGGCTGTGTTCTTGTCCCCGGCTGTGCCTCTTTTTGTCTCCTTCGAGTTGCCGTAGGTTGGAAGCGTTCATCCTCTGTGCCCTTCAGTCGTGGCGGTTCTGCGTTGGAGCCAGCCAGCCGAGGGAGGAACCCGCAGGAAGCTAGCCCTCCCCTCCTCTATGTGGAAGGCGTCAGGTATTTTGTCCCCATGAGAGGACAGTGACTAATGTGCCTACAAATATGTTCCAAATATGCAAATTAGTTCCACAAGTATTAACTGAAGATCTGCTAAGATCTACTACCAGATGTTTTTCTAGATGTTGAAGCAACCAGGTTATATAATCAAGACCCAAAGCACAAGGCAGTGTTTCCTCCATGAGGAACTCCGTAAGAAAGGGAGAGAGGCAGCCGAAGATGTCAAACTCCTCCCATGGGATTAATATCAGCAGGGCTGTAATACAAACTCCTAGGTGATGCGGTTCCAAATGCCATCTTGCTGTGACCCATAGCATATATCAAATAGCCAGACCTGCCCATAGATGAGTGAAAACTGAGAATTGGTCTTTCACACAGTGACCCTGGCATGGTCTGTCAACAGCCAAGGGTTCGATTCTCTTTCAGTGTTAAGAAGTTATATTTGTTTGTTTCTTGTTTCTTGTTTTTTGCTGCTTGTTATTGCTTAATTATATCATATATGTTTTGAAATTGTTACATGAGGTAAAATAATTGCAGTAAATTCAGTCACCCATAAAAAGTCTCAAATGGTTTTAATAAATATATTAAATTCATTCATGTTTCAGACATTTCAAAGCAACATCTGTGCCACCACGTCCCCGGGACCGGCACTGTACTCGGACCTGGGTGTCCTCTCCCCATTACACATAGGGTGGTAAACTTTGCCTGTGAAAGTCCAGTGGTGCGACTCCCCAAGCTGTGTGGTTACCTGTGCGACTCAGCTCAGCCCTACTCCTGGAGTCCAAAAGCCTTCAAAGAAAAAGTGTATAAGAATTGTCATGGCTGTTTCCCATCAAATCTGTATCTATAGAAGCCAGTGGCAAGACACATTTGCAAATCTAAGCCACCTCTGTATGAAAAAAAAAAAAATTCTTGACACTCTTTTGATTGTATTATGGTAGATGTCGTTACCAGCTATAATTGTAGATTGGGAGAGAGTTCAGTCCATCATAGGGCATTTTAGCCATTACGTTTCAAATTAAATCTGCCCTTCATCATTAGTTCAATAAGGGAAAATGGAGAACATGCTAACTATCAATCCAAATACACAGTCCTTGGGAAATTCCCTTAGGTGAGGTTCTTTTTAGCCATTTTAACAGCAAAATAGAGCTTGGATTTCACACGCAAATGAATGGCACATATTTCGTTTGCCTACCTGAGCTCTTCTGGCCTGAGCTGTGATGAACTTCTGATAACACGCAGGTAGAGATGACGCATCCTGGCTTTCAACACTGATCTGGAAGCAGGAGATCCGAAAGCTACAGCACTGGGTCTCCACCAGAGGCAGAAGGACACAATACAGTTCTAATCCCCGCACCCACTCTGCAGCCTGGGTTTTTATTCCATAAAATGAGAAGGATATAGAACGTGTATGGGCTTTTCCAGAATTGGACTTCTCTCAGGACAACCACATCCTGAGAGAGATGAACAGTGAAGTCTAGGGGATGGAGAGTGGTAGATTTCCTGTGCGCTCAGGACCCCGAATCTCCCCTGTTGCTATGATGGAACAAGCTGTCCCCCTGCTTTAACATCACCAACAGATTCATCATCCCACTGGGTCCCGGAGCTCAGGGTGTACCGGAATACAGAACTGAAGGTTAGAAGAAGCTTGAGTCTCCGTGAGATCAGCTTGGCACAGGAAATATCCCTCAGTCTTTCCACGTCCCGCTCTGGCCATAGTCTTGACTGTGAATTGCCCTGGTGGTGCAGGCTGTCCGCTCCACAGTAGGCTTGACCCCTCCTTTGCTAACTCTGGGCATGAGGCAGGCTGTCCTGCGTGGGTGGAGCACCCCGGAAGTCAAATTCTAGCAAAGCTCATAAACATTCTATATCCTTCTCATTTTAAGGAATTAAAACCCAGGCTGCGGAGTGGGTGCTGGGATTAGAACCCTGGGGACTGGGTGCAGCTGGGGAAGCTGGGAGGTGGTGAATCTCAGTAACACAGAGACGAGACCCTAACCCCGGCCGCTTGTTCTTTTTGTGACTAAGAGGAAAAGTGTTGTGTGTAGCTTTGGGAAAATCCTGTTGATTAGAGTTATTTCAACAACCCTAGAGGAAGGCTGTGAGTGTCACTAAGCGAATGCAAACAAAGCACCCCTAGGACTTCGTTGCAACAGACATAGAGCCCCCAGTAAATGGGCGATCCGCTCCATTTGCCCGCCAGTTCCTCGATCACCTACTGTGAACATACACTAATTTTTTCAAAGGCAGTCCTTCCAGAAAACGGTTTCACAGTGTGCATCAAGAGGCCACACAGTTCCTTGTTTTTCTCAGTCACTTGACCTCTGGAAGGCTTCCTTTACAGGCACCCCACACAAAGTGTCGCTTTCTGCCTAAAATGACTCGGCAACAGCTCCACAAGCCCACCCGGTGAGCTTCGGTGTCTCAAGCAGCTCCTTCTCAGCTTGAACTCCTAGTTGCCGAGGTGATCGGTACCTCTCGATCCCCGGGAGCTGGGCACCTGCCGTTCTGACAGCCCCGCGGCCTCTGGGCTCTCTAGGCCCTTCCAAGTTCCCCTGGTCTCACTGTCCTCAGAACAGGGCTGTGTGCTTCTCCTCATACCTCAAACGTCCCCTTGGCGGCCATTTTCACACTTCTGCACTGGTGGTGGTGGTGGGGGGGGGGGTCTTGAGGTGACAGTGCCACAGAACGTGAGCTCCTTGGGAACACGACACACCTCTCTTGCATCCCTTTCTGTCTCCAGGGTCTCAGGCAACTCCCTGAGAAGAAGATGCACTTGGGGCAGGGGGATGGGGGGTTGGGGGGGTGACGACATAGGTCAGAAGTTAGAGCGCTTGCCCAGCAAGCACAAGGCCCTGGGTCTGACTCCCGGCACTACATAAGCTTATGTGTGGAGATGCTACCTGTAATCTCAGCACTGAGGCTAAGGCAGGAGAATGGCCAGGGATTCAAGGCCAGTCTCAGCTACATAGTGAATTCAGGGCCAACATGGACTACAGAGTGAGACCCTGCAAGCAAGCAAGCAGGAAGGAAGGAAGGAAGGAAGGAAGGAAGGAAGGAAGGAAGGAAGGAAGGAAATAGGTTGAAGGAATGAAGGAATGTAGTCTAGGACCAAAGGAAAGGATCCCTGGCCACATGAATGCCTATCATTATATTAATTAAAAATATTAATGTAAAAATAGGAAAAATATCCTACTTTTCAAATAGAACATTGGCTAAAGCACTGTTCTCCCCCATTATGGAATATAATGCCAACATGTTTTATGTAACAAGAGTTTATAGGGGTGAATGGAAGTGATACAATGTATTATCAAAAGAATCAAGACAAAATTACACATCAGGTTATCAATGAAAAAGAAAACAGGCTGGAAGAGATATTCTGGAAGACTTATGAGTCTTGTTTCTGGTTAGCAGGAATATGAATGGTTTTGTTTTCCTTTCTAATTTTCTATAATTTCCAAGTGTTACAAATGAGTTTGTTTATTTTTATTAGAATGTACGTCAAAATTTTACTTAAAAGACTGAAAGATATTCCACACCTGGTGGGGGAAAGTTCCCTGGGGCCGCCCAGTGAGGACGTTATGCTGCCAGCTGCAGCCCACCCGGGCGCAGCAGCGCTAGCTCAGATTAGGGTTTTTATTTATAAAGGTGCAATTTCCCCAAGCAAGGCAAGCACCTCCACTCGCTGATTTATATCCCTTGTCAAGGGAAGCCAGAGAGCAGTGATTCTCTGAGGCTAAGCCCTCCTCCGGGAAGGCGGTTCGTCCCAGCACTTGATGGAGCGTATACGGCCTGTCGACAGCCTCGGATTCGTTCTGTTCAAAGGCCCTCTTCGCGCGCAGGAGAGCAGCTCACACCCAGGGCCAGGCACGCTTGCCCTCCAGGGTGGAAGCGCTCATCCCAGCTCTCCTCGGCCTTGAGTCAGGACGTTCCCGGGTGAGTCACAGGGTGGGCAGTCTGCACTGTGCCCTCACTCACCATGCCTGCCCTGCCCTGCCCTGTGGGATCAGGACAAGCAGCCCCCCTTAACCTTGGATTATAATTCTTAGAGAGCATCTTGCGAAGCCAGTAAGTTGGCCAGGCTGGGCCTGCACCTTCAGCCCACCTGTGTCAGCGCCCCAGAGTGCTGGGGTTATGGGCCCGCGACACCACAATCCTTCAGGAGTGCCCTTTTGGGTGGGTGTGTTATACTCTTGGACAAGGCTCACATATATAAACTGATTAAAGGAATATTCCTGTTGTTTTCATTTATAGTATCCAACTTCAACCAACTCGGACCACATAATGTAGTTATCAGACAATCCCTTCCCTGGTACATGGGAGAACAGGCCTATGATTTATAAGCATTCTCTTGGGATCATTAAGTCACCCTTTTTGAAAGAATATGATTGATTATAAAACATACATGAAAATCCTGAAATGTCCACAATTTATGTCTACCCACAGGAAAAAATATATATGTAAATAGAGAGGCAGGCTTACGAATCATGCAGTAAATCTGAAATAAAGGGATTTGATTTCGCCAATCTTATTTTGCACTTGAGACATAAATTATTTATCTTATAAATCAGAACTCTAAAGTCCTGCCATCACAATAAAGTTCACACATTCTAGCTTTTAAATTCAACTTACAGCTCTGGCTTATAGATTTTATGTATCTTTAATAACTTTGGTTCTTTTCTCAAAATGAAATTGAGTCACGAAGTTACAGTTTATAAAGACCTATGTTCGTCATTGTCATCGTATCAGGGAATTAGTGAGAAAGGGTAGTTTCTGTTAAGCAGATCAGATCCCAACATCCTCTAAGTAAGTGAGGAAGTGCATGGGAACACCCTTGAGCAAGGACAGGGGTGTGAAAGTGTGCAGTGGTGCTGGATAATGGCTGACCTCTGGTGGTGGTGGTGGTGGTGGTGGTGGTGGTGGTGGTGGTGGTGGTGGTTGGGTGTTTGCGCGTGCGGTCCTGAAGGTCAAGCCCAGAGCCTTCATGCTGAGCTACATCCCCATCCCGTTTTAATTTGAGACAGCCTTACTAAGTTGCTGAGATGCCCAGGCTGGTCTCCAAATCGCGATCCCCCTGCCTCAGCCCTGATTCACCAAGGAGCCTGGCTCTTCCCTCAGCTCTGACAATGAGTTATTTCCCTGGAGACATAAACTAATTCACATGCAAATGGAGGCACGGGGACTTTCCTCTGCTACCTTCTCCACATCCATTTCCTGGTGACAGTCCCTCCCACCTCGCCATCCCTGAGAACAGGTGGGACCACAGCCCTAACATCAGCGTGCCGTGGGCATGGCACATGGCCTCTCCCACCACCTCAAGGAAGATGCATCTCACTTGCCTTTGTTTCTCCATTCGAACGACCCCTAGACTTAGTTTCTCACCGAATCGTCCTTACCGTGGCTTCCTTTGGCATCTGCTCTGAGGCAAACACGAGGCTCCGTGTTTTCACACAGGTGTTGCTGCCACGGGGACAGTGAAGAGGGCCACCAAGGTTTACCGGTGAAGCAGCTTCGTGAGTTCTAGCACTTTGACCCAGGGGATTACTGTCCAGAGGCTGGGCTCCACCTTCTCCACAGTTTTGACCCCCTTTTCTCCTGTGTATGGTAACAGGTCTTGGTGTTGGCTCTTTAACTTGTTGGACACTCTGAAGATGGTACTGGAAGTGACAGGGCTGTGCTAGAGCACGCGTGTTGGCTTCATGCTGACAAGGACGTGCTGGCTCCACACGGATAAGGCCACACCACCCCATTTCTTCACTGTAGTCATGCAAGCCCAGGCCCCCACCACAGGCGCTTTGCTCCTCTTGACACCTTGCAAATTAAGTTGCTGCAGAGCAGGAGGCAGGGGGATAGACCTCTGTGCGTCTTGTCCGAGTTCACTACACATATCCAGGGAAGCAGGTGTCTCCTCAGACTGGCCCAGCATGACTTCTGGTGACTGGCTACTCAGGACTTAGACGCAGGTTCAGAACCTCAGCTGGTTCCAGGGCCAGGTGTGCACCCTCCCGCCACCCCTCCCGTTGGGCAGGTCCATGTGAACAGTTGTAGCACAGCTCTAGCCCAGCCAGGTGCTGCCCATGAGAAGGGAGGCTCAGAAGTTCCAGAACACATGTTGCGAGGGAGATCATCAAAACAATCCTTTATGTGAAAACTCCTCTGTTTTTTCCATTACCAGGGATTGAGCCCAGAGAGACTTCACACTGAGCTACACCCCCAAACCATTTGTACTTACGATTTTGATATAGTCTTTCCAAGTCACTAAATTGCTTAGGCTGAGTTCAAATTTGTAGTCTTCCTGCCTCAGATTCCCTGACTGCTGGGATGACAGGTATTATGCCAGGCTTGGAAACTCCTAATTTTTAACTGTGACTCACGCATTTGGGGTTTTAGTTTTACATATAAACACTTTGCTGATCACATAGCACATCAAAAGCCTGGGAGTGACACCAAACCTGGCAGCTCAAGACATCTGTCCCAACTATGACAAAGTTTTGAGCGGCCTCCTCTGTAGATGCTTTTGGAAGGTGGAGGTCTGGTGGTCCTCCTGAATCTCTGGGTGGAGTAGGTTATGTACATCTCCATGACATGAAGTTAATCCTATAGCTCTGTGACTCAGAAATTAATTTCTACCACCTGCAGACATTATTGGCATCACTTCTGGTGCCACCAGTGGGATTCTCTATTCCTCTTTCTCTTATCCAATCTCACCAAGGCACCTACCCATCGCTGTTTGAGTTTTCACCCTGGGTGTGGTTTCTGTATTGTACGATGGGTGATCAGAAGATACATGATGAATGGCTTCTTTTTAAAGTTACTACAGTAAAAGGTACATTATCAGGAACGTGAGATAAGCATGTTTGAAATGAGGGAGTGTGTGCTCAGTGTTTCAAGTGGTATTAGCAGTGATGGGTCTTTTCCTATAATAACATTTTAAAAACCTAAACATGGACCGTATTTTTAGCTTACTTGTCAAGCGCAAATTTCATGTGCACATTTGTTAGCAACGGCCAAGTTCCCCGTGTATGAATTATTTCTCCTGTGGATATTCTTTATTGATGAATTCATTAGTTGGTCAAACCTGTTCTTTTTTTCGGATGCCTCAGCACAACGCTGAAAACGTGATGCAGAAGTCCCTGTCGGGTGGCCCCCGTGTGCTCTATGCTCTTGTAATTTCTAAAACCTCCCTGGTCGCGTCACCTGTCCTGTCCTGGCCATCCGTGCAGAAGATGTGCAGGAGTGTGGGGAGCTCGTTGAACATTTGTGAAATGGCCTGGGTAATTTAATAAAAGTTTCACTTCCAAAAGACTTTGTGAGCACAGGCCCGTCATTACGCATTGCTCCTCTAACGAGCCTGACACGTAGAGGAGGGCAGGGACCCACGGAGAGTGCGACACAAGTCGATAACGGATTCTGTCCTGTAACCCTTGGCCGCCTCTAGACAAAGCCTGCGTGTTGTTCGTCTCGTCACCCTCGCTCACCAGGGCCACTGAGACATCGCAGGTCACGACAGCACCCGTGGTGACGGCTCTGCCCCGCAGGTTGAGCACCGCTTGCCTGGCAAGTCCTAACCTTGTGTGCTTAGCCTTTCCCCTTTCTTCTGCTCTTGGGAAACGCGCCATCTTCCTACAGCCATCGTCATGCACAAAGTTCTTCCTGAAATGTGTTTAATGCCTATATTTTAAAGATACAAGGGGAGGCTTATTGTTCTTTGAGTATGAGTTTGAAGACAGCGCAGCAAAAGAATAAAAAACTCATACCGCAAGCTGTCTCCTTGCTCTGTGAGGAAAACAAAAGATAATGCAGAATCTGACAACCCAGGCAAAGGCAGCAGCGCACGCGCAGGTTCCGCTTCCGCTTCCGCTTCCGCTTCCGCTTCCGCTTCTTCCGGGGTTACCAGGCTGCCGTGCTCGGCTTCCGTGAGTGGGCTGTTGCTGCTCCTCAGTGCTTAGTTATAACTTTGCTGGAGGTTTCCAGTTCCTTCAGAAAAGCAGGTCACGTCTTCCCAGTTGTATGGAAGACATGGCTACAGTGGGGAATAAAGCCTTCACTAGATCTTCTGGATCTCGTGTCCGCATCCTCACGTGACATACAGCAGCTTCCGCTTGGCGCCCACAGTACGGTAAAGATGACAGCAACTCGCTTGTGTTTTCTAGAGTCCTTAAAGCGCATGGAAGTCGGCTTCTTCTCTGCCTGCCCGCGGGAACCTGCAAGCTCCGAAGGCCTGCGCGTTCTCCTGAGGCGCCCAGCCCCAAGACCGTGGCGCCTCCCTGCACTGGGAAAGCGTGAACCTGCTCTTTCCTCGCTCCCGAGGAAACGGTTTTCACTTGGTGGTGGAAGGAAATTGTTTTGACACCTGGTCTTAAGCTCGGGGCTGAGCTTACAGTTTCTTTTGGCTCCCTGCTGAAGAGGCTTCCCACTCTCTTGGGAGGAGGAGTCACCGTGGGCGAGTTTCGTTCCAGCGCTACTCCACTGAAGGGCGCCAGGACATCTGGAGACTCAATATGTCCGTTCATTTAAAAGCTGACTTGTTTTGAGAAATGTTTGGTCGGCTTCTTTGCCCAGGTTCAATCAGCTGCTAAAATGGAATCGTGGTGTGGTGTGCAGGATTGTGCTGGAAAGAGCACCGGACTGCGGTTCCTGTGTGCCTCCAGCTTTCCAGAGTGAGAGAGAGAGAGAAGGAAGGGGGAGAGCGGAGGGAGGGAGGGAGGGAGGAAGAGGATGGCTCAGAGAAGCCGGACCCAGGGTGAGAAGCGGCCACATGACCAACTGCTCCATTCCTGGGTCAGCCTGGGCCGTCCTTGCTGGCAGCCTTAGACAGTGGTGATTGTGCCCCCACTCAGGATGTGTGCCGTCCCGCAGGCACTATTTGCAGGGCTGTCATCGCGACAAGTGCCCCTACAAGGAGGTAGTTCACGGGTCACTTGCTGAGGAGAGCTCCTCAGAGGAGGGACCGGGACTGCGTGACAACGTGACTTGTCCTCTGTGTCACGCCGTCCCACTCTGAGAGTGCTTGGGTCCCATGAATATTCAGGGGCCTCCACCTGACCGAGGCGCACACAGAGGATAGAGGAACTGCCAGAGACATATTAAACGAGACGTGAGAGAGCGTGTTCTTGAATATCATATTCCAAAAGAGCGAGCAGACCAGCAGGGCTGCATGGTGCAGGCCTGTCATTCCAGCACTCTGGGAGGCTGAACCAGGAGGCTGGCAAATTCCAGGCTGGGCAACTTAGGGACTTAGTGAGACTCTGTCCAAAAAAAGAAAAGAAAAGAAAGAAAAGAAAAAAGAGTTGGGATGTGGCTCCTGGGAAGCCTTGGATTTCATCTCCGTCACCATAAAGGAGGAGGTGGAGGAGAGAGAGGGGAACAGAGCAAATGAATAACAAGACTGAGTGTGAGAAATGCGGAGGGGGCATAGGAAGGGTTGGCCACAGCAGTGACAGGCGGCTCCATTAGGCAGCGCAGGAAGGGGAGAGGGTCTCTGAGAAGGTGGGTCAGTTTGTGAGCAGAACACGCCACCCTCCGAGGGAGGGGCTCTCTCCTCTCTGGTGGCAGGAACCCGGCAGGTTTGATTCGCCAGGGTGGGGACAGAGCCGCCTTGAGGGGGGCTGGAGCCAGGCGGGGCCTCATTCCTAAAGGCAGGTGTCAGAGCTTCTCAGGTTTTGTTTCCTTGGCTTTTATTTTACTTTTTAAATTATACATAACAGTTGTACATATGTATGGGGTTCAATAGGGCATTTTGATGCAGGGATGCGTGGTTTAATATTTAAATTCAGGTACGGTTGTGTATCCATTGCCTCAGACACAGGTCAGCTCTTTCTGGCAGAATGTTCTGAATCCTCTCCTCGGGCTGTGTGGAAACAGTCCCCACATAATTGTTAATCACAGTCACCCTGCTGGGTTATACAGATCCAAGATCTATCCTCCCTTTTAAATTTTTTAAGTTTATTTGTTGGTTTCTTTTAGTAGTGCTGGAGATTGAGCCCAGGCCTTTGCGTTGAACTCCTCCCTCAGCTAGTGTCGTAGTTTTGATTTTGGGTCAGAGTCTCTTTAAGTTTCCCAGGCTAGGCTTGAACTTGCGATCCTCCTGCCTCAGTCTCCCGCAGTGCTGGAATGACTGGCCCGTGCTGCGTGCCCAGCTTATCCCCGCTGCCCTACGGGCAGGTTGTGCCTGCCGACCCATCATCTAGAAGCTACGGGTCCCATGTGTATGGGTGGAATGTATCACATAGGAAAGAAATACAGTCTAAGTCTGGAAAGATCATGTGGTGTCCGGGGGAAGGACTGAGGGACAGCAGGACTGGCATCCTGGGGTCTGACTGGCACAGGTTCTGGAAGCCACTGCAGCACCCCAGGATAGCAGTGGCTTGGACTAGGATAGCACAGAGAATAGGTTGAAGTGGATGGACTTGAAATCTGTTTGAGAAAACACGGGATCAGTTGTACGTTGTTACAGGTCATTTAGCCGAAAAAAGCAAGGTGGAAGAATTAACTCCCATCATTATGCTCGACTCACTGAAAAACCAGTGCTGGTGTGAGGTGGAAAGTCCAGGAGGAGTCGTTGCAGGCAGGGGAAGGTCGCAAGGTGCTGAGAACAGTAGCTCCTCCCCTGACTGTGCCGGTGGAATCCGCCCACCAGGGTGAGCGCCGGATCCCCGTGACTTGGGTGTTTTGCAAGGTAGTGTCGGTGTGAAGATGGCCGTGAGCGCTAGGGTCTGCATGGTGCCTTGGAAAAAGAGCTTGCCAGAGCCCTGATCATAAAGGAGGCTCGAGGAGATCAGATCTAACGGAGGAATAATAATTACTTAACTAAATATGAATTGGAAGCCAATAAAAGAGTCAGCGCCGAATGGTATGGAAAGTAAGCAGGGCAAAGACGTGGGAACCGGGTATGTACTCAGCGTGCAGTGAGGAGAGGTGTGGGCTTTGGAACCACACGGACTTGGCCTCTGACCGAGGCCGCTGTCTCCTCTCCGAGCCTCACTTTCTCTGTGTCCAGTATGGAAAGAAATATGGTGTTTTCCTTGCTGTGAGGACCGAGGTTTGGATGAAGGAACAGAGCAGCGAGCACTCCTGGGTCGTCTCTCGCAGTGACTTTTCCCTCCTGTGTTTCTCCTTGAGTCACTAGCAACTGCAACGTGGCGTTGTTATATATGATGGGTGTGCAAGTGCGTGTCCCAGTGTGCGTCCAGGTTTGTGTGCTCACACACCTCTACAGTGGTTGAAGTTTATACTGGAAGCTCAGAGCACAATTCCCTGCTCTCTTCCTGCGCCTGTTCCATCTCTGGTGTGTTTAACTATTATCCAGTGAGTCTGATAGTTACTGTTCTAAGCCTAAACAATATGATAGACAAGAATTTCTTGACTTAATCAACTTAACACATGTATTGATTTCTACTGCAGAAAGATGAGCGCGTTCCCGTAACTCCATTGCCCAGCCTAAGGCTTTCAGTGTTTCGTTTATATTCACTTAAACAGAAGACTTGGGCCTTCTTTCTCGTTCCATCCACTTTCGAGAGACTCTCAGGAACCCTTGTGCGACCTCTGGAGAGATTATGTCAACTTGCGGCAATCGGGAACCACGTCTGGGCTAGGGTTTAGGAACCACGCCTAGATTAGGAAAGTTAGGAACCAGTCTGGATTAGAGTTTAAGTGATTTATGGGCCAGCCAATGAGGGGAGAGCACCCAGCCAATGTGGGTGGGAACTCGAACTGTATATGCGAGCCGCACAAATAGACCCTTTTTGCTATAATTCCTGTAAATTCTGCCTTTTGTAAGACCCCAAACTAACACACCTTGTGTATGCCATGTGCTTTGCTTCTCCTCCCCTCTTTCTGGCAGGTATTAAAAACCAAAAGACAATACAAATTTCTTATTCGGCAGTGTGAGTGTCTGTCACTTTTAAGCTGAGTGTCGGTGGCTTGACTTTGTGTCTTCTTGCTGAATTGACCTGTGCTCTGCCTTTGTCCTGGAGATGCTTCTCTGGCCGGCCAACGCTTGTTTCGGTCTCCAGGGCGCCAGGCCCCAGTGGTTGAGAATTGTGCCATGTCCCATCTGTGTCTGTGCTGGGCTGTGTCCTCATAGGAGGAAGAGGGTGGGCTCTGGGCGGATCCCAAGGGCGCTTGTCCCAACCTGATGCTGACCAGAGTCCGTGGGGTCGTGTCTGAGCTGCAGCTTCTTCATCTCACGGATGGGATGGAAATTCTCCACATACGCAGTGCAGCCACAGGACACAGCACAGCTGCTGATGCAGGACACGCTCAGCATCTGTGCTACTTGTGTGTGTGTGTGTGTGTGTGTGTGTGTGTGTGTGTGTGTGTTCCAAGCAGTGCACATGCACATTTGCGGCAGTACTGGGGATTGAACCCAGGGCCTTGGAACCTGGCTACATCCTCCTTCTTTGCTTTTGGTTTTGAGGTGGGGTCTGGCTGTGTTGCCAAGTTGCTCAGCCTGGGTGGGAACTTGCAGTCCTCCTGCCTCAGCCTCCCAAGTCCCAGGATTACAGGCCCCGGCCACTAGACCCAGCGTTGTTATAATACTGTACGGAGATTTTTAATTATAGCTTTGTCTAAGGAAGGAAAGGACATTTTCCTGATCCCCCCTGCCACTAGCATCATCCTGCTCCTTAGTCATTCTGAGACTTACACTCTACTCTTTTCCACCGACATCTTGAAAACATTCTTTAAATTTGTAATTCTAATGTGGACGCCTGCTGTGTGCATGTGCTTAGCCACTGTTTCTCTGCCCTCCTCCTAACCACAGATTCAGTTCTTTATGGGTGTTTGTTTTCATTTTGTTTAGCACAAGGTCTCTCTCTGTAGCTCAGGTGGTCTTGAACTCACCGTGCAGCTCAGGTTGACCTTAAACTCCTAGTCACCATCCTGCCTCAGCTCCCCAGCGCTGGCATTACAGGTGTGCAGCGCTTGGCTTATGTGGTGCTGGAGAATCAAACACAGCAGCTCCTACCTGCTGGGCAAGAGCTGTAGCCTCTGAGCTATGCCCCCAACCTCAGACTCTCCTCTTCTACAGCTGTTTGGCCCTTGGCACTTTGTTCGTCTCCCTGGGGTCTCAAGTCACCAGCAGAGGCTGCCAGCGGTCCTCGGTGGCCCCGCACTGTGTTGGAATCTCGCGCTCACTGACACGCACACACACACACACACACACACACACACCCCGCATGTCCTCATTACTGCTCAGTGATTCACTCTTCATCTTCCTCTGGGCTTCTGCCATGCCAGTGCCGTGTTTCCCGGTGTAGAGGTGGAAATCCAGAGGCAAACCAGAAACATCCCCACGTCACCTGGGGAAGGTCAGAGCATCTGCCAAAGAGCTCAGTGTCCCGCTTGTGCTTTGGAGTTCAGAGTCTTTGTCAGAGTGGACAGCCGGGACTCTGGTGGCTCTGAGCAAACTGACAGAGGACAGGGTACTGCGGGACCAGGGAGGCGGGCACACTGTAGAGAGGACAGCGCCGTGGGAGCAGGGGCGTCAGCAGTGGACAGGGCCGTGCGCCTCTTGCTAAGAAGGGATTCCTAAAAGAACAGGCTGAAGTGGAGCTGAGGAAGGGGCAACACCAAGAAAGAACCAGAGGAATTCTAGTTGCCAATCCTGGCTTTTGTGAAGAAGGCAGCTGCGATCACGTATTTTCCCAGAGAACAAAGCTTTGTCATAGCATCCTTGTCCCGACTGGACTGACAAATTAACACTTACTGAAGGTGGCCCACACCTCTGCGCCGCATGGGGATGGCAGCTGCCCAGAGCAGGCACAGAGGGCGGTCTGGCTGGACTTCCCACCCCACAGGGTCTGTCTCGGGTCCTCTGCGCTCTCCTAAGGAAAGACAAGCAAGTGGATTTATATACGCAGATATACCGGCATCTTGTAAACACATCTGTTCCTCAACTTGCTCAAAGTGAATTTTTTAATGAAATGCAAGATCTGTGAGCAAAGCATGAGTGAGAGAGACAAGAAAGGAGGGACAGAGGGAGAGAGAGAGAGGGGGGAGGACAGAGAGTTCTACAAGTATTTGTGGCATATGCTGCTATGAGCACTTCATAGAATGAAAGTGCCCGCATCATATCCACGTTCAAGTGGCAAAAGTTTATGTTGTACATGCACACGGCCCGCCAGCTGCATTAGGTATGACTTATACACATGTGTGTCCCCATGGCTTGCTCTTCTGTCTACCCCACAGTGTCATGTGTGAGCATTTGCTCACCCCCCAGAAAACATCTACGGACCCAAAGCTATTGACAGAAGTTCAGACTGTAGAGTCAGTTGCAGAGGTACATGTAGCTTGGAAGGTCAACTCGCAGGCTCAAAAAGTGTCTACCTCGGGGCAATACCTCTCCCTCCCCTTAGGACTAGGTTCCCACTAAGTAAACATGGGGTCATGAGTGTGTCTATATTGGGGCTCCTTTTTATGCAAATGGACTGAGTGACTGGGCAGAGGGTTTGGTGCACGGCACAGGGTCACCAGGTGTCGGCTGTGAGGAAGCGCAGATGAATGAGATGCGCTCCTGTGGTGACCTCGGCAACTGTTTACCCTGTCGACCTTACATTGTACAGTGTGTACACAGTACGGTGTGTACGGTGTGTGTAAAGCTCCCATTCACAGCGTGTTTGTGGATACTTGTGAACCTGCGTGAATAGTCTCTGGGAAGTGTAGTCATCCAGCCCTTGTGGATGCAGATGCATACCTTTGCAGTAGTATGTGTATACATAGGAAATTTATATACATTCAATGAGTATTAATTGAGAAATGTTTGGAACCAGCCCCCAGGTCGTTTTCTGAATGGTCAAAATGAATAAGCTCTCAGCATCGCCCTCACCTAGCACTCGGGCTGTATTCAGGGAGAGAGCTGCACAGAGAAATTGTTACCATTCTGCCTAGAATGCAGCAGGGCAGCACGAGGGAGAACCCTGAGAAAGTCGATTACTTCTGCCCTGGAGGCGGGAGGGGAGGATTCACAGGTCTGGAGACCATTGAAATGGGCCCGGAAGGGTGCAAAGGGCTCATTAGAGATGGAGGAACTGGAGGAGGCAGAAGGCAACAGAGGCGTGGAAACAGACCCGCCCAGAGGGGCAGAGGATTTGGGCTTCCAAGGGGCACCTCCGGCACCTTTTGAAGGTTGAACTTTACAGGCAATGAAGAGGGAATTGAAGAGGTTTAATTAGCTGGATGCGTCCGGACCGCAGCAGGCTGTTGGTACAAGAGGCAGGGGCCACAGGAAACCTGGGAGGCGCGGGTCCTAGAGGACGTAGCGCGAGTTACATCGACATATTCCTTTACACTGTGCAAAACGCGTTCGCTGCTCCAGCTTCCTCTACGCAGCCCTGTGTCGCAGGCCCAGGCCCATCACGCTGTCACCTCTTGAGGCTGTTGCTCGCCATCTGATGTCCTTGTGCTTTTGAAGGGGTTGGAAACGGAACCTGTATAACTACCATGTAGGCTGAATGAGAAAACAATGGTTTTGCCAACAGCAGGAGGGGTGAGGACCCAGGGAGTGCCCTACCCATATCCCTGACCATCACCCCATCGGGTCCTTACGGTGCTGTGGGCAATGACTGAGCACAGAGACAGGAAGGAAGAGATGGGATAACGCGGCTCTGTCTGACCCTGCCTCCGGGGACAAGGCCGCTGTCCACACTTGAGTGAATTCCCACGGGCATACTTTCCATGTCATACTTAATTTCAGGCCTTCAGAAAAGTACTTAAAATGTGTCACAGAAAGGGGGCAGTCAGAGGTCGAATCCAGGTCCTCTGTTGGTAAGTGCCTCTCCGCCTTGGACAAGGCCCTTCACACGGGGGATCCTGCCTATCTGTTAAGCGCGTTGTTTAAATGGAGACGACTGCCAGACTTAGCAGGACAGGTAACAGGACACAGGCAATTTCAAGTAAACACCACATGGTGCCTTAAATATGCTTCATGGCAATT
The DNA here is from genome assembly GCA_004027205.1 of Ctenodactylus gundi. Classification (NCBI taxonomy): domain Eukaryota; kingdom Metazoa; phylum Chordata; class Mammalia; order Rodentia; family Ctenodactylidae; genus Ctenodactylus; species Ctenodactylus gundi. The sequence continues at coordinate 207,688 of PVKB01000329.1, forward strand.
CTGTGGCCTTTCCTTCTGTTACGGTTTAGATCCCAAATGTTCCCCTCCCCAGGTTCCCCTGGGCTTGAAGGTGGTTGGGTAATGCAGATGTGCTCGACGGTTGCCTCGTTCGTGGACAAGATTGTGTGCTGTCGGGAGCTGAGACCTGGGCGGAGGTGGGTCAGGGGCTGTGCCTGGAAGGGCATATTTTTGTCTCGGCCACCCGCTTGTCTCTGTGCTTCCTGACCTCCACGGGGTGAGCAGCTGTCCTCTGTCCAACTCCTGCACCCCAGCACAGTCCCCCTGCCCTGTTGTTTCTGTCTTGAAGCCCTCAGCTTCTAGACTGAAACCTCAAGACAGATGTTTCCTCTTGTAAGGTGCAGGTGTTGGGGTGGGATGTCCAGTGACAGGAAGGGACCGGAAACACCCACCCATGTCTGAGCTTCCCCTTCCTCCATTTTAGACCCATCTTAATCTCATCAAGCCTCCGACTTGAGCTCCCGTGATGACATTTGGGAAGTTTCCTATTCTTCTGTAGACTCTGCGTCTCCCTTGGATTCTGATGAAGTAGCTTCACCTGGTTTTTGGAATGTCCCTCACATTGTTACCACTAAATGAGAATGATATCAGTGACAGCTGAGTTACTGTGAGTGGATTTTTTGAGTGTATCAGCTTGAATGATATAAAATCACCATTGTTTACAGGTTGCATAATAGCAAGTGCTAAGTGATGGGTTGCCATGGTTACCAAGAACAAGACTGCTGTCCTCTTACATTCTACCACAATCTGAATCCATCCCTTGCCTCGGCCTCAGGACAGCCCCTAACCAGTTGGCAGTGACCCCCCCACCTTGTACAGGCTCAGTCTCCATGCCCCCTCCCAGCTTCCTCACCAAAAACCACCAGATAGCCTGCCTAAATCTCAGGCTGCCTCAACCACCCATGGCCAAATTTATTTCTGAGGTCACATTATAAAAATCAAAGGACTCTGATCCATTGCTGTCACAGTCAGCTTTCCATTACTGTTGGAAAACACCCAAGGTAGTCAGCTTTAATAGAGGAAGGGTTTGCTCTGTCCTGCGGTTCTGGGGTTTCAGTTCATGAGCAGGAAGTCCTCTTGCCCTGAGCCAGTGTTGAGGCAGCACTTATGGGGAGGAGCTTGTTGTGCAGCCCAGCAGCTGAGCTGATGGCAAGTGTAGGCAGCAAGGAAAAAGAGCCTGAACTCCCACAGGCCCTCCAAGGACGCGTCCCCAGTGACCTGGACCCTCCTGCTTGACCCCACCTCCATGAAAGCTTTACCCTCTCCCAGTATCCCTAGGGGTTGAGGGCTGAACCTTTAACCATGGGCCTTCAGGGAACATTCTAGTCCTAGCCTATTGCAGCCTCTGACTAGGAATGTGACCTGGGGAGTCATCACCTCACCCCTTGCCGTAGGGGTCTTTCTCCCTCTGCTCACATTCTAGTCTCACCTGACATATTTTATACCCCTTCCCTGTCCCGTGGGCCACCAAGTTAAATCCCTTCACCCCTGAAGACCAAGCTGAAGAGTTCCCGCCACACACTGTTGTTCTAATTCAAGCAAAACCCTTAAATATTAATCGTGTTCCAGACAATGAAGATAAATCTCAGGCGCACCCGGCCCGTAGTGTGTGGTGGGACATCAGTGCATGTCTGCTGGCTGTCCTCGTGTTTTGATTCCCCGTAGCCACAATATCCTCCTAACATGTAACCCCAGCTAGGTCCCAAACCGTCAGCTGAACAAATAAGTCTTCATGGAAGCCACATACTCTCCCCAGGAACTCACAGCTACTGATAAAATCAAGATTCCAGCCACCCAACAGAACCTGTGTCTTCTCAAAGGAATCTTCACCTTCAACATGAGCCACCATGAGTTCTATAAAAATAGTTTCATAACTTGCTCTTTATATGCATTATTTTTATTTCTTAAATTAGAAGTTCCTAGAGGCTAAAGATTATGTCTGACTGAATTCACCATTGTGTCTTGCTTCACAAAGATTAGCGTTAATAAGAACTTCACTACCAAATAGCTACAAATGTCAACACGGGGCCATTGACTAGTGACCGTTTTCTTGCTTCTATAAAATAAAACCTAAAGAAGGAGAAAACAAATGATGCTTTTAATTTTTCATTGTGATTGTATCATCAGCAAAGGACCTGAGAACTAAAGTCACGTAGCCACTCTGTAAGGCACCGAGGAATTGAGCCAGACCAGACTGGCTGTTTCCAGTCAGCCTGACTGCCCTGCTCATGAGATCCTCACTGAGCATCTCCTTACAACCCCCACGTGGCCCTTAGAGTCAAGTCAGACAGAAGAGAAATTGCCCCTTCAGTATGCCCATGGAGCGTTGGGAATAGGCCATGGAACAGTTGTCCAATTATAAGAACAACCAGTCGTTTTTCCAACATTAATTTCTGTAAACATGACCGAGCCTGGTCCCTCCCCTCCCACAGCACAGAGTTTGGTGGAAAGGACAAGTAGGAGATGTGAACAGAGCCAAAAGGGAAGCAGTAGACACACCCCAGCCGCTCTGTGCCCGGGGAGGTGAGGGCGGGAGCAGAGCTTGGAAAACGAGAGAGGAAGGGGCTGCGTATGATTTCAGGGGGAGGGAGGATATCACACTAAAGGGGGGAAAGGAATATTTTTAAATAGCTTGCACGAGGAGAAGGTGAGGTAGGCAGCGCACCTTGCTCGCCTGGTAAGCAGGCTAGACCTTGAGGGAAGGTAGCTACAGAGTTGTGGCTGGAATCTAACCCTACAGAGCCAATGTAACCGTAGCAGAACCACCTCCGTCTACCCAGACGCACTCCGTCTACCCAGACGCACTCCGTGCCGGCCATTTTCCCCCAAAGGTATCCGTGTTACTAGTGTGCATGTGTGACGCACGATGATTCGTTCCACTTGAGGAATCGCTGCATTTGCATACAGCATCTCGATGACTTTTCATCCCCTTCTTTTCTTCCCACACTCTCACCTCCTCTTTCTCTCTGCACAGGAATCAATCTCCCTGTTTTCCACCATGACTCCTACAAATATCTCAAATTTATCTTTTTTGTTTATCGCCAGAGCATAAAAAATGCATTCGGATATATGTATCTCCACACATGTGGTATCTTAGTTACTCTTCGATGCTGGAACACAATCTCCAGCACCCGGCGCTTAGAGGAGGAAGGGTTGTTTTAGCTCACAGTCTCAGGAGGCTTCAGTCCACTCATGGGCAGCTGTTGTGGGTGGAAGGGCCTGCCCGAGACCTCATTGGAGAGCTGCTGTCCATCCCAAGATGGACAGGGAGCCAGGAGCAAGGAAGGGCGGGGCTAGCACATGTCCTTCCAGGTCATGTTCCAGCGACCTGCCCCTACCAGGTCAAGCCCCAGTGACCCACACCTTCTAACCAGCTCCCTCCCCTCTTTATAGCACAGGAAATCGATGGATTAACCCCGTGATTGAGTCACTTTTCAAACAAGAGGCTTCGGGGGTGCACTCCAGGTCTAAATCATAACATAAGTATATTTTAAAAATCTCAAAACGTCAGGACTTGCTGGTCCCAAGTGTAAGATTTTATTACAAATTTAAGTGAAATCAACAACCAAGCTTCATGTTCACAGCTCCTTGGGGTTCCCAGCACCCCCTGAAGAGGCCTCTATGCTCTCCTTTCTCACGGAGCAACCTTCCTGACCTGAGGGTCCCTCAGGACAATAGCAGTGACTCACAATGCCACCATCACAACTACTCCCCTCTAAACACCCTACCCGATGATATTCCCAAAATTAATTATCCTGTCGCAACTGTGTCCGTTTCAGAATGATAGCAATACAATAAAAAAGTCAAAATAACCACCAGACAAGCAAACAAAAAGCAGCCTCGCAGGAGTACGATGTCGGTTTCGCAGAGACCCTGGGGAAATCTGTGAATTTTTTTCTTTTCTCTTTACACAATCAATGCTTCTTTTAGTTGGAGAGGGGCTCCGACTCATCACACCGCCGAGATGGCCCCTTTGAAATCCTCAGGGTGGTAATTTAAGTGAAATAGAAATGGAGAGAAGGAAAAGGTCGCGTCCTTGGAAATCTCGTGGTAAAGGATTTTCCCAGCTGCTTAAGAAGAAGGCGCAGAGGGGGTCAGCCCTGCAATTAAAGTCGCAGTCCCGTGGCTCGTTCTGAGTCCTAGCTCCACTCCCCCTGGTTTCCCTGCCGCAGTAACGGTGATGGATTCCTCCAACAACCCTGCCCTTGAGAGAGGACTGACGGGCCTGAAGCACCGCTGGCCTCCAAGGGAAGTCCGGCCTCCTTGTTTCTGTCTTGCGGATTCAGGTCTGTAATGAGTCACAGATTGCTTTCTGGTTTCCTTAAGTTTCCTCTGGTTCCTTTAGGCCGAGGGTCGCCCATCCCTAGGCCAAGGACTGCTGCTGCTCTGTGACCTGTTAAGAACCACGGTGCACTGCAGGCGGCGAGCGGTGGGCCAGCACCCGCGTGTGCAGCTTCTTCTGCACTTCCAGAGCCTTCCCTTGGCTTGCCTGACCACCCGAGCTCTGCCCCTGTGGATTGCTGCGGCATCAGATCCTCAGGGGAGCGTGGATCCTGCTGTGAAGTGCACGTGGGAGGGGCGTAGCTGGGCGCTCCTCGCGAGAATCTAGTGCCGGGTGACCTGCCGTGGAGTGTTAGTGGTGAGGTGACCAAGCTAGACGCGCAGGGCACGATCGGTGTAAATGGGCTCGCCTGCCCCCAAAACTGGTGGCGACGGTGGTGGCCGCCACCAACTTGGGGTCCTCTGCTTTACAGTCTCTGCTAAGGGGCAACGGGGGTGGAAGAGCGCCAAGGGCTCCAGTCAGACGGCTCCGGGCGAATCGTCTCCTGCCAGCTGCCGTGCCCACCTTTAGGCCTGCCAGCTCTGCCACGGCGAGGCGGGCAGCGTGCTCCTGAGTTCCCCACGGGGTGTTTAATCAGCACAGGATGGCCCTGCCGGCTCAGACGCTGCTTCCCTGCTTCCTCCGGACCCCTCTGCCCTTTCCCTGCCTCCTCACCGGTCCGCAGGCTCAGAGAAGTACAGCTGACCGCAAGGATAATACGGAGTGGTCAGTGTGAGCGATGAAACAAACAAGGCAAGCTCCTGACCCTCAGGGACCTCTCCGAGCAGGAAGGGGGCGAGCCCCTCCCGCAGGAAGCGTGACCCTGGCGAGGGGACTGAGAGTGGTGGCAGCAGGACAGGCGGGCAGTGCCCTTGAGGTGCAAGGCGGAATCAGAGGTCAGCCGGGGTCGCATGCGGGCCTATTCCGAGCCACCGCCCTTGGTCGGCAATGCCAAACGCCTGACATCTCCAATTTCAGGATTTTCCATAGCTCAAGTGGTAGCAGAACCCGAAATGAACCTACATCCCAGAGGCCTTGGGAGCCCCACTGAGTGAGTAGACACTGGGCTCAGGGATCCTCGTGTTTCAGTAACAAGATGTTGTCTCTGAACACCGTATCGTATAGAACTGCATTGGTTTATCTCTTTCCCCCATTTTATTGATATGTATCAGTGCGAGATTTAAGGCTTACATTGATCTTGAGCATTTTGTGCACGTACATATCTCGTCAAGGTAGCAAGGCCTTCCCCACTCTCCCCCTACCCACCCCTTAATCCCCCCCAGCCCCACTCCCCTGGTTCACTTTGTTTTTCGTTTTAAGTTCCATAGGAGTTGTGATCTGGGACTCTCATATCAGAGAGACCATTCAATGTTTCACCTTCTGCTTCTGACTCACTTCACTAAGCATGATGTTCTCAAGCTTCTTCCATTTGCCTGCAAAAGCCTCCACGCTGTTGGACTTCATAGATGCACAGTATTCCATTGTGTATCCACTGGTCTGTTGATGTGTATTTTGGTGGTTTACCTTTATAAATCACCCACCACATCTAACCACATAGATTTTTAGATACAGAATTTATTGGAGCTCTTTATTATAGGCAGGACAAGTGGTACCAAGGACCGTAGCCAGTCATGGTGGCTTGGTAGCACAGGCCTGTAATTCTAACCCTCTGGTAGGCTGAGACAGGAAGGAGGAAGGTGAGTTTGAGCCCAGTCTGGACACCTTAGCAATGCAGTGGGATCCTGCCTTAAAATTAAACATGAATGAGCCATGGCTGTAGCTCAGCGTGAAGTATGGAGACCCTGCGTTCAGCCCCCGTGCCACATGCACTTAAAAAATTCAGTCTTAATATAACAAAGTGTGGATTACATTAAGAGAATATCAAATTGTCCCATGTTGCTGGAAAGTTTAGTGAGTGGAAGAACAAGATGGCGAATCTCATGACAGGACCGGCACCGGTCTGATGAGTGGGGCCTCGGGCCCCAGCGCTGAGGGGGAGAGCACCGCCTGGGCACTCTGAGCGCCCGCAACACAGCAGTGGCCTTCCTTGCTGAGTCCCAGCTCTTCCAGCACAGGGGCTGTGCCCAGTGCTCTAGCCAGTAGTGCCAAGGCGGGAGGATAGTGGAGGCTTGGAGTAGCTCAGCACCGTACTCCAGCCCTGGCACCCCTAAGTGTCAGGCACTGGAAACAGGTCAGGCAGGATGCTGGTCCCCTTACGTGGTCCCTCTGTTTCTTAGGAGCACGCAGGAAGGTTGCTGGCCTTGCCTGTGGGCTGGCAGAGTCACGGGAGGCTTGTCCTGGGCCGATGTCACAGGATGATGGTGATGCACTGTGGAAAAGAAGAGAGCCCAGTTTCCAGGTTGGACTGGCTCTTCCCTGTGGACAGTGTCCTCCAGAGGTCTGCCTGCTGGACCTGCTTCTGTCTTGGCCACTTCCGGGGGTAGGGGGTGACCTCGGGTCCACTTCCTGTTTTCCATCTTGTCTCACTCCTGAAGCAAAAGTATTAACAGCCCCTACTTTCTCATGAAGACCTAAACTGTCCCAGGGCCAGGTCCCAGGGCAGCGCTTGGCACGTGCAGTGTGCCGAGGGCAAAGTCCTGGCTCGTGTCGGGTGTGTGAGTTGCTTCTTCTCCCTCCCATTCGGCTGCAACTGTAGACCGCGCAGTTAGGTTCACGAGTTTGACGCCCGCTTCCTCCTCCTTCGTGGGCTCTGTGACACGGGACCTGGTTTGGTGAGCACAGTCCCTGATGCAGGTGTGTCAGCCCACGCTAGTTCTCCAGAGCACACGCTGGAGGATGGAGCCGCGGGGCTTGGCTGCTACAGGTGCACAGTGCGCGTCCCGCGCTCTTGGCAGACGAGCTGTGAAGAGTCCTCTCCTCCTTCATCACCCTGGTTTTAGTCTCCTTTGCTCTTGAAACCAGGGACATGGAAGGACTTTCATTTGAAATGAAGGACTCACGTGTTCCTTGGAGGTGTCTGCTTCGGAGCTGAGATCTAGCATTGACTTAACAAAAAAAAAAAAAAAAAAAAAGTTTCCTACCGTAGACGCCCAAGGCCAATCGCGTCACGTAGGTCCTTGGATGAGGATTCTGTCCCACGGGTCACCATCCGACAGTCGAGTCCAGCTTCCCCCGCCCACGCGGGATCCAGCCTCCCACCCACATTCGCGGCCTCCGCCTGCCCAGGGAGAGCTTCCTGGAGGAAGAAAGCGAAGGAGCCTTGGCAGAGAACTCGGCCGGCCGGCAGTGCCCAGGCTGATTTCCTGGAGGCCGGCTCGGCCCTAGGAGCCTCCCAGGAAGCCGCCCCTGGCTGGGTGGCTTTTTCCTATTCCACTTTTCTTTCTCTTCTTGTTTTAGTGGTTGTGGGGATGGAACCCAGGGCTTTCACACCGAGCTCTCTCCATCCACAGCCCATTTACATTTTGGTTCTGATTTTGAGACAGGATCTCACCAAGTTGCTATGTTGTGCAGCCTGGGCTGAAACTTGCAATCCTCCTGCCTCAGCCTCCCAGAGTATTGAGATTTTTAATGCCTTTTTCCCTTCTTTTACCTGTCCCACTTTCATCTATAAAGGCCTTTAAAGTGCAGCTCATAAACAGCTAAAGTGGGTCGTGTCTGTCTCGGGGATTCTGCGTTCTCCCTTCCGAGCAGCGTTCCCCAGTTGGGCAGGGGCTGGGTCTTGCCATCAGGACCCAAAGCGGGATTCCAGAGGCCCTGGGATAGAAGTGTGTCGGTCCCTGCAACGCTCCTCGCTCCGTGGGCAGCTTCTGCACTGGAGCCAGAGGCGGCAGCTGACCCCACGTCCCCAGGGTTCCTCAGTCCTCACCCTCCTCTGCTCCCATGGACTTTCTTGTGGTGAGATCTCTGTTCTCTTTTAGAGGAATATTTTTTACTTTTCCTTCCTTCCTCCCTCCCTCTTCCGTTGTCTGCTGCTCTGGTACCAGGGATAGAGTCCAAGATCTTCACCCTGAGCTACATCCCCAGCCTGTCTTAGTTCTGATTTCGAGGCAAGGTCTCACTAAGTTCCTGAATTGCCCACGTTGCCATCCTCTGCCTCAGGCTGCCAAGTGCCAGGATGAAGACGCTTCCACAGCCCATATTCTTTCTTCCCTGTCTCTCTGGGAAGACTCTCCCCGGTCCTCACCAGAGCTTTCTTTCAGAAATGCCGGTCTGCATATGCTTGGTAAGCCTTCCGCCTTCCAAGTAGCCCCAGTACAAGTGTTCTAGCGTGTCAGAGAAGGTCCTCCACTTTGGGAACCTACCACGTTTCCCAGCATTCCCCCTGCCCCAGGCTTGCTTCTAGTGGCAGTACAGGGCGGGCTCTCCCGAACTCCTGTGTTCCCCTGCCGTGCTCCTCACCCAGCCCCGCTGCCTTCAGTGTGACTTCATTTGGGTGAGCCATCATGCTCACGTGGTCTTTTATCTGTTTGCCCCTTTGACTCTCCAGCCCCAGTCTCGTGAGATGTGGGGTTTATGCATGGCTCCCATGAGCTAGATGATGGTGTCTGCAGCGGCTGAGGCCCGCCTGGAGTCCGGAGTCACAGATGCACCAGGAAAGCAGGACCGCCCATCTGGCCTAGACTCACAGACACTTGCCACAGGTGTCTGCCGCTGGTGTAGAAGGGCTCTGACGGACACCGTGAACTCTTGTCCATGGAGAGTCTCAGCCCCAGGGAGTCTAGCAGAGGATCGGTCCTACAGCCGCTTCATCCCTTCCAGACAGTAGAAACAGCCTCTGAGGGCCAAGGCTCAGCAGTGGCCAAGCTTCCTGTTGTCCCTGTCTGTCGATGACTAGCCCGGAAGGTCAGCCAGAGCAGGGCTGTGGAAGTATGGTCTGCCCCTGGACAGATGGGCTGCGATGTCCTCTTGCAAAGGACACGGCTGTGGGGAGGGGTGGGGAACACAGGACATTTTTGGAGTTAGTCTCTCATGCCTCTTGAGTAAACCAAGACACAGTTGAACCGTGTCAAGCTTTTGCCCTGACCGTGTAGGACAGTACTGGGCACGGAACCAGGAACTACTTATTAATATTGTCATTTTGTCTGAGTTACAGTAGCTGTTAGAATTTGATTTGTAATTACTGAAAATCCCTCAACAACAGAGGAAATATTTGCAGGGATGCTAATAGTAAGTTAATTGTTTTATAGAAAAGAAGTCGAGTGAGCGAAGATGTTGTCAGTGACCGTAAAGCCATACGCCGGCCAGTGCTTCAGGGATGACACACCTAAGTGGAAGGCACTTGGATTACTCTTTGGCACATGAACCAGGAGAGAATCTGCAAGTTGATGGCAAGTTCAGGGTGAGCAGGCAGCCCCTGGGAGACCCAGCACTGATAGAGGCACATCTGTTTTCTTTGCTCTAACCACTGTGGCTTCTCACCCATGCTTCTTGGTACTTAAGAGGCCATTTTGAATGAGTTACGTCTAACCATCCCTGACATGTCAGTCATTAACTCAGTGCAGAAGGATTTTCTGGGAAGGAAAGAGATTTAGTTTACATGAAAATCATCCCCAGTGTAGCCATCCTTACAAGGACAAACTTGTTTTTTTGAGCCGTAGGTCCTGCTTACGTTTTCAGGGAATCTCCCATGGTCCCTCCAGCTGGCCAGATTCTTCAAAGCTGCCAATCAGAAGCCAAAGGGTCCAGTCCTTGACCCAACCCCGTCCTGGAAGGTGAGAGGAGAAACAGAAGTTCTTACTCTTCCCACTTTCGCCTCTTTGTTTGTGGAAAGAGCCGAAAGTATTTCCAGTCAAACATGGCCGCCGACCATCTGGCTGAGTTGGACATTCACTTAGTAATCTTCTTATCAGACAAACAGCTGCAAGCTTAGATAAGTCCCTTGTGTAAGAAGCCGGTGTCAACGTGCTTCCAGATAATGGCAGCGGGGAAAATATCTTAGAAAGGAAGGATCTTGTCAGGAGGAATTAATTTGGGAGTCTGGCTGCCAGGCAGTGGACCCTAGAGACTGGGGAGCTCACTGCCTGTGGTACCCGCAGGCACCTTGGAGGACGCCTGTGGGCCACTGACCAGGGTCTGTTGGTCCAGCATGGCTGTTTCAAAGCGTCTCCTGTCCAGGAGCTTGGTTCAGCCTCTCGACAGTGACACGACTGCATTTTGCTTTGTGTGTTAGATGTGTGACTGCAAACTTGTCTAAAAATTGATTTTTTTTTCCCCTTTTGTAAATGGAAACCTAATTGAAATACACTAGGGGGGAATTGGTTAGTTCAAGAAATCCTTGTGTAGTGTGAAAATTACCTTTTCTCTTGAGCCCGAGCGCTCCTTAATGTATCTTTTCTGTGAATTTACATTTCTGGGCTTTTGTTTTCCCTCACTGTGCTCATCGGCGTTCCTCAGGGCACTCGGGAAACGCGGGGACATCAATTTAGCGATAAGTCTTTGCTGACTGCCGTCCACCCTCCAAACCAAGGGAGAGCTCTGCAGGTTAGACATCACACTTCTCATTGAGGCGAGGACGAGGGTCTTTCTGTAAACTAAAGGGGGGCTAGTGAGAGTCAGAGCCCCTGTGTGCCTTCCGCACTGTTGATAGCTCCCATGGGGTAGGAAGGCATGGCCAAGGTAGACCAGTTGCTACGGTATTGGAAGTACCATGTGAATAACCGAGCCTGCACGGCCGTTCAGACGTTCCCGGCCCTCAGCAGCAGGTGTGGCAGGGAGATGCACGCACACGGGGCTGAGTGTGGGAGCCGACCCCCAGTGGGAAGTCACCCGGCTTCTGTGCGCTCCAGCAAGGAGCTCGGGGTGAGCGCTGTGTGTCGATGCTCCGGTGCAGGGTGCCCCACCGCGGAGGTGGGTGTCCTGTGTGTGGTGTCGCCGTCACTGCCTGTGGCCCACGTGCTCCTGGATGAACCCCGCGTGTCCAGCTCTGTGCCGTGTCCTGCATCCGTAGAGAAGCCCTGTGCCTTCTCTTCTCGCTCCTGTTGTCCCCCCTAGCGTAACAGAGGCAGAGCCGCAGCGTCTCCATGTTGTGTGGGAGCCTGAAGTCACGGGCTCAGCTCTCAGGGTTGCTTGCTCCGTTTTAGTCCACAGTCAAGCGCTGCCTGTCCTTCCCCGAGGCCAGTACCCCAGTGTTGAGCAGGTGGCTTTCTGTTCCCAACTCATGTGATAGCACCTGAGTTATTTATCCTTATCAATTCTCAGCTTTTTTTGTCTCTAAAATAGATTTCAGACAATCTGCTCCTGATGTTGTCGGAAAAGTGAAGCCGTGTGATTAGTATGAAGTGTCGAACACAGAGCCCAGGTGAAGGCCGCCCATGCAGAGCGGCTGTCAGGGCAGCTGCAGGGACCTGGTCCCCGGGTGCTCGCCGCCCGGCCCCACGTTCTGTGGCCACTGTCACCCACCCACGTTCTGTGGCTATTCCTTATGGCTCTAGGAGTCCTCCGTTTGATGTCTCTCTTTGTTTTTCTGTCAGAAATCTATAATGCCATGACATAGCATTCACAGCTAAGTGATTTTCTGAACATTTTAAATATATTTCACGATCCTCTGGAAACACAGACCTGTTAAATCTTTCAAGAGAGCCATATTTATTATCAAAAATGCATATTTTATCCCTCTACTCAAAATTTTCCTGGTTTCAAAGCTGTGTGTGTGTGTATGGCGCCGGACCTGGCCCTTGGACATGCCAGACCAGGGCTCCTCCACTGAGCTGTATGTCCATCCCTTTGCACAATTTTATTTTGACATCGAGTCTTGCGTAGTCCCCCAGGCTGGCCTCGGGCGTGAGACCCCCCGCCTCTCCTTCTGATTGTCTAGTGGGAGGACAGGTGTGCTTCACCATGCTGGACTTCCAAGGCTACTTTCAGCCTTGTCTCTCTGGCCTCTTGAGTCTCCCATTGGCGGTTCTGTACCCCTCACGTGTGCTCAGCTCATGATGGGTATCCCTGTAGGCCTGTGCTCCTCTTTCAGACTTCGGGGTTCCTGCCGAGTTGCCCTGACTGTGTCTCCCCCTCTCGGACTGGGGCTCTCTCTGCAGCCTCCTCCAAGGCCCAGCGTCAGCTACTCGGGGACCCTGTTTCAAACTCGTGCTGCTTGGCATTTGAACTGTAGCCTTCCTCCTGGGCACCTTCCTTCTCTGTGTAGATGTCTGCGTCAGCTTGTGATCCCGGTGGCGTGGACCTGGACAGTCCATCCTCTTAGACTCACATCCCGTAACCCAGGGGACAACCCAGAGTTACTGTCTTACATTGCCAGTGCCTGGCATCAGGTCTGGCAAGTTTCTCACCTGCACTGTCTCTCTTCGTGTCTTTGTGTGCAAGTGCGTACACATGCACGCACACACAGACACAGACACATATGCACAGTTACAAACACAGACACATACAGACGACGCATTTATACAGTGAAGGAAGTAGATGACCTCTTTCTTTACTCTAATGACCACCCTCTCCAGGGTAAATAGCGTGTCATGTAAACAAATTAGAAGTGTTCGCACCTTACCTAGTAGCTCACGGACACATATCCCGAGGGCGGAAGGCAGATACCGGAACAGACCTCTTGTCTGAACAGCACCGTATCCATTCACCGTGGCCAGATCAATACACCACTTACTGAAGAAGAGTGAGGGGCGTCTGTTGAGTAGGCTGTGTTACAAATGACTTCGTACCAGTGTGATTGAGCCCGACCTTCCAATTTGTGAAAATTGCTCATTAAACTTATTTCTCATTTGTGCTAGGGAATAAGGCCCCAGGAAAAAGGATAGACCTGAGGTTTGGTTTTAAAAAGAAAAGAACTGTGCAGAAATGTCCTTGTTCAGATTCCTGAGAATTTCATACAATCTCCCCCACATGGAAGTTGAACATATGTTCTAAGATTTAAGTAAATAATTATTGCTAAGGAATGCCATTGAAAACTCATACATTCAGAATCTTTTTAAAGAGTTGCTTATCCTTTACAGTGGTTAATTGGACTATAGGGCAAGTTACTGATATTTTAAATTTTTAAATAAAGTACAGGCTAATATAAAACACATCAATAAACTTTTATCCATATGGTAAAAAAAATAGAAAATATTTTTATTCTTAACCTTTCTAATTATATTTGCATCTAAACGCATCACTGACAATCCAAGAAGTTTTAAAGAGTAAAAAGTGAGCGTGGGGTGTAATAGCAAATACCTCCGTGCAGGGCTGCCGCTCCCAGCCCTGCCCGTGTCCGTCTACAAGCTGGCTTTGGTGCCTGCTTATCCTCTGTGGTCGTTTTCCTCTTTACTTACTTTTTCTTGTTTTTATTAGTACTTACATGCCATCCACGATGGTTACAGTGAATCTGAGAGGTTTGTGCACACACGTATCATGTCAGTGCTGCGATCTTTCCCTCTCCCCTTTTAAGGAAGGCAAGGATGTCCTGCACGCCGAGGGATCATTCTAGTGTCCGGTCACTGAGCTGCCTGTTCATGGATTCTGCCCATGCCTCTTCTGCTGCTTTTATTATCTTTCTGTCCCAGTGCTAGGAAGCTTTTATATGCTATGGGTATATATTAGTCTCTTACTAGTTAACTTGTTACATACATCTTATCCTTGTTTGAGGCTCAGTTTTTAAATTTAATTTATGGGGTTTTGTTTTGTTTTGTCTTCTCTTATTTTGTTGAGATAGGGCCTCACTCTGCTAATCTATGTTGTTTTTGAAAGAACATCCATCGTCAGTGCCAGTATCATTAAATTTGTCCAGGTTGCCTCAAATTGTGCTTTGTGGGCCTTAGGTTAATAAATAACGTCCTATACCAGACAGAGCCGCCGGCGCTTTCTTTTAGTCATATTACAATTTTACTTTTCAAATGTTACTTTTGTCATTCATCTGGAATTGTGGGCTTGTATGGTATGTGACAGAGAGTATTCTAATTTGATTTACGTTAACTAATCATGTTGACCCCGCTACTGCACTTACTAAGCTGTGCATGCGTTTACGAGACATCTGCCTGGTCATTTGCACCAGGTAAGAGTACAGATGGACTTGTGTGCATCTGAGCACACGTAGACCTCAGTCCGCCCACTAACGTGTGTCTGTCTGTTTCCTCCGCTGCACCACCTTGGTCACTTCTCCGCTTCACAGTTAATGCCAACAACGACCCTGCGCCATGAGTGCAGATCTCTGGCCTTCACAACATGCATCCTGTTTTCTTTGACAGTGTCCAGATCATTCTAGGCCCTTCTTTCTCTCATGTAAACTCGTGTTAATCACCTCTTTGATTGCCAGGGAAAGCGTATTTGGAAATTTATTCGAATTGTATTGAATCTACTGATGGATTAGTAGAGAACTGTGAGCTTCAAGTTATGAAGTTTTTTCATAGCTCTTCAGTCACTTTGATTTTCCTGTATTCCCTTTTTAAATTTTACACCTCTATGGAAGTATAAGTGTGTTGCATCATAAGCTGCATGGGAACGGTGTCCCCTGGGTAGTGGGGTGGAGCTGGGAGGTGGCACCATGGTCGGAGGGCGGCCGCATGTGTCCCCTCGGGGCGCGTCCTCGCTGCTCTGGCCCTGCCTCCCCCGTGTCTTTAAAATGCTGAAAGTTCTTAGAGCGAGATCCTGTCTCAAAAAAAAGTGCACATTTTTCTCCAGAGTGTCTTCCTGATCCTGTTTCTGCTCTGGGCTTTGGCCCCGTAGGGCCTATCCACACTGGCCTCACCCTTGTCATTAAAATGTGGGTTCAGGTTTTGCCCCCGGGGCCGTTGGTTTCCCCTTCTTTTCCTTTGTCATAACCTCTCCCTCTGGTGTCATTTTAGTTCCTCCTTTATTTGAATTTTTTTTCTTTTATGTGATAAATGACAGCTTCTTCTGAAACTGTCTTAGTTCTGTACTTGGTCTTTTCTGTCTGTTGGTTCATTTTGAGACTGCGTCTCGCTCTGGAGCCCAGGCTGGTTCTGAACTCACTATAGAGGCTAGTCTGGCCTTGGACTCCTGGAAGTGCTCCTGCCTCAGCCTTCCACGTTGTTCATTTTCTCCTAGATCATACAACTAATGTAAATTCTGCCTAAAAATGCACATAAAGGGAATTCCGTATACATGGCTGAGCGGAGGTTGTTACTGTAGGTAGTAGAGTGGTTTTTTCTTATTTAACACCAAGAAGTTCCGGATCCTTTTGGCCTACACTGGACTTCTGTGCCTAGAAGATTGTTTCAGTAAAGGTGAGCCATTTGTGAGTCTGTGCCTCACACAGCAGTTGGGGGCGGGGGCACATTTAGGCCCTTTTCCTGAGTGATGAGCCCAGGTCCAGGGGCCCCCTTCCTGGCAGGGGACCTGCACCTGCAAAGGGCGCCTAGCAGGAGCCCTCAGCATCTACGCCTGGGCTCTCTACTCTGTCTCCTTATTTTTCTCTATTTTACTTTTCTTTTCCTCTCTCTTTCTGGAGCTTGGGGGAATTTTCCTATTTTTGTGTGTGCCTGGAACAAAATTGCGTCAAGTCCATTTAGTTAAATTTTCTATCATCTAGGCATCCCAAAAATCAAAGGATATCTCAAAAATATTATTCTCCATACTGCCTGAATGTGTATTTTAAATTACCACTAAATTGTGTAACATTTTATAGCTGCTATATTTTGCGTTTTCAGGTGTGTGTGTGTGTGTGTGTGTGTGTGTGTGTGTGTGTGTCTTCGATTTGCAAGTGATTTCCAAATTGTTAATATCCATATAGATACAATAAAATTGCTATTATTGGGCTGGAGGAATGGCACAGTGGTTAAAGCACTTGGTTGGCAAGTGCAAGGCTCTGAGTTCGATTTCCCAGCACCACAGAAAGCCGGGCGTGTTGGTGCACGCCTGTAATACCAGCATTCAGTAGACTGAGACAGGAGGATTGCCATGTGTCCAAGGCCAGGCCAGTCTGGGCTCCATAGGACCAGCCTGGGCTACAGAGCGAGAGACCCTGTTTCAAAAAAAAGGTTAAAGTCACTGTTCCTGATGAGTTGACATGTGGGCCCTGCACGCACACTACACCCGCGTCATCCCGTTTTACCCTCTCCTCTACATCTCAATATGAGCACAATGATTTCTATCGGTTTCATCAGTGTTATGATCCACTCCAGAATTTCTTCTTTGCATATCATGTCTTTCCTGTAATATAACCAAGAATCATTTCCTCGTCTTTGTTTTAAGAAATTGAAGCATAAAGCCTTCATGAACTACGACAATATCCACCCCATCTGTCACTGCCAGTTATGCCTTACCCACTCATTACCTGAGGACCTTGGTGAAGTAGTTAATGGTGCCCTCTTTCCGTCCCCGCAGGCAGAGCAGCACAGCCCACGGTAGCTAGGTCTTGGATGTATCGTATAGACTCATCAGTAAAGGAACTGATGGATAAAAAAAGTGTATTACATATTACCGGTGGAGTACTACTCTGCCATAAAGAAGGGTACATTTATGGGAAAATGTATACTCTGATCATGATGGTAAGTGAAACACATCAGCTATAGAAGGTTAAATTCATATGAAAGCCCCAAAATTTAAAGTGCAAGATAAAGGGAAGTTGATGGAAAACGGAGAGGAGACTTTGTGGAGAGGGACAGAGGAACTGGGGATGTGGGACGGAGACGGGTGGCGTGTGTATGTGCCAGCCCCGAGTCGAACTGAACTACCGTGCGTTGCAAGCACAGGCCAATGAAAATGGCCGTCGTGGGGAGAGACGCTTCCTCTGCTTAGCCCAGCTTCATGTGCCTGTGGGCAAAACTGGCCTGGAGGAGGTGGGTGGCTTTGTGGTTACCGCTCGGCTAGTGGCAGGGTACAGAATGAAGTCCACGACACAACGCCACCCGGAGAGGACCAGGGACCAGGATACCTACAAAGCAGCGACCACCAGAGGCCACATCCTGAGCTCCAGAGTCCATCTCTGTCCTCACGAGAAGACGGGCTGGGACCATTGGCCCCCTGGACCTGCTGCCCGTGCCCCTTCCGGGAGTGGAACCCGCCACCTCGACTGTCCCTTCTAATGGTACGATGAGAAAGGGTCTCACGGACAGATGGGCAAAACGACCCACAGCCCGCCACGCAGGCTGACTGCGCAAGCCAGCAACATCCTCAGAAAGGTTCTGGGGTCGAGCTCAGGGCCTTCATGTGGACCTACAACCCCCATTTATTTTTTAGCCAAGGTCTTGCTAAGTTGCCTTCATTGAGCGGGAACTTGTGACCACCCTGCCTCAAACACCCCAAGTGATAGAATTATAGGCCCGCATCACTGGGCCCGGCTCTGATGCAGACTCGTCACAGACATGTGGGGGGGATGGCAGCTGCCCACCAGAGAAGGACTGTCATGAACATCAAGCGTGACAGAGTGCTTACATGCCTGATTCATGAGGGGTACCGAGAAACGCGAGCTTGATTTCCTGAGACGGGTGTCTGTGGGTACGGCTGCATGGGTGTATGTGGGTGTGCGATATCACTTACCCTGTGATGGTTTACCGTTTATCACTAAAAAGAAAAAGAAC
This sequence comes from Ctenodactylus gundi, assembly GCA_004027205.1. Taxonomy (NCBI): domain Eukaryota; kingdom Metazoa; phylum Chordata; class Mammalia; order Rodentia; family Ctenodactylidae; genus Ctenodactylus; species Ctenodactylus gundi. The sequence goes on from PVKB01000329.1 coordinate 225,466, forward strand.
AATGGGTTAGTGACAGACACATTTTGGATTGTAACTGTCAACTGAAAAACGTGTATAAACTTCTAAGTGGAGTCTCTGCAGCGTTTCGCGTGTTTCACAGGACTTCATGAGAGCGCTCCCGTTTGGTGTTCGTGAGGGTCGCCACAGGGCGTGTCTGGGTTGTTGGCTGTCCGTGGAACAAACAGCAAAGGTTCCAGAGGTGGCACACCAGCACGCCAAGTGGGCCCAGATGGAGCTTCTTGTGCTGTCACCGCACCAAGGAGGGCTTCATTTCATTTTTAATATTTGGATAGAAATAACTGGCGGTCGTGACCCTGGCAAAGGTTCTACCATTTGCAGTTCACAGTTGATTAAACATGTTTTAGGACTGTTCCTTATCCCAGAGCCTGATGAATGTTCTTTTTATGTGTTTTCAAAGTCTTGCCAAATTCTCAGAGTAACGTGGGCCAAATCCCACAGACGCAGCTCCATTCCCATCATAAATGCGAGCTGTTCTTTAGTGTCTTTTGGAAACGCACACCGAGACTCCACGCTGTCTGTCATTCTCTCCTCAGGGGCCCTGCTCTAAAGCTGTTCTGAGAAGGGGTAGTTGATAGGAATCTTTTCCCCACGGGGTTCCCAGCTCTACCTTCTGTGATTAAGTCAGGCCATGAGAAGAGTCCACGTCTGGGTCAAATCCACAGCTCCGCTCCCACGGAGGTGTGCTAGGTACGTGAGCATTCCACCGTGCCCGTGGCTCTGACCGTGGGCCCGGGATCCAGCAACAGCCGTGCACGAGGCCGTCGCCTTTCCTGCGATGCTGGTACCCCGGCCGGTGGCCTTGTTCCTGCACAGCCCCTGCCTGCAGCGAGCGCCTCTCGGGCACCACGCCAGGCCCAGACTTGCCTTGTTCCTCTACAGAGCTGCCTCCTTCGCTCAGACACAACAGTGCACAGCGGGAAAGGACATCCGCTTGGTAGGTGACGGGCGCCTTGCTCCTAAGCTCTTGGAGAGGGGCAAACATTCTGAGTAGGAAACACTTCCCCTGCGCGGCGGCAGTTTGGCTGTACCATGTCAGGTACGCTGGCGCCACAGTGTGTGCCGCTTCTGTGCACAGCCTTCTTTCACAGAACATCTAGATTCAAATTTATCCGTGTGGTTTCCACTGAATCAGCGTCGTGTTTGCGCTGTTGTGATGTTGGAACCTGATACTCTGAGCCATGGTGAGCCGGGGAGGCCGGATGTCCTCTTGCCTCAGCCCTGGGGGAGCTTCGCCAGGTGAGCTGCTTTTGCGTCTCGGCTCTGCTTCCTGTGACAGGACCGTGAGCCCTTCTGATGTGGAGTTGCTCTGCACAGCCCACGGGGCCCTGGCTAGCTACGGAGCTTACAAGGATCACTGGCTGTATGAAGTCCCCACTGTGCGTCAGGAGCTGTGGGTCTCCCACATGTTACCTTTAAACTTCTAGGGAACAGTCATTTCGTTGCCTCTATTTGTATAAGACTAAAATGAGGCTCAGAGCATAGAAGTAACCTGTCAGAAGACACTCACCTGGTGGTGGAATAAATTAAAATTCGAAATCAGGACTAACTGGTTTCTTAATAGATCACTTACTTGTCCCCTGGCCATTTCTACATTCAATTCTTTCTTGTCCTGTTTGGTAAAAAATAGCTAAATTGTATTTGAAGTACAAAATTTTCTTCCACCAGATTTAAGGCAGAACTCTCTTTCTTCATTGTTTTTACCATGCCTTGGCTTTCCTGGCAGGGACTGGCGAGGGATTTAGAGACACCATCGCCCTCAGTCTCCACTGCAAATTGTTTCCAGGCTCCCCGCAGAAACCCAAGCTGTCTCAAGTCACTGATATAAAATGACACAGCACAAGCCTCTTTGTGGGCCGCCACTGCTGTGAGTGCCCAGCAGTAAAGGCGGGCTTGCAAAAACACGGCGCCGAGTCCTGGTCGGCCTTACCCACCAGACCTGGCACCGTGCAGCCGCTGGCTCTATTCCAAAATGGTCCGTTCAGGATGTTGAGGCAGCGTGGGAGTAAGGACTCTCCGCAGGGAGGACTTCCGGAACTGCTTCGGAAAATGTCAAGAATGAGGACGGGGGTAAGCGCTCTAGAGGACAGGGGGAGGATTTTGGTGGTGACACGTCTTCTGTTGAAATTTTAAAAACCATTCCTTAGTTTTTGTACTCACCTGTTATTCACATGTGACCTCCATGCATCCTCCTATGTGCTTTAAATCATATCACCTGCTATTCCTCGTAGGCTGTCAGTGCTGTGTAATGTGCTATCACATGCCTTGCTTAGAGCGTGGGACAAGCCATGGACTCTGCGTGTGCAGCACATGTGCTGTTTTTGTAGAAAGTGCTTGTAATCCAGGTCAGATGAATATCTGGATGCAGAACTCTCAGGCAGGAAGGGATGACGGTACATTGAAGTCATCACCGAGAGAGTAGTGTGACACCAGCCAGACCCACATGTCCATCTGGGCTCTGCCGTGTCGTATGTACACATCATGGGTCAGGACAAGCATGCTCATGTCCGGAGGTCAGCATCAGGGTCAGAATATAGGAAGTTGGGTCTTATTTCTCTGTGTCGGACATCAGTGGCCATTTTCCTTTGTGCTTGTACAATAAATCACCTCAGATCTTATCTGGATGTAAATAAGGCCTAATTTTTAAATTACCTCCATTAAATAATTATAAAATGGGCCCTTTGGTTTGAAAATGGGTTTAATTGGAGAGATTTGGAGCGTGGCAGGAGCTCTTTGAAGCTTTCTTGGGACCTGGCAGACGCCACATGTGGTTAATTGCTGGAAATGGCAGACTTAAAAGAAAATAAAGGAAGGTGAATTTTTCACATGGGCTATGGGGAAAATGTCTGAAATCTCGAGTGGCTGTTGCAGTCCCTTTCTGCCCAGAAAGTCTTTCTTGTGGGTTGGCAGCCCAAGACGCCACCTCAAAGCACCCAGGTGGAGTATGTTTGGTGCTGAGCAGGGGCACCGTCCTGCAACAGGAGCACATGCTTCTCTAAGTACAAATCTTGAGGTGGCAAGGTCCCTTGCCGGGAAATTCACACGTGTATCCCACCAGCAGGCAGCAAGACCCAACCCATGAAGCCAGGCAAGCCTTGCAGATCCTGTGTGCTCCCATGGTCACCAACGTGGCCCTGACAGTTGCTCTTCAGACATCCACTCTTGTTAGTTAAACAGAGGTCACATCTCCCAGTTTCCACGGAGGTCAAGTCAGGTGATGGTGGCATTGCTGATGGAGCCTTGGGAGTATCTAGTTCCCCTGTGGAATGTGGAAACTGCTTCTTGCAAAGGACGTAAAACGTCCAATTGATCATGTCTTTATATAAAACCAGAGGGTGTGATGATTACTTCAGACCTTCTTACATTAACTGGAAGGTGGTATTTGTTACCGTACAAACACACAATACAACAGACATTAAAAGGTAGTGGCAAGAACTCTATGAAAATCTGGCAAAAGAACTTTATCTGAAATTACCCACTGTCAGCGGTATGTTTTTTTTTTGTTTGTTTGTTTTGTTTTTGTTATAAGGGAAATGATGTTGGGGCACATTAAAGTGTAGGAAGCGCTTGGTAAGTTTTTCTGAATTTTCGGCTTTATTAAAATAGTAGTAATTCAAGCACTTTAAAGGGGAAAACAGATTCCATGAAGCAGAAGGCCGTGTTCGCACGGACTTGGGACAGAGAACGTGATTTTGAAAATCAGAAGTGGAGTAGCAGTGAACTGCTTGTAGCTTTGGCTCCACCGCAGTCCTCCCGGGGCTCTTGAGTTGGTCCACTTTGCCCCAGGGCTGTCCTCGGAAGGTGACGTGATTCTGGCGGTGGTTCAGCTCAGTTTAGGGTCGTCCTGTCCAGGTTCAAGTCCCAACCACGTCATTTGCTGCTTTGACGTTGGGTACACGACGTGACCTCTCTGCGTCGACTGCCTCTGTACGAGATCAACAAGTAGCACTTGTCTCGTGGATTGGGGGAGGATTTAGCTTAAAATGGAGGAAAAGTGTGTCTGCCGCACAGTCAGCGTGGGATATGACATTCACTCCTCGCCTCTGTGCTCCTCAGGGAGGAACTGTAGTTAGAAAGTCTAGAATGCTTTTTCCCCCTTCCAATAATCATGAAAGAGGGATTGTGTTTCCTCGTGGTGAGGGGCCATCGGTCTTAGGCAGAAACTGCTGGCCGGCCCAGAGGGCACCGGGGAGGAGATCCAACAGCAAGGTTGCTGGAAGAGAGCCGAGCCGGCCTGAGAAGACCCCGGAGGGGCCTAAGGCTGCCAAGGAGCCCGATGAGGAGCAGCTGCGCGCCGCCGGCCTGCTGAGTCATCCGCCTGGGCCCGTTGGCTTGGGAGCTTGACTTGGAGGCAGGTGCTCCAAGGCGTGGCTGATTGTGGTGGGCCTGACCCGATGCCCCTGCGCAGAGGCAGAGCAGCCGGCTGGGCCGCCGCAGGTGGGGCTGAGGAGCGGGCGTGTCAGCTGGGACGCAGCGGGCGCCTCGCCCTGCCTGCGTGCGGTGGCTCCGTGTGTCCTGCGGACAGAAAGGCAGCGCGCGCGGCCTCCTGGCGTCCTCCCGCTGCCCCTGCTGGAGCCGGCTGCCCTCTTCTGCCCCTGGACATCAGGGCCCCAGGGGCTCAGCCTCTGACTCTGGAGTTGCTCCGTGGGCGCCTTTACTCGGGAAGGCCAGCCGCCGGCAGCTGCCCTGTTCCTGGGCCTTTGGGACGGACGGAGCTGCTCTCCAGCGCGCCGCGTCTCCCCGGACGCGCGGCCTTCGCTGACAGTGAGCACGCCCCTGGTCAGTCTCTCTCCCTGTTCTCCCCCGCCTCTCGCACCCTCTTCCTTAGCTATTTTGTCTGCTGGGAGAAGCCTGCGAGGAACAGGCCTGGAGAGGCAGAGGAGGGAGGAATTTTCCCAAATCGCCGCCTCTCCGTAGCCAGGCGGGAAGGCCACCCAGGACCAAGACCCGAGCAGGCCTGCAGTCTCACCGCACAGGGAGTCCGAGGCCGAAGGGTCGCATGTTTGAGCTAAAGCCTTAATGAGACCTGGCTCAAAATTACGTTTTTTTATTTAAAAAGGGCTGCCGATCTGCTCGGCGCAGCGGCCCTGGGCTCACTCCCCGGTACTACTAGAACAAACCACAGGCGCAGAGTAGCAGCAGGGGGCCCGTTGCTCCAGGACCTGCGTTCCTCAGCTGAATCCCAAGGGAAAGCCAGGGCCAGAGGACGGTGCGGAGGTCCACGCAGCCCGGCGCCGCCGTGGCTGGACTCGGAGAGGCAGGGGTTTAAAAGGAAGCCGTATGTATAGTGAATCGATTCCCACCTGCTACTAGGTAAGACTGGATAAGCAAGCGTTACGCGTCTCTGTTTTGCCCTCAGTTAAGGTGGATAGTACACTTGTCTTTGGATTCTTCTGAGTTAGAAATGTGTGTGTGCGACTCAGCCTAGTACCGGGAACCCGGAGGTCCGATGCGGGTGCGGGCTGCTGATGTGCGGAGCCCTCCCAACCGGTGTGTGCGGGTGTGAAGGGAGTGTTTAGTGCCCCCCGGGCCAAGGCGCTGCTCCGTGTCTGCACCGAAGCAGCCTGGGCTCCACTGTCAGAATTTATATTCCAGGGGACTGAGACATAGGAGTCGTTACACCGCAGTACCTCATGAAAGACGCGGGGGTGTGTTCGCTGGTTTTGTTCTGGCAGTGCCAGGGTGGCCACCTCATGCACACTGGGCAGGTCCTACCTCTGAGCTCATCCCTCGCCCAAGAACGGCCCTGACGTGAGGCCTGGCAGGGAGCTGGGTCCCTCAGAAAAGGCCTCTCTGAGATGGGATGGTTCAGATGACCTGAGGCAGGAGCAGTGACCAGGACTGCGTGGGCTGGCAGAGAGCGCGGGGTGGCGTTAGGTGCACGGCGTGCTGAGGCGCAGGTAGCCGGGAAGCCTGGCCAGGACGGCCCAGGGGCTCAGCGACGTGGGGAGGGAGCGGGTCTGCAGAAGGTGGCAGGGACCACGCGGCAGCCCCCTGGAGCCGGCCGCTCGGCGTGGCTAAAAAGTCATCGAAGCGCGGCAGGCCGGGGAGTGCTGGGATCTCACATGTTAAAAAGCTTCCTTTGGATTTCTGGTGCTGCTAGGCAGGAAGACCAGTGAGGGGCTTATTTAAAAGGGGAACGCCAGAGGGGTGGCGGCTGGCAGAGGCCTGGCTGTGAACTTGCCCTGAATCTTCTATATCAGCCTATATTTATGATTTTGTATTATACCAGGGTTCAAGCCCAGGGCCTCCGCCCTGAGCTACATCCCAGCTCACTTTTTAGATTTTATTTTGAGACAGGATCTTTGCTAAGTTGCTCAGAAATGGACTTGACCATGTGATCCTCCTGCCTCAGCCTCTCAGGGCTGCGATACCGGCCTACATCACCAGGCCCAGCTCATCGGCTCCTTCGACTGGTCAACTAAAAACCTATTCCCCACGAGAAGTAAAACAGAGTGCTCTATGGGTTGTCTGAAGGTTTCGTGAGGAACGTACAAGCCCGTGTCAGAGCCCAGGTGTGCAGGTGAGAAGGTACAGGCGCTGGTCGCAGTCGAGCAGGACTCCTGGCTTCCGTGGGCGGGTGTTTGTGTTGCCTTCCTGTTCAGTGGAGGCTCCTAGTCCAGTGCCTTATGCCTTACCGTATACCAACAGGGCTTCCGAATGCTAAACCTGCTGAGACAGACATTAAACATTAGGAACAAAGATCCTAGCCAGGCCGGTGGTGCAGATTTGTCACCCCAGCACTCTGGGAGGCTGAGGCAGAAGAAGGGCGAGTTCCGGCCCAGTCTGAGCAACTGTGCGACTTAGTGAGACCCTGTCTGAAATGAATAATAATGGGGATAGTGGGAGTGTAGGCCAAGTTCAATCCCAGGTCCTGAAGGGAGGGAGGGAGGGAGGGAGGGAGAAAGAAAGAAAGAAAGAAAGAAAGAAAGAAAGAAAGAAAGAAAGAAAAGAAAAGAAAAGAAGCGAAACGAAACTCTTAGCAGACAGGCTTCTAGAATCTTTTGCATTTGCCGGGTTTCTCTTTAGATCCGGGCACCTTACTCCGGGTGACCTCGAGGGACCCCCAGTGGATTACTAAAGGCCATTGGAAACCAGTCACCCATTCTGCTGCTGTATGTACTTAGGGGATGATCCTTTAAGCTCTGTAGCGTGCTTTCCAAGGGCACATGAACGGGGACGGAAGGCCTGGAGGCTCACCCTGTGCTTACAGGAGGAGGGGAGGCCAGGCGGGAGAGCCTGGAGCTTGGCATGTGCCCGCTCCCGCTTGTCACCCTGAAGCTGCCTTGCTCTTTACCGCGGCTGTTTCTTGGGATGATGTCAGGAGAATCAGACACCAACCCCTGTCCTCGGTCCCCTTGCCTGCCAAGGCTTCTGGGGGCCTGGAGAGCTGTACAGCTTTTGGGGTCCTTTAGGAAGGCATCGACTACCACGTCAGGGGATTCTCTATACCAAGGCCTCGAATCTAAATTGACATTATTTTATCAGACTGTGCATCTTAAAGCCATTGGCAGTCCTAAAGAGGCATTTTCCAGCCACACCATATTTTAGTAATTGCTAATATGTCAGCTAAAAAAACCAATACATCTTATGGCAAGTTAAACTAGTAAGGAAGGAAATACTGGTGTTGAGAGGGGTAAGAAAGGGTTTTCCTGGTGGGGTGTAACACAGTGAAATTACTCGGTGTATTGCGGCAGCATGGCAAAGTCGTTATATTGAGTCAAAACGGGGACAAGTGGACTGTGCACACACTTGTGCGTGGGTTGGATATGTGGTCCCAGGGCAGACCCTGAGTGGAACACGAGGAGAAGACGTTCCTGCTCCTGGTATTCTGCTGATGGCCAGGCGGACGGAGGACAGCTAGCGTTCTGTGTGGGCAGCGTGGGGCACTTTTTGATGATATTAATCTTTGACGGGATGATGCCCTCAGGTCAGTGTCTTTGAAGGTCGAAAGAGAACGAAGGACAGCTTTGCCTGAGGGGGGTTAACAGGGAGTCTGGGCATGGAGAGGACAGCAGCAGTTGTCTACTGAGCCATTACATGCAAGGCCTAGAGGAATAGCACGTCAGTTAGGTCAGTCAGCCAATAGGGATTGAGTTGGTAACGGGGTTGTGTCTACTCCCACTGTATATACGGCAAAGTTAACAGGAAAATAATAATAACAAACACACTAAAAATAGCAGTTGGCCCATGGAAAGCATTTGCTGTACTTGCCGAGTGTCTGAATAAATCAATGAATGAAAGACTTTATTATTTCATTATGTCTCTGGAAAACAGCTTTGTGTTTTCAAAAGTTGCCACGTTGGCTCGTTGTGGCCTACAGAATCTTCACTTCCCCACCACCAACCCAGATACCCCAAACACACTGCCCTGGCCGTCTTCAGTAGCTCTTCCTTAATGAAAAAAAAATCTTATGTGCGTCACATTTGATTGAAATTGATTGCATGCATGTGTGTCGTCCTTATTCATGTTGTAGGACCCTCGTTGGCAAAAGTTGTGCCTCCTTTGTGTTTGTCTCAGAGTTAAGAGCAGTAGTTGGGACGTACTAGGTGCACCATAAACCTAGGATTTCACTCAAGATTCTATCCTCGTGGCTGAGACCACACAGACCACACCAGGAGCCCTGATGCTAAGGGCTGGCCACACACCTGTCACGGCCCCGGCACGCAAGAGCTACTAACTGTTCTCGTATTGTCTATTGAAGACCACAAGGTGTATTTATTATGTCAGCACACCCTGACAAAAAAAAGCTGTCCGTGTACATCTGTAAGATTCTTAAGGAAGAAATGAGCTTACGTGAAACAAGGGACAGAAATCTGCCCGCTTCTTGTTGGGCTTTCGTAGCATCAGCGTGTTTGTCGTCATTTGGGTACTTCAGCAACTTATGTATGTGGCTGGTTGATGATTCCGGTGAGCCCTCTTGTCCTGTGACTGCCTGACAGCCCCCAGAGGGCACCAAAATGCTGATTGGACAGCAGTCTCACTGGCAAGGCCCGTGGCCAGTCCACCTTGCTGCTTCTGTCCTGATAGGTGGGATGAAAACTGTGGGGAGCACATACTCCCTTATCAGCTCTGTGGGTTGGGTGCCAGCCCTGCCCCGTGCCATCCGTGTGGGTGGGGCCTGGATCTGGGTACTCAGCCTCTTCTGTTTCAGTGTTTGTGTTGGGTAAAGATAGTGATGGAGCTGGCTGTGCAGACTTGTGAGGAGACACGGAAGATGGCGTGGGTTCAATAGGGAGCAGCAGAGGGCAAGCACCCCACAAGCCTGAACCAGCATGGCCGTGTGGCACTCACCGTGATCTCTAGCGACATGGGACAGTCGGCTGCTGCCACTGTGAGCTCCGTGTGCTGTGGACTCAGGGCCTCTTCTAATGGATTCCATGCCAGGGCACTTTAGAAGCTAAAATACCTACTTTGAGATAATTTCAGATTGACAGGCAGTTGCAAGAAATAATCCCATTCTCGTGGCCTGTGTCTTCTGGGGGTGGCAGCTTGCAGAAAATACTTTGCAACTGTGGTGGTCGGCAGTGATGAGAATTGAGACGCATTGACCCTTGTGGTACCCAGGCGGCCACCACCCCCTCCGCCTCTGACAAGTCTCCTCTCTGTCCTGTAACCACGACGATCTAGGATGCTACAGACGTGGAGTTCTCCAGTACGAAAGTGTCGGCGCTAGCGTCTTTTGCTAAACGGGCTTCTCTGGAGACTCCATTCCGATTGTATTGTGTATCAGTAGTCTGTTTCTTCTTATTGATGAGTAGTAGCCCAATAGATGTGCCATGATTTGTTTAGCATTTACAGCTAGGGCTGCGCTAGCTCGACGTCTGAGGCCTTGCCTTGCGTGCATGGGGTCTTGGGTTCAAGTCCTGGCCGTGGCAGGAGAGGCCCACCAAACCTCACCCTTGAGGTAACTCCACATGCCGGTCACAAATACAAAAGCTGACGAATGGTCACATGTGGGTGTTTCCAAAATAAATTTTATTGTGCAGTCTTGAGATATATAACATACTATGGGTATACAATGTATTTACATAGTAGAAACACTGCCATTGTAAAGCAAATTAACTTACACTCATCTTGACAATTGCCTGAGTTTTTATGCAAGAGCAGCTGGAATCCAACACACACAGCACCGTGCTTTCTCTTGCTGTGGTCCCTGCCCAGTGTGTTCAGGTCTCACCTGCTCTGTGACGTGTCCCTGTGCTTCGCTCACCTGCAGGCTGCCGTTGCCTCCCCTCCCCCACCCCTGCGGTTTCCCTGTCTCCGTGTCGTCTGAGGGAGTTTTGGGGGTTGAGTGGGGTTGCTTATTTGCTTTTACATCCCACAGAGAGCCGAGGTCCTGTGCCGGGCCCTTTCTCTTCCTGGCTTACTTCAGCAGAACGCCCTCCGTACTCACCCATGTCACGGCGAATGACGAGACCTTGTTCTCAGTGCTAAATAATGTTCTATTATATGCAGTAAGTGTTGGTTTTCCTGTGTAGAAATGGCTGCATCCCTTTACCTAAACACCTCACAGAGCTGCCAAACTCGGGCCAGTCGCCCTGCCATCTTATCCTCCTCACACCATTGCTCACGTGACCCCATCCTCTGCCTTCTAGCCGGCAGTGGGTGGCACTTCCCCTTCGTGTTTCTGTCACTCCAAGGGGTGTGCTGTGTTCTCTCATGGTGGCTTTAAGCTCTGTGTCTCCTTGCTGCCGGAAACGTGTGATATTTTTCCACGATCTTGGCATTCGTGTGTCCTCTTGGGCAAAAATGTCTGGTCATGGCTTTTGTGCGTGTCCCACTGAGATTGCTTTCATTAGTTTATGGACATGTCTCTTTTCTGTGTGGCATTCTGCACTGGAATCCTTTATCAGGGGTATGACTGGCAAATAGCGTCGTCATCCGTGTACCCCAGCCAGGTTGTAGCTTGATTTTTCATGTAGGTTTAATTTTCAGAGTACAAGTTTTTATCTCTGTGGAATCCAGTTTTACCAGTTTTTCTTTTCCTTTGGTTTGAGATAAAGGGGAGGGGTCCAAGACAGTGGGTAATGGCAGTGGCGACTGTCCTGTCCCACATGACCAAAGCAATCATGTCTCCCTCATGACAACATCAAATAACTAAGTATCAGAATCTAATGTTTTTCATAAAAGAAAAGCCTTAGGTCCTAGAGAGGTGAAGTCACTTGCCTGGGATGAAAATGGAAAACTGTACATCCCATGGAGAAATGGACAGTGGCTCTTCAAGAAATTAAACACAGAATGACCCATGATGCGGTGCTTTCCCCAGCTTTATGTACCTAGTCATTGGCAGCGGGGACTCAGAAAGGCATGTGTTCACTCATCATCCCAGATGTTTTATTCACAATAAAGTATAAGTAACCCCGGTGTTCAGTGACAGGTGAGTGGCTATAGGAACGGGATGTGTAACTCTAGTGGGATGTAATTCAGACAGAACACACTTCACCGTCCATAAACATTAAAGATGTTCTGCATGGTAAAGTCAGCCAGGGAGAAGAGGTCACCATAATGGATGATCATGTTTATGAACTACTAACCGTGGGTGAAGCCATGAGAGAAAACACAGGATGGAGATTGTCAGGGCTCAAGAGAGGAAGAGCACAGAGTTACTGACTGATAGGTACAGAGTTCTGGGATGGAAAGATGAAAGCGTTCTGGAGATTAAGTGGGATAAGGCCCACAGAGCAAGTTCAATGTGCTTGGTGCCACTGAACTGCACTTAATAACTAATGCCTATTTTACCCCAATAAAAGTTAACACTTCAGTCTGTGTAGCACGTTCCCCAAATTCCACATAGAAAATCACTTAAGTTAAAGCAAAAGTCAAGCCATGTGTGGTGGCGTAATCCTCTAATCCCGCTACTCTGGGAGACAGAGTAAGGAAGGTCGCAAGTTCGAGCCCAGCCTGTGCAACTTAGCAACTTGGTAAGAGCCTGTCTCAGAATAAATAAAAAAATCCCTGGGCTACAGCTCCATGTGAGGCCCTGGGATGGATCGCTGGTGCCACAAAACAGAGTCAACCACCATTTCATGCATTTCTCATAAATGGTCTAGAAATTCTCTCTAATGTTGTGTTTAATGGATGAAGCCAGCCTCTATCTATACCTTACAAGTTGCACAGGTTCCTCCAAAGTTCATGGGTGAGGTAGGCAGTAGGACCAGCTCCCGTGCACTGAGCACCCCACGTGCCCGGTTCACTCCGTCTCGCACGCGCTGGCTAGCTCGCTTGTCCCTCACCCCCACTGTGCGTGATGGGCACCACCATTCATGTCACTGAACCGGGGGCAGACTGAGGCACCGAGCATCTCACCAGCAGCCACAGCACCCTGACCTGCTGCATCTGGGATTCGAACCCAGCTCTCAGAGCCCCAGAAACCTGCCCTTTAGTTTCAGTTATAGGTTGTCCGCAGGTGGCTGTGGGTGTCACTTTTTATTGGCCCTAATGAATTTTGTCTTTTCTTCAGTAACTTTGTTTAAAGTCCCCTCTGCAGCTACGTGCCAGCACTGAGGTAGCTACAGGCCTTTGTAGCCTCAGGTTTCAGGCACCAATGCCTCATGAATTGGCCACGAGACCCTTGGGCTTCCCCCACGTGCCGGGTGCCTAGAACAGTATCTGGCACTCATTGTTGTATGCCCAGTAAGGGGAACTCAGGCAGTGAAGCAAGAGAGTGCCTGGTTGATGGAAAGGGGACCTCATGTCCAGTTTTGCAGCCAGAAACCTTTGTCCTCTGTTTCTCGCCGATGTCTGGACCCACTCAGCCACAGGCTGCCAAAGTGCTGCTCAGACCAGCTGCCCACTGACAACTTGAACTTTTGCCCACTCTGCTGCTGTCTGGGGCCCTACCCTGATCGATGGACGAAACTGGGTGAAAACAGTTGCGCTGCCCTATGTAGGAGTCATAGGTGGACCTGCACGTACCCGAGCGGCTGAGCCGGAGTTGAATGTGATGTCCTTACTCAGTGTTATATTTTTAATTCTAAGATAGAATACAGAAGTGTTTGTGTTATTTCAAGAAAAAACATGGTTGGAAGCCTATTCAGTGTGTTTTTCAACAACAGCAAGATCACAGTGGCCTGGGCAGGGGCTAAGTGGGTAGAGTAGGAATTTTAGGTTCAGTCGGAAGGTCACGTGGGGCCCTGGTTGTCATGGTCTGTGGGACGTGTTGAAGGAGGACTATTGTCAAACACAGTCCCAAAGATGAGTGAATTTTTCGGGTCTTGATGGTAAAACTATTGAAAGTTAATTGGGGGAGGGGGTGTTGGAAGCATGCAACTTTGATACACTTCACATGCAAAAAAAAAAAAAAGCACAGGTAGACCACCAAGGCAAACCCAAAATAAAGGTTTGGTTCTGAATAAGCAGACCCGTGAGGCATAACAATCCTTCATTCCTTCTGCTGTGTGAACCGATCGGCTCCTTCCAGTACCGCTGGTATTGTTACCGGGATGGAGATACTTAGGAATAATGGTTTTTGTTTTCAAGGGAAAGATGGGTCATTCCAGTCAGTGCTTGGCTGGGAGGAGGGAGCAGGTGTGAGGCTGGCTGCGTAATTGCCCCGTCAATTGCTGCTCTCCTGTGGGTAGAGTCGCTGTAATAGGAGGGGAGAGTGGCCGGTGACCGAGGCTGCCAGCTTTCTAGATAATGAACTTCGAAAGTGACGAATTGCCAGGGGCCGCTCGCTTCTGGCCCCACCAGAATGCGCCCCGTTGCCTGAGTTTGCTGGATGTTCTGCATTTACAAATGAGGCAGAATTCAAGCCTCGTCTGAGAGATAAAAATGGAGATTTATGTCCTTACCTGTGTAGACAGGTGCGCCAACAGGATTCGATCTGACTTGTCTAACCGGCAAGCTTGCACAGAGCTAATTGGTTGGGGGACATTTTGCTTTTAATGTTTCCCTAATTACTGTAAAAAGGTAGTCCACATCCATTGTGGTGGTCTAAATGAATTTGAAAGAAACAGAATTCTGCGTGCTTTGCTGGGCATTTCAGTGCTTTCACACATGCATATATATGGGGAGAAGGTTGGAGATTAATACGCCTGTATTAATATTCACTTCCAGGGTGGGGACTTATGACTACTTTTTTGTACTTCAGATCTTCAGCCTGTTGCATGGGAAGTTTTCCTTTCAGAACTGGTTGTGACTGTCAGCTTGGTGAGGAACAGGGACCCGGGAAGGACCCTAACCCTCTGGCAGGGTTAAATGCAGGTTGAGCTCTATACTGACACAGAACTAGCCCAGTTATATCAAGTGGATGTGCTATGTCTTAGGTTCTTGGAGAGCAAATATAATCACTACCTCTCACCTTGCCCTTAGCTTAATAAACTCAAGACAAAAGATGGCTTTTGGGGTGAAAGCCACAATGAATCTGGGAATATTTGCTGAGCATGTGTTAGGTACCAGGGATTTTTCCAGATGCAGCAGGGAAGACAGTGGCGAGTCGTGAATCAGATACAAGCAGGGTCCTCGGGTTAGAGCTGCGGAGGGTGCGCACTCCATGTCCTTCTCTTGCCTGTGTGGACTTCAGATCAGAGAGGGATCAAGGTCGTCAAGGTCATCCCAAGCCTCATCCAGGTCAGTCCATTCCGGGAAGGCAGGACTGAGCTGTTTGGAGAAGATCCAGGTTATTTTGAAGAAATTCGATGCCCAAGACATGGGGCTGCTCATAGCTGCCTGGTGGCCCCTGCGTGGGGCCAGTTCTGGCAAGAGCTGAGCCCACGGGGACCAGCCAGCTGAGGCCGCTCAGTGCAGCTCTCCACAGCTTGCTGCCAGGGCTGAAAAGAAGGTGTCTGGTGCGAGATGAACTCCAGCCAGAGCCACGCATGCTAGGAAAACAGAAAACCTCATAATAAACTGACAGTAAGTGACGGTGTGCGGCAGCCCCTTTGGGTGGCAAACACAGATGGAAAACGTCCAGGACGGGAAGCAGAGAAGTCATTCTCACGCACAGTGATAGCGTGGCTTTTAAAGGTCTGGTGCCGTCACAGGTGCCGTGCAGACTAATGCATGAACAGCTGAGTAAGGCGTGTGTGCACACGTGCATCTCTGTGTGTGTGTTCCTTTTTAATGTACGGGGCAAGTGTTTTGCCTTGCCGATGAACACCAGCAAACGAAAGGCGGAGAATTCACAGAAGAGTTCCCCTTGTCCAGCTCCTCGCTCACTTCTCCCATGACTAGAGACTTGTGGCTCTGCCACTAAGATTCCAGAATGTTCTGGAAGTTCTGTGGTAAGACCGTGCATGGGCTTTGAAGTCATGTAGACGTGCAGTCAGAGGCTGGCTCCTTCCTGACCGAGTGACAAGTTAACTGGCATCTGGATGTGTCCCATGTTCTGCTATAACCACTAGAGACTAAGGAAAACCTCGACTTTCAGAGGAGCTTGGAGAACTGAATTAGGAAACCCCACCTGAGCCATATACCCTGGCCCCCTTCCATGGAAATGGTTCAGTAAATATTTGGCTTTGTTATAAGGGATGGTAGAGCTGGCTCCCCAGGATGGTGATGGCAGCCTGCATGTTCTTGGTGAGGAGTTGCGGGTCCCTCTACTGTTGGGCCATCGGTGATGTTCCATCCTGACCAGCAGGTGGAGTACCACAGAGACGCGTGGACTCCTGAAGGGTCGCGGCCATCGCTGTGCGTATTTCATCTTCCAGAAGACTTCACGAACATGAAAGTCAATAGATAGGTGTGGGATGAATTGATTAAAAACTAACAAGCCCGTGTCCTCAGTTAGCCAGGTGGTGCAGTTGTAGTTCCTTATCTGTTCCTTATCACTGAGGAGGGAAGCAAAACAAAACAATCAAATAATGACAAACTCATATTGGAACGTAGGGGACTTAATTGTGTGTGAGCCACTGCATTTAATTCCTTAATTACTCTCTGGGGTGAAGATTCGATAGGAGGTACCGTTTCCAGTTACTGTGCTTCATACCTTTCACCTTGGACTACGAGACTCCATACTCAGAAAGAGGACCCCCAGCTTACTCAGTCATGACAAGTCAATGCGCAGACTTGCTGGTCAAGGAGGCAGTGCTCACAGAAAGACAGGAGAAAGAGCGTTCCCGCGGTCCTGCGCCATCTGAGCTTCTGTTGACCACTGAGCTACAGGAATGGGTGAGGGGACAGGCCAGGACCGCTCTGGGCCAGCTTCTGGGTATCATAAGGACAGTGGATTTATTTATGTATAAACTCCTCCAGTTCTAAAATCCGTAGGTGTGTGTGTGTGACTAGAAACTCACATACGCTTTAGAAATACTCCTGGAGAATTTGACCAAGATAAAAAAAAAAATCCTCAGAGTACTCTGATTGGACACTTGGCAGTATGCTTAGAAATCATGTACTTAGAAGAGATATTTGTGTGACTCGTCAGATTGAGAACTTTAAGCCCTGACTTAGAATCTTGAACTAGGTCAGTTTTATTTATTTGTGAAGAAAAATCTTTATGGGGGAACTTACAAAAGGAGAAAGAAAGAAAGAGTAAAGCTTCTGCTAGTCAGAAGGGGACCTGGAAAAGTGGGTTGCCCGAACTAGGGAAGTCTTAAAGAACTAACTGGTTTTCATTAGCTATTCCTCTGCTCAGCCCCACCAAGAGATTTTTGCATGGTTGAATTGTGATTCACCTATCACTGAATAAAAGAGTCAGCTAATGAAAATGCTCATATGGCCTTAGATCTTATTACTTTAAATACAGCTCATGTAAGGACAGTGACCCAGGAAGTTAAATTAAAAGATTAAACTCAGACCTGCCTGCCATTTTTCAGGGGGCAGGAGTCTATGCAGCTACAAGCAACCCCTTCCTTCCTCACCTTGGGTGACGTGGGGTACGTGTGCTCCTAACTCTGACCTTTCTGCTACCAGCACTTTTGCCCATGGCTCAGGGAGGTGCACTAGCTGTCTCATTAATGCCCAGGTGACAGGGATCAGGAAGGATACACACATGCTTCTAGATGGGACCCGAGAATTTAGCAGACTACGTTGAGACAGCTTCCTTACCCAGGATGGAGTTTAACAAAGGTGGATGTCTGACCCAGAGTCCTGAGTCTCCAGAAGATATGGTTCAGGGATTGTAAGTATGAAATACCTTAAATTGTAAGGGTCATGACTATGTATCATGACCTGGAAAGGATTATTAGGAAATGCTCGAGCCTCAGGACAGAGATCTTTAGGGCTCATGACCGACGTGTGAGCCAGCCAACTGAGGAAAAAAGACCCACCCTGGATATGGGTATCGCCAACCAGTGGACCGGTAGTTTGAATGGAGTAAAAGAGAAGAAAGATGAAAGGTGTCATGGCATCTTCCTGGGCAGCTCTGGTCCTTGCCATCCCCTCTGGACGTGGATCTACAGCGCAGGCCCACGCCACGGTGGCTGTCCCGTACTGCGTTCCCATTCTTCCCTCTGTGCTGCGGCCGCCCCGGCGCTTCCCCATGCAGCCAGCCGTGTCGGACTCTGTCTTCTGACTCTGTAAGACAACTTAATAAATCCAAATAAATTCCTATTAATTTTGGTTTTCTGAGTAACTAATGCAGTGGTAAGGGTAACATCAGCGACCACCGTTTTTTCAGTAGCTGAGCTGTGCCTGGCTCTGTGTCGGATACTGTGTCTCTAGATTCTAAGACCAACACACCTCAGCACACTGTGTTGAAAGTTCATTTACGAAATCAGTGAAAGGAACCCTAAAGTGCCACATGATTTTAGAATGAATTGAAATAAGTAGGCACGTGGAGTCCCTTGTTGTGTGCTGATAACTGAAGCTCCAAGGAAACAGGTTTCCTCATAAGGAGACTATTGATTAACCCGATGGATGCTGGAGAGCCTGTGAGAGGCTGAGGTATTCCACGTGGCCAGCCTGTTGGGGGCCATCTTAGCTCTTTCTTATGGCCACATCGACTGTGCTCCTCTATGTCTAACTTAACATCCGGTGGTAAATCCTTTGGTACGTAACATTCCTACCAAATACCCCTTTTAAGATGAAAAAGAAAATCCCTAGCTTCCCACCAACCCAAGAGCTAGGAACGCCCAGGGATACCATCGGAGGCGTCCAGCAGGGACTCCCCCACCTCAGGTGACCCGCCTACCTGATGCTTCCGCCAGGGATTTCAAATCGTGCTTTGATTTGTATTTTCTTCTGTTCTAAAACTGTCAATACTGTATGTAACTGCTGCTTTTGGAATGTGTTCTTTGGGGACACATGTTTCTGGGCCTGGTCACTCAAATTTGGCATCCGATGGTTTATAACCATCTCTCAAACTCTTCAAGACAAAAGTCGTATTTTTTACATTGACAGTGCTAATGACACCTGACTGAAATGGTTGTTCAGTTTGGGCCCCAGAATTCTATGGGCACATGGTGAATATATTCTGGGGGATGCCAAGGGGCCTTGTGAATTTGTTTTCTGAACACTCATTGGAAAAGTAATTTGATGGTGTTGATTAGCAGAGAGGAGAAATGACTAACGGCTGTTAGATACCGAAGCAGGTACTACACTGTTGTTGGAGGAGGCTGCTTTTATCTAGACCTTGAAGAAAGAAGCCAAATGCAGAATGAAAAGATTTTAGCTTGGCAGGAAAAAAATGGATAAAATACTGTCTTGATATGGAAGAGTTCCTGCTAGCAGGGTGAGAGGCTCATCAGTCCAGGTGTGCCGAGAAAGCCGTGTGCTCCCTGATGGGCAGGCCCAAGTGGGAAATACGTACCCAGATTGATTTCAAGACAGCGATTTTATTATTCTATAATAATGTATTGATGGAGAACACTCCAGATTTTGCCATCAAAGCTTTCATTATCGAGCTAAAAGTACTCTTCTGAAGTCTTCCCACATATTTTATAAACGTAGGTATAATTCCCAGTCTCTAGGATAATGTAGGTGCAGTATTTATTGCCTTCAATTTTTTCAATTATTCCTTATAATCATGCTAATATGTAGACTTTATTTCTCCTATTACTCGGCGATAAAATTGGCAATCGGAGAAGCCAATAGCATGCTCAAGCCACACTACCAATTAACAGTACAAAGGATGAACTATTCCAGACAGTGCAGTTTCTTCCATGTGCCCCTAAAGAGACTCTGCAAATTAAAGTGGTGTACGTGGTGTGTGTGTGTTTGTGTGTGTGTGCACGCATGTGCAATGCTGTGGAGCTGCAGTCTAGGCCCTGCGTTGTTACCATCACTGGTTTTGAGAAGGTATCTTGCTGTGTTACTGAACTGCCCAGGCTGGGCTTGGGCAAGAGCCCTCCTGCATCAGTCTTCCAAAATCATTTGGTTCAGCCTGGCCAAGACCACGGTCACGTTAGGGGTGAGGTAATTGTGTAATAATTAAATGTTTGCCGAGTATGGCAAGCTAATTCTTAAGTTGTTGGTTTGGCCCGCAGATGATGCCGTAAGTATCCACGTGGCCCTTGGGGGTCAGATAGCCCTCCCCCCGTCTATAGCTCAGACTTCGCTTGTTTCGGCCTACAGTGACGCTGAGAGGACAGCTTAAAAAATCTATTTTTAGCAGTACACTAGTAAAATAATTCTCCAAAATGTCAAGACGTGCATCCTCCCAGCATTCATGGAGTGTTTGTGGAATGTTTATGGAGCGTGCCCTGCCCTTGGGCCTGGAGACAGAAGCAGCCCCAACCCCAGCTCTCCTCTTACCTGCAGCCCACCCAGGTCTGCTCACGCCTTCTCTGCCTTACGTCTCGGCCGTTCCTATGGTGAGGGAGGCACTCCCTAGATGCCTGTAGAGATCTCCTCCCCCGCCCTGTCCGCTCCCGCCTCGCTCAGGCCTGGCTTTCCCCGCATTTCTGTCACCCACCTTCACCTCTTTGGGTTTCTGCACTCCCCTTTGCCGAGCACGTACCTTCCCCCATGGTACCTGGGACACCACCGTCCCCTGACACACACTCCTGGCCCCAGCGAGGGAAGCCAGAGCCCCCAAGCCCTGCCTGCCTGGCACACCAGTTTCACTTTATAGTGAGTGGAGATCAGGGAGGGTTCTAAGCTGTTTCTTAGTGCGTCCACATCCGCGGTCTGTGATAGAGCATGGCAAGATCCTGGGACCGCAGCCTGCAGACTGGCCCCGTTGTGGCCTTGACCAGGACCAGGCTGAGGAGGCAGACAGCGAAGCCCCGCCTTCTGCCAGTGGGCTCCTGATAGGTTCTAATGCCACCCCTGCTCCTGACAGGAGGTGGGGCTTTGCTTCCCCGGTCCTGGGAGAAACGGTCTTCAACTAAAAGGTCCCTGCTGACGTTTTCAGTGCTGGGAATCACTGGGAAGAGGCCTGAAGCTTAGCAGGGAGCTGAATTTTTCTTTTGTGGTAACTTTTGTAGGGAGAACAATGTCTAGAAGGCATCTGGAAGGAAGGGCAGGTGAGAAAGTCCACACCACCAGTATCAGAGGCATAGGCAGACCCTGGGGGCCTGAGATAAAAGTCAGGTGACATCAGACAAAGAAAGAGCAGCGCCCCCCACAGGCCCACCTGAAGGTTCCCCTGGCCAGCACAGGCCAGGCAGAGGCCTTTCCCACCTCTTCCAGGCCCAGATGAGCAGGAAGCATCTTATTTTAAGAGTAACAGCAGGCTTATTAATTGTCTCCGGGGTAAGTGACACAAGCTGTTGGCACACATTTTTAAGATCTCATAAAAGAAAATGCAATCAAATGGTGATTTTAGAGGAGAGTGTTATCCGTCAGCGCTCGAGTCTGAATAAGGCAGTCTGTGTTTCCCCAGGAAGACGCTCCTGCCAAGGTGGTAATGCGGTTATCGCCTGCCGCCCATGTAATTGATAGTCCTGTTTGAAGTGAATGGTCTCTGGCTGGAGTGGGTTCGTCCACGGTGCGCCCACCGAGTTCTGGGACTGCGACCCATTCAAGAAACATGAAAGGGGGTGGGGCACCTCGCGGTGGAGGGTACAGTAAGGAGCGACTGAGAGCACGCGTCATTCGTAAAATTAGGCCCGGTGGCCTGCGGCCCTCACGGTCAGTCACGAGGGGCCTGGATCCTCGCACTCTGTGGGTGCTCTGGGCTCACCGTTCCCGCGGCGCCGCTGAGATCCTGCCAGGATGGACTGCACTGCGGCGGTAGGGGCTACCTGTTGGGCTTCGATGACCCAGATCAGTCGCACGGCAGCTTAATAGACACGGGTAGCACCTGGGCACGCTGGCCTCTCGGGGCTCCTCTCTTGGGTAGGAAGGGAAGTGCCACCTTGTGTTGTGTACCCAAGTGGTGGAACGGGGTTTTGTTTCAGAAGAGCAAAGCGTAGGCAGAGGATCCCTGGTTTATAACTGAGGACTTTCTTTTCTCTCTGCTCTCTCTGTGACTTCTGGGTAGTTATTTAAACTCTTTGGGTGTTTTCATCCTTGCCTGTGCAAGGGAGGCCAGCAAAGCCCCCCGCAGGGCCCTTGTGAAGGATAACCAAGTACAGTTTGTCCAGGGCCCGGTGCGCTACCGGGACAGCACAGGGCTCCTTTAAGATGTGTAGGATGGCCCCGCCCAGTCTCTAAGGGCTTCCTCCCCTCTGAGGGGCCATAGTTGAAGCTCCCCCATCCCTGGCTCTGGGTCACACCTGACACTCTGCGTCCTCCCCGACACCTCTGGTCTACACAACACTGTCTCCCGTGTAGTCCTCCTGGGGGCTCAGAACCGGGGTGACCTGCCGCTGTACTCACTCAAAGGACACAGGCTTGCAGCGAGAAATAGAGTGGGGTGGGCCAGCCTTCAGGCTCACCGCGTGGGCACTCCTCCTGCTGAGTGCAGCCTTCAGGACCCTCTGGGAAGGGCTCCCCGACACCCCCTTCCTTCTACACCTAGCTGGATTAGACCCTGTGTCAGGTCCCCATGGCCCACGTGGGTGGCTAACCCTCAGTGTCCTTCCATACGGTCTCTCACGAGTCGTTTAGCTGTGCCCAGCCCCAGGGACAGGGGCCAGGATTGGGCCGCACAGCAGGTGAGCTGCAGACCTGTGTGCGAGGCTTGTGCCATGTTACGGCCTTTCCCTATCGCTAGCGTGACATCAGCGGTGGCATCAGATTCTCATAGGAGCGCGCACCCTGCTGTGAGCTGTGTGTCCAGGTGGCCCTGTTCTTTAAGAGACTCTCATGCCTTATGATCTGAGGTGGAGCGGAGTGGCATGGCAAAGTCGCCTTCCGTGAAATCGGTCGTCGGTGCCAAAGCAGTTGAAGAATGGTGTTATATGTCATTTTCCACAACTCTACCACACCAGCGGAGATTCTTCAAGTGTTTCATTTACTCCTGCGCATTGAACTCCCACTGCCGTGTCGCTCAGCGCCCGAGCACACGTCACGGAGCAGGCACACAGCTCGTGGCATGACCTAGAGGATGTCAGTAGGCCTATCTAAACCTCAGTCTCCTCGTCTTTGGCATGGGTGGTGGTGCATCCCCAGCAGACACCTCTGGCTAAGAAAATACCAGGTCTGGAGCCTGCCCTCAGGAGGTATCGGGGCCACCATTACTACATTGTCCAAAGGACCGTAACCACATGCCATTAACAATGCCAAAAGCACGATTTCTGAAAATATTTAGTTTAAAAGATGAAATCTCATGAAGCCCCTCGTTCTTGGGGTTTCTGATTTCTGCAGAGTGAGTGGGAGGGGCCAGTGCCCAGCGCAGGGGCTCATCGAGGCCAAACAGCAGGGCCTAGAGCTCCGCTGCCTCCAATGGGCCTGGTAGAAAAGCAAAGGAAGCGAGTTCGTGGGATCAGTTTTATTTCTTGAGCCAACAGAAAACTCAAAATCCCCAGCCCACACCTAAAGCTGACACGCACGCACTCAGCTGAGTTCGCAGACGTGGGAACGCGAGGGGAGCACCATGCAGTAGACATGGGTCCCGTCGCCGAGGTCCCGTTAATGCCACCGTCACTATGATGTATCGGTCTATCAAAGCACGCGCTTCGATGGTCCGGATTTCCCAACTGGAGAGAAATGATTAATGTGGAGATTTGCATTCAATGTGGTCGTGAGCATCAATATTTCAGCTTAGGTAAACAGGAGCTTTACCTAACTTATTGGCTTTCATTATGGATGCCGTGTAGCAGCCAAATTCCCCCTCTGCCTCCAGCATGACCTTCTATGCGCCACAAATCAATCTAGAAAGAGTGAAGGAAGTTGGTTAATATTTTAGGGTAAAGGAAAAAAATGACTTCCCATGTCAGGCACTTAATTGTTATGATTTTGACCCATTTTGAAATTATTTAACATTTGCTTCAGGCCTCTGTCTTCATGCATTATTTATGGTCATCTGTCGTCCAGTTTCGGCCTCGGCCTCGTCGTGCCCAGCCCAGCGGGCCTGTGACGGGGGAGGGAGGCGCTGTTTCCAGCCCTGCACTGGAGTCGCCGCCCTGGGAGCCTGAAGCCCTGAAGCCCTGAGTGTGCGCAGGAGCACACAGGCGGTCCGTGCACGCGGCCCTGTGCGCACCGCTCTGGGGAGGGGTGGTCAGTACATTTCAGCTCTCCTTCAGAAAGTTCCTCTGTGTTACAGCCAACAGGACGAGGCAGTTTGCCCCGCCAGAGTTTTACATGTGAAGAATGTCAGAAGTTAATCAAAGGGTAACCATGCCAGTGTCCGCTGGGCTTCCCGCCGAGTGGGGGCGGCCTCGCGGCCAGTCAGTGTCACAGCATGCGGGGCAGGGCGTGCCTGTGTGTCTCCCGTGAGAAGATGCTGTGGCCCACAGGGGTCAGCGCCTTTCTGGCATAAATCCATTAGCCCTTGCCGTGGGATGGATCCCAAGGAGAGGGCAGCGCCTCAGCGGCCGGCTCAGATGTCCAGGGTCCCTGCGGTCGAGCGCTGCGTCTCGCCTGTCGGCCGCCACTGCTCCACTGGCCCCTCCCTCCCTTCCACATCTTGCTCAGGCATCAGTATGCCTGTCCCCCCCACAGGTGACCGTCATATCCTTGTCCCGAGTCACCCTGGGAACCAGTTCCCAAGCCTCCCCTTCTGCCCCACCCGGGCACACGTTGAGCCCAGGTTGGGGAGGAGAGGGCCCAGGAGATGGTTCCATTCTTGCACCTTAGGGCTGGAGAGGGGTTCAAGCCCTGCTCACGGAAGGAAAGGGCAGCAACTCTCTCGTCTCTGCAGCGAGCGCTGCCTTCTTCCTGATCCGCTCCTGGCCTCTAATTCCTGACACCCTTTGAAATTGAGCAGCAGCCCAAGGGGAGATGCTACTGGACAGCTGTTTCCCAGATGGGCAGACCTACCTCGCGGCTGTCTGCACAGGGGCATTTGTGCTCCCATTGGCTTGCATTAAATCCTTCACTGCAGGGTGTCATTGTTCCTGTGCAAAGCAGGAAGGACTCAGCGGGCCTTGGAAATCTTAGAGGAAAGGTTGGGTCCACCTGGGAAGAAAGTGGGTCTGTGAGGAAAGGGGCTTTCACTGCCTTTTGGATCACAGAATGTACTCTGTCCCCAATGAACTTTCTCTGTGGAAAAAAGAAAAAAAAACTTGGCTTTCCGGCATCATCACCACCGCCTCCCTGACGCTGCTTCTAATGCCTTGAGTTAGGGTTAATTGATACCTTCCCTCAGGTGGTTGGAACCACACACAGCAGGGCTTTGGCAGGATGCTCTGGTCCCCTGCGGGTCCTCACCACTGGCCAGTGGTGTCCGGAGGCTGGTGGGCGTGGGAGGGGAGGGATTCGAGTACATTGCCTTGGCCACAGATATTGAGAGAATCCTATCTACTTCAGAAACACCTTCATCTTGTTATCTCTGGAAACAGCCAAACTTTTCACAGCATCTTGAGGGTGGACAGTCTGTTCCCAGAATGGCACACGCTGAAGTCCCCTTGGTCCAAGTCCTGAAACTGCTCTTGCACTGTGCTCTCGTTGAAGAGCAGAGCTTTCATTTTTTGAATTTATTTTCTCTTTAAATCCAGACTTCCAGACCTTGCACAGCACCCCAATTTTCTAGCTACTTACCACAGCAGGGTTTTTTTCCTTCTCTCTGAAGCACTTTTCTGCTCCCCCATTCAGGATCAGGAATGTCCTCATGGTACTCACGCCTGGTCTCGCTGTCCCTAGACCAACGCTCATCAGCCTCAGCATACCCACCTTGTCCTGGTGGTGGTGAGGGAGCTCAATTTCAGGACTGGAAGACTTGGAGTCAGTCGGGGCACACACCTGCATGTCTGTCTCAATCAGCCTTCACCTGCTAAAGTCATGGCTCCGGACTATCTTCCCACCCCCTTAGGACACTGCTGGTCCTGCCTTTCCTGGGGCCAGCTGAACAACACGACACTAACTTCGTGGTGCCCAGCTGGGCTTCTGCCACAGGACAAAGGAGCGAATCATTAGATCAGTAAAAAGCGTGTGCATGTGTGCGGGGGACTTACTCCTTGTCATCTTCAGGAACAGTCACGGTGTGAAGTCACGGTGTTCATTTATGTGCATCTCTCCTGCTTTGAACCTGACCCCACCCAGCTCGTTTCCCTGCCACCCTCCCAAGGCTTCCACTCCGGCTCCCTACAGGGCAAGCTCCACATGTCTAGGCATGTCTCCTTCGTGTGACTCTCGAGCCCACCCCCCTAGTGGGGCTTCCCTCCCAGCCCTGAGCCTGCAGTCCCATCGGCCTGGGGGGCTTCACTCATCCCTGAGGTGGGAGCTCTAGAGAGGCGGTCTTGTCCCTTGGCACCAGGGAACAGCAGGTGTCAGTGAGAGCTCTTCCTGGCAGCCCCAAGCTCCTGAGCTCTCCACTCCTAAGAGCACCCCGGGGCTCCTCCTCTCTCCTCCCCTCACCCCCATGTCCTGCTCTTCAGGACACAGTCTTCTTAGTCCTCTGGTCTTGACAGTCTGTCTCCAGTTTCATCTTATGAAATTAATGTAACTTTCATTTTGCTGAAGTTAAACCGTGAAACTTCATTCTTTTTTCTGCTTCCCACTCTAATGTAAGACCTGTATTTTGTTCTTTTAATGATCTCTTTGTGGACATTTTTTCATCCCTGATTAAAGAAAAATGAACAGAGCACTGCGAATGTGTAGCAGGATGTCAGATCTATTGCACAGGCGTGCGAGTCTTGTCTCTGAACAGCTGTCGCTGCAGGAAGCAGGTAGCTGTACAAAACTCAACCTAGCTGGCCATTCTGTGTATTCTGTTCTTGCCAGGCGCACAGTTTGTACCAGACACTGTTCAGGACAATGAGGGCTCCTCAGTTAATGCTCCCGGAGGCTGCCGTTGTCAGCCACCTCTAACAGAGCACTTCAAATTTCTCTTCTACCACCCCTGTAGAATCGCTTTCCCTCCGTAGTGTGGCATTCGGTAACCCAGAAAACAGCCTGCTTCTCCCCCACCCACCCTATCTGTAACACTCCCTTCTGACCACCATGTGCTGCTCCACCCACACGGGTGCTTCTCTCCGCCTCTGCAGTACTCCCCCTTCTGGCTGGATTTCTTCGGAGCCAGCGCTCCCTTGGCCCTGTGCTCATTAATCTGTTTTCCTTCACTTTCAGCTTGCTGGCTCCATGTTCTCTGTCACGTACCCTAATTCTACACTACAGGATTCAGAAATGAAAACGCACTGTGTTCTCTTGACGGGGGCAAGTGCTGTGGAGAAGAGGGAGAATCGCTGAAGAAGGCACACTGCTAGTACCTTTTGGATCAGAAGGTGGGGATGTGGGGCGCACACCTGGCTTAGTCGCTTTCTCATCCCGGGGACACAGTATCTAACATTCACAACTGAAGGGGTGACAGGGTCTTGTGAGCTCGCAGTTTCCAGAAGTCCCAGTCCGTTTGTGAGCAGCTACCAATGGTGGAAGGACTCGGTGGGGGCCCTCGCTGGAGAGAAGCTGCCCATCAGAGGGGGACAGGAAGCTGAGTGAGAGAGGAAGGGCGGGGCCAGTGCATACACTTCAGGGTCAAGCCCCAGGGACCCACCTCTTCCGGGTCAAGCCGCTGGGAACTGTCTTTTCTGAGTCAAGCCCCAGCCAGTCCTCCGTCTTTCCTCCAGGCAGGCCCCACGTCTGCACAGCACTGGAAATCAATGGATTAACTGGTGAGCGAGACATCTTCCAGACATGAGCCTTTGGGAACATTCCAGATCCACTGCACAGTAACACCTGGCAGTAATTTTTGTCTCACGGGTCGTGAGATCTATCACTTCCTTTGCACGCTTCACCGTGTAAAGGGGAAGAACATGCTAAACCACCTCCCACTGTAGCGTGTGTCAGCTGCTGCAGCAGGCGGCTTTGCCTGCAGGCTACTCTAGGGCCGTGGCCAGTGCATTGAATTCAACCCGCGCTCAGAAGACACTCACACACTGGTATCAGGGAACAGTTCCTGGCTGGACGCTTTCCTCTCAATGGTGTATTTAAGTTTGTTTAGTAATTCCATGTTAATGTGAGTTAAGACCTACAAGAAAAATGCGCTGATGGATTTAATAAGTTAAAAACTCGCCATGAAATGTATTGTTTTTAGTTAGAATTGTTTCATTGGGGGTATAAGGAAAAGCCAACCTAGATAGGCAGTTATGAAAATAATATCCTTTGCCAACTCAGGAATACTTGGACTCTTTCTAGTGGAAAGTCTTGTTGTTGTTGTTTGTTTAATTGAGCCACGCACACTGGTACAGGCTTTTCTATTACTCCTTCATTTTCCATAGGTGTGTCATATGGAATCACGCTCAGCCTGTGTGGTGCTGAGGAATTGAACTCAGGGCCCTGCAGTTGCCAGGCAGGCACTCTTAACCACTGAGCTACACCTCCATCCCCTCTAGTGGGAAGTCTTATGCGAGCCTTTTCTTCTCACATGATCTTAACAAAGACAGGTTTCTAATGATATTATTTCATACTTCTTATAACAAAGTATAAAAAGTCTCTTGTGTCACAGAGAGCACAGCTCAGCGTGGACACTCAGAACAGAAATGTAATGTTAGATTAGTGCATCTTTGAGTAAAATTGTTTATATTGACAACTAATACATAGGTGAGATGTTCTATGTTGATCTTTATAAATATTAATTTTGATCTCAGAATCTGACATTCTTAAGGTATTAAAAATCATGATCTTAAGTCCTAATAGAATCACACGAAGCTCTTAATTCTGGAATCATAGAATTTTGGCTGAAGTTTTTGGACTCTGAAATCCTTTCTTAGGGAAAAATAACAGCACTCATCTATCACAACTAATTGTGTATCCCCTTGAAAAGATAATAGGCATAGTCCAAGAGAAGGCGTCCCTCTTACAGTTTGTAGAACAGAGAGTCCTGCCTCAGCCATGCTAGGATGCCCTCAGGAACCTGCCATGCTGGGGACCGCTTTGTGGCCGAAGGGTGTGACTGTGGATCTTGGGTCACTTTGCCGCCTCCCCGCCCACGTGAGTTAAGGCTGTTTGCCAGCATGTGGGTTATGCCCTTGGAGAAGTCACGCCATGAGGGCCACGTGCAGGGCACCCTCCCTGTCTCCAAGGCGTGCTCCCTTTAGCCTGGATCCTTTGCCGGGCCCCGCCCTGAGCCACCTAGCAGAGCACTGCCTCGCTCTTCTCACTCAGGAAAGCGAAGCGATTGGTGCAAGAAGACCGCAGTGCCTGCTCCGTCTCTGCCAGGCCCTTCCTGCAGGCTGGCCTCAACGTGGTGCTGTGTCCGCAGGCAGCTTGTGAGGCATGCCAGTTCCTCCAGCTGCATGTGTGTTCTGTTCCTGAATCAGGACGCGAGGTTCTGTTCCGAGTAGTGAGGGACATGCGCTTACTTGAATGTTTTGTGTCAGACACCCCAGCTTTTCTTTCCCATCCAACTCACCACGTGTCTCGGTTTCTCCTTTCTCAGGTGAGCTGTGTTTCCACGGGACAGGTGACATGGACTGGAAAGGCCAGGCTGAGTGAGGTAAGCTATTTGGGGAGGTGCTCTGATACCAGCACATCCAAACCAAGAATCTTGCGATGGCCGTAAATGTGGCCGTTCTGGCTTTGTCATGTGGTCAGACCTCCCACTCTTAGGTCTGATCCTAGCAGATGACCGAGTTTATCCAGTGAGAATATTGACTCTTTGGTTCTGCTGGGCTCGGATTGCAAAGGGTGTCAGTGCCTGCGAATGGGGCTGGGGGTGGGGAACATTTGTTCTGCCAAGAGCCATTTGGGTATTCATGGTGTCATTCGTGGGCCATACACAATCACCAACTTAAAATTCCGTCTGCTGGTTTTTGTTAAACCAGTTAATTCACTTACCCTTAACTGATGTGATGGCTGAATTCGCTTGTCTTTGGTGAGGTCTTAGCCTGGCCAGAACAAATAATTTTGAGTCCGTGGTCTGGTATGTGGACAAGACATTCCTCACCTTTGGAATGGAGGATGTGAGAGGAAGGGCTCTTGGCTCGGGCTGTGGTGCTGTCGGGTGACAGGGAGCTGATGAGAAGCCACAGCTAGGCTGGGGCTGCCCGGCAGGGATATGTCTTCCCTCAGGGAGCTGTGGTATCCAGGGCTCTTTCTGCCCGCTTTGGGTGACACATCACGGAGGTCCCTTCTGTCAGTCGGGTAGACACAGTGTTGGCACAGCGTGTGCTTTGAAGGCTATGCTCGTCCCTGGGAAGTGAGAATGGACCAGTCAAGCCTGGAATTAGGGCTCGTTGGCTTTTCTGTGAAATCTGCATTCTAGGAAGAACTGAATTTCTTGCTCTTCCTGTTTCTGAATTTGAGATTTATTTCTCTGTTGTAAACTGAAAGACTTATTTTAAGCCGTGAGAAGTACATAGGTGAAGTCTTAAAAATGTTTATAATAGTTGATCTAGTTATTCAGTTGGGAGTCTCTTTTTAGGAAAATGTCAAAATAACTACTAATGCTTATATTCAAAATATTTACAATAACTACTTAAAATAATGAAGCATTGGGGGAAAATAGCTCATTACCCAGTAATTCAGAATTTCTTAAATAATGCCATTGCCACACAGTGGAATATTACATTATGCGTCTATTAAAAATCGTAACTGTGAAAAGACTTTTACTAAATCTTAATAGAAAATATGGCAGAAAGATATCAGAAATGTGGGATTCAAACTTGTCTATATTAAATACAGCCTCCATTTATACAAAGAAATTACATGAAAAAAGTGGTTAGGTGGGCTTATCCACCTGCCTCTCTGCCTAGGTATCTACACACGATGCTGAGCTAAATGTGTCCTACAATTAACAGCACTTTCTAGCTGTAATTAGCAGCAATTTTCTTTTCCTTTTTGAGTGGTGCATGACCTAATGCTGCATTTTTCTAACCGTGACATCGTAGATTGGAAGAGGGGAGAAAGCAGGGGTGCAGCACCATCTGGGCAGGTCTCCGCTCGCCAGGGGCTGCACCTGTGCACCCGTTCCTGCATTGAGGGTTTAGTGCTTCCACACCTTGGAAGGACTTTATTGTATCTCATCCCACTGACCCAGGGGACTCTCTATACCCTGGCACAGAAACAGTTGAGTTTGTCCGGGTTACTTACTGAGACCCCAGGACCGTAGGCCAGTTTCAAACATCTACCTGGGTTGAGAATTCTTGTAGTGCCAAGTTGAGTTTTCACAAGAGTCGAGTTTGGAAGTCAGAAGTGCCTCCTGGGATCTGTCTGCCAACTTCCCTACAGCAGCGTCCCACGAGTCCCTTGCGCACCTGTTTCTCTCCATATGCCCTTGGATGCACCTTCTCTGCCCGTTCGCCTCACGGTGAGGCAGGTTCCCTTGTCCTGCTGCTGTCACCAGTATAAATGAGGTGCTCTATCGAATGCTGGTTGTATCTGTTAACTCCATGAGATTGAGGTGGGGGAGGAGGGACGGCGCTATGGCTTGGAGGTGCCAGGTTCAAACCCAGTTTCACCCCTTTGGTATGTGTGGACTTGAGCGCGTCATGAAACCTCTCCACAACCCCCACTTCTTGTCTGGGCAGTAAGGACAATATTGGGGCCTCTTAGAGAAGTTATCACCCAGTCGTCATGAGCCAGGGTCGAGTTCTTTCTTCATTCCTGGGGATTGATCCTGGGCCCTCACTCCCTGAGCTACATACATCCTCCGCCCTTGTTTATTTTGATTTAAAGATGGGATCCAGTCCCTAAGTTGCCCAGGCTGTGATGAAACTTGAGATCCTTCTGTCTTTGCCTCCGAGAATGCTGGGATTGCAGGCTTACCCCCTCCTTGCCAGGTCCAATGTAAATAAATTAATAGACAGATACGTGATCATATCCCATAAACTTTTTTGGCGTGTGGTTCTCTAAGAAGACCCGATCTCCTACCCTGTCCTCGAAACCCCGTTGTTCTCCACACACGTGATCAGCTGGCACCTAGGGAACCTGGCCATACTTCACTACCCAGGGAACCTTCAGGATGACTCTTCCTCCACCTGCATGGAAGAAATTCTCCCCTGGCTTACACTTTCCAGCTTCTGTCTCTTGGCCCCTTCTCTTCGTCCAGTGGCCTACTGTAACCTAATCAGCCCCCTTCATTCTTGGTTGATATATTATCTTTGTTTGGTGACATATTATATTCTCTGTGCTGCTCCTGTAGGGTCAAGCGGCCTACCCGGCATCCTCTGTCAGAGCCTCCTGCCATTCTCCACCCCAGCCCGCTTCTGCCTGACTCCCCCCCTGCAGGCTGCCGTAGCCCACCCTGCCACCCCAAATCCTGGTTCTTCATGGTTGGCCCACCTCTGCCTGCATGGACTCCTTCTGTTTGTCCCTGGAGGCCGTTCCAGACCCCACCATCCACCCACTGATGATATTTACATTTTCCTCATGTAGCAAACATCCCTCCTAACAGCCCCCCTTACTTACTCGGACCCCAGGTACCAAGCTGCTCTGCCATGTTTGCTGTGTGGCATGTGTGAAATGTGATGATGTTTATTATGGGGGTTTGTAACTAATCACACACACATACGTGCACACATACGCACACGCACAAACGCACACAGGCCCTCTTCAGGAGGAGCGATGACGCTCCCGGCATTGCCTGCGTCCAGACACCCCATCTCTTATGACTCACATTGAACAACCTTGAGCAACCACCCTGGGTCTTTCTTTCCCGCCTCTGCTTTTCTGTGCAGCATCGGGGAGAAAGGCCGCTCCGAGTACGGGCGATCACTCAAATATTAAAGCGTTTCACGCTCTCTGCTTCTGTTCATTCTTTCTTCCCTTTTGATCTAACAAAACTTCTTAAATTATAAATGAAGGCGTTGGAGGGTTTTTTCTCCTCAAGATAAGGGAAGAAGAAATGTATGACTTCAAAAAAAGTCGATGGAGTAGCACAGCAAACCAAGCAAACATTGCCGTTTGGTGGGCGGCGTGTGCAGGGTGATTTTAAAGCAGAAATTCGCTTTCAGTTGCAAGGAAGCCGGCCAGTCATTCTTTTCCCCCCTAGAAGGCGAAATGACATCTCCACATCCCTTTCAACAGCCTCAAAAATATACAGTCAGCCCATTTGGGGACAAAAATTCCACTCTCCCCTTCCCTCTTGAGTTGCTCAGTAGTTCAACAGGTTAATATGTTTCAAAGTGAAAAACCAAGTTAGTATTAATTCAGGCATGGTATAACAGTGAGGGGAAGATACGGGGAAATGGTTTTCGGAGGCCGTGCTGTCTGGAATACAACGAGCATGTCATTTTCAGCAAATGTCTTGTTTTTGAATTTACTCATCCCTGGGGATCCTCCACTGGCCACTCCTCCTTCTGCTCAGTGGGCTTCCTGTGGCCTCCTGCACTGCAGTACACGGCTCTACGTAAGGGCCCATCATCCCAAGCTCCAATTGCAGCTAGACACGGTGCCCCAGGGGTGGCGGGAGCCCACAGTTTTCCCTGTTGATCTGTGAGAACTCTTGGGGGGAGGGCGGAGCCTCATGGCCTGGCTTTGCAATAGAACTGGACTTGGCCACTAGTGGGAGCGTCATTAAAAACGGCAATACTTGGCTGTGGTGCGTTTTCTTTCAGTTCATCAAGAGCAAGAGCTTAGAACCTGTTCCAGCATAAAAATAGATGGTAAACTTGGAAGCAAAGTAACAAGAGGCTGCTCCTGCCTTGAAGCCAACATGCAGTGCCAACCCCAGGGAGCAGGTTAACCCAAAATGTGCTTGTGTGTAAGCAAGTGAGGAGTCCAGTGAGAAGGAGACGCTTTCACAGCACTGCTCGTGGGTGAGAGTGAGGAGAATGTGCATGTGGAGAGGTAACAGAGGCCCTTAACTTTCAGGGAAAAACAGCAGACGATAAAACTCTTAGATAACTCTTCCCTGGGGTCTCAAGTGCTCCGGTGTTTTGCTCATAGCCTGTATTGTCAGCTGTGACAACCTGGCTGTGGAGTCTCCCATCCTGACCAGATAGTTACTCTATGAAGCACAGACACCAGCACCTAGCAGAGCAAGAAGTGACAGCAGCAGGGACAAGCGTGGCACTTCGAGTTTGCACACGTCTTTCCCGATGCTGTCTGAGTTCATCCTCATCTAAGTTCTGTATGATAGAAAGAAAGTGCACTGTCGTCTTACAGATGGCAGAACAAGCTCGGGGACCTCTGCCGGGGCCACTGGGCTGCCCGCCTCAGCTGGTATCCGCGCTCAACAAGGGAACGAGAGGTAGGCCACGGGAGATCCAGCATCCCCAGCTGCGTCCTGCCCCCCTCTCCTGAGGCTGATGGGCAAGCCTTACGATGGACTTGTACTGTGTAAGACAAACAGCTGCAAATTCTGAAATTCTCTAAATATTTACTGAGCACCTTCTAGGAGGCAGGTCAGGTAGCAGATGTTAGCAGCATAAAAATGAATATCATCCCCTGAATTTTTAATATACTTTCAAGAACTATAAGATACATTTTTATTTGAACTTGTAAAACTTTACAGAGTGAGCTTCCGTATGCTGGTTACTCTCTACTGCGCCAGAGTAGCAAGGCTAACGTGTGTTGGAGCTGGAACCGGAAACCAAGGATGCCCAGCTACCAGGCCATTTGCTGGTGTTGCCCACCCACCCTGGAGGAGCAGCAGGGGCTGTTTCTTATTAGCAAGATACTGTGGGAGAACGTGAGGCAGAAGAGGAGTCGTTCTCAGCTTGTCACGGAAACCGAGTTTTAGGAACGGCTGCAAACCCGGCCCTGCGCACTGCCCCACGGGCGGCTGAGGGCTCAGAGCTGGGCTTTCAGTCGTCGCTG
Organism: Ctenodactylus gundi; assembly: GCA_004027205.1. Classification (NCBI taxonomy): domain Eukaryota; kingdom Metazoa; phylum Chordata; class Mammalia; order Rodentia; family Ctenodactylidae; genus Ctenodactylus; species Ctenodactylus gundi. The sequence continues at coordinate 259,552 of PVKB01000329.1, forward strand.
TGTAAACCACCGGGCTAGCTTGATTTGCTGTCCCCTTGCCTTTGTTTCTTTGATACTGATGTCAGCATCATTCATGGTAGAGAATCGGTTGTTCTTTAGTAGAAAACCACATGTCTGTCTGTCTGTTCAGCTGAATATGAGACAGAAGGGCTCACCTGTGGGATTCTCCAACATGCCTGCCAGTCACGTACGTGAAAGGTGGTCTCTGGCAGGAGTCCATGTGCCAGGTACAGGACCTGGGGGCAGGAAGAGGGCGGGGCTTTGGGCGGCAGAGCTGCTTTGTTTGCGGCCCTGGTGTGTTTGCACTTCCCCTTTCCCTCTGGAGCTCTGTGTCTTGTGATGCTACGAGGATCAGAGGGGGCCCGAATTGGGAGGTCTTCCCACCCTGCCGCCGGCAGCAGTGGTCAAACAACATTGCAGAAACTCCTGTGACGAAAGAGGGGCAGTGTTCTCAAGATATTTTCATGAACATGCAGATGTTGGGCAGCTCTAAAGCTCTGTGCAGCTCTTACGGGGGTGTCCCCGTAACCTTTTCTGGACGCTGTACTTTCCCAGACACGGCTTGCTGAGCGTGCTCCGGAGGGTGTGCGCCGTTGCTCTCCGGGCGTAGCGTGCCATGGACGGCTCCCAGGAACTGTCACGGCTTCCTAGCCGACTTCTGGTACCATGGCCTGCTAGCCCATACTCCTTGAGAAGCAGCTGTTATTTTCCATCCTGGAAAATCAGGTCCAGCAGTACCAGGAGCATCGTGTCACCCGTCCACGGGTGCCTCGTGTCCTGGCAGATCAGTGCTGTACGTCTGCTTCATGCCGATGCGACGCTGAGGCTCCTAGGACAAGGGACGTGGCCGTCGATGGGGGCCAGCTTGCACACTGGGGTTGCAGGGGTGGCGCCTCCGGCTTCCCTGCTGTCATTATCACACATAGAATGCTCCTCTTTCTTGACCACGCTTTCTTCTTCTGGGAAAGAGTCATGCATAAAATTAAAAGAACATGGAAATTGCAAGCATTGCTTGAGATGATGTTAACAGAAGTCCCGTTGGCAGTTCGTGACCAGGAAAGACTGCAGAAATAAGTGAAAGGAATTAGAGTACAAAGAGATGCAGGGATTTGATTCATTGAACATAATATTCCAAAACATTATGAATCTCAGTCATGAAATGACGCTGTGGTTGGCTGTTGTCCTCACCACCATCCTCCTCCCATTCCCTTTGGAATCCTTGTGCTACATGAGGAGCAGGGAGGGCAGGTGACTTTGTGTGTGTGTGTGTGTGTGTGTGTGTGTGTGTGTGTGTGTGTGTGTGTGTTACTTGGCATGTAAGTAGCGTCCCCAGGACCTAATTCAGCACTGACGCATTTCTGATCTCATTCACAATCCTTCCTCAGGACAGCCTTCCTCGTGATACAGTTCCACAGAGTTCGGCTTCGCTCCTCTAGATCTTTTTGTACATTCTTGGTGTGCTGATAGCAGTGACATATTTCTACAAGATTATGCTGTATATTTCTGTGACACACCCAAGAGTTTGAGGGTTTGAGGCCACACTTTGTTTGTATTATCCTTATCTCTGTAAGTTAGTCCCAGCTGGCATAAAATCATAACCTGGTAATTTCTAAGCAGCAGAGATACATTGCTCTCAGCTGTGGGTGCTGGAAATTCCATGACTGGGTTATCAGTACGTGTGGTACTTGGTGGGTGAGGCCTGTACCCAGATGATGGTGTGTGGTGGGATGGCACAAAGGGTCCTGTGAGCTCCCTCAGGCCTTCTTCGTATGGCCACCCATCCCACTCCTGAAGACTGTTCTCATGACCCAGTCACGTCCCAGTGGTATCACCTCCTCATACCAGTACTTTGGGGATTAGATGCCAGTGTGATTTCAGGATGCAAAGCTCCCTAAAATAGCATTCTGCCTCTGCTCTCCAAACTCTGTGTCCTTTTCCCATATGAAATGTGTCCGTTCCACCTTTAAAGCCTTCAGCTTCTTAACTCAGCTTCCACCTTTAAATCCCAAAGTTTCGTCTAATTCTAATGCACGTCAGGTAAGAGTGACACAAGGTGTCCTTCATCCTGTCCCCAATCCTGGTCCAGGTGCAGACCTATAGGAATCATGGTGACCCTTTGTAACCAGGTCCTCTTTTCTCCTGACTTCAATAAGATGTCTCATTTGCGTCTAAGAACTCATTGCAGTGTCCCCCACAGTCCGTTGAGGCAGATGTTCTGCCAGCCTGAGTGGGTAATCACTGAGGGGATGGCTTCTCCCCAGCTGTCCTCTTCTGAGCTCTCCCTAGAATCATAGATATTGTCTGTATTCAGCACTGCAGTGTCCATGTGGTAGAAAGTACTTACACATCTATCAAGCCTCTGCCTTTTAACTAATTCAAAGACACTTCTTTATTTCTGAAAATTTCTTATAGCACTCCACTTCTCGGTACTAATTTCTGCCTTAGTTTTTGGGTTGCTATAGCAAGAAACCTCAGACGAGGTAACTTATAAACAAAAGAAATTATCATTTGGATTTCTAGAGTGCAAAGTTAAGCAAGTCTGCCCGACTTATGGTGACGAGTGTTTGGCCACTTACGCACTTGCATGAAGGAGAGACAAGGAGAGTGAAGTCCCCTCCGGCCCTGTTCTTCCTGGGACTGAATCTCACGAATGAGCGCTGTGGGCGCTCATCTGAGGAGGGTCCATCCTTTTGACCTAGTTCCCGCTGAGTGACCCCTTCTTTTGATATCAAAATGTTGTGAATAAGATTTAAAGGCAGTCTTCCTCAGTTACAGGCATGCGCCAACACTGCTGGCTCTAGAGACGTAAAATTGGAGGCACACTAACACCCATACGGGTACAGCTTGAATATCTGTATCCCCCTAAAACCAGTGTTGAAATCTGGTGACAGTATGGCAAAGTTAGAAGGTGGCATCGTTCTTTCCACGTGTAGGAGAGCAATGGCTCTGCCCCGTCCAAGGCAGCGCCAGCCATTTTTCCTCCTGTCTCTCCCTCTTGCCCCTCTGGCGTGGGTATGGAACAGCTTCCTTCTGGGGGACTGTGAGGAAAAGGTAATCAACCGGTAGTCAGTCAAATAGGAGAATTTCACTGGTAAACGGAAGGACACATTTGAATTCAAACTAGTTTTAATGATGTAATGATGTGTATCAGCCACTTCTGTGCTTCATGTGAAGGTTAGGGACAAAATTATTAAAGTAACAATAGCTCCAGTGATTCATTAAATAACGTGCCTGATATTAAGGCATTAATTGTTATATCGAAAATAAAATGCAGAATAAAAGTAGAGAGATTTTGGATATAATGAAAACTCAATTGTTATGAGCTTCAAGTGGCCTGTAGTAAGATGTTCTAATGAAGACTTCATAATGGCAATGAAGAATAAACCCAGGTGTGAACATGAAAGGCACGAAGTAAGCAGTCAAAGCACATCGATGGAGAAAATCTCCTACTCAAAAAGGGAAACAGACGAAGAGCAGGAAAGAACAAAGGATTGCAAAACAAGAAAAAAAGGGTTAGCAGAAAGATGAGTAGTGAGTCCTTACCTGTCAATAATTACCTTGAATGCAAATACATGAACTTGGCCAGTCGAAAACATAATGTGGCTGAATGCACGAAAAATAAGGCCGATATATGTTCTACATCCAAGAGAATCAGTGTGTGTGTGCGCGTGTGCGTGTGTGTGTGCGTGCGTGTGTGCACTTTTGGAGATTGAACACATCATTCACACCAAGCCATACTTCCAGCGTAATTTTTTTTTAATTTTAAGTCAGGGCCTTGCAACACCACCCAGGCTAGGCTCAAACTTACAGATCCCCTGCCTCCGTCTCTCAGAGTGCTGAGATTACATGCCTATGCCACCATGCCCAGCAAAAGATTCAGTATCTAAAGATACACATAAACTGAAAGTGTAGGAATTGAGGAAGATATTTTATGTAAACAGAAACCAAAAGCGAGCAGTGGTACTTGTACTCAGATTTTAAAAATGACTTCAATTCAAAACCTGCATAATGAGACATAGAAGATTAGCATATTTTGATAAAGAGATCAGTTCATCAAAAAGATGTAATAATTATAAACATATGTACCCGATATCAGACAGCCCAAATTAGAAGGTAAATATTTGTAGATCAGAAGGAACAGAGGGTCTATAAGACAATAATAGTGAGAAACTTCAGTACCATACTTTACCAGTGAGCAAATCATCTAGAGAGAAAATCAATGAGGAAATGTCAGATGTCAACTATATTTTAGGCCAACTCAACCCAACAGACGCATTCCATCCTACAGTGGCAGAGCACACATTCTTTATTCTTCGCATGTGCATGCAGAGTATTCCCAGAATATTTGTGTTAGGCCCCAAATTAGTTCTAACTAATTTAAGAAAGAGGAAGTCTTAAATATATTTTCCAAGTGCAAAGATAGGAAACCAGAAATCAGCAATGAAAAGACTTGGAAAATTCACAAATACATAGAAATGAAACTACATGTGCCTGCATAACATACGGACCAAAGACAGTAGAAGAGAAACTAAGAAAATCTTAAGATAAATGAAAACATAAAGAATATACTAAGACTTGTGCAGAAAGAGTAGTTCAAATAATAAAATGTATGGCAGTAATTGCTCATATCCAAAAGGAAGAAAGATCCCAAGGAAACAACCTAATGGTATATTTGGAGGAAACGGAAGAAGACCCCACTAGGTCTATGGTTAGTGAAAGGAAAAAACATAATCAGACCTGAAGTAGATGCTGTCAAAATAGACAAACAAGAAAAGGTTAACTGAACTAATAATAAGTTATCTAAACAGATGAAATCAGCAGACCATTATTAGACTAAGAGAAAAGAAACTACTCAAATATATAAAAAATAATAAATGAAAGAAAATACAGTGCTACAGATATTATAGAAATATATATCTTAAGACACTAGGAAAAATTACACATCTAAAGTTAGATAAACCAAAAGAAGTAGACTTTCAAACACATAAAACCTACCTAGGATAAATTATAATAAAGTAGAAATCAAATGAGACTAAATCACTAATAAAAGATTTCTCATCAGTTAAGCTCAGAAGGTTTACTTCTGTGTTATATCAAAGATTTAGAAAAGAGCCAATACTAGTATTCTAAAACCGTTCCAACATATTGGTGACAGCGAAATACTTAAAATCTCATTTGGCAAATTGTGCATTGCCCGAAAACCAAGTCTAGAAAAGAGGTATAAGTGTGTCAGCAAAGATACAAGTGTATCAGTCACATTTCCCACTCCTGGAACTAAATGTGTGATACACAAATGTTGAAGGTGGGATTTATTTTGGTCCTGATTTTAGAGGCTCAATTCATGGTTGCATGGTCGTGGTGGAAGGCCAGGGTGTCTGAAATCTGTTCCCTTCAAGGCAGTTGGGAAACGGAAGGAGTGAGAACCTCTAAGAAGGAGATACCCTTCAGAAGCAAGCCTCAGTTATTACGTCCTGCATCTGTGCCCCTCCTCCTAACAGCACATTGATTTGTGATCATCTGTGAGTTCACTGATAAATACATCCCATTCACAAGTCATTCACCTCTCCAAGAATCTTAGAGTCCACTCAAACTGGCAATCAAGATTAATTGGCGTAATAAGAAAAATCACTCATCACGATCAACTGGAATTTATGCCAGGAATGCAAAGATGGTTCAACATATACCAGTCTATGATATACCACATAAAAATAGTGAAGGCTGAAATGTGATTCTTCCAGTAGATCTAGAAATAGCCTTTGACAAAGTGAATACCCTTTTTATGATAAAACTCTCAACAAAGTCAGTAAAAAAGAACCATGCCTGAATACAGTAACGACTATATATGACAAGGCCGCAACCAAATATAATAAACAGTGAAAAACTAATTTTTTTCATTTGTGATCAGGGCTATGATGAGGATTTCACTCATCACTTACTTCTACGTAAAATAATGCTGTTAACAGAAGTCCTAGGCAGGGCAGCTAGGGAAGAAAAGGAAATGAATATTTGTTCATTTAGAACCAAGTGCGAGCAAAATAGAAGGAAGAATTGCCCCAATTTGTACAGAACAATGTCTCTTTACACTCTGCAAATGCCACAAAGCTTAGAAAGTTATAATATATAAAATGATCTTTAGAAATTCAGTAGCATTTCTGTGTCCTAAAACAAGACAATCTAAAAGAGAAAAAAATCATTCTTATAGTAGCTTCAAAATTCACATGCATAGAAATAAATGTAATCAAGAGGCCATCACACACAGCCCTACAAATCACTAATGAAAAACCTTGAGGAAGCCACACAAAAATAGAAAGATATCCCGTATTCATGGATTGGAAGAATTAATATTACTAAAAATCCAGATCATTAACATTGGAGCACAGATTCAGCATAACATGTATTAAAATGGCAATGAATTTTTTTTCAAGAAAGAAACTTCTACTATTTGTATACGATATAAAAGACCGAATACCCAAAGTTGTCTTAAGAAGAAAGCTGGAAGTATTATGCTACCTGCCTTTAAGATGCATTACAAACTATAATAAAGTAACTCTGGGGTAAAAACAGAATCATAGACCAAAAAAAAAAAAAAAAAGCCAAAGAGCCTAGAAATAAACATGCATGTGTTGACTGACATTTGAGATCATGCCAAGAACACGTGATGGAGAACACACATGTCAGCTGGCATTTGAGAACATGTTGAGAACACATAATGGAGAAAGGCCAGTCTCTTCGGTAAATGAGACTGGGAACACTGGACGCCACGTGCATCATGAAGAACATAGGCCTTTTATTAGTTTAGGCAGAGGAACGGCCTTGGGCCACATATAAAATATACAGTATAATTAATGCATATGCACTAAAACTTCCTTTTTAACATTTTTCAACATTAAAAATGCAAAAAGGAATGGTGGGCCACAGGTTGGACGTGCCTGAACTGGAAGAAAACTTAAGGGAAAAGCTACACGATGTTGGTCCAGGCAAGAATTTGTTTGGATAGGACCCCAGAAGCAGTGGTGATGAAAGTCGCTGTAGACAAAGAGGCTCCTTTGAACTAAAACCTTCCACAAAGCCAAGGAAACAATCAACAGAGTAAACAAATAATCTCTACTAGAGAAAAATATCTGCAAACTCTATATCTAGTACGAAGTTAGTACCCAGAAATACTATGAGGAACCCAAACACTTCACAACTGTAAAAGCAAATCACTCAGTTTAAAAAACAGTTGAAAGTCCTACATATTTATTTCATAAAAGGAGATACACAAATGGTCAACAGATGTATGAAAAAAAAACATGCTCCACATGAGTTCCTGTCAGAGAAATGCAGATTAAGATCACAGTACGATAATGACCTTCCACCTTAGACTGGCTGTGTATATAATATAGTTAATGCACATGTGTAAGTCCTAAAACTTCCTTTTTAACATTTTTCAACATCAGAAAGAAGCAAAAAAAGAATGGTGGGCCTAGTCAGAAGTACTATTAGGGAGCATAGAAAAAACAGAGCAAGAAAATAGTCAACTAAAACTTCCCATGAACTGTAAGCCATTACATTTTGTAGATTTACCTGGGTTTATGTAAAATATTTTCCATAAATGAGCCATTATGAAAAACAGCATGAAAGATCCTAAAAAAATTAAAAATAGAGCCACCTTACAACCCAGCAACCCACAACTGGTACGAATCCACAGGAAATGAAGCCGGTGTGTCAGAGCGGTGATTCTGCTGCTGTGTCATTGCAACCCTCTACAGCAGCCAGCACCAAGATGTGTTGATCAAGTTTCCATCAGTGAGTGAATGGGTAAAGGAAGCAGATTATGAATGGGGCACTGCTTATTCGTTCTTTTAAAAGGAAATGTGACATATAGGGAAGTGTAGATGTCCCTGGAAGACTTTATCCCACAGTGAAGTCAGCCAGGCACAGAAAATTCACTCTCTCATAACGTCACTCGATTTGGGATCATAAAAGTCGATCTCATAGCCAGACCTGATGGTGCACGCCTGTAATCCTAGCACTCAGGAAGCTGAGGCAGGAGGGTTGCCATGACTTTGAGGCCAGCCTGGGTTACACAGTGAGTTCAGGGCTTGTCTGAACTATATGAGACCCCATTTCAAAAAAAAAAAAAAAAAACATTTGGGAAGCTGAGGCATGAGGATTGCCCTGAGTCCAAGGCCAAGCCACGTTGTGAGTCCAGAAGCAGCCTGGGCTACAGAGCAAGACCTTGTCTCAAAACAGAAAGAAAGAAAAGAAAGAAAGAAAGAAGGAAGGAAGGAAAGAGAAAGGAAGGAAGGAAGGAAATAGAAGAAGAAAAAGAAAAAGTATTGATTATGTAGAAGTAGAAACCAGGAATGGTGGTGACCAGAGACTAGGATAAGGGGGGTCTGGAGCTATGCTGGTCAAATGAAACATATAAGTAGAAGGAAGAAATTCAGAAGATCCCGTGTGTGATAGGATCGGCACATCTAGTCATAGTATCTCACACTGTTAGAAGTCGTGAAAGCAGATCTGTGTGCCCACCATAAAAAACCCAAGAATGTGAAGTCGCCTGTGTGCTGAGGAGCCCTGTTCAGTCTTGAGGCCACTTTCACATATTTTAAAATATCATTTTAGAAACGCTGAACATAGGACATCTGAGTTTCTTAAAGCTTGGGTGTTTTATTTTGGGGCGTGTAGTGTTTTAGTTTCTGTGTTATTATTCTAGATATCATTCCTCTGTCCCGGGAGCAGCTGGCCGTTTCCTTTTCCCATTCTGTAGGTTGTCTCTTCACTACTGTTTTTCTGGACAGAAGCTTTTAAAGTAGACGTAACCCCATCTGTTGGTTCCTGGTTTTATTTCTTGGTCAGTTGGTGCTCTGTTCACAAAGCTTTTTGCCTATGCCAGTGTCTTTAAGGATTTTATCTACGTTACCTTCCAGTGGCCTCAGTGTTTCTCTTTTGGTATCAAAGTCTGTGGTCCATTTGGGTTTGATTTGAGTACAGGGGAAAGATCCGGGTCTGGATTCAGTCTCCTGCCTGTGTCTAACTGGTTTCCAGCACCACTTTTTAAAGAAAATGTCTTTTTTCCAGGTACTGTTTTAGCCTCGTCGTCAAAGATCCAGTGGCCAAGGGTGCTTGGGGTGGTTGCCGCGCCGTCAGTCCTGTTTTACTGAGCATGTGTCGGTCAGCCAGTGCCAGGCGGGTTTTGCCACTGTGGCTTTGTGCTGTAACTTGATGTCCGAGATCGAGGTGCCTCCTGCTTTGTCTTACCGCTCAGGATTGCTTTGGCTACGCTGGGTCTCTTCTGAGCTGTATACATTTTAGGCTGGTTTTCCCTAGTTCTGTGAGGAACGCGATTACGATTTCATATGGGTTTGCTTTAAATTTGCACGTCGTGTTTGGTAACGCAGTTATTTGGACAGTGTTGATTCTGCCCGTGCAGGAGCGGGAGTGTCCTGCTGTTGTGTGATGTCCTCTTCCGTCTCTTCCAGGCACTACAGTTTTCATCACAGAGATATTTTTCTTATGTGGTGAGGTTAATTTTTCAGCATTTAATATTTTTGAAGCTACTCTGATGGGGTTGCTCTCCTAATTTCTTCTCAGCAACTTCCTTGATGGTGTACACTGGGCTTTTCTACACCTTAAACACAGGCTTGGACCACAAGGTCATAGTCACTGAGTTACTGCTCAGTGCTGGCCGGTGGCCGCTGGACACCTCGGCCCTTTTGCTACTTTCTCCTGCAGGCTTGTCACAGGCAGTCCTGTTTCCACAGATGAGGGGACTCAGGCGCAAAGGGACATCTTGTCCAGGAAGATAAGGGCTAAAGAGAGACAGAGTCTAGATTGGACGTTCAGTGCATGTGACTTGAAGGACAGGGTGCCTTCCTCTCTGCAGCCTTCTCACAGGTCAATGCATGATCTGTCCAGCTGCTCCCATAGCTCCTTCCCCCACGTGACTAGGACACCCAGCCAACCCCCAGTGCCACAGAACCTGGGGAGCTTTTGCCAAGAAAACAGGTCTGCCTGCACCCTTTACTTTCTCATCAAACACCTGGCATACTGCTTCAGATACATGCCAGCTGAAGGGTACTTCATGTTATAAGGAAAAGAGGAAAGCTGGATAGTGTCACCTAGGCCCGTAATCCCAGCACTGTGGAAGGCTGAGGCAGGAGGATTGTAAGTTCAAGGCCAGCCTCATGAACTTAACAAGCCCCTATCTCAAAAGAACTTAATGAAAAGAAGTTGAGAGCTGGGGATATATCTACGGGAAATCTCTGAGTTAATCCCCATATCACAGAAGAGAGAGAGAATGAGAAAGAGATGAAGAGAACCAGAAAGAAAAAGCAAGAGAGATTTGAGTAAGTCGGGAGGAAGTCAGCGACTTGGGGCCAGCAGGCAGCCTCGTGCAAGGACCACAGCCCGTGAAGACTGGTTTATCAGTGGCTTCCAGAAGGCGGATGTCTCAGCCTGGTTGTATAGGTGGTGAAGTCTAGGGGGCATTTCCCAGGAAAAAGCCATCACTTTCAGGGTTAGGACATTCTCATTTTCACACTCTGGGGACACCCCGAATAGACCCTGGAGCCAGTCCCAGGATGGCCTGAGGGAAGCTGCGTGACTTTACCAGACCCAGGGACTCTCGGCAGCCCAGGCCACAAGCATCCTCCTGAGTAGAGGGCACCTGAGCTTCTCCCCTTGTGCATCAATTACCAGCCCGCTTTGGGTCGTTTGGGGTGACGTGGGATTAGTCTTCCATTTTCCTTTGGGAGCGTGGAACAGTGCGATGGCACGGGCTCTGCGCCAGGCACGTGGAGGCTCAGATCTCTGGGGCCGTTGACCCTTCGAGGTCCACTTCACACCCTCAGTCCTGTGACTGCACAGTCCACCCTCCCTCCTGAGTCATCCCACCTTAGCCTCCCAAACACACATCACCTGCGGCCTCTCATGTTGTCTGATGTCTCGTGGTGTCTACCACTGGATGGAAACCGAGGACAGACCCTGTGGAGCACGTGTGTCTTCCCAGCACCCTGGTAGGGGACAGCAGGAAGGTCACGAGTTCCAGGCCAGCTCCAGTGACTTCACAAGACCCTGTCTCAAAATCAAAATTGAAAAGGCCTGGGGACGTGGCCCAGAGTGAAGGCCTTGGGTTCCACGTATAGTACCACAAATAAAGAATAAAAGTACAGACGCAGCACCTGCGTACCCAGCCCTGTACTGGCACGTGCACGGGTGGTGTCTCAGAGCTAATGGTCCTGTAGGTGAGGTCAGAGCAGCGGGTGCCCCCAGACACGAGCTGCCTCAGGGGTCTGCCTTCAGGAGGCTGGATCGCAAAGGCGGAATTGGCTCTACGGCAGCTTGTAGCCTTGGTCTTTCAACTGAAACGATACAACCTACAGGGTTTAGAAAGATCTAGAAAACTCATCATGGGTCCCACTGAGAACTCTGTTGTATTTTGAACTGTGCTTGGCATCCTGGGAATGAGCAAGGGTGGTGCCACGTTGGTCATTTCAACTCTGTGGGCCCGAGGACCTGTGTGAGCACCACCTGTCGGTCACCGTGATGACTCACAGCTGGAGGAAGCAGATGACGGAGGGACCATAGGCAGTGACATGGGTACATGGGTAATTGCATATGGAGTTGTGAAATTGGGACATAAATGCATGTGTGTATGTGAACATGGGTTCCTCGTGGGAAGTCAGTGACAAATTCCAAGAGGTGGCTTCCATGTTGCTGTGTTTTCTTTTTTCTTTTTCTTTTTCTTTTTCTTTTTCTTTTCTTTTTTTTTTTTTTTTTTTGAGCCAGGGTCTCACTCTATAGTCCAGGCTGGTCCTGAGCTCGTGTGGAGATTACAGGTGAACGCTTCCAGGCCTGGGTATTACATGATCCTGGGAAAACAAATCCAGGGCCTCGTGCTTCCTAGGCAACGGCCCCAGGCACTGAAGTCCCCCCGACCTGCCGCCTCTTCTTAATTATCTTGTCTTGAGCAGTAAGACTTTCCTGTGGACTTTAACTGGGCTTCTGGCAAAAGCGTGACTCACTACCAAGAATATGTAGTGATTTTTGCACCCCGCGCATATAAACCTCTCCATACACATGCTGCACACACATACCTCATGTAGGAGATAAATGCACATCCCAGCACAGATGGGGAAGGGGCAGCCCGGGAAACAGTGTGGCTAAATCCTTTCAGAACACACCTGGGGTGGGGACACACTGAGGCAGACACTGTATTTTTCACTTCCTCAGATAATTCCTTCTCCTGATTTTATCAGTTGACTTTGCAAAAGAATTAAGTTACACACGTACGTCTAATCTTTAACAAAGATTTGTGACCGTCCTTCTTTTTGATTTTTTCTCTCTCCTTTTCTCTCCCTCCTGTTCTTCGTCCTTCTCTTCCTCTTTTCTTTTTCTTTCTTCTTTCTGTAAAAATGCACACGTTACACAGGGACGTGGCCCTGGCCATCCAGGGCATCAGGGCCACAAGACCAAGGGCCACCGAGTCAGAGATGAAGACAGAAGATGCCAGTGCAGGATCTGAGCAGGCAGCGGGATTGCAGAATTTTCCCTTGACTTTAGCTCTAGATATGACGAAGTCAGACTGCTGCAAAAACACATCGCAGTCCCAGGTACGCACGTCTCCTGGTAGTCGTAGCCCCTTGGGCCATGGGCGAGTTGACACACAGTCTGCTGTGATTGGCGGCTCTGGCCTATCTCGTCCTCGCGATACATCAAGATTGGGTACAGCAGGGCCACTGGCGGGTGGGCGGAAGGGATCAAGTCGTCGGAGAGAGGCAGCAGGCCCCGAGACTGGGAGAAGTGGTACATTGTGAATAAAAGCACCCTGCAAAATTCAGAAACTTGCTGTGCTTTACTCCAAAGAGCAGATGCAGACATCAATTAGTCATGGGCTCCTTTAATGTTACAGTCTGCCTCATGAATTTCAGGTAGTGCTTGTAGAAAACAGCAGTCATTATTCACAGCACATCGGGGCCAAGTGGAGGGAGAGCGTGAGTGAGAAGGAAGGTTGCTGAGTAAGAGGATGGGGGCTCCGGTGAAAGGGCGGGGGCTGGGATGGGCTACCAGCAGGGGCACTCCAAGTTAAACTCATGCCCTGTCTTGGAGAAGACTGCCCTAGCAGGCTTGGCTAGCCTGTCTGACAGCTGTGGGAAGGGGCACCGGCCTCCTCTGGCCCCCTCTCACAGTCCTGTGACAGCTGTGACTCAGGCTTCCTTCCGGAGTCCCTGGCCTCTGCCACCAGGGCAGGGTTTCTAGCTGAGCTATGTCCCTGGGAAGAAAAACAAGCCCTCTCTGTGAAGGAGGAGAAAGACAGAGGGGGACAGAGGGAGACAGAGAGAGAGACGTGAGAGACGTTTCCTGCTCCTTGGGCTGGCCTGCTGCACAGCCGTAGCAATGCTGCAATTTAAGGTTTAGCAGGAGAAAGTGTTCATGATGTAATAAATGAAAAAAGCAAATTCAAAAGAGTATTGTAGCTGGGTGTGGTGGCTTACCACGCTGCCCACCCCAGCGCTCTGGGAGGCTGAAGCAAGAAGATCACAGGTTCAACCCCAGCCTGAGCCATGTCGTGACTTCATGAGACCTAGTCGCAAATCAAACAAATAAGTAAAAATAAATAACAGTTGGTGACGTAGCACAGTGTAAAGGGTCTGTGTTCAGCAACACAAAAATGAGCCGCCTGTTTGCAGTTTGCCTAAAGTGTGTGTATAAAAAGGAAGGGAAGCACGTTTAACAAAATGCCAGCAATCATTTTGCTGTGCGTGTGTGTATTTTTCATTTTAATATACTGTCCCTATATAACTTTTTGATACTAATAGTAATATGGTTGACATGTCTGAGAGTGACTGGGGTGTCCTGAGTAGGGAGAACTTGCTCTTCTTATGCAGAAAGGATTCTGGGCCCAGTCCAGCTTAGTCCAGTTGCTTATTAATAAAAACATCATTCCTTTGTCTTAAAACTAGGATTTAAATGGTTCTCAGAGTTCTGAGTTTAGCAGTATCCCCATCAATAGGAAGTTACAGGACATGTTTTAGAAAATCTGGCTACCATGGAGATGCCTGTGAACCAAGATGTGTTTTAGTGAATCAATGGGGGACTGGATAAGCAAATAGAGGGATGGACAGGTGGATGGGTTGGGGGACGGGTGGGTCGGTGAATTGGTCGCAGTTTGGAACCAGAAGTCTGGGTTGTCTTTCTACTCATAGTTTGCAGTGCTTTGGCACCCACCGTTTTCTAAACTACGCTAGAACAAAAATAATGATAATAATTGATGTGACTGTGAGACTGTCAGGATTATTAAACAAACTGACATATAAAATGGTCTTTGCCACTTTGAGCAGGATAAAATTGCCTGTTATTTGCTTGTCTGGAGCTTTAATATAATTTGATTACTTTCCTCAGAGGCAGCGTTTTCCACAACAAGATCCCAAAGTCCTTAAGGAAACATTTGGTCACTGTTGGATTGAAAATGGTCTTGTGATCACGTGTGGACACGGCAAGGCAGGAGGGGTTTCTGTATTTGAATTTGTGTTTTATTGTATTGACACTGGCATAGCCCTCATACAACTCACATTATCCTAAGTTGTTTTTTTCTAAAGGTAACTCATTTAACCTTCACCCCACTCTAGGGTGTCCCTATTATGGAGAGGAAACTGAGGCACGGGCAGGCTACTCGTCTGCCCCAGGCCTATGCAGGTGATGAGTAGAGAAGCCGGCCTTCCAACCCGAGCAGTGTGGCTGCAGCGTCTGTGAGGGTAGAGCACAGTGTTGTCATGATTGAGTCTGCAGAACAGCGGGGCAGATGCTTCTGAACGAAGACGATGGTCAGTGCAGCTCACTGAGCAGCTGTTGAGGGTCAGGCAGTATTCTGGGTGAATTATGTGAGTGAACCTTGGAGGCAGATATCGGTATCCTCATTATTCCCCCTTCTACTAGGAAAATGGTACATGAACACTGAGGAAAATATGCTTGCATAACATAATCCTTTTTTTTGAGACAGGGTCTCGCTCTGTGGAACAGGCTGGTCCTGAATTCACTTCAGAGCCCAGGCTGGCCTTGGACTCATGGCAATCCTCCTGTCTCAGCCTCCCGAGTGCTGGGATTACAGGTGTGCACCACCACGCCCAGCGTATGTGGTGCTGGGGAATCGAACTCGGGTACTTAGCGCTTGGTTTAGCGCTTGCTCAAGCACTTTAACCGCTGAGCCATTCCTCCAGCCCGCATAACATAATCTTACGATACCGTATTGTCAGGGCATGATCTGCTTCTGCATGGCTGCTGAAAGGCCCTTGTTTCGAGCAGATGGGTCCGGTGTATTCTGGCTGGGCAGGTGCCGGTGGGGGAGCCAGAAGCAGAGGAGATAGTTCCGTGCATGGGTGTGAGATGCCGTGGTCGGTCTGATGGCCCTAAATTGTCCCTTTCAAAGTGAACAGGGAACATGAGTGTTGTGGGGGCTGATGTTCGCGTCCCTCGGAATAGGACAGACAGTAGAGATCTGTGCCTGGCAACCTGGCTTCGAGCGTCAGCCCAGTCCTTTTACTTGCGGGTGTCCTTTCTCCCTGCCTCCGCCTGCTCTGGTCCCTGTGCATTAGAGTTGCAGACGTGATGCTCTGAGTTCAAGGTGAAAGGGCAAAGAGAGGGCGAGCCTGCGGGGACCGCAGGACCCGGAGGGTCGCGGCCTGGGCCAGTCTTCACAGCACTGGAAAGGAAGTGGTGCGCTCGCCTCAGGAGCACAGAAACCACCATCTGTGATGCTCCGTAGCTGCCCACTTCAAGTCTCTGCTGTTGTAACTGTTTTGTGGTAGTCAGGGTCCAGCCAGGACCTTCACACTGAGACAGTGCCCGGCTAAGTCACTAGGTCGCTTAGACAGGGGTTGAGCTGGCAGTCTTCCTGCCTCAGCCTGGTTGGATGCTGCGATTACAGGCCTGTAGCACTGGGCTGCGTGTTCATTGATATTTTTCCTGTACCTAGTTCGATGTTTGTGACAGTCCTGTGGAAAATGTCACCTGCTTAGTTTACCATTTACAAATGAGGAAACGCAGCCACGGAGGCCGACCGGGGTTCCCACGCGGAGTGCTGTGCCTCAGTCTCCCAGCCGCACCCCGGCCGGTGGAGTGCCTGGGTCCTGGCTGTGCCTGTAAATGAAGCGGTGACTGTGGTGGAGGAGGTGGGGGAGGACATCAGGGACGCAGGCCTGGCCGGCACACGGCGCCATCACCCTGTGAGCCACTCCCTTACCGCAGCCTCCCATGCCTGGGTGCCGGCAGAGCTGCCCACCTTCCAGCCCAGAGCTTGCAGCACAGCTGACAGGAGTTATCCACCCTCGGGGCATGCTAGGTGTGATGCTGTTTCACAGATGGGAACACAGGCTCTGCTGGCTTTGCAGAAGTAAGTTGCCACCTCATGGAAATTAGGAGTAGGGTTGCGGTGGCCACCCTGTACTTGCTGAGAGCGAGAGTTGACCAACAACCAGCCAGACCAACGGGGACCTCCGTCCTGCAATCACAAGGAGCTGTACTGTGCAAACAAGTGACTGCTCTCAGGGCTGGAGGGATAGCACAGAGATTGATTCACTGGCCTAGCACACTTCCAAGTCCTTTGGTCCCCAGAACCAAATACGCTGGACGTGGTGCTGCATGCTTGTAATCCCAGCATTCAGGAGACTGAGGCAGCAGGATTGCCATGTGCCCAAGGCCAGCCTGGGCTCCATAATGAATTCGGACCAGTCTAGACTACAGAGAGAGATCCTGTGTCAAAATCAACAAATAAACAGCAACAACAACAGCAAAAATGCAAGTTCATGTCCGTTGAAGTGGTCCCCGAGATTCAAAAGAGCTCATCTTGATTTCAGTCCCATAGGACCTTGAGTCAGATACCTGGGCAGAGGCCAACCTGCACGTCTGACCCTGGGAGGTAGCCATCATACACTAGCAAAAGTTGCCTGTGTCCAACTGAGAGACAGGGAAAGGGTGTTCCCGGGTCAGGGGACAAGTACCAGGAAGGGAGAGCCAGGTGGGACCAGAGCATGTTCTCCAGATAAGGGTCATTGCCCCGTTGAGTTGCAGGGTGGGGTGGAAATGGGACCCAAGACAGGGTCACCTGAACCCGGGTTGACTCAGCTGAGGACAGTGCCCCCTTCTCAGTGTCGTCTTCTTGTAGACGCTGTGCTTGGCTGGGAGGAGAAATTTTCCAGTTCGCTCCACGCTACGGGAAGGTGAGAGTCCAGTTACTCTACTCGGGTTGTGTTCCACGTGACTGTGTGCACGCACATGTGTGTATATGCACACAGCCGTGTGTGTAACGATCTGAGAACATGTGATACACATCATTCCACACAGTCAGAAGCCAAACAGATACTGTTTTTTTCTGTGATTATTTTTATTAGTATAAATTTGTGCTACATAATTACATTCACCTTGGGGACTCGGTGCCTCTGCTCCCTTCCCTCCACGCCCAGGTCCTCTTCCAATCTCCACAATCGACCTTTCTGTTTTCTACCATCCCTCCTTTATTCTGTTGGTTAGTAAATCCTACCTGGGGTCTCTCCTATATGAGAAATCATGCATTATTTCACCTCCTAGAAGAGAACTTGTGAGTTAGCACCAGGACGTATCTCGAATAGAATTGATCTAGGTTTTTTCTGTCTTCTTTTAAAATGACCTAACACCTTGAAGTATTTTAAGGGTTCCTGAAGAGCCTGTTCTTTCGTGTGTGTGTGTTTCTTCCATTCTTTGCCCATGTATATTTGTGTGTTAGGAAGCGGCAGCCTCAGTGAGAGCGCTTGGAGTGAGGGGACCCTAGCCGGCGCTGTCCCCACCAGCCCTGCATCTGTAGTAACCCAGAGACAGGACAGGCTGCTTCCTGTATCATCTTTCAGTGTACAGAGAGAAAAGTGTTGTCACCTAGAAGCTAAGAGACTAGTCACAGACTTCAAGGGCTCAGGCGTTCCTGACTCCCACCGCCAACACTAGTGTCCCTTCTGATCTCTAGGTACAAGGTTGACTGCAGTGTCTAGAGGTACCTGCAGGTGTCCCAAGGAAGAACACAAAGCCCACACTGCCTCTTACAGCTCCGTGATGGGTGACCACAAAGATGTTTTCCGTAATCCCCCTACCTGATTATCATTAGAGCTCTTGGGCTAGTGCCAGGTCACGTGCCTGTTTCTAAACCAGTCCTGGACAAGGAGAGCAGGGATCCCAGGAGCACCTTGCAGGACTGGCTGCCACTGACAGTGGGGTCCGGGACAGGGGATCTTGCGCCCCTCGGTTTAAGGAGGCGGCTTTCCGCACCTCTGTAGTGCCGCCGACACTAGCAGCGCGGAAGCTCCTAGGTTCACACACGGCTACCTCCCAGTCTCTTCCCCAGCTTCTTTCACATGGGAAGTTTCTGCCGTCAGGTGAGGCCTGACGCCTTCTAATCTCCTGTGCCCACTCACGCTGACTGTTGGGGGGCTGCTGGGTTAAGTGAGGCCGTCCTGTGTGGCAGGTTGCAGCGATTCGGGGAGAGGAAATTTTACATGAACTGGACATCAGTGAGTAGTTCTGTCATTCTAGAAAATCATCTTGGTATTTTAGTTAACCCCCAAACACAGGTGAATGGATTGCTTGTCCGGACTAAATGTACATAGGGCATCCGAGGTTCCTGATCGGTTAATTTCTTAGCAATTATCTCCTGGCAGCCTGTAGCTTATTCATATTAACTCTGTGCTCAAACTCCAAAGCAAATATTTAGAGAAAAAAATCGAAAGCCCACTCCTTTCTTTCCTTTATTTCTACTTCAGTATCGAAACCACAGTCTCTTACGTTTGTTAAGACCTATTAAGACCTTCTAGTTGTCATATTATTTTCACAACAAACCTGTGAAAGCAGCATTGTCATACCAGTTTGCAGAGAATAACTCATAGGACTTTAGAGGATTTGGACATTAGTGAAAGAGAAATCAAATCGGAGTCTGTTAACTGTAACACCCACAGCACTTTGTTGTGCTAAATTGCCCAGAATAGCAGCTACTCAATAAATAGTTTGAATTAGTGGATGAACAAACTTGAAGCTGAAATGAGCAGTTGGCTCCCAGAACTATTAAAATGTGATTTAAAAAGCATACTATTTTATTATATAAATTGCCTGTATTCTGGGTTTCTCATAATAGAGAAACCATGTGATATTTAACCTTCCAAGTCTGAATCACTTGACTAAGCCCAATAGCCTCAAGCGGCGGCCGTTTACCTACAAATGCCTAGAATCTGTCTTTTTGGAAAAGTAGTACTCCTTTGTGTACAAATACCGCGTCCTTTGCAACCAGGGACACTTTGACATCTTTCATCATTTTGCCGTTTTTTGTGTGGGAGTCAGAGCCGACAGGAGGGTTAGGAAGGGGGAGGGAATGGATTGTAATGATGTGATATATATGAGCATAAACTCATCAAGCTTAATGCAACCATTGTATATCATATATATATATATATATATATATATATATATATATATATATCAGTAAAATGGGGGAAAACATGATTTTTTAAAATCTTCCATCAATTTAGACACATTTGGGGGAATATAGTTTCTAGTTTCTAGTTTAAATCAATTCCCTTGATTTGGTCCAATTTGTTATAATAAACCTAAATCTGGTCTTCCCTGCAAGTTAAAGTAGAGTTCCTGGTTTCCCAAGCCAGGCCCAGTAGCACTGGCCCTGGAATCCCACAACTCCGGAGGCCTGAGGCGTGAAGCTCGCAAATTTGAGCCCAGCCCGGACAACTTATTAAGCCTGTCTCAAATAAACAACAAAAAAAGGTCTGGGGATATAGCTCAGAGCAAATGTCCTGTGTTCAGTCCCCAGTATTGGAAAAGTATTCCTGGTTCCCAATCACCCCCACCTAAAAGTGTAATTAAGTAAGATGGAAAGAAAGAAAGAAAGTGACAGTTGATTAGGTCCCCACAGAAAGGCTTCTGGCTGCTTTGGAGGAGGTATTACCAGCGGCAGTGGCAAAGGGAGACCGGGGCTGGCAGGCAGCTGACCTGTCGCTCGGCACCTCCATCCCACGTGCCGTGAAGGACGCAGGCCTAGACCATAAGCCAGGAGCCAGGTTCGTAAACCGCAAGATTCCGGTTCCCCGTGGAATCAGGCCAGCAACACAAGTGCCCACTCTGTTTCACAAGGTCATGGGCTCTGGTGCTTCTTATGTGGATTGCGTGTGTATTGCGGGGAAGGGTTGGGGGTGAGTGGGGGGCTCGAGGAGGTTGTGGGTGCCAGTGCACATGTGATGTGCGCCTGCACACAGGCTAGTGGCCCTGTCGTCCCCACCGCACCCAGTGCGTTCTGCCCGTGTCCTCCCGGAGTCCTTGTGCCGGCTGAGGACCACGCAGTACGGCTCCTGCCCGAGGTGGTCAGAGGGCGGGCGCTCGGCGGCCTGGGTCCCGCTCCCTGAACACCCCGTATCTACCGCTGCTCGCTGGAAAGCCTGGGAGCTGACGGAGGAGCCGAGAGAGGCAGGACCCGTTGCTGAGCGCTCGGTGTGCACTGCCTGGGGCCTATGCCTGCGTCACTTCCCACGACCTTCGCAGCATGCTTTGAGACAGGAACTCCACTTTGACAGGCGGGAACTGAGGGCGTGAGAAGTTCGACAGTATGTCTGGGATCATAAAGCCGGGACAGCTGCCATCTCAACTTAAGACTCAGGTAAAAACAAACAGGTTGGGATTATAAAACGAAAACATTAACAAGCTGTGTGGCGTAGTCCCTTAACAAACCCAGACCGCTCTGCCTCACTTTGATAGTCCTGCACAGCGACACGGTGGCACAGCGCCGCCTCACTCCGCCCACTCGCGTGGGACGGGACCCTCCTGGCCGCGTGGCACGAGGGTGCCGAGACAGGCCTGGGCTGACGCTTTCCCAAGGATTGGCGCTTCGGACAGCCTCTTCTGATTTCCTTGCGAGCGCACGTTGGTGACATGTGACGAGCACGTTGGCGCGCGGTGGCGTCACTTCCTGCTCGGCGCTCTGTCCCCGCCCACCTTGCTTCCCACGTGGGCGTTGTGTCTTCCGGGAAGGCCCAGGAGAAACCGGCCGGCCCTAGGAGCTGCAGGAGGGCCGCAGAGCCAGGGAGAAGGGGCCGCGGGAGCCCGTGGGCCGAGTTTTACAGAAACTGCTGCGTGTCCTGCAAGCGCAGGAAGAGGGGACCGGAGCCGTTATTGTCCTTCTTAAGCAAAGGCCGCCGCCGCCCCGCGTGAGTGAAACCTTGAGGCCCCCATCACCACGAGGGGGAGGCCAGCCGGTGTGGGTGGGGCGTCTGGGGTGCGTGAGGCCTGCGCTGCCCGGATCCGAGCTCCCGGCTGGTTTTCAGCGCTGCGCTGGCCGTGGGGCTCCACGGGTGACGCACGTCTGGCCGCGCTGAGGCGCCTGTGCCCAGGCCAGACGCAAGAGCCTCGCCCTCCCGCCGGGTGTGCCGTGGTTCCTGGCCGCCCAGGCACCTACAGGCTCCGAGCAGCGAGCCAGCTGCCAAGGGTTCGTCAAGGACCCTCGCAGCTCTGGGACTCGGCTGCGGGAGGTCTGGCGGGAGTCTCTCTACCGATGTGTGGCTCCCTTTGCAGGTAGACATGCGGACGCAGGAGGAAACTTCCGGGCTCAGGGCACAGGCCTGCTGGCCTCCGTTCCCGCCTCGGGTTCTTTCCCAGCCGTGGGAGCACCCGAGGACGGCACTAGATGTTTCCTAAATAGGTCACGGCCCGCGGGCCCCGTGATTTGGGGAAACACGCCTGTATGGTTTCAGAAGGTCACAGTTCATTCGTGAGCGGTCAGCATCAGGGAAAGCACATGGCAGAGGTAGAGGGAGGGGCAAGCAGAACGCCGAGTCCAGTCCCGTCCCGTCCCAGAGGAACATAGCAGCGTGTATATACTGCTAGGCCCCGTCCCACTTGTCTGCCCCTCTGGGTCCAGCCTCAGTGTTCCGCCCCTTCCGGGAGGGGTTCTGATCCACCACGCGCCTATAATCCTATCCACATGCTGCAGTCCACCGTCCAGACCAGGCCCCAGTCTCCCAGCAGCACGTGGGTTCATAGACAGTTCACAAAACAGCTGGCTTCTGTTTGTGCACAGTGCCCTGTGACTTCACAGACACCTCCGTTTGAGAAGTGCCGTGAGACGTCTTGGTCCCCTTGGTTTGGGCGGTGGGCCCTGTGATGCTCATGCAGTAATAAAATGGTCTAGCGGTGCGTTTCTCAGAATTATCTCCACCGTGAAGCAGTGCATACACAGACACATACACACACGCGTGTGCAAACGAGTATTTATGGGGAAGTTGGCTCATGAAGTTCTGGCTGCCTAGGAGTCCCCAACAGATCTTCTGCAAGGTGGAGACCTCAGGATAGTGATAACGTGGCTCGCTCCAAGCTCTCACCCAGAACAAGGAATGCTGGTCACATAACCCTTGTTCCTGGAGGCTTGAGAACCTGAGGTGAGGGGCTTCCTGTGAGCCGCAGATTTCAGATCCGAGAGATCAGTTATTTAGAGGTGAGAGACGTAGCCCACTCCGGGATCGCTGCGGACATCGATGTACCCAAGCCACCCGTGGTCCCGTGGTGCCTGACTATTCGCGTCTCAGGTAGATCTTCCTGCTCAGCCCTCAGACTCCCATCAACCTCTGCGGAAGACAGTCCCACGCTCCTGGCGGTAGCCGTTACCTCTGTTGCAGGGGTCCCTCCAGCAGCTCGAGGTGACAGCACAAATGATCACAGTGTCACAGTGTCCAGGCTTTTTATACGCACAAGTCTCTACCCTGTGTTCTGCCTCTAAGGTTTTGCTTTGTCGTGGTTTTTGGACCCTACTCCCCACCCCTGCCCCAGAAAGTCCCTCACTCCTGGCACGGTCAGTAACAGTGTGTGCACTGCATTATGTGTATCAGTTTCTAAGAGGCAGCTCTGCGTTGGGTTAGGAAAACAAGTCCCAGCGTCAGAGTGTCTGGGTTCACACACTCTCTGTGCTATGGGCAAACTTTATAGCCGGGGGCAAGTTTCTTGGCGTCTTTGTGACTCAGACCCCTCCTGGAAGGCGGGGCAAGTGCTGGTCGGTTGCAGGAGCTCATTGCTGGTCCCATAGCTCCTTGCACTTCTCCCCACAGCACAGCCAAACCTAGGGGTCGCCTTCTCGAGTTTCATCTATGGTTCTGACTTCATCAGATTATGTGTTCCTGAAAACTGGAGGACACTGAGGTTTGCCCGCCATGCCCCAAGTCTCTGTGACTTCTCTTAGGTGCCCTCAGATGCCCCAGGAAACAGGGCTACTGTCTGTCTTAACGGCTGGTGGAAAAGCGCTTGGAGTTATTTTCTGGGCAGTAAAAATGTGCCACTCTTCCCTCTTCAGTAGACAAAGAGAAGGCCACAGATGAACACGAAAGGCCACAAAGTTCGTGTGAAAATTAACTCAGTTCTCTCCCTATGCTGCTCACCAGGGGAGAGGACAGGTTGTGGGTCCAGATGCCTTCTGGGAAGCCCGGGTATGGTGGTGGTGGGCCTCACGCCAGAGGTGAAAGTCTTGATTGGTTTTCACAATTGAAGACACCATATAGCAGGGGAAGCCAAGGAAGGAAAGGGCAGAATAGAGGGACAGACACACAGACAGGGCAGAGAGCTAGAGGGGCGCAGGGCGTGTGCACCTGTGGGGGCCTCGGTGCCTGCTCTGTAGCAGACCTTGTCCCCGTTGACAGACGCCCAGCCTGGCAGGGTGGGCCCCTCATATGTTCATGTGAAGTACTTTCTTTGCAGGGGTGATGAGTGCATCAGTGTCCTGGTTACATGGAGTCCCATGTGCTCTTATACACATGCAGACACACGTGTGCACACACACAGCCCTACACAGAGGGTGGGAGCAAAGGAGCTCCTGTGTCAGCCCTTCTGGCATCACGGCCTCTCCTCCCATGGCGGCCTGCTGGTGCCTCTCTCTTTGCCAGGGACACGGTGGCGCGTGTGGTGCACGTGCGAGCAGCGGAGACCCCATGTAGCCACTCCCCTGGCCCGCAGGCCGGCCCCTTCCACCTCTGATGCTGTTTCCAGCTGCACCTGACTCTTAGGTGGTTCGTAGGGGTGGGTGAAGAGGTGGATGGTCGACGTTGTCCATCCCGAGAAATTCATTCAGCTCTGTTTTCCGGAGCGCGGGGCAGGGGCCCGGGGTTCTGTGTTGTTGTTTCCAAGACAGGAGGTGTGTGAAAGGCGAAGCAAGCCCGCCTCCCTTGTGCCGAGGGCAGGCGACGCAGGAGGGTAGGCCGCTGATTCCCGCCGCCGATCCCTTGTCTCGCAGCTGCACACATGCCCGAGGAAGCTCCCTGGCCAAGAGCTCCGGAGGAAATTTGCAGGGAAGTTGCTAACGAGGCCTGATTATGGGGCTCGGAGAGTTCTTCCCTGGCATACATTTTAAATATAATGAAGGCTTGAAGCCACTTTGACAATAGGTCTGATTTAACTCGACTGATTAAAAGGGTCAACGGGAGTTCATATTTTTTTTCCTCCCTCAGGAAAAAATTAAGAAAACTAACTTCTCTGTGTCTATATTAGGATATCTTTGTGATTAGAAGACTCAGCTCCCCAGCAGCTGAGCAAGAGAGTTCTTGTTCTGCTGAACTCTCGGGCTTAATTACAATTCCTGCTCCACACTAAAGTGCACCCCTGGAGTGGAGGCGGGACCCCAAGGGCTGCCTGCTTCCTCCAGAGCAGAGGCAGCCCTAGGATACCTAGCGTTTTTATGGAAATGCTTGGGGAGCTATAAATTCCAAGTAGCATCAGCCAAGTTGTCATTCTTGCGATTTTTGTTTTGAATAATGGTTCCGTCCAGACACATGTGCTTGCAAGGAGCCGGGCGTTCCTAGGCTGAAGAAAAAGGGGCCACCCTCATTTGTGCCTTGTGGGTCCATGCCATGGCTGCGGGGTACTGGCCGCTGCACACCTGCATGTGTGACTGCTGAGTTCCAGGGGAAGACCACCCTCTCGTCATGGAGGAAGGGTCGCATGGGAGTATCAGGGCTGACGGAGGCAAGTTGCCGTTGCTGCGAAGCGTGTGTGCGCGTGTGTGTGCGTGTGTGCACGTGGCACTCGGGATCGAGCCCAGGGCCTTTGCCCTCAGCTCCGTTCTCAGCTCATCTACATGTTTAATTATGAGACAGGGTTTATCTTAAGTTGCCCAGGGTGGGCTGGAACTTATGATCCTCCTGTCTCAGCCTCCCAGAGTGCTGGAATCACAGACAAGCACTATCACGTCCAGCGATTGCTGAGGACTTTGACACAGTTGGGTTCAAGGAAAACGGACAAAACCAAAACCAGATGCAGTCGGATGAACCAGGAAACCAGGTGGCCCTAAGTCGGCTTGGGACTCGCCCCTCGAGGCTGAGGCCCGTGCCAGCCCGAGGGCTAGCCACTCCTCGGACGCGCAGGTCGACCTGTGGGAGGCTGCTATTATTGTCGTTAGTATTTGTCCACTTGCTTGGCCTCGCACCTAGTCCTAACCCCATCTGTTCTGTTGTATTTAGGGAAATACTTGTATTTCTCTCAGTACAGTGAGCAAGCTCTCCTCTGCCTTATGAAAGTGCTATTTATTTGAAGCCATTTATGAGTCAGATGCTTGTTACGTTTTCCCGTGTCGGTAGCAGCCAGCTCATCTCAAGCACCTACTCTTTGCCAGATCCTGGAGAAGCCTGACTGGCTTCAGGCCGTGTGATCTGTACCCAAGCGCCACGCTTAGTGCCACAGTGCCAGCTAGGTCTTCTTCCAGGGTCACCTAAGCAGGTCATAATAGACCTGTAGCCAAGCCATGTGTGTATAATTCCAAAATCCCTCTCTGTTTTTTCTCTTTTTTCGGAGTCCCTGGGCTCACAACATTTTGGAAAGTGACAGGTACGGAGAAGCCCAGACGCGGCTAGCTGGGAAAGCCCCCAGCTCACCGTATACCTAACGGTTAGGATGCTGTAACTTCCTGTATCGTTCAGGATTCCCCTAGTTACCAGTAACAGAAAATGTGACTCATGGGTTTATACGACGGGGTGGTGAATCGTCTCATCCCTGCCTGACAGGCCGGTGGATGCTGACGGGAGCGCTGCGTGTGGTGGGCAGCACAAGTGTCTTTACGGTGCCGGGGTCTTCCTCCTGTCCTCTCGCCCTGCGTGGTGGCTTTCCTGTCCAGAATCTGTCAGTTGGCTGTCACGTGTTACATGTCACCTGTGGGTCTCCTTCAGTATTCCTGGCCTGGGAATGCGGGCTCCTTTGCAGCCATTGAAGGGGTCTTGTAGGCTTGGTGTATTCACCATTTCTGAACAGTCCCTGGCAAGGACATCGCAGTTACGTGGCAGGCTGAGTTCACATCGAAGAGATGCTGGCAAGGCAATCCGGAAGTCCCACGTGTGTGCGTCCGGTGCCACGTTGCGAGGTGCGAAGGGTTAACGTCCCCTGGAGCGATTTCTCACTGTGGTGCCCACTCCTACTTAGAAGCGGGATGGGTTCCCCTCTCTTCCAGAACAACACATGCTGCTTCTGGGTATGTGTGTGCCTTAGAGTGCCAGCGAGGTCCCTGCGGTCTGGGACGCCAGGAGGGTGGGGCAGGTGCGGTGTCTGACGCTTGCTGAGGTCTCGCTGACAGACAGATGGGCTCCCTGACAGACACAAGCAGGGAAGCCGCTCGGAGAAAATGCTCTGTAGCAGAATGCTGTGTCTGCCCCGGAAGGAGGCCGCCAGGTAGTGACTTAGACCCATCACTGCTGGGCACGGTGCCCAGATGTTTCAGGGAGCAGAGGGGTGTGTGGACATATGCCTCCAGTTCTTTTGGAAAGCGGTATCCAGGATGCATATCACTAGAAGCCATGCCTACATGTGTTTTCCAGATGTAACTCGTACATGTCTCCGGGCGGGTCCCATCCCCATGAACACTGGGCTGACTTCACGTTGTCTGTCATTCCAAGTAAAGGGTGGTACCCCACTTTGGCTTGAATTGGAGTTTCCCTAAGGATTACTGGGTGGCTGACGAGTTTCATGTTTTCGTGTGTGTTGGCCATTCTTTCTTGTTGATCTGTTTAATTTGACTAGTGCTAATTTCATTCTTTATCCTTTAACACGCACGCGCGCGCGCACACACACACACACACACACACACACACCTTTTATACCATATGTCTATGTGAATATTTTTCAGGTTGTGATTCAACTCTTGGCTTCCTTTACAGATCTTATTGGAAAACACAGGTTTTAATTTTGATGAAACCTAATACAACGACTTACCTTTTTAATAGTTAGTGGTCTTTTTTATGTTTTGTCTACTTTTTGCCCACTCGTGTCACAAGGATGCTCTCCTATATGTGTTTCAGTAACTTCAGCTCTTACGTCTAGGTGGACGTTGAATCTTATTTCTCAGGGTGGCCACCAGCCCTGATTTGGGCCACGTTGCTGTCTCTTCCCACTTCCTCTTGCTTGAGTAGCTCCAAAACCCAAAGGTTGCTTTCTAACTGAGCAAATCCAACCTCCTCAAACTGGCCCTAGTGGCACGTGTGTTTAATCCCAGCTCTGAGGGAGGCCGAGGCAGGTAGATTCATTGAGAAGTTTGAGGACAACCTGGGCAACATGGTGAGAACTCGCCTCAATTGAAAAAACATCCTTTGTGGGGTCCAGCAGACGGCGCTGGATCCAGAAAGGGCCTTTCAGCAGACTCTGGTGGAGATTCTGTGTCACCTCTGGGTCGCGCTGGTCTGCGAGCGTGCACAGTGCGGCTCACTGGGTAAGGGGAGACTCCCACGTGCCCCATGCCCAGATTTGAGGGACTCTGTGGCTAGGAGGTTGGCTCCGGGTCAGGTGCCTTGTCACAACTAACCACAGAAGGTCTGCAAAGAAGTTTTGAGAAAACATGAAGTCCGGGTCCCAGCTCACCCCTAGAAAGCCGGGGTTCCCAGGCTGTGGAAGCGGAACTCTGGCCTGTGGAGAGTTGGGATGTTTTGCTCCGATGTGGTTCCTGATTCTAAGCTCTGCAGGCTGGAGGGGGAGTCGGTGAGGGAGGCTGGGAAGGACATAGTTCCCACGGTAGCGAAGGGCGAGCGCGTGGGCCAAGGCCAGGCCGGGGTGAGCCACCGCACAGGTGCTCGGGAGCCAGGGTCCCTTCCTTTTTCGCAGATTGTGTGGAATAGGGAGGAGAAGATGGTGCCGCGGACAGCTCTTGCTAGCGTCATGGCAGCGTGGTGGTCAGCCCACAGGAAGCGCAAAGCTGGGTCGGGAGAACGCGGGCCTCGTGCCCCCATGCATTTTATTTTTCAAGGTCCTGATACAGTGCTATGGGGACAAAGTTTTGACAAGAAAAATAAACACTGGGCGAAAATCAGCCTGAGGTCCCACTCTCAGGTGACGGGATCATTGCTCGGCGCCTTTGGGAGGCCAGGCAGGGGCAGCAGAGGGGCACCGGGAGGCCCCGAGTCTGGGTGGTCATGAGATTAGCCGTGACCGAGAACCCGCAAGGCAGGACGAGTCCTGGGCCGGGAAGAGGGAGAGATGAGAGCGCGTGAGTGACTCTCAACTGCCTGTGGGCTGGAGAACCCGCACGGGAAGTGCGTTGCGCGTGTCTACGTGGGGGTGGGGAAGGACCAGCACACAGTCGTGGGTTGGGAGAGTCGGGCTGCAGGAGGAGATGCCTGAAGCGGGAGAGAGACACTGGTTGATTTGGGAGTTGAGATAAAAGCTGCGAGAGGCAGGCCAGATAGAATACAGCAGTGCCAGCGCGTCTCAGCTTTCTTCCGTTGGCGTAGCAGACAGTGTGTATGTGTCTGCATCCCACAATTATTTATTGAAGCATCCAAGATGGAGTTTCTTTTTCTTTTTGGAAACAGACAGGGTCTTGCTCTGTAGCCCAGGCTGGTCCTGAACTCACTGTGTAGCCCAGGCTGGCCTTGGACTCACAGCATTTCTCCGGCCTCAGCCTCCCGAGTGCTGGAATGACAGGCGTGTACCACCGCACCTAGCTTTTATGTGGTTCTGGGGAATCGAACTCAGGGCCTTGTGCTCGCAAGGCAAGTGCTTTAACTTAAGCTGGCCATTCCTCCAGCCCCCAGGATAGAGTTTCTGAGGACGTGTGGGAAGAACACACAGTAACATGCGTTTTCATCTGTGACTTTTCTGACGATCACATCTGTGTGTATAACAGGCATGCATGTTCGCTGATCCTGCACCCAGGGGTCCAGATAGCTATGAGTAGAAAATATCACACTCCAAAAATTGCCTCTCCACTGGACACATACAGGATGATCTTTTTTTGTTGTTTTTATTTCCTAAATAATACGCCCTGGCACCTCTTTCCATTGTTCAAGGTATTGTAAGTAACCAAGAGGTGTTTTAGAGCAGAGCAGATGTTCGTGTAGGCCCTGTGCAGATTCTGCACCGTTTCTACAAGGGGGCAGAAGTCCGTGGACTTAGGCTTCCGGGCTCCCGAGGTCCATCCCTTGTGGATGCCAGACGATTGCGGTCCAGTAGCGTTACGAGTGACCAGGGCCAGGTCGTCGTGACTCTTCGCTGTCATCTAAATTTAAGAGTATGGAGTATGGATTAATGTTCATTTCACTGACATTTCTGGCACTTGCTTGATTTCCCCAATCCCTGCATATTCACACACACACACACACACACACACACGCACACCTACACAGTTAGTGATTAGTCTCCTCCATGGACAGATCGCAGCACAGTGGATGCAGCTGGGGAAATGGAAATGGGGTGTGGGTCGTGCGTGCTGTGACTCGGGCCGTGCGGCCGCTGCTGTTGCGTCTTGCAAGTTCGCTACCGCTTGTGTTTCGCCCAGATGAAGAGTGATCACAATGCGTAATTTGAACTTGTCTTGTGGCAGCGAGGCTGCAGGTGGCAGGAGGGTGTCGTGGGAGACCGTTATGGCTGGGGTATGCATTTTCGCAATTATTCCCAAAAGTTACAGGAGGCGGCAGATGCCCGACACCCGACTCGCTGTCAAGCTGTTTCTGTGATTAAAACCAAAATCCCGTACTGAACTTTTGACCCCAGGACGCACTCCCTGGGGGGCGGCTTAGTGTAGACGCGCGGGCAAGTGCGTGTCCCTGCACACTCGTGTGCGCATGCACGGACTCACCTCACACGTGTGCACTGAGTGGATGAGCGACACCTGCAGCCTGTGACCGTGTCTGTACTGCTTTTGTATTTGGGGCAGGAAAAAATGAAGTTTCAAATTACCAGATCCTGACTGCGATATTTTTGCAGCCTTTGAAATGCCTGGGAGGCTGGTGGTCGCTGGACAGCCCCACGTTCTGGGAGACTGAGGCAGGAGGATCACAAGTTCAAGCCTGGCGTGGGCAGCTTAGCAAATTTAGCAAGATCCTCATCACAACATGAGAAACAAATACAGGCTGAGAATGTAGCGTGGTGCGGAGGCGCCGGCTCGGTCCCCGGTACCACGCAACAGAACGGCAGCGCAACGCACACAGGGCCACCAGGGGCTCGCTAGGCCTCTAGTGCCTTCTTCTTCCTATTTCCTTTGTTCGGAATCCTCTCGCTCGCTTTCATTCTTGTCCCAGACCTGTGGTCTCAGCTGTGGTTCAGGGTTGGCCTGCAGTGTGCCTGTTTCAGCTGACGTAGTAGCCACTGTGGGCTTCCCTGTGCGCTGCAGCTGGCCACAGGCCAGCGCTGGGGCTCAGCTGGGGCTGGGGCCGGGGCTGACCTTAGGTTTTCCTGTAAGTGGCCGTCATCCTGGCCAGCGTGACCCCTGAGAGTATGTGGAATCAGAGGACAGTGGGTCAGCCAGAGATGTGGGGTATCGGTATGGGAAAATAGTTCCTGAGACTGCTGTGTGGTGTCGATACACAGCACATGCATGAGCTGGGAGCGCTTTAAACTCAGTGTCTCAGGGAGAAGGCAGGACTAGGCAACGTGTCTCCACAGGAAGGACTGTCCGACACGTGTGGAAATTCTGGTGGAGTTTGAACCAAAGTGTGGGCACGAGGGACCATGTTAGAAGCCATGAGAGTACAGATCTGTTGATGGCGTGCTGTCCAGTGACACACGTGGTGACACTTCCGTCTCTCCACGTGTGTGGAAGCGTTAGAGTGTCCCCGGTCCTTTTTCCTTGTGAATGACTTTCTTCACTCTCCCGCAGTCGTGGGCCGCTTGTGCATGGCAGATAGTACCAGCTGGGTCGGTGCATGTGTCCAGGGAAGGGAGAAAGGAAAGCATTGTGGTTCAGCGTCAGTTGACTGAGAACAGCGTGCGGGAGGTGTTCCGTTACCTAGTGGAGTCCTGAGGAATGGCGCATGAGGGAAGCATTATCACGGATGAGGACGTGAGGAATTTCCTTGAACCATCACCTTTTATCATAAGGAAAGCCACACATGACATGAAACACACACGTGCACTCACGTGGAGGCATGATTGCACATTTCTCTTGCTCCCAGGTGATTTATTAAAATGCTTTTGGTGTTTACCGACACGGCTGTGGATTAATTGCTTGGCACTGAGTGAGTCCCTTGGCCTGTTCACAGGAGAAGTTCCCTGACTGTAAAATGAGAGTGTTTTACTGTGAAATCTGGAAAGTATTTTCAGGTTCTGAAGCGCTTCTAATGATTGCATCGAATTAGGATGTGTTTTATTTGGTGCCAGATGCAGTTCCCAGAAAGTATGCTGTAGATTTTAGAGGACAAAAAAATAAATATGTGAGCTTCGATCCTTACTAACAAAGGCTGTTTCTCCCTGCTAAGAAGTAGGTGTAGCTTCTCCGTCTGTTGTCTGACTTGGTTTCCCCTCTGAGGGAGAGGCTGACCCCAAGCTGAAGGATGGCCCTGGGTCAGCTGCTGTGAGCAAAGAAAATGCAGGAACAGTCACAAACTCCTCCCCATGGCTAGCAGATGCCAAGTTACCCACACACTGTCAGTACCACTTATTCGAAAGGCAAGATAATACATTGGTTTTCAAAAAGTAATTCATTGTACTAAAAACTATTATTTTTGACTTTTAGAGAATCATAGTGAATTTGTCTTAGTTCAAACAAATCTTTAAATTTCTCACTTAATCTGATTATTGTGATCATCTTAGTTACTTTCTCATTCCCAATCCCCGTTACCTGGCTCTCATAACTTAGGGGAGAGAAGGTTTATTTTAGGGCACAGCTGAGAGGCTTCATTTGACTCTTGCCCAGCTGGTAGTGGCAGGAAGGCCTGGATGAGGGGGCTGGTGTTGAGCAGCTACCTGTGCCTCTCGCAGTGGCCAGGAAGAAGAGAGGAGGTGGACCTAGTAAGGGAGAGACACCCTTCCTCGTCGCGCCCCAGTGCCCTGCCCCTTCCGGCCAGTCAGGGCCCACATCTTAACTCCTCAGGAAGTCATCCGTGGATTGATCTCCTGTTACAGTTAGCCCCGTGATCCAGTCAGTTTTCCAATGCATGTGGATTTGGGGATCATTCCAGATTCAAACTACAATTGTTCTTGGGTACTGATATGTAATATTCTACTTTGAATTGCATCCTGTATCCCAGAAGCGATGTAAAAAATGATGTTTTCGAGGCCTCCTTCCCGGAACCTGTGAATCTGGCCTGATCTGGAAATAGAGTCAGTTGTGGATGGATTGGGGTGGATCTTGAGCTCCGTAACTGCTGTCCTATAAGACAGGAAAGAGGGTCACAAGCTGCCAGAGGCAGAAAATGGAGACAGCAAGCTCACACCCCCAGGAGCTGGGTAAGGAGTGAGGAGGGACCTCTCCCCCAGAGCTTCCAAGGGGGTCACATGTAGAGCCCACAGAAATGTGGACAGAGGCATTTATACAGCTTGTAATCTGTTACAGTAAACCCAGGAGGTTAAAGCAGATCTGGGCACCTGGAAGAATGGTTTGGTAGCATGTACCTCAAATTGTGAACTTGAGGGGGTAATTGGGCAATGTACAGCAATTGTTGGAATTTTGAGAAAGGCTGTAGAAAAGGTCTTAAAGTCATTTCTGGTGCTAAGATGGATTCTCAAGTTGATTCTCATGAGGACTCAGAGGAAGTGAAGAGGTTGCTAGGTCACCGTCTTCCCCTCTAAGGGACAGCGCTTCACGTCAGAGCTCAACTCTGAGGGGCTCCTGGCACAGTCTTGGGACAGTGCATGACTGGAGACCTGAGGAGCGGCAGCCATTGTTGCGAGGTAGCGGAAAGCCTGGCGAGGGCGCGCTTCGGTGCTGGGTGAAAAGGAGAATTTGTGAGTGAAGAACTTGGAGATTTGTCTGCGACTGTTTCTAAGCAGGGTATGAAAGGCGTGGCCTGGTCCTCCTCTGTACTTACATGTAACTGAAATAGAAGTGAGGCGGACTGAGGAGGAGACGGCGAAACACACGGCGCGTGGCGCTCAGAGAAACCTCTGCTCCCGGGTGTCCTCGGGTTGGCCACACCGAGAGCAGTGTCTGCTGAGGAGAGCAGCGAGCGCGTGACTCATGGACTCCGCCGCCGACTTTGTCGGTACCAGGACTGGCGTGCCCGCTCAGAAGCCCTGGGTAGGACCCTTGCACGCAGCGGCACACGACCCACCGAGTTCACCGCACCCTGCTGAGGATCTTCAGGGTGCCACCTCCCCAGGAGCATTGCCAGCAGGGTCTGAAGCCGTGGACGTGGGTGCAGCGAGGCGATGGCCTTGGACCTCCCACTTGTACTTGTAGGCAGCGGGCTTAAAACTTGCGTTTAAAAGAAATGCTAGAAGGCGTTACCGCGTTAGGGGATGTTGCCATGGGATGGATGTACACAGTTTGTACATGAAGAAGACATGAACTGTTGGAGGCTGGGAAGGTCCTGTCCCTTAGCACCCGTCAACATCACCACACTAAGAAATGCAGCTGCGCAAGTACAACCAGATTAAAGTGACGTCCTCTCCCCTAAAATTTAGTGACTTGATCCCAGGGGGTCTTTGTGAGGAGGTCAGACAAAGACACAGAGGCACAGGGGCACGTAGGTCATGACAGAGGAAGGTTGGAAGAATGCCAGCAGCTGCCGGGACCGAGGAGAGGGCATAGGCGACCCTGCCTTCCCTAGGGGTGAAGGGGACAGCAGGCCTACTCGGTTGCCTTTGTTTGTACCTGCTGCTTTCGGAGCTGTGACAGAGCACAGTCTTATCGTTTTAGACTCCCCTGTTTGTGGCACTTTGGAGCTGTGGGGACTTCAGACGAGCCACCTGATGTTTGGGCTTCACAAGCCAGTCGGGGGCAGACACCGTGATGTCACACGGACAGCCGTTGTCAGCTGCACCCCTCACCCCACGTGCAGCTCGGGACAACACTTTGCTCTTGCCTCTTCTCTACAATGATACTAACAAGACCGTATGGTGTGACCTAGAAGATCAAGCTTGTGAAGGCCTCCAGGAGACATGGGGGACATGGGAGACGACAGGGCGGGGTGCAGACACCAGAGCTGGTGTTGGGCGCCGAGGCTCGAACGATCCTCACTCGTTAGTTGCAGGGAGATGAGTGGCAGGAAGTACCATTCACGCAGTTGAGGGGATGCTGGAAGGTCTTGGGACTTGGACGGGACCCCGAGGGATCAGGTAGACTTTGGACTCTGAGAAATAAATGTGGCCAGGCCCCATGGTGAGGGCCTGTAGTCCTAGCCCTCTGGAAGGCTGAGGCAGGAGGATCTCAAGTTGATGCTCAGCCTGGGCAACTTAATGACTTGGCGAGACCTGGTTTCAAAATGAAAAATCTCATATGGGCCACAGGTGTAGCTCAGTATGAAGGCCTTGGGATTCATCCCCAAGATCACACACACGCACAAAACCCCTAAAATGGTGACATCCACAGTTCACATGCCAAATAATAAAATTTCCAAAGCCAGATGGATATAGTGCTCACGAATTGCTTTTTCCAGAGAGCGAGGAGGCGATGTGCCCCGAGAAGGTGGGCGTCGTTCCCAAGGTGTAGTTAACGTGCTGGGGAGTCAGTAGGCACCCAGGTACAGCTGCCAGTGCGGTGAACTCGGCCTCCTCCTAGCGAGGGCTGACAGGAAGGCCGCCCCGCACCTGTCACCGTGCTGTCCCACTGAGGGACACAAACCCGTCCCCTGGGGGCTTCCTCTGCCTCCCACCGGTGTCATCTGGGCAGGTCAGGGGAACTGAGTCACCAGCCTGGCAAACCCAACCAAACAGGTGATAGTGTCAGGTAGCCCTCAGGGCCACAGCGGTGCCATGGCCACGGCAGCACTGCCCCTGAGTTACGGGTGAAGGGCCACGTGAGCTTTCAGCGGCGTGCCAGGGACGTCACTGAAGGCTCGGATCTTACTTTTCGTAGCTGAGACAGCTGAAAGGAGGGAAGGTTTGTTTTAGCTCGGGGCTTCAGGAATCCTCCCTCTAATTTGTGAGCGGCTGGCACGCGTGGAGTCACAGGGCAGAGGTCTGGCTGCAGGGAAGCTGCTCACGGCATGGCGGACAGGAAGGGGCGTCTGCAGAGGGCGGGGCGAGTGTGCACCTTCCAGGCCACGCCCCACACTCCACTGGCCCTGGGTCCCGCCCTGCCGCCGTGACCCCCCCCTTCCAAGTCAGGTCCCAGGGATCTGCCCTTTCCCACCAGGCCCCACCTCTTACCAGCACAGGGAAGCAACGGATGAACCCGTGAATAATCCGTGAATAGTCCCATGAGGCCTGGGGACGTGCCAGGTCCAATTGATAGCACCGCCCCGTGAATGTCACGCCAGCCCTCAGTGGATGTGGGGCTCGGCAGGCACCGCATCGCTCACACCGTTTGTAAATTATGTTTTATCGCATTGTTGCGTCAGCGGTGGTGGCTGGGGCACTGCTGCCCCCCACCCCCCCCCGACCCGGGCGACCCGGCCTGCCAGGACAGGGCTCCAGGACGCAGAGGCCTGAGGGACGGGTGGCCTGGGGTGTCAGGCTGCTGCCTGCCGCCTCTGCTTACTGCCCGTCAGAAGGCTCATCTCGTTAAATGCCGGATACTGAGATGTGTTTCATCCCTCTGGCTTCTGGACGACAGTTGAAATGGCAGTAAAGTTACAGAGCACAGACACGCCAGGCGGGAGAATTGGGGGGAAGCTGAGTGCTGATGTCTCCAGTTAGTGCAAGAAAGCTGGAGGTTAGCCACCAGTGGGAAGGCCGAAAGGCCGCCTTGGTGTGTCACCGAGCTCGGGTCATTCAAGCATTCTCAGCATGAGGGACTTCTGCAAGTGGGGCCAGCGTGGGCACTGGCAGCTTCGGTGGGTGCGGGACCCCGACGTCCCCCCGTCTGGCGTCTCTGTCTGTGTCTCCCTCTCCTTCCCGCCAACCCAGAAGGACGAGAGGTTTCTGTAAGACGCGGAAGCAATGTGTCTAAAGCAAGACGTGCAAAGCACAATTGAGGGAACATGTGGACGCTAAAAACTCACCATTATTTTTAGGAATCATATTACAGATTAAACCAAGGACCTTCACATTGGGCTGCAGCCTAAACTTGGTTTTATTATTTTTTTTTTTTTAGATTGGGTCTTGCTAAGTTCCCTAGCTAGCTCGAACATGTGCTCTCCTGCTCAGCCTTCCAGATGACAGGTGTTGTATGTATGAGCCAGTAGGTCTTCCTCTGAAAATAAAATTTTGCATAACCAAGTGCAGGTAAATCAGCCTTGTTGCGTACGTGCTTCTCAGAATTCAGACCGGTAGCTTATTGGTCTAGGCAGGTCCTAAAACGCGTCCTTCCTCTGCTAAAATGTATTGTTATAGATGAAGAGAAACTCCTGAAGAGCCCAAAGTCGGGAACACAACCCAGAAGGCACAGCAAGATCATGCCACAGTGCGAGGATGGCGATGAGCCCAGGTCCCCAGAGCTCCCATACGCCTTTGTGTCTCAGCGTCACATGTACACCAACACCAGAGGGTCACTAAACATGCAGGAAGGCTGTTCCATGCAAAAAATCAGATCAAAAAAATAAAAAATAAACACGCATCAGGCTCACTTCTCATGGATGCAGGACGTGGTATGTTACCTGCCTAACACAGCGTCCCCTGACCATGAGCATCACGTGGCAGTGCTCGTTGTACCAGGCAGCTCGCCCTGCAGACCAGCTCCAGAGGGCGGAGTCCAGTGGGCAGCACGGAGGGGAGGAGAGCGTAGACGCAGAAGCTTCAGGGGTGGCAGCCAGGAGAGCCGAGGGAGGGCTGGAGGGCAGGGAGGAGACGTCCCAGTGCGGAGAGAGGCAGGTAAGCGTCCAGCACGATGCTCACAACGTGACAGAGCTACGTCTGGAACCAGGATCAGGAAGAGCGGGCACGAGCGGAGATCCAGAGAACTGACCTAAGAGCTTAGAGAGGAGTCACAGAAGCCAGGTGTGGTAGGTAGCTCCGGCCTCTCGTCTCAGAATTTTGGGAGGCTGAGGCAGATCACCAGATTGCCCCTTGGGCAGTTTAGAAACTTGGTGAGACACAATCTCTAAAAAACAAAAACAAAACAAAACAAAAAAACAAGAGGGCTGAGAATTGCACCCAGGGTCTTCACCTTAGCGTGTGAAGGCCCTGGGTGCATTCCCCAGTAACAGTAGGAAGGAAGGGAAGGAGGGATTGAGGGAGGGATGGAAGAAAAGGAAGAAAGGTCGTTTGTTTCATATGAAAAAATATGTGTTGTGGACTGTCCTAATGGGTGAAGCTGATTTATGTCAAGGTCCACGCACAACTATAATCTTTCAGAACCCCGAGCAAGAGAAAATTGCAGAGTGTCTAGAGAGAAAATTTTAAACATAGATGATGTATGAAAATTCAGAAATGCAAGTGATTTTCAGTGGGTTTCTCAGCAGCAGCTCTGAAACAAAGACAAGCGGGCATATTGAGAGGGAAAGGGGTTCGTAACCTAGACATCTAGCCACAGTCAGTGTCAGCAGGCCGTGTCTTGAGGAAAATGAGGAAATTGTCCTGTGTCTCACGACTTAGAACTCAACACCCATCAAACCCGGTGTTCCAGGGAGCTCCGGAGGAGCAGGAATTCAGAAACCGAAGAGCAAGTCAGGAAAATGGGGATGAGATTGTGGAGTCGCACGACCCAACTCAAGGGGTCAGGGGAGGGAAGGCGGGAAGACAGGAGCGTGAAAATGAAGAGAGACGGCGGGTGATCACGGTTCCTCTTGGGGAAGATGCGCGCTGGGGTCAGGTGCACAGCCTGGGGGTGTCCTTGGGGCATTGATGGAGGTAGGTAGGTTGAGAGGAAGTGCAGGTGGCTCGAGAGGGTTCAGTTGAACTAAAAAGAACCTAGAAAGCCAAGAAAGTAGGAAGATGCAAGATGTGGTAACTTTAGAAGAATCCGTGCGCTTCAAAGACAGAAAATGAAAGGAAGGAAGTAACTGGAGTCGGTGGCACTGGGCAGGAAGTCGCCTTCACACAGTGAATTTGAAACAGCCTGGGGAAGAAATGATGCTAAGAATAGGGCACCTGGGGGGACAGGGCCAGCAGACGACGCGGCCCCGTGTCGGAGGCCCCCCTGTCCCGAGTGTGGCCACTCCAGGCCTACCCTGCACCCTCACGGCTTTCTCCCTCACAAAACATACTCAGAGAGCTTGGAAATGATTTCTCTTTAATATGTGCTCATATGCCCCAGAAATCAAGATTTGGGGAGTTTAGGATTGAGCGTGGAGAGCTGCTGGGGACTGATACGGAGCAGCGTCACCGTGGAGGCTGCACCCGCGGGCACTGTCACCGACCGCCTCCGGGTGAGGCTGGCTTCAGGCTCCCGCACCACACCTGGCGGAGCGTGTGCTCTCCTTGACATCTTCTGTCTTCTCTGTCAAGTGACCTGGGGTTCTCGGCCTGGGGACATTCGTGCTGGAAGCGTAGACGTCACCCAGAGGCACTTCAAGGACTGGGATGAGTCCATGTTGTAGAAATTTAAAAAAAAAATTAGCCAGCTTGAGTGACGCTGGTTTTGTAGCCACAGAAATCTGGTAGGCTGAGGCAGGATGCCAAGTTCAACACCATCCTGGACAAAGACTTAGGAATCTACAAGACCTTGACTCAAAATCAAGAATGAAAGTGGCTGGCATGTATCTGATTGCAAAGGGCCTGGGCTTGGCCGGTCCCCAGTGGCACAGGAAAATAAAGATTGCTGGACTTTGGTTGGATGAAAACCTCATCGTTGCCCAGTGCCATGGCATCCAC
Source organism: Ctenodactylus gundi (assembly GCA_004027205.1). NCBI lineage: Eukaryota > Metazoa > Chordata > Mammalia > Rodentia > Ctenodactylidae > Ctenodactylus > Ctenodactylus gundi. Next base: position 298,633 of record PVKB01000329.1, read on the forward strand.
AGCTCATGTTTCCAATTCACTCAGATGGTTTTACACATAGGTGGCAGATGGGAACGGGGGAGAGGCTTTAGGGTTGAGCAGAGCCGGACCCCTGCCCTGGCTCCTGTTTAACAGGCCTTGGTTCCCTTATCAAGACCTTGTCCTGGCTCCTGAGACTGCTGGGAAGGTCGCACGCAGCCAGGAACTCCCAGCCCACCTCTGCAGCCCATTCTGCTGCTCTGGCTCCTATGTGATTAGCACAGGGTCCGCTGCAGCTGAGAAAGTGGAAGGGGAGAGAGCTTTAGCCACTTGTTCAAGGTCACGTAGTTAATAAGTGGTGAAACTGAGCCTCAAATCCATTCATGGTTGGCTTCCTCTTGGGCAGGTTATTAACCACCATGCCATATCACCCTGGGCAACTGGAAACAATCTCAGGGAAAAAAAGATACCAAAGGATTACATAAATGAAATGCTGCTCTGTTGGTGCTAAGCAGATCTGCGAAGAAGCTGTGAATTCCAGCCCTAAAGCCTGGGTCTGCCAAGGCTTGGTTTTCCCCTTCCTTCTCTGGTATTAGGGTGATTGTGATGTCAACATTCTTCCAGGGCTCATGCATCCCCGTAGCACACCTCAGCTAGGCCAACTTCTTATCAAAGCACGTGCGGTGACTTCCTTTCCGTTACTCCGTCTCAGGAGTCCCGTAACCAAGTGGAAGCAAGAAGCGTTGGGGGAGGGGCAGCCCTTTGCGTTTGCCCCTCTGCCGCACGGCAGAGAGGTGGTTTGTGTTGCCCTTGTGTGCGTGTTCTGCTGCAGAGTGGTCCTGCAAGGCCCGTGGGAGTGGTTCCAGGGCGCGAGGTGTCATGCCAACTCACCCTCCCACCTGGGGAGTCCGTGGTTCTGGTTTGGGGTCGGATGAAGGAACACAGAGCCGGTTGAGCTCAAGGCCAAGACGCTCACCTTTTTGTTGTGATGATCTTTGGATATACTGGTTCGGGACAGGGACCACCCCCCCCACCACCACCACCACCACCGACACACACACAGCAATGTGTGCATGCCGTTGGGTCCCCTTAGTTTTCCTCAGAGCCTTATAAGAGTGTTTCTGGCAATTTTTGTAGGAATTCACAAATGCCTCTGCTCTGACTACCCCCTCAGCCCCGCACCTGCAGTGTGGATGCGTCATCAGCTAGGATGACAGGTGGTGGCAGGGGCTCTTGCTCACCCACTCCCAGCCCCGCCCTTCCGCGCGGTACCAATTCCTTGTCACACGCTCTTTCTCTTCACCCACCGACCTCTGGGCATGACTGTCCACTCCCTGACCTGGCACACTGGCCACCCCGCCCCTTGAACTGTTTCCCAGGCCCCTTACTCAGTGTCCCTGCCCTCTGGCATGTGACACATGGCCCAGCAAAATACCCGTAAGCCTTGTCGTCCTCACGTTCACAGTGTCATTGAGATGCAGAAAACACAAAAGCCTCTGTTTCCCAGATGTTCAGATTATGGTCAGTGGGAAAGATCATGGAGCAGCACCAGGGGCCTGGGCTCACCGCTGACCCTGCAGGGAGGTTGGAGGGAATGGGCTGGCCAAGGCCCACTGGCCAGCTCTCTGGAGAGCCCTGCAGACAGCCCTGATCTGTAGTGTTTGTGTTTCTGTGATGCAAATTGTACTGTGGAGTCTCTAGCCTGCTGGCAGTATGCCCTCATCCCAGAACAAGTGGCGTGGGCACCTGCAGGGTCATCTCTCCGGAGGGCCAAGGCAGCCAGGCCATGCAGGAGGACACTGAGACTGGCCGCACGTGGCAGGGAGGAGTCGGTAGCCCTCCAGCTCTCGCCCTAGAGGACAGAGGCCCGTGTTACCATGAGATGTCCCTGGAGGGGCCGGAATGCAGAGTCCTTGAGGGAGGGGAAATTTTCCAGTAAGAGCTAAAAGGATGACAAGGGGCGGGAGTGTACTACAGTGGGTGCTTAGCACCTTGCCTCGCATGCACGAGACACTGGGCTTGAATCTGCAGCACCATATAAAAATTACCCAGGTGTGATGCAGTGCATGTATAATCCCAGCGCTCAGGGGGTTAAGGCAGGAGAACTGCTGTGAGGCCAGCCTGGAGTACACAGTGAGACCCTACCTCAAAACAGGTAGGTAGATGATAGGATAGATAGATAGATAGATAGATAGATGAATCAATCAGTCGAGAAAAGTTTGAGGATTTATGAAGTCTTGCAGATGGCAGATTCTGAGTTCCAGGGAGTTCAGTGGATGTGTGTAAGACTAAGGAAAGGGGTAGAGCGAGAGATTCTGTTTATGGACCTAAGTGAGTGGGACTGAGGCACACTACCAGTGCCCGTGCCTTAAAGCGGTAGGGGTGCCCTTGGTATGTGGGCATGGGGAGCCCAGCTGCCTGGATTATGGCTGCCAGCAGGGGACGGTGACAGGAAGGACAAGGCCAGAGTCCATGCACAGACCCAAGGCCCTGCCTGCACTGCCCACCCAGACAGGCTTAGAACATTGAGCTGTTCCAGGATCATGCCACATGAATCATTGAACAAGGCGTATCACTTGCTGGGAATGTGTGGTGCCTGCGGAGCATATTGCGTGTGTGGCACACATGACATTCATGGTGTGTGTGGCATGTGTGGTACACATGATCATGGTGTGTATGAGGTATGTACTCTGTGTGGTACACACGATGTTCATGGTGTGTGTGGTGCATGTGTGTGTAGTAAGTGAGTTGTGCATGGTGTGCAGTACATGTAGCATGTGCCGTGCATGTGGTGTATATCGTATGTGTGGTGCATGTTTGTGGTACACATGGTCTATGTGGTGCACATGGTATGCGTGGTGCGTGTGATACATGTAACATGTGTGGTGCACATGGTATGCATGGTGCATGTGGTGCATGTAGCACATGCAGTGGATTGAGCGGCTTGACCCTTGTCAGAAGCTGCCCAGGAGAACCGAGGGATTCCTGGTACTTGATTAGCGCCTTTCCTGTGAGAGACAACCGTGCCCATGAGCAAACCAAATCCTAAGCATGTTCAGCCCGCCCAGGCTCACAAGGCCTTGGGTGCTGTGGCCACAGTCTGCGCGTGTCAGTAGGGCGGACCCGGGATTTGCCATCCTGCAGGCACCCGAGCTCACAAGTTCGGATGGCATCAGGAGCCATCAACAGGCGTGCTGTGCCAGCTGGGTGCCGCACACCTGTTTGGGACCCAATCCGATAAATCAGCCCGAAGATAAACCAGCTGTTCGTGTCGATCAAGGAGATCGGCAGACACCTCGCAGTCAGGAGACAGCGGGCCGTCAGCGCCCGGTGTGCGTGCCTTGGTTCCCAGGCCTTCGTTTCCCGCCCCTCGTTCTTGTCCAATATGGGAGAACAAACCGGCTTCTGCGTGGCAGGGTGGTGCCGCGTCATCTGCTGCCTGTGGAGGCTGCGCTCTCTGACCTGGGGAAGCGGGAGGTCAGTGAGGAAGGCACACGTGGGACAGCCATGTTGGGACTTGGGAGTTTTCATTGGTGGCGACGTCACTGTGAGCAGAGGTGGCATGCACGGGTGGCAGACGGTGCCGCCCAAGGGCCGTCAGCAGATAATGGTGAGATCTGATTGGAAACCTTGCTTAAAAATACAAAAGTGGCAGATGTAGGACGTCATCTTCCTGGACAAATTGCCAGCCCAACGAAAAGCACCGAGTGTTATTGTCCAGGGGTTGGTGACTCGTGCGTGTGCTTGGGTGGCATGCCAGGCCCGGCAAGCTAGCTGAGAGCATGGGCATCAGATCTGAAAGTCTGCTAATTACGAAGTTACAGAGCAACCAAGAGGACTGACCGTCGCTAGGATCCTACAGCACAGGGCCCTTTGCCTGCACCAGCGCTGAGGTGTGCACTCTCGGTCCATACCGGGATGCGGCCGCATGCGTGAGCCCAGGAGACGCGCACGTCTGTGGTGTCTGGCTGCAGTTTGGCCCGGATTTCCTTCCTCTGTTCTTGGCCACGCAAATAGAGTTCACCATGACACAAAGCCTTAGGTACGGTAGTGCTGGCTTTCCTTCTGTGGCTGTCTGGGGTGTGGCATGTCCACATTGGATAGGCTTTGCCCGCTGTGTGGCCTTGCCTCCCTGCTGTCACCATTGTCCTTACTGTGTGTCTGTTGCTCCAGCCATCGTGTCTCCATTCCATCCCACAGGAGGAACAAGGGGGAAGAAAGGTGCTTTACTCCTGTTTAAAGCGTGTTTCAGAAAGCACTGCTAGCTTGGCTCAGTGAGTAGCCTGTCACCCCAGCACTCAGGGAGGCAGAGGCAGGAGGGTTGCCAGTTCCAAGCCCAACCTGGGCGACTTAGCAACTTGGTGAGTGTGAAGGGGGCCGGATGGACACAGGCACATTTGGCTTGCATCCGGGACGCCCGAGCTTGGCACCCTGTGCTCCCAGGACTTGCGGCCTGCTTTGCAGCTGAGGCCCCCCAGGCACATTCTGTCCTCGTCCTACATGTGTCTGCTTGTGTGCTTTTCTCCCGGCCCTGCCACACACCTGCTGCTATTCCATGTGAGATTATAATTCTGCTTCTCTGAGGTACCTGGATCAGCGGAACCTCACATGCACTCTGGGCCGCCCCTCTTGGTGCGCCCTGTGTATGTGCTCGCCTCCCCTGATAACGTAGACAGCATTCTGCGCAGCCGGTCTCTGGAGGTCTCTTCCACGTCTCTGCTGCCACACTCTTCTCGGCTGGCCGCTGGGCTCCGCAGCTCGGGCCCCAGGTGAGGCTCTGTCTCAAAATACAGAATTTTAAAAAAAAAAATTGGGCTGAGAAATAGTATGAAGTCTCCAAGCTTGATTCTCAATACCATGAACACAAAGAAAAATAATACCAGATCTGTGTTGACGGCACAGGCCAGTGGCAGGGAGCATGCCTGCCACATGTCAGAGTGTGGGTCAGTCCCAGCACTGCCAGGGTGGGGTATAGACAGAGGAGAGACACAACGTACATAGAGAGGCGCCTGACAGGTGCAGTACATACCCCAAACGCTGCCATGACCAGTGCCACACGGCTGTCAGAAGGAAGGCCCACCTCACCCCCCAAACGCCTGCCGTGGGCCCCTCTTTCCTAAGCACGTCCCAGAGGGCATCTGCTCAGGGTCTCCTAGCATGGAGACTCTCGTGTTAATCCTGAAAGGTGAGTAGGAGCTTCTGGATTGGGACGTCAAGACAAGGGTCCTTGGGTCAGGAAGGACGGTGCTGAATGAGGAAGGGACTTGGGGAGTCCATGTGTGAAATTCCTACTCCCACTCCTGAGGAGCTGCGGGAAGACGTGGGTTGAGCGCCTGTGCCTCTCTAGCTAACCCCACATTTAGACTCCAGAAAGTGATCCCAGCGAACTTACTGGTTCACCAGACTGGAAGTCAAGGAAACCACTCCTTTGGTCCTTCTGCTGTGCCCTGTCAGGGTGAATTAACACTGTATTTTATGTCTTGTGAGAAAAAGTAACTCCTGTGACAAGCGGAGATGGCAATAGTGTTTCTGTTTCTGTGACTGTGTTGAGAATTAGGCTAGTTAACTATGGAAGCCGGTAAAGGATAGCGTTTATGAAATGGCGAGTACACACAATGCGTTCTGGTTTTCATCACCATGCCTGTCGGTACCACCATTATTTCATAAGGAAATGCCACGTTTGTTTAAAGTTGACCGCAAGGTGCACTTTGTTCACGTATTAGGCCCCCGGCTGTATTTCCTCAGAATCTCCAGCACCCCTCAGCGGGGGCAGCCTGGCACAGCCGGGCCGTGGCTCTGAGACCCTCTGTTGCCTGCTTCTAGCTGAGTCACTTCGGCAAATCGCTTATCGAGTTTTAATACTGGAGAAAGCATTTGTGAAACTGAAATGGAGATAACTAACTTATGATTAGCATGTATGCGTTAATACAAATGTCCACAGAAACATGCGTGTGTGACTGAGTGCTGTGGCCTGCACCTGTTTGCACGTGTAGTTAGTAAGAACTGTTCCTTAAGCCGTGGCCAACTGTATTACAGTCAGGACCTTATTTACTTACTCATCAGCAGCGATGAGCCGGCTCAGAGTCCTCCTGGGTCGCCCACATTCCTGTGGTAACCACCGTGCTGGAGTTCTAGGGAAAATTCTTCAGATCTCAGTGGTCTGGCTTCCCCTGAGGCATCACAGTGGCTTAGATCTTCTTTACAAGATACCGAATTCAACGTAGAAGGAGACAGGGACCTGCATGGGACTCAGAGCCTTTTCCTGATTTCCATTTTACTGATCCAAGCCTGTCGTAAAGCCCAATCACCCTGCTTGCTTATTTCTTTGATCATTTGAAGTCTTTCAGCTGTCAATTCATGAGACTCCCTGGTATATCAACGCACCTATTAATTTACAGAGCCTCAGAGAATGGTGCTTCTTCATAAAAGCTAGCGGGCCACAGGTAGCGCTGCAAAGGGTAATCCGTTCGTAGGCAAGTACCGATGCGTACGTCTGCATGGGGCTGCGAAGTACGCGTCAGTTCCACAGTCGCTTCTGGAGGGGAAGGCCGGCAATGGGGAAGATAGTGTCCGTGGTGGCACACGTGCCGGGCTTGTACACTGACCTCCGCCAGTTCTGGCCCTGTCCTTAGTACTGTAGACTGACATAAATTACTTCTCACAAGACCCTTGCGGAAGAGTTGTGCTTGCACGCCCAGTTCACGGATAGTGCTGCTGAGTCCCAGAGAACTGAGTGCCTGCTGCATGCCCAGAAGCTGGTAATTGGCGGAGCCGGGGCTGGACCTAAGCGCTTGGGCTTCAGGGTTTATCCTCAGAGTCAGCAAGGCTTTGGAGTAAATTAGGGAAAACACACTCTGTCTCTCATTAGGATTTGTGTTTCTAGCTGTGTTCTGCCAAATGGTTATGGCTGTCATTGCTTTAGCTCAGGCTGGTGTTTGTGAACCCTTCTGGGGGAAGCACGGTTGGACACGGCAGAAGGAAGAGCAGGGTGACAGTGTTACTTCGGCCCAGGGAAGGGGGGGGGACGTTCACAGTCCTGGAAGGATCCACATTCTCAGTCCGTGCTTTTCTCCTCTTGTGCCTTCTGCACCTCTGAAGAAAGGGAATCTATTCTGAAAAGCTATATTGCTTTCAACTAAAGCAAAAATTGATTGGGAGCATTCTTCTTTTTCTTTATTTTGGTAAGATAAGTTTGAGTCAAAATCAATACCCAAAAGAGCTCCACAGAGAAAGAGGTGTACTCCGGGTACACGGCATGGGAAGGAGCAGTCCGTTCCCGTGACAGCGGACTCACCCCGGCTGTGGCTCCAGGCAGGTCAGCTTGTTGTAAAACCTCTTCAAAGAAAAAAAAATGGATCTTCAAGAGAACTTGAGAGAGAAGAAAAGAAAAGCCAGTAGGAGTCACCATCTTCTTAGGGCCAAAGCCACCACCCCGCTTCCCCTCCAAACTCAGCCAAATGATTTGTAACCTGCCACGTACAAAAGCCACCCCATCCATCCTCATGAGCCTCTCAGATGTGGCCGCTGGGAAGCAGCAGGGGGTGAAATTGCTCAGGGGCACCAGGCTTCTCCCCGTGGCGTCCAGTCAGTCACCCCCGCTGTGTGCCCTCCACCCCGCTCTCCAGCCGCGTAGGCCTGACCTCATTCGGTCAGCTCTTCGGTAACCTGCTCGCTCAGGAGGAGCTCTTGCTCCACCTTGACCCCGGGAGTCCATCCTCTCGGGCCCCACAGTCAGGGGTGCCCGCTGCCACCTCCTTTACCCACTTGTTGCGGGAACACCTGTTGGTGGCTGTCATAGCTGGCATTTTGTGGGGAAAGTAGGGAATGGAACAAAACCCAGACTGGGCCTTCTAAGAGCCGGACCTGTTTATGACAGATAAGTACCAGGCACAGTTTCAGGGAGGGGAGTGGAGGGAATTGTCGCAAAGGGTTGCCTCGTGCCAGTTTGGGGTTTTACTGGCTATAACTTCAGTTAGCGTTACTGAGAATTAAAAAAAAAAAAAGTAGGAATTTTCAAAGCGAAGGAAGCAGTCAGCATACAGTGAGATACTCCGTGGAAAGGACAGAGGCGGGGAGACCTGAGGCATCCCAGGCTGGTGGAGGTGGGTGGTGGCCTCAGGGGGCCTCAGGGAGAGCAGCCAGCTGCAGTCACCAGGCAGAGGTGAAATCTCCACAGGGTGGGCAGGTCCTGGGGGCCCTGAGGCTCAAATCAGAGGTTTGGAGCCCTTCATTCCAAAGTGGCCCAAAATAAGGACAAAATGAAATTGAAGGTGAGGAGTGTGTGGTCAGGGTGTTGTTTAGAATCTTGCTTTTCTAGTCCTTATGCACTTGACTCGGGCTGGGTACACAGTCGATTCAAGAGGGTCTGCCTGGGATGGACACTCCATCTGCCACCGCTGCGCAAACAGTCCGAGCTGTTCAAGGCCCAATTTTTATATCTGCAAACTGGAAAAAATCTGTTATTAATTAGACTTGTTAAGTGGCAGACTTCTTTATTTTTTCCACGCCTTGTATTTATCTACATATTCTGTTAAACAGTGTCTGTGATGTCTCTCACGGCTAGGGCACAATCCCAGACCTCCGCGCCTTGACGGGGGAGCCTTATTGTTGCTCACAATGTTGGGAAGTCTCAGCCCGTTCTTGGCCACGCTGGAAGCACGTTGGCAGAGGTCTGGCCGGAGTGAAGCCGTTCACGTCCCACCAACAAGAAGCCCAGTCGCGAGGGAGGGCTGAGCTGGCCCAGATCCTTGGACAGCCCGCTGCTCTGCCCGTGTCAGGCCCCATCTCTTAACAACACATGCAGTCCGAATGAATACATGAGATTTGAGGGGAAACATTTCAGCTTCAGACCACAGCAAATAGTGTGGAAATCAGTGCCTACCCCATTTCAGCTGTCATCCTACAGTATAGAATAGTGAATAAGAAAAAGTTCCATCTCCATGAACTAATGTTCCTACAGTGCCTGGAACACAGAAAGTGTTTGTAAACACGTGCCACAAGAATAAGTTCACATTTTCCCTCCTCTACACGGGCCCACAGCCACCCTGTTGTTCTCCTGGAACGAGGGGGACTCGCACACCGCAGTAGCTTAGGTGTGTTTTGTGCAGACAAAGTCTTCTGGGGGTTCTGATGGGACTTCCATTTGTATTCTTTCCGTAGAGCTTTGCCTCTTTGAAATAACAACATTCACTAGTTTATATTTTGGATATGTTCATTTTTATTAGTAAAAAACAATAGTTGAGACAGGCTCACGTCAGGCCCCAGGCTGTGGCGCCAACACTGGCTTCGCTTTGATGAAGTAGTGTCACAACAGCTGTAGTGTATATGGTAGGAGACGTCACATAGGACAAGAGGCGACCAAAGAGCAGCAGAGTCTTCCAGGCACGCCACGGTGGACGTAAGGACCTCCCGTGGAGGGGGGGGGGTCCCGGGCCCCCGGGTCTTGCAGGCTCTACCCTCGTCACTCCCCGTGCCACTGTCCTGGGACCCTGTGACGCGCGCCACACCCACACCCTAGCAGTGCTCATTCCGCGCGTCCCTCTGCCGTGAGTTCCGTGAACTCGCTTGGAGTCTCTCTGTTCTCACCTGCTGGATTCCATGTGCAGTGCCGAGCCTCCTGTAGACTCTTACTGTGTGATGACTGCCCCGGTCTCCTCACATTAGTTATTTGTGGAAGCACCTTTAGAGAAGGGATGCAAGCAAGCAGAAATGAGGGACAGGATTTGGTGGTCCGACGTCTGTCTCCCTCCCAACATGAGTTTTCTGATCCTCAGTTGTCTTCCTCTGAAGAAACGCGTTCACTTTTCAGACTGACGCTGGGGCTCTAGACAGCCGAGCACTAGAAGGTTGGGTGCAGTCTTCTGGCAGTAGTTGGGCTATCTAAAATGAATTCTGGGGAAGGAAAGAAGCAATGTGTAACCGGTAAGTAGCAACATTAGTGATGCTAGACCACGGTCTACGTCCCTGCGTGAAATCGAATTGGTATGGTTGTATGAAAAGTCCATCTGATATGCTTAAGTACTTATAAGCTGTTAGTGTTTGCATATCACCATGGAGTATGAACTCTGGCAAGGTCATTTAACAGTAACAGGGCAGAAACTTTCCATTTTGTTAATCACTTACAACTCTAATTTCACACTACATCAGTCCTTTCACTGTGCCACGGCCCTTCAAAATCCCCTTCTAACAATCCTCAGAAAAACATCTGTTCAAAACATGCTGTGAGGACAGCCACCAGCCCTCCCCTGACGTCGCAGTCTTAAGGGCCAGAGCAGTACTTGACTTGAACCGTATTTCCGGTTCCCATTTGCATCTCCTTAAAATTTCTTGGCCTTTCCCTCATCGGCCATTTACCGTTCTCCACCTCCAAATCTTACGTCCATCTGCCATCTGATAACTTCTCCGCAACACTGAGCAGCACTTGGCAGTAGGTCTGTGTCCAGGTTTTTGATTGTATCTCTTAGGCCGTGAACTCACCATGGCCCTTGGCACTGTTGTGAAAGCTAGGTGACCAGCAGAACATGCCACAGGCCCCAGATCTCTTGGCACCATTGCTGTAACTCGCAGTGGCCCCTGGGATCCCCTTCAGGTCAGAGCACAAACCAGACACTTCTGAGAACTCAACCCTTTCTCCGTGGCAGGGATGAGGTGTCTGGTGCACCTGCACAGGAAGCCTCGGTAGAACTTCTTGTGTAGGCAGTTTGGCAACATGGCTCAGAAAAAGCCCAGCGGAGGAAGCCGGTCCCCCTGACCATGAAGTCAGTGAGCAGCCCATTTCCGTAGGACCCAGACAGGATCAGGCAGCCCTGAGCCCTGTTTGCTCGCTGTCATCTGGCCGCGCAGCTCATTTTCTTGGCTTTGTTCCTTGTCAGGGGGCAGGTGAGGGAAAGAAGATGCGTCGAAATTCTGTCAAAGGACATGTGTCGCCAGCTGTGTCGTGATTTTGAGTCACAGGGATACCCTGTTGCAGTTTTCTCAAATTCATGTGAATTCTCCCCGTTACTGATGGAGTCCAGATGGTGAGGTGGCCTGAAGCACCGAGAGAGGGCCCGCCACCTCGCCCTTCGTTCCTCTGGGATTTGGATGGTTTCCACGTGTTTCTGGCAGGCGGACTCATTTCCTGACATCTCACCACCCTGGTTTGTTGAGCCTTGCTGTGTAAGATAAATTCCCCGTGGCTGGGGAAGTGGCAGAGGGTCCTTCTGAGGAGCCAGGCAAGGCGGGCACCGGAGGCTTGCAGCCAGCAGAACCCCAGTGCCGGCCAGGAGGTGAGCGGTAGAAGCAGAGCCGGAGCTCAGGGCCATCTTCAAAGTCAGGTTATCATCATGGTGTTTCCAGACACTCATTCGTGGACTTTTCAGGCAAACGTGTCATTTCCTGCTGAGTCTTACTTCAGAAACCTTTTTTTTTTTTTTTTTTGAGACAGGGTCTTGCGCTACTATATAGTCCAGGCTGGTCCTGAACTCACTAGGTAACCAGGCCGACCTCAAGTTTACAGTAGTCCGCATCAGGTGTATGTGGTAGTGGGGAATCAAACCCAGGGCCTTGCACTTGCTAGACAAGCGCCCTGCCCACCGAGCTGCACCCCAGCCCCTTCAGGAATCTCCACCGGCAGTGAGTGTCAGTTGCTTTCCTTATAGTAGCACGTCATTCATTTGATGGGGTGGAGCCAAGTGATTTTGTTTATGAAATGCTAGTTTTTAAGCACATTAAACTTGGTCGTACGAGTGTCCAATTTGTAGGCGTAGACCCTTGGGCATTCCCCTCCCCACAGTGGATGGCCTGTGTCCTTTGAACACTTTCTGCCCCTTCCCAGGATGCTCTGTGTTGGGGATTCCCATGACCTTGACTTTCAGCTGGACTCCACTGACAAGCAGCAGCAGCTAAACAGGAAAGGGAGGGCCCCTGCTGAGTCCTGTGGGGCTGCCCATGGGGCTGCGGAGGGCCTGGGGCTCCCCGCCCGCTGCTCTGCGCAGGTAGGCACTCTCCAGCCATCTCTGCCCCTCCTTTCACCTGGGGCTAGTGTCCTCCCACGGCCTTCACCTTCTCCAGAGTGCCACCACCACTTTCACCTTCCTGTGATCTCCCGGCTCCGTCACAGACCTTTGCACCAGGACTAACTCCTTCTCCAGAAATCCTCATACATGTACGAGGTAGAGTGACAACTGCAGTATTGAAGTTCTTTAAAAATTGCATTTCTGTTCGTGTCCCTCAAAATCCTCCTCCTCCCTGGATGCACATTTGCCCTGTCGTTGTGACCACATTCTGAAGCAATTCTGGGGTCCGCTTCTGGACATCTTTTTGGTTGAGCTGTAGTGGCTGCCTCGATGTCCTGAACTGATTTTTAAAAAAAAAAAAATCTCTACCTTTCATGGTCATTTTCATATTGGAGAAGCACTAGAAGTCACACAGTGTCAGGTGTGGTGACCGAGGTGGGTGAGGCCACGCTGTTGTGTTCTGGTAGCCTGCCCTGCTCGTGAACGACACTGGGTGACAGAGGCAGTCTCCGTAACTTTGATGACTCCTTGTAAAGACAACAGTGCCACTGTTCATAGATTCTTTCCTCTTCCCCAGAAAAACAGATAGGCAAAGGTAGAGTGCCAGGCACCTGTGCTGGCTGCATGTAAGCCAGCCCGAAAACAGTTGACTTGACACCTGGCTTCATCCCAGTGGCCAAGATCAGGAGATTTACTGACTAACCTAAGGAATTGGGAAAGCTGCCTCTTCATAAAGAGGGAGACGAAGCTGCCTCTGAAACGTAGAGTTAGTTCAGAGAGCTCGTTCGTGGGCCTTCTTTCTACTCCCTGCCCATCTCCCCACCCTCCTTTCAGAGTGTTGGCCACTTGTTACTCCTGGACTTCCTGGTGGTGGCGTCCGCCTGAGGTCATGGAAGTACTAGCAAACCTCGCTCACACATTTGAACAATAGCTACCACTCTCCTTGAGTGCTTACAACACACACCAGCTAAATTAGGATCCTTTAAAACCCAGTCAGCACACCCTCACAGTAGCCCTTTGAAGATTTGGAAATTAAAGGTAGCAGAGAGTCGAGCAACATATCCAAGAATAAATGTGTATCTTTAATTTCTGGGGGTGGGAGAATGCTATGGCCTTTCAACGCTTTGAAACTCAGAGTCTGTGGGGAAGCTCTGGGCTCCGCACTGCCCCTGGGTTGTGTGGGCAGCTTCTGCGTGGAGGTTCTGTCTTAAGCATCTGCCTCGGCCCCATGCCTCGCTCACACACAGAGGGTATTGGCTCATATATGTTAGGGTGACGTAGACACCCCCAGGCACACCTTGGCGATGCCATTTATTTCATCGTAGAGCTGAAAACCACATTTCCCAAAAGCCGTAGAGTAAGTGAAGGCTGGGATCCATCGCTGCAGAGTCGAAAACTTTATCTTCTCTCTTAATCAAGTCATTTCGTTTTCATCCTGAAGGCTCAGTTTCCTCTGGCTTGTCTGTCGAGGACAATATTCACAGGTTGATCAGGAAAGTGGAAAGAAGTTCCCGTGCCTTCTCGTTGCCTCTGAGTTCAAGCTTGTTTATCGGCTTACCAGCTGCTGAAAGCGAGCACAGTTTAGAACACCAGCACAGAGGGAAGGGTTCTTTGCTTCCTCCGTGACATCCGGAAACCTTTGCGTAACCTAAACACAGTGAACGCTCAGCTGTGGGAAGGAGGTGGAGAAGTTTAGAGACCCAGTCACCAGAACAGGCAGTTTGTACTTCCCTACCAGGGACGAGGAAAGGGGTGGGACGGAGTGGGCGGTGTGGAGCAAAGCGGGGGCCGACTGTGGACTCCCTTGTGGGAGGGTTTGGAGCAACAGGAAAGAGAGGGGGATGTGAATTAGGAAGGCTCTGGGCCAGAGACACAGGTGGCCTCCTGGGTCTACAAGAGAATGGAGACAGAGAAGAGCTGTCTTTTTATTCTCTTTGGAGGAATCAGAGTCAAGGAGCCGCCTTGTCCCCTGTGGCCCCGTTGTGAGCCTGTGCGCAGATCCTCAGTCCAGAAGGTGCTGACACTTCAGCTGAGGGTGAGATAGCCAAGGAAGACAAGACCAGAGGAACAGCGCGTGGCTGAGGGCTGTGTTCCCGTCACAGCCACATGCAGAGTGCAGGCAGGCGCATCTTGCGGGGTTGCGATTGTTTCTCCGGGTCTTGCTGGATGGTAGATGGCCCACAGATACTTGCGCGTGCCTGGGTAGCTGGTCGATAGTACCATATGGAAACCAGCCGTGTATCAAGAGAACAGACATATGGTCTTAAACTCCGGCTCTCTCGGCTTTGGGTTGATTCTGTTGTTCAATATTTTTACACAGCTCCTTCCCTCAGATCAGAGTTCACATTAAACTGGCAGTAAGTGCTTCCTGAAATTCACATGATGAGAAAGTGTCTGGTTAGATTATAAAATAATCATTAGAGATGATGGTTTGGCGGTGCCCATGGTGAATTGTGCAAAACTTCTGCCTTTCCTCCCCCCACCCCCTTCCTGCCTGAGGTATTAAAAACCTCAGGTACAGAGGGTCATTAGGTATTATGTATTCAACCTGGACGATTCAGTGACTCCAGAAAGAAGGCTCCCTTTAGTGCTGGTGTAGCTCTCTGAAGCGGGTCGGCAGCACGTGCGGTTGCACAGTGAGTTTCCTCGTGTCGGGAGTGGTGCTTAAGTGAACGGACCTGTGGATGTAGCTCATTCACGTTACATGAAGTCCTGCTCAGAACTGAAGGCTGAGGACCATGTGGGAAGGAAATGAGGTACAAAGACTCACTGAGCAATTTCTCTGTTTATGGAGACTGCATAAATTTTTGCGTCTTAAGTAGACACGGTTGTTACGTCCTTATTCTTCCGTGCATGATGTGCCATCTCTGTCATGGGGGAGCGTTACTGGGATGTCGCTGGGGTTCTTGGGAGAACATTTCTTCCGCCGTGTGTTATCTGTTGGCCTCTGCTTTGCGATGATTCCTTGGCTTATTCTCCCTCTGCAAAGTGACCCTGGAGGATGGACGCCATTGTTTCTTTTCTGAGTTCATTATGAACTTGCACCTCAGTTTCCCAGTGTGTGAGACGGACAACAGATGTACAGCCCAGGCTCTTTGGAAGAAGGCAGGAAATGTCGCGGGTGTGGAGTGAGTCCTCACGCGCTGTCCCCACCCCCAGCTCAGTGTGTCCGTGCCGCAGCCACTTGGACAGCTTCTGGGCAAGAGCACGGGGATGACTAAAGCCATTTAAATAGTGTGGAGGAACAAAGGCACCCACCCGCGTGGCTGTGTGAAAGGGTTGGAGAAGCAAGCCAGCGTGACCTCACAGCCGAGCAACGTCACGGGCCTCACCAAGAGTCCTTGGCCGTTCGGCGCATGAATTGAGCGCTCACCACCCCCAGGCAGGGAGATGCTGAGCATTAAACCCACAGGACTTTACATCAGTGCTCCTTCCAGCCGGCAGAGTTGCCGCAGAAGAGTCTCTGAACAAAGGAGCGGTCCCGTCCTTTTCTTTCTTCAGGTGAGCTCCAGTCCACAGGCGACTCCTACTAGGCGTGCGCGGGGTTGTTACCCTGGGATCGCGTGCTCGACCTCCAAGCCGCTCAGAGTGTCCTGGGAGGGAGCGTGCCTGCTTCTGGATGCTGTGCCTTTGTGTTCCCAACCCTGGGTAGTCATTGTGTTCACAGGGAGAGAACTTGACAGCCTGGCACTGATTTCAGCCAACAGTACGTGACGGACTCTGGGGTATGTTCAAACCAAGCATTCCTCCCATATTCTGCTGTCCTCGGCAGCATAATGGGCTGCCCCACCACCAGGCAGGGGGTCCCGGCTCCCCACAGTCCCTCGCCAGGAAGGCAGTATTCACAGCAAAACACCCAGCAGGCAGCTCTTTGAGCTCCACTTTGCCATCGCCCAGAAGACACTGTTGCTCACCCATGACACATGCTTCCCGCTATCCTGCAGACCATCCCTGTGTCCCTACCCATGCCCCCTCAACACAGGGTCATGGATGGGCATGCCGGACCCCTGTGCCTACTTACATGGGAATGAAGGCTCCCGGGCTTCGTACTCTCTTGTCTTGGCTCTAAAGTAGTGCCTTTAGAAACTAGTGTTTCTGGATTTTCCTGTGTATTTCATCCTCTTGGTGTTCCTGGTGAGTTTCGGTGGACACTAGAATTCCCGTGCCCTTCAGTCATCACGTCAGCTACAAGTTCACATGGACTCGAATTCACTTTCCAGCTTTATCACATCTTTGCTGCGCTGATGTGAGAGTAAATCACATGACCCTAGTCTCAGCCCCTCACCCCACCCCGAAGGTTCAGATTAGCTGCCACAGAAGCTTGCAGTATAACACACAGATGAGATGTGTATACACAGATACGCATGCCTCTCCACCCCCCACCCTCATGGACTTTGGAACACAGAAGTAGCGGTTTTCTTTGAGGCAGGCTGCAGGTAATATTGCTCCAGAGATAAAACTTTCAATTCCACAGAAATCACCTCTTAGAGAAATTGACATGTAAATTTTTGTAATCTCATCTGTGTGTGTGTGTATGTTACTACTAGATTACTCTTATTTTATTAAATAGAAATAGCACAAGACTCTGGTATAAAAATATTTTAAGCTACATAACTTCTCTGTATGACAACTTATATAAAATGTTTCAGAGATGTGGGAGAAGAACTTAGGACTTTTCCGCACAGTCATATTTTCCCACCATACCCCGGTTGGATTAAGTTGGGATTTCCCTGAGATTCTTAGGGGAGTCCCTACTTAAAAACACAAACAACACCATGGTCAAGAAATGCCTCTCGATGGTTGAATTAGGCATTTAGGCCATATTTCACCCTTTGCAGTACCAGAAAAATAGACCACCACCTCATAAAAGATGGTTGATTGCGACTAGTTGCTTCTCCCATGACTTGCAAGCTATAGGACCTACAAAGACTCAGCAAAAATATACTGCAAGGTTGATCCTGGGTTTGATTTTCATTCTAATAGTGTGAAATCTGGGCCGATTCCCCACTTACCCAGACGAGAGTGTTTCCTGTGTGGTTGGGAAGGCTGATGGCCATCGCTGATGGTCCCATCACCTCCACTTCAGTTCACAATTGGTGTTCAGCCGGCACGGAGTATTTACTGAGATGCCAGGTACGATGAACGATAGCAATCAATCACATAAGGAAAACTGGGATCGCGGGGTGAAGGAAGAGAGTCACGGGCCTCTGGCAACTGGCAGAAATCTTTCATCAGACACCATCCAGTTCATCTGTAATATGAGAATCACAACTTTTTCTTTTCTCTCTTTGAAGCTCACGTATTGTGTAAGAGAAAGGAAACAAGCCCATAAAACTATCCAATCTCCAGAAAACCTTTTTTTTTCAGTCCAGATTTATGACTTTTAAACACATTTTGTCTCTATTCATGTATGCCAGCACTGCACTTGCCAGTGATCGTTTTGAACTCACAGAAGAGAAATAAAAAATAACATCAACTATTTATCTAGCATTTTAATATTTATTAGGACTTATTTTCCCCCAAATATCCCATTCTTTTGGTTCAGAAGAACCCTGGGAAGTTAGATATTATTGAAATTCCAGGGTGAGTAATTGAAACCCCAGGCTCAGATGGCTCAAGGTCAAAGAAGAAGTAAAAAAATAATAATAATACAGGGCCTTTCAGTGGAAATAATTTCTGACAGCTGGCGCTGGAGACCCACATGTTGGCCCCTAGGAAATAACTGCTAATGCAGCCTGTTACTGGGTTTCCGTCTGGAAACTGGGGTCTGAACGATGGAGAAAGGGTCCCCACTACCCTTCTGTTTTTAGCTCCTGTTAGCGAGGCTTTTGTTTTTCTGTTCCAGATGTTGGGCAACCTGTGAGTCTAATGTGTTTTCTGTATTCTAGTGTTGAGAAAAGTGGGGTGACCCAAATCCCCTTGCCCCTGGTCAGGGAGCTCTCAAACACAGACACACAGGCAGGAAGCTGCCCATGCCATGTCCCCGCCAGCGTGCCCCAAGGTTGCCTACAAACACCCACACTGCACCCAAGTCCTTAGTCACCACATGATAGATAAAGGTGTGGCCCTTGACAGTGAAGAAGAGGGACTCCGGTGTGAGCTCTTCCGAGTCTCCTGGGTCAGGTGCAGCATTGCCATTTGGTGGCCAAGGACAGAACTTCCAGAATCTGACACAAATGAACCCTGAGGGGAAGTACCCATGCCGGCAAGAGATAATCCAAACCAAGCGTGAGAATTCTGTGGCTGTCCAAACAGACCCCTGGGCTTTGCTCCCCATCCGCCACTCTAGGGGTGAGACCGGAAACTTTGAATTCTAAAAACCCCCATCGATGACTTTTTTAAAAAAGTAATCAACTTTTTATAGCACATGATCTTCCCAAACCAAAACATAAAAAACAATAAAAATGGTAACAGTCCTAAAATGAACAATTATAAACCCACATATTATCACTTTAACATAAAATACAAAAAGAGAGAAATGTTGATGTGAAATTATAAAGTACCCTGTGTATTTACTCCTCTGCTATATGAACACTTGTTAAAACACCGACAGGAGTAGCTGCTGATACTGGGTAGTGATCGTTACTAATACGGCAAAGCCATCACGTGACTCAGAAGAAGATGGCAGTAGTTCAATGACGTCTACTTCTGTTCTCTATTGTAGCGCTATAACTTTTTTCATTCCAGATTGTAACTAGAAATTTTTCGGTCCGCATTTGTGTCTGCTTAAGTTACATAGGTGTGTAAAATTGTGAGATTTCAGAAAAAAGCATTCGAATCTCACGAGGTGGTCACTGTCATGAGAGCTCCGTCGTACTGAGTCGGCGGACGCGCCCTGGGTTCCACAAGATGTCAGCGCAGTCTTTCCTTCTGTGCCCTTCACATTAGGGGAGTTTTATTCTTCTTTTCTCTGCTTTTCCAGGAATACTTTTTCTCAACTACCTGTGGCCTTTAGAGTATCTTTCTTTTTATTTAGTGTAGTAGTAAAACTAAAGAGAACTATATGAAATTCACTTTGTTGAGCAGTGCTGGTTTTATCAAGCCCCTGTTGTGTGCTGACATTCCGTGGTGACCTTCTATGACACTAAATATCTTCACAGAGAAAGCATTTGAGGGACGTATTTGTTAGGGTTTGCCTGCCAGCGACTGTGGGTTTTTAGGTTCACGGGGATTATTTTTCTATTTCTGGAAGTGTGTGTCCACTTTGTAACCCAGGCAGGGTTTTGGTGACCAGGGGTTCATCAGACAGGTCCTCTCCATCGCTCTGCCCCTCACCTTCCTTTATCCACACCTGAGAGTAAGTACTCCAAGGCCAGTCCGAGGTCATAGCAAGCTCCTGTATCTCAGAGTACATGATTTTAGGCATGGAAGTGAGCAGAACATGGGAAAATGAAGTTAAATTCTAGATAAGTCACAGTTTTAGTAAAGAAATTGAGAATATCCTATTTAACTTAGCTTCCCTGTTTTGGTGACTTGTTTGTTTGTTTGTTTGTTTGTTGTGTTTGTTGGAATTTGCAGCTGCCTTGCTTCCAAAATATGAGTCTGTTTTTTCTGCATGTGGACTTTTGTGGCAGCCCAAACATAACATCTGACCACCTAGGTTCCAGCCAACTCGTGAGCTCCTTCCCCTCTTCCTTCCTCCTCTTCCCAGATCCTGAAGCAGCCCTGGAGAAGCAGTGAGGTCCTTTCTGTTTCGTCACAATCCTGTCTCCGTTTTTCTCCTGGTTGTATTTCCATCTTAGATGTCTTAGTTACTTTTTTGTCACTGTGACTCAATACCCAGTGTCCACAACTTGGGGAGGAAAGAACTACTGTAGCTTACATTTCAGAAGGTCTCAGTCCGTTCATGGGAAAACGGTGGGCTGACATGGTGGGTTGCAGCTAGAGCTGGAACCCAAATTCCAGGGGACAGAGATCCTGACAGCGTGGTGAGAGAGAGACTGGGAGGGAAGCGTGGGACCAGCACACGCCCCTCCAGGTCAAACCCTGAGTATCTGCCCCTTCCAGCCAGGCCCCAACTCCCAACCCTACACGTTATCCATAGGAACATGAGGCTTTTGGAGGGACCCTCCAGATCCCAACCACCACGTTAGAGAAAAGGTCATCTTGTCCCGGTCATCTTGGCCAGATGCTGCCATCTCGTCTACAGTCAGCATTAGTGCTGTCAGTCTTGTTTGTACACATGTGAGAGGATTTCTTTCCCATTTGTCTAAAGTCAAAAATTCCATGAAGTGTATTTGTATATCTTATGGGACTGAGAAGTCAGAAAAACAAAACAAAACAAAACCCCGTGTCCTTTGAAAGCCTCGATTTCGCAGCCAAACACATCACACCGGCCTCATCAGTGAACAAAAGGTGTGCAGGACATTCAGCAGGTCTTGCCACTCTCCTGGGTACAGAGGACAGGAGTCTCCCAAAATCTGCATTTCTCACTGTCTGCCAAGTATGTAGATTGAGGAGCACTGTCTCCGCTTATTTAGACAAGGCATCCAGAATCCTTTGTTTTACAGTCTCTGAAATTTCATTAAAATTTTCATACAATTCAAGAAAATTTGAACCTGTGCTTTTCAAACTAAACTACTTGAGAACTGAGATCTGTTTGTTGTTGCAGTTGCTGGGGTTGAATGTTTTTTCCCTTTCTGCTGTAAAAACATGAGCGTTTGTAAGATCTAACAGAATTTGCCAGCACTGCGAGAAGGCAAGCCAGCAGTGGTCAGGATGTTCTCCAGCCCCATCTGAGGGTGCAGGCCTGTCACCCCAGCACTCTGGGGGGCCGAGGCGGGAGGGCTGCAAGCTTACGCCTCCCCTGGGCAACTCAGCGGCTTAGCCAGACCCTGTCTCAAAGTAAAACTTACAAACACCAACAGCCGATGTAGCTCAGGGTGAAGGCCCTGCGTTCCACCCCCAGTAGCACGCACACAAAAATATGTTCCCGTCCATTTGACACGAGGCATTGGAGGTACTGTGTCTGGATTAAGAAATGTGACTGTACTTGGTTCCATTAAGCAGCCAGGGGGAGGATTAGAACGTGTGTTGGTTCATGTGGGGTCTGGAGCTCATTCTACAGCTGCTTCCTTTAACTGAGTAGTGGTGTGTTTTTCAAGGGAAAAAAAAAAACAAACAACTTTTGACTGTATGAGCGCTACCGGCCTGTGGCGCCTGGACTTTTGCAGGTCCAGTCTCCGACTGCCCAGCCCTCTCTCCTCCTGACTTCCTGAACGTTGCTCAGTATTTTCTGTTTGGCTCCCTCACCTCCCTCCTCCCCGGTGTGCACGCCTCGACCTCACATGACAAGGACACTTGTGTACCTGTCCTTCTGGGTGGTGTCTCCCTCACACTGCCCTCAACACTGTAACCATTTTTGTCTTTGTGACCTGAGCTCTTGGAAAAACGTGATCGCCCTGTCAAACATGAAATGAGCACTGTCCCTCACAGCACCAGAGTCACCCTGTGGGCAGCTCCGAAACACACGGCTAGTTCTTGGGATTACCGGGTGATTTCTCCACGTGCCCCTGTCCAGCTCGGAGGAGGGCACCGCCGTCACCTGGACGCCACAGTCCCATATCAGCGGTTATGGGGAAGAAAATCGTAGATTTCAAAAGCAAACCTCTGCTGTTTCCATACGACCCGAGGAGCGCGTTGTCTGCAGCGGTCTCCTGTCTCCTTGTCATATGGGCGCGGTCACTGTTCCCCTGACTGTCTGCACTGGTGTCTGAATACGGTGGCCTCCTGCTTCTGGGATCTGGGTTCTTTGACAGGTAGAACATTCACTGCTGAACCCAAAACCATCCTAGGCCACCAGGGTGACAGCTCGCCTACTCTATGGACAGCTGGGTGGGAATCCAGACCTCATTGGAACATTTGATACTGACCTTCAGGGGCAGAACTGGGCCAGCCCCCGACTCTGCAGCTCCTCAGCAGTTCTACTCAGGGTACTACTCAGGGTCACTGTGCAGAGAAGGTGAGTTGGGGACTCAGGCCACCTATGTAGGCCACAGTGAAGCTGCACATGGCTGTTTCATTGCATTTGAAGTCACTCATCCTCAGAACATCCAAGTGTTCTAAAGAGCAATGGAGCTTCTTTACCCGGTGTTCATGCTGGTCCGCAGCACCCATTTCTCGGTGTAGATGCCCCTTCCGCATGGGCATCGTGCAACCCGAGACCTCAGGAGCTGAAGACCTGTACCCTTCTTCTGTTCGCGTGGTTGGTCAGCTGCTGGGCACTGTCCAGCGCACTGCGGTCCCTCGTCCTCCTGTCGCTGGCTTTCCCCTTTCACACCCCAATCCCTCCCCTCTGCCCCTTGGCTTGGCCGACTTGGGCTCATCCGCCGGTTTCAAGGCCATGTGTCACCCGTCCGCATACCTGTGCTGCATGCCCAGCGGGAATGGTCCCAACTCTGTCAGTGTCACGTGTCGTCAGCGCCATGGGCACATTGGCACCACCCGTCGCTAGGCTCTGGGCGTTCTGGCTCACAGCTTCATGCCACTCATGCCTCGTTTAATTTGCGCTGTGTTGCTCCGTGCTGTGTTTCCAAGGGCTCGCCGTTGGCTTGCGCGCATGAATGATTTACTCTTGATCAGTTTATCGAATAAATGCATGGGTAAGGGTCAAGTAAGGTTACGAAATACCATGATGATGTCAGATACGGCTGTTATTTCATGAACACACAGGAGATCTTGAAAAACCTACATATGGCTCATTCCGTAGGACTTATTGCAGTTATGATTGAGCTGTTTATCAAAGCATGCACCTCTGCATAAATAGTATGTTCATTGAGTAAAACATGAAATTATTGTTTCTCATAAATTTAAAATGGTTGAGCAGTTTTGAGGGTCATTCTTAAACAAGAGCCTCATTTCTTTGTGTGTATGTGTGGTTCTGGGGACAAAACCCAGGGCCCCTTGCATGCTAAGGAAGCCCTGTCTCCCTGAGCCATGTTCCCCGCTCAGTGTGCTCCTTGTTTGAGCAGCACATGGGGGAAAGGCAGAGATGATGCTGCTGGAATGGTTTTAACTTGGGTCTTCACGTGAACTGTCCTCCGTGTCTCTACTCTGTTGCCGTTCCCAGATGGTTACATCATTGTACAAAGACTTCCCAGGGCCCATAGTACGTCTTCTCACGCAGTGTCCAGTGCTTAGGGCCTTCTGTGCTGTGTGGCCTTTGTCAGCCTCAGCTTTGACCCCTCTCCACCAGGCGCCTTGAGGGTCCCTTAGATAGCTCCTTTACCATCTGGAAACTTACACCTCAGTAGATAGACCT
Organism: Ctenodactylus gundi; assembly: GCA_004027205.1. Lineage (NCBI taxonomy): Eukaryota > Metazoa > Chordata > Mammalia > Rodentia > Ctenodactylidae > Ctenodactylus > Ctenodactylus gundi. The sequence continues at coordinate 321,847 of PVKB01000329.1, forward strand.
ACGGACTAGGAGCGGCTGCTGCTGCTGTGTTCAGGCATGTGCCGTTACACGCCAGGGTGCCACGGGGACCCACTGCCGGGCAGCCGTGCCAGAAAAGGGTCGCATTCTTGCCAGTCACCCTACGTGTCAGGATTTTTGTTTTTCTCTTGGCAGAAAATTGGCTGTGCTGCAGTGCAGCTGGTTAAGAGAGGAGCCTAGCAGATTGTGCAGGAACTGTTAACCAAGTATCTTATGCAGTGTCGAGGGCACAGAGAAGTGACGAGCATCCAGAAGGCAGCGTGTCTGCCTCGAGAAAAAGGCAAACACGTGGGAACATATGACACGTCTCTCCGCTGACACTGAGCAGGCTGGCTATCCTGATGCGGGAAGCCGGGGTGGGCGGCGTTCGTGCCGGGGACTTGTTTATGCGGCAGGTGGATTCTGCTTCTTCCCCTTAGGTCAGCTTGTCCTCCAGTCAGTTCTTTTGTTGGGAAATACTTGTCCAGACTAACCTGACTTCCTTCGGCTCCGTGTGTGTTAGGAGTGTGGTGCCTGCAGAGCTGCTTCTGATGGTTGGCTCCTGGTCTGCACTCCGTGGCTGCCTCCGGAGCCGCGTGTGGTATCATCTCCTGTGCACAGTGTCTTTGCATAGTCTTTACGCAGCTTGTACAGTCGATTATCCAACAGTCCTCAGCAATGCGCCTGTCACAGGTGACGCCTTGAAAAGTTACTTAATCCCTGTCCTTTTTAACATCCTTATCTGTGTTAGGAAAATTCCCACCACCTTTCAGAGCTTTGTATTATCTTGAGATCTACACATTGTATTGTGACCAAAAGAGGTGAAAGAAATAATTCTTGACAAAATAAGGCATGTCATGACATTTTATTGGCACAGAAAGGTTAGTGTTAGGCACAGAAATGCCAAATAAAATGTGTCAGATGAAATGGTTGCTTGTAAATTTATATGCACATAAATATGTAAGATTCGTTTTGTGACAGACTAGCCTGTTCTAGCACACAGTTTCTCCCAAACCTTCTGGCAAACTTTTTAATTATGTTAGCACTCACACATTCTGGGCATAAAATTTCAGAGGAACATTTTTTTATTTGTAAAATTTCCAAAGGCTGTGATATTTTAGGTAGGCTTGAATCAGATGTTTACTGAACCCCTCCACACCCGAGTCTCCTGGGCATTGCGGATGCAGAGCTGGCCCTGGGCTCCAGCACAGTAACCCTCAGTCCTCATCATCTTCGTCATGCGGAGAGAGGCAGGTCTGACCCAGAGGGGGCCACTGGATGGGGCACAATTTCTCTGTAAACAAGTGTTATGAAATTTTTCACAAGATGCTGTTAATTTAAGTTAGCTACGTAAGATGCAAGGGTTCTGGGAGGTTTATGTGGCAAGGTTTTTTTTTTTTTTTTTTTTTTTTTCCTTTTTTTTTCCTGTACTGGAGGTTGAACATAGGGCTTCACTCTCACCTACCTTTAATTGTTCATTTGAGACAAGATCTCATCAGGTTGCTGAGTTGCCTAGGCTGGGCTTGAACTCACAGTCCTGCCTCAGCCTCACAGAGTGCTAGGATTGCAGGCCTGCACTGCTAGGCCAACGTGGAAGCAAGCGTCAGGTACTTAGGCAAGGGCCAGGAGCTCAGCAGCGTGTGCTTGGCCTGTGTGCACGCAAGGCCTATGTGCATGGCCCAAAATGACGCCACGGCATTATCTTGTTAGATGACACCGTGGGGTGCCGTGTTGGGTGGACCCCAGTCCAGCAGATTTATTCAGCCCAGCTTAGCAAAACAGGCTTCCTCTCCACAGCGCCTTTTTGTGAGTCCTCTTCGTAGCCGCCTGTTTCTCCCTATGCCAAAACCACCAGAAACCTTGGCTCGCGGCACCGCAGATTGAGAGCTGGGCACAGCATGTGTGTGGACAAGGCTCAAAGGAACTTCTGTGTCCCACACTTTGTCCTTGGAGAACCCTGTGAAAAAAGATAGACACCAAGGGCTGGTAATGGGACACAGATGTTATGAACATACACACATAGGTAAAATGCATCAACTTTCTTACCATTCGGTACAGTGTTTTGAGTCTAAAACTTTCCAAGCAAGATGCAGAAAAGTGAGTTTGGCCATTTTCAGATTAACTCGGTGGTTTCCGAGTCGCGGAGGGGGATTCGGCCACGATCAGTGTGTCCCTCTCATTGGATGCTCTTGCTCCCGCCTGGTGCTGATGACAAGCTTCCCCTGCCGGGACAGCGTCCCCAAGGAAGGCCCCTCAGGCCCATCAGTGCCAAACGCCCCGTCAGCGTGCATGTGGGACAGTGTGGGAAGTGCCCAGTAACAGGCCCCCTTGGCACTCTGTGGGACTCGCATCTCCACACCGGGCGAAGAGGTAAGGTGGCAGACACTTCTGGTTCATTCTTTTGGCTGCGTTCACTTCTATTGGGATTTTAGAAACAGCATTTCTGGTTTCAATCCCTTCTGTGATGCACTTCCGAACCTGATGCCACTCTTGGGAATTTATCAGAAACCTTGTGAAGTTCTGGGTTTGTAGAGAGGAGATGCCCAGTCTAGACAGGGCATCAGAATTGGCCAGGAGCCAGGGCGTGAGGCAGCGAGGGAGGGGTCCGGCCATCCCTGTGGCAGGAAAGAGGGAGGAGGAGGTCAGACACCAGTGCCTGCTGGGAGGGTGTCAGGAAGGAGATTCGGGGGAGATGTCAGTGGGAAGCTTGGGGCCCAGGTCTCTGTTTGGCAAGTGGTTCCCTTGGGGGTGTTTCAGGGGACTGAGGGCCTGCCTCTAGCTTGAAGCTCAGCAGAGTGTGCACATGTACCTCTGTGTGTGTGTGTGTGTGTGTGTGTGTGTGTGTGTGTGTGCGCGCGTGCGTGTGTGTGTGTGTGCGTGCATGAGAGAGCTAATCACTGTGAGAGGCCTGAATAAAGACAGATGAAGATGGTTTTACACAAACATTTTAAATAGTAAAAAAAAAAAAAGGCTGTTTACATAATCTTTATTCCCCTCGCTGTTCCTACCATTGTTCCTAAACTGTACAATTAAAATACATAGAAAAAAAAAAAACAGGTGCGAAAAGAGAAAAGGAAGATTACACTGGAGAGATGCTTATGCTGTGCATGATATTGGCACGCAGCAACCTGACTGTGTCCGGTGCTGTGTGGCCAGTGGAACGGAGCCCCAGGGTTCAGGTTGTAACTTGTCTCCCATCTGCTGCAAAGAAAGAACCGTGCAGATTTCAGCACCCACAGGACAGTGAAGGGGAGCTCGACCGCGATTTATTCTTGAGGGTTTGACCGTGGGAAGCCTAGGCCAGTGGGTCACGTGGTAAGCATCCCTGCCTACCACCCGTTACCCAGGAGATGGTTGGTTGGGCAGTTTTGTTTCTCTCGTGCTGCTGTGTGTCCTCAGTTTGGATCCTGTCAAGCTAGAATTAAGGTTCATAGCCGCAGACACCATGGGGTTTGAATGGGGGAGTCCCAATCTAAATAGCCCCTGCTCCTTTGGAAGAACGCAGGAGTGGACAGAGCGTCCGGGAGAGCTGCAGGCCCGCCGCAGTGTGCAAGCAACCCCACGCACGTTAGGCCCTTAGGCTTTGGGTAACGAGTGGCCGAGGAGATCGATGGGCGTGAGTCGGATTCTCAACCAGAGTTTGAGATCGTGTTCCTTGAAGTAGCCACACACCCGCGTGTCTTCCATCTTAGGTCGAGTACAGAGCCAGTTGCTTTGACAATTAGTGACCAAGGGCAGTTCCATCTCGCTGTGTGCTATGGTTGGATCTGGAATGCCCCTAACGCCTCCTACGATCACAGGTTAATCCATTGATTTCCTGTGCTGTTAAGAGGTGGGTCCTGGTCAGAAGAGCAGCGGGATCCCTGAGGCTTGGCCCAGAGGGGCGGATCACGGGGGCGCCACCCAGCGGGTCTGGTAGCTCCGCCCTTGCGTACTTTCTGGACTTCCTGTCCTGCCGCGCTGTGAATAGCTTCTCTCTGACCAGGCCTCAGCCAGGCTTTTCCATCATTACCAGTTGCCCGTGAATGGATTAAGACCCTTGAAAACAACGAGCTAAAATAAGCCTTTCCTTCCTTAAATTGTGGGTGTTTGGTATGGTGCCCCAGCAGCCCAAAGGTAAGATACGGTGGAAAGGAGAACACTGGGAAACAAAGGGCTAAGTGGGGAGACTCCCATCCCGATGTCCCAGGGCTACAACCAGCACCCCCCCCCCCCGAGAAAACGCTTGCTGATGTGTCCCCCAGTGGGTTGTGAGGCGGCAACCCCAGCCTCAGGCATTCGGACGATCGGGAACGAAGGGAATTGTCAGTCTTCCCTGTAGTCTTCCGTGAGCGTGCGTGACACAGGACATGGGGTCCTGGCACCTCACGCACAGGCACACCTGTACTGAGACCATTCCAGCTTTGCCTGCTGCTCAGACATTCAGCCCTGTCCTTTCCAGATGGCTCAGGCCTTCACCAGACTCAGGCACCACAACACAGTGGGTGTCACCCCAGGGCAACGAGGCTGCCAGCCTCTGAGGAAGCTGCAGGGGTGGCGTGCCCAGGTGCCGCGCCGCCCGCGGCCCACGGAAGCCCCACCCACCCTGCCCTCTCTCGTAGGAGCACAGGGCCTTCCCGCTCCCTCCTTTCCTCACTGTACCTTTGTGTGTACATCCGTGTGTGTGTGTGTGTGTGTGTGGTGCCGAGGACAGAACCCAGGGCCTCGACACTGAGCTGGGCCACCCTCGCCACCCCGCCCCCAGCACCTGTTCGTATCCGTTATTTGGGACGAGATCTCTCTATACTACTGAGTTACTCTAGCATTGCCCAAGGAGACACGGACCGCACAGGGGACAGAGCACCTGAGGTGAAGAGAAACACGTAGACCTGAGCACGGGAGGAGGCGCACACCTGTCATCCCAGTGCTCTGGGAGGCCGAGGCAGGAGGGTCCCAGGTCCGAGCCCAGCCTGGGCAACTTAGTGACGTAGCGAGATCCTGTCTCAAAACCAAAACTAGAAAACGGGCTGGGATGCAGCCAAAGTCCAAGGCCCTGGGCCCGATCCCAGCCCCGCAAACAAACAGAAAATCACGTAAAAAGGGGAAGAGGGCCCGAGGCCCGGCTGCTGTCGCGCTGGCAGTGCCGGGTGTGTTTTCGTTTGGGGGAGGATGTAGCAGCTTGCTGTGGCTCCCGCCTCCGAGCGAGCGAGGGGTCCCCTGGGTCCCCTGGAGTGAGGCCAGGAAGAGCGATTTGAGTGTGGGAAGAAGTGTCTTTAATTCCTGTCGCTGCGTTCCAGAAAATGAAGTGTGGAAAAGTGAGGCGTGTTTGTGGGGCAGCAGCTGTCACGGGTCCTGCATGGCATGTGGGGTTGGGGGCGCGAGGATTAGGAAGGGTCAGGCAGTCGGCCCGTGACCCCACAGTGGGGAGACGGGGCAGTGTCCGAGGAGATCTATGGGCGTGAGTCGGATTCTCAACCGGAGGTTTTCATAATGATGTGCATTTTGCAAAGACTCATGGGAAAGGAAAGACGTGGGTCACAACATAGCCGTGAAAAGTTGATTGGGCGGCCGAAGTGGGAGCCACTGGAGGGGTCCGGGTAGGACACGCTGAGAGGTTCGGGAAGGTGAGGCCGGGCTGGGAGGAGGTGGCTCCGTTCAGGGAGTCAGCTGGGTGGGTGCGGTGGATGGACTGTGGCACAGAGGGAAGGAAAGCCCAGCCTGGCGACTCAGGTCTGTAACCCCGGACTTCAGGACGCCGAGGCAGGAAGATCACAAGTTCAGGTCCTGGCGGGGCAGTTTAGCAAGAATCTGTTACAAAGTATAAAGTAAATAAATGAAACGATCTGTGGATGTAGGTTCGTGTGAAAGCCCTAGGCTCGATCCCCAGTACCACAAAAAATTAATTAATTAGAATATAGAGGAGGAAAGGCAGATAGAGATTGGCTTGGAGACTCCAGGCATGGGGGATGTATGAGTGACGGCCACTTACACAGCAGGGTCAGACTCCCACCAGAAAGGGCCTGGCAGGAGGCCATCACACTCCAGCCTGGCCCCAGCGGCTGTGGGATTCACAGTGGGGGTTCTGGACGCTTGAGCCGCTTGCCTTTGATGAACAGCATCACTCACTGACCCCCTCAGCCAACGTAAGCCTCAGCTGCCTGGACCTCCAGAGAGTCGCTTGGTCTCCGTAGTGTCTCTTTGCGCGTGGTGGCGTTCACTCATGGATGCTGTCTTTGTCTATTCTTGTTCCTTGCTGTAGCTTCAATCTAAAAGGCTCCGTGTGTAGAAGGTGGCAGGATCTCAGGGCCACCGTGCTCATCAGGGCACCCATGCGTGGATGAGTGCGTGGCCAACTCTGCGGTTAGGGGGCCAGGCTGGGGTCGGGACCCAAAAGGGCATGTTCTTGTCCCAGCCCTTTCCCTCTCTCTCTGCTTCCTGGTGCTGCCCTGGGCGGGCGGCCGCCCTGTCTCTCCTGGAGCTGGCCGCCCAGGCGGGGGCTTAGACCTCCAAAACTGTGTGCTCAAACTTCTTTGCCTTTAGGTTGCTCGTGTTGAATATTGTATCTCAGGGCCAGGAAAAGGACTAAGACGCCCCTCTGCCCTCTCGTCGTGGTGGTAATTCCCAAGGAAAATACCAGACACTCTTGATTGTATTGATGTAGTCGTAGCAGAGACGGGAAAACTCGGGCGCCCTCAGGGTTCCGAATGATCGCAGGGCTCCGGACAAGTCCCGTGAAGGCCGCTGGTGTCTGCGACTTCAGTTCCTGCTTTTGCTCACAGTTCACAGGGATCAAGTTGCTGAATCGTACAGTTCCCCTCTAGGTGAGAGCGCGGGGCTTGGGACCAGCCGGCTCTGCATGCGCCTCTCCCACCCTCAGTGGGACCGCTGGGCTCCGGCGCCCTGGCTTCCCCACCTGGCTGGACTTCACAGCTCTTGGTGGACCTCAGACGAATTATGCAAAAGATTGAAACCTCTGCTTAGTTTTTCTATTAGAAGATGGAAATACTAATCTCTTCTTCAAAGGGTAGTTAAGAATATTAAATAGATATTAAATATTAAATGAGATTCATGAAATACTTAGAACAGTGCCAATCACATTATATAAATGTGAGTCTACTACCCACATAGACGTAAGCATACTGTATCACTTCATTATCACAGCTCTATTAGATAGGCTTAGGACCTGCGGTAATGAAGCTTATCTATAAATTAAACTCTGCCAGGTTTTCTTTCATTGTAAGAAATACTAGCTGAGCCTGGTGGCACAGACCTGAAATCCCGGCACTGTGGGAGGCTGAGGCAGAAGAATCGCAAGTTTGAGCCCAGTTTGGTAAATTCAGCAACCTAGCGAGACCCTTTCTGAAAATAAATAATTAAATAAAAGATCCTGGCGGCATGAGGGCCTCGTGTTCAGGTCTCGTTACTGCGGTGTTTCTATGGATAATCCATCAAGCAAGCCTCATCCGTGTTCTACCTTGGGAGAATAGGTCAGCAGCTAAGAAGACTCCAAAAGTGTGACTACGTGAACTCTGTGGAAGAAAACGCTTTGACACGTCTTTAGGAAAAGACCAGGAGAGCGTAAAAAGCTACCTAATGAATAAGCCATAGTGCCCGTCATCCATTCTGCTTTGAAAGAGAAGTTTATTATCTATCAATTACTCTGAGGATATGTGTCTGCAAATACTGCTCAGAGATACATTTACAGTTTCTGTTTTAAGAGCTACTTCACAAAGAAAGGCACAGATCTCATTTTCCTGGTATTTGTGATGATGACTGTGCCGTGCGTTATGGACACACCGTGACACAGTGTCAGTTCTCAGAGTGCCTCGCTGAGCTGTGGCGGGACTCTCAGACAGGAAGCTGCTGCATTTCTTCTCATTGTCATTTGTTATTTTAAAAGTAGAATTCTAGTATTTTTCATAGAAGTGCATAAGCAATTTGTAAAATTAAGCTCTTAATTCATAGAACTAGCACTGTCCTTGGAATGTACACATTAGCTTAAGACATTTTTCACCCAATGATTTAAAAGTGCAAAACTGTTCCATGTCATAGACACGGCGTCTATATGAAACATGTACAGATATCATATGTATTGTATGTAATGTATCCATAACAGGTTAAGAATTCCTGCTACCAATCAATAAGGAGTTGTGCATGACTCAGTAGGAAAATAGGCCGAAGTCTTTAACAGGTGCCTTACACACAGGTATCAGCACCCTTGGTTCTCAGGTCGCAGGCCCATCATCCTGGCACTCCAGCAGGAAGGAAGATTGCAAGTTCAAGCCTGTCCTGGGCAACCTAGAGATGCCACAAGACTGTCTCAAGAGCAAAAACTAATAAGGGAATGGCGTTGCAGCTCAGTGTGAAGGCCCTGAGTTTCATTGTTAGTGCCACATACAGCTAAAAATTAAAATTAAGTGAACAATAAAATTCATATGCAATTCTCTAGTGGTATTCCAGAAGACAGAACTCTGGCCAGGCTGGTCCTGAACTCACTGTGTAGCCCACACTGGCCTAGAACTCACAGCCATCCTCCTGCCTCAGCCTCCCAAGTGCTAGGATAACAGGCGTGCCACCATGCCTGGCTGTTACGGGATGCCGAAGGATTGAACTCGGACTCTCACGCTTCCTCAGCAAGTGCTCTAATCCCTGAGCTATGCCCCCAGCCCCTACCACATGTTTTAAGTTAGCCACTACTGCAGAACCTACTCAAGGAGTCAAAGTGGAAAGGCAGAGACAGCAGCCACACGGTGGCGGGAGCCTGCGCCCAGGGGCCTGGACCCCCGTCTTGGCCTGCCTGCTCCTCTTCTCAGAACTCCTGTTGGTGTGAGCTCCGGCCTTTTATGTGAGCTGCATCACACAGAGAATAGGGAAGGCAGCCTTCTCGCTTTTATACTTCTTGTTTTTGAACTGATTTCTTTAATTGAATCAAATGTAAAATCCTCTTTGAGGGAAAAAATCTTTACTTGCCACATTAACACATCTTGAGTGTATGAAGACTAGCTTGGTGTGTATCCTGTGTCTCAGAAACCTGGGGTCTTGGGTGGCATAGAGAGGAGTGTGGTGGTCAGCAGCCTGACCATGGGACGGTCCACACAATCCCGCAGAGTCGCCGGGTCAGTCGCGCAGGCCACAGAAGGCCCTCTTGGCGCTCTGCCATGCTGAATGCCTCTGATCCGTCCTTCTGCCCTTCCACGAGTTCTGGAAGGATTCAGCCAATGTCACCCCTTTGGGAACTGTGCTGGCTGACTGAATTATCACACCCGCCTCGTAATGTGGGGGATATTACGGTCATTGTGTAGATGAGGACAAGGACCTCACAGGTGAGACTGTGATGCCTGTGATGCCTCGGGAGTAGTGTGGTGACCCCGAGCAGAGCTGTGTGCCTGAGCTTCCGTGACTCCGAGCTGCGTGGGGCGGCCCTGTCCCTGTATAACGCTAGCTGCTTTGTCCCCACATAGGAAGTCTCCAAGACACATCCTGCCGAATGGCATTTAGGGTTGAGATGCTACCCGTGCCCCTCAGGTGGGATGGTTTCCCCGAGAGGACTGGCTCCAGGTGACAGAGTTGTCCATTCAGGTGGTCCAGTGCTTCTTTCCTGAACAAGTGACAGGTGAATATCCCGTCCACACAGGCTGCCTCCAGCGTGACTTGTTTAGAAAGTTTTGGAAAGTAATTGTTAGTTTTATGCAATTGTTTCTGTAATTTAAAAATGTTAGCAGCCTTTCTTAAAAAGAAAAGTTGGGCAAATTCTTGGTATCAGAGCAAGCCACAGTGTGCTCCCTAATCTCAGGGTGCCCTCTCTGCCCACCTCCCCACCCCAGCCTGAGTCCTCCACAGCCTCCTCGGGACTCTTGGTTCTGTGGGCAAGAGTTTGAAGCCACTTACCAACACGAGATATTATTGAAGAATTCTCAGAAGTGTCTGTGGTCGATGTGAAACATCTACCATCTCTGTACGATGAGTGACGAACGCCCTGTGATGATTTGTTTCACTTGAATTTGTCAGTCGTCAATGGAAACGTGTTCTTTCCAACAGCGCATCCTCTGTCTTCTGGGTGCGCCTGTCAGGAAGGAGGGAGGGAGGGAGGGAGGGAGGGAAGGTCTGTTTGTCGTCTGCGTGCCGCATAAGATACCAGAGCCCAGGGGAGGCTGCCTGGTTTCACTGCTAAAATCTTATTTCTCTCCTTTGAGTGTTAAATCGTTAGGAAGGATTCACCCTCTTTGTAGATCTCTGATCTAAATCTAAACAGAAGACGAGGTGGCCACCACCACGACTTTGTCCCTTCCTCCAGCCTCACCTGAGCACCTGTCACCCTCCTGTCCCCAGGGCTAAGCTCTCAGTGCCCAGCTCCAGATGGCAGGATTCCCCAGGCCACGCTGCCCGCCTGGCAAGTTCCCATCGTGCCTCGTTCGGATCCTGCAAGGCCTGCTGGGTTCCGCTTCAGCGCCGCTTCTCAGCCAAGGAGAGCCTGCCTGTCTTTGGCTCCGTCAGGTGAATCTTTTCTCCCAGGTGGAGCCTGGAAGGAGCTCGTGATGACTAGTGGCTCAGTCACTCTGAGGGAAGCACCTCCGCCCCGTCGGCTCTCCCCAGCACCCCCACCCCAGGCTGCCCCACGCCTCCTTAGGGTGAAGGCGGGTGTGTGTTCAGATCGCACAGCCACCAGAGGTCACGTGAGCAGCTGTGGGGACTCCGTGCGCGCTCTGTGACCCTGTGACTGTGCGTGAGGTGTTGGTTTTGCGCAAGGTTGCACGTCTTAGGGGGGAAAGAACCAGTCTACACACCACTTTCTCGGAAAACAGCGTTTACTAGTGTAGTCAGTAATTCTGCATAGAGCGTGCGCCAGGACCTGCTACAATAAAGGCATTGACTTGACATTTTGATGTAGGTTCACAACTTGAATACCCCGCTTTGGGGATTCTTCCCGGTTGTCACGAGATCCTGGTAATCGGAGGTGCGCAAACCGGTGACCTTCCGAGTGAAGTGATTTTGGGGATCTGAGTTCAGAGACGGGTATTAATCACCTTCTTTTTCTATAAGTCTTCAGTAAGGTGGTGATTTGCAGATACAAGATGCAGAGAAGACCTAACCCTATCTCCCCGCCACCCCGATCTGAGTTCATGGTCTTTCAGAAGCTTCTTACAGATAATTAATGCTCCACAAATATTTATTCAGTAAACGAATGTGTGAGTTACGTGGAAAAACAACGAAATTCAAATTACATTAGTGTGATGATTAAAATTAATAACCTGCCCTTGAAGGGACCCTGCTGAAGGGCAGATTTCATGTGCAAATGACTTAGTGAGTGAGCCGGGCGCACAGTCACCGCCTGTGCCCGACGCAGGCCGTGGAGCGAGAGCCCTTGTTGGTGCCCCCAGCCAGCAGCTAATTGCTCAGTTTGGTCAAGTTGTCCAGCCTGGCTTCTGAGCCCGGCTGCTGCTTTATCTCCTTCCTCTGTCAGAGAAAAACAGCTCGCTGCCTGGGTGTCACTTAATTAAATCACATGGTTTCTCTGAAATGATTTGGTTTATAATGACATTTAGAGCCATATTTTGTGTGTGCGTACACGTGTTTGGTACTAGTGGCTTGGCCAGGGCCTTCACACTGAGCTGCATCCCCCGCCCACTTTTATTTTTGATTTTGAGACAGCTTCTCTGAATCTCTAGGATGCCCAAGCTGGCCTCAAACACGCCATCCTCCTGCTTTGGCCTTTCGCAGCCTGCGCCGCTGGGCCTGGCTCGGTGCCATGTGTTTGTCTGACTCTGTGCTATTCTCAAAGTCATTGGTTAATATCAAGTAACTCATCACAGGCAAAATATTTTGTTGACAAGAGTATGACCTTGGGAGGACTATTCAGATAGCTCATGCCTCAGTTTCCCCAATTGTACCATGGGGGTTTTTTTATGTTTCATTTTCATTGTCTAGAAGGCAGAGTTTGCAAGTGAACCAAGCTTGATGCCTTGAATAGCAAGATTTAGTATTGTTTCAGCAAATGTGTTGTTAATGAAATACTTCTAGAATAAATGGATCACATATACTTCTTTTGAGACAGGGACTCACTATGTATCCCAAGCTTCCCTTGGACTCATTATGATCCTCCGCCCGTGTGTCATCACGCCCATCTTATGGGCTGGAGAATCGAACCCCGGGCCTTGTGCTTGCTAGGCAAGCACTTTAACTGCTGTGCTGTTCCTCCAGCCCTATGTATATATTTTCATAAGAGTTAGTTCACAGAGGTAAATGTTTGTCACCTACATTTGTCCTCACAGAAAAATTTATGAATGAGCAGAGGGTGTAGTGATGAGCATGACTTGCTCGTCTTCTGTGTAGGAAGCCATGTGGCCGCTGCCCAGGTTCAGATGGCTGGTGTGTGCCAAAGTTCCGCACAGCTGTGAGAGGCCTGGGCTCAGGCCCACCCAGGCAACGGATCGTCTGACCTTGAGCACATCTGTTCACTTGCTGATGTTTCCTTTCCTTCATCATACGCAATCTGGGCCCCGAGCTCCGATGTGGCTGGCGGGTAGGGCAGGTGAAACTGGCTTACAGGAAAGATGGCACCGTCAGCCCTTGTCAGCTCTCGTTCTGATGGCTGTGGTAAGGCTGCTTAGAAGACGCACCCCGGAGTCCGACCGAGTTGCTGATTTGCCTTTTCTGAGCTTCGTGACTTTTAGACAGTTCAACTTCTCTGAAGCTTTGTTGCCCAAGGGGGAGAAAACCAAGCACGAAAGAACAAAAATAATAATCACAGTGCCTACTTTCATTACACTAGGAATGGTCATGAATACGACACGAGTTCATGAGTGTGAAGTTGCTTTGGAATGGACAGACGGTTTCACCGATGTAGTAGCTGTAAGGCGTGTCCTTGGGTGGGCGATGTTCATGAATTGGTTTCGCTTCTTCTGGCTCTGAGCCCGTGGCTCCCTTAGCCAGCAGCCCAGTGGCTGTGCGCGCCGACCCCTAGGACATCTGAAGGCGTGTGCCCTCAAGAGAAAGCCATTTTCTTATCATGCCCGCACACATGGCTTCGTGGAAATGGGAGCACAAATCACCAGCTCAGGTAGAAGCTTTTTAAATTATTTTTAATAATGCAACTTCTTCATGGTTATAAAAGGAAATTAAAGGACACATATATTTGAGCTATTTATGAAAATCAGAGGACCGCCCCCGTGGAAACCCCCCAGATACCTGTTTGCCTCAAGGTTTTGCACTGTGTGTTGTGACTCAGACGTGGAGGGTTAGATGATTTCCCTCAGCTCTCAAGGGGCAGAGATGCTACCAGGAGTGCCCCCTCCCCGTAGGTTGGGCCTCGTGTGCCCTGTGTTCTCCTGGACAGCCCTAGGGCCACTGGGGGAAGCTCTGTGCCCCTGGCTTTCCCCCTGGCTGTGGAGAGCACCTCCGACAGATGTAGTGCTTCATTCCAGACCCTGCAGCTTGGAGGGAAACGAGGTGCAGGCGTCGGCCACCCAAGTGCAGTTCAGGGACCCTTCCCGACTGTCCCGCTGGTCGCCTCTGGGAGCCAGTGAGCCCTGACTTCCCCACCCAGACAGCCAGATGCCCCGAGCTAAGAGCACGTTATTGCTAGTACAGAGCCCATTTCGATAGAAAGATAACAAGCATTTATAAGCACAGAAACAGATCTCTAGAAAGTGTTATTAAATTAAAACTGGAGGATGACGGATTTGCGTTTGCTTCCATGAGGCATAAAATGTGTCTAGAAGGACGTAGCAGGTATTCACAGCTACGGCTGCGGGAGGTAGAGACATGGGGACTGGGAATCGGGGGGGCCAGGTGGGGGACACTTTTCACTAGAATTATCTTTTCTTAAATTCATGATATTTTAAAATGTATACTTACTGATTAAATAAAATCCATTTAAATTTAAAAGCGAAACACACACTATTGCGTTTGCCTTTGTGAACACCTATGCCACGCTTCTACTGCCGTGTCAGGAAAGTAGCAGCGTGCTGTTGCAGTCCCCGCTGCTTCCCTCTGCCTGTGGGAGGTGCGCCTGAGTCGGGGCGCTGGTTCTCCTGAGATCAGGTCATTGAGGTGTCCTGTCTGGGTTCTTGGCTTTAGTGACATGCTTTGCGAAACCGTCACTTTTGCTTTTGATGAAATCTGTGACACTTTTCTTCTAACTTATTAGATTTTCTTTTCCGAGTTACATTCAAGAATTCCTTGTAAACCTTAACGTCATGCCGGCAGGCCTTGTCATCCAGGAACTTTGCCTACTTTTCAGTCCATTTAAAACCCCCGTGGCTGTGCATGGCTGTGGAGGACCCTGCTACCCGTTATCTTGAGACAATTAGCAGCTGGTTGTTGAGCCACCACTGTGTGACAGTTGCTCTGGGTCCTGGTGAATCTCAGCATGGGGCCCAGCCCTGGCTACCTCAGTTTTGTCACCAGGAGGCCCGCGGAAGGTGGCTGTCTCCTAGGCCCACTCTGCTCCCTCCCGGGCCCTGTCAGAACTCAGCCGGAAGCGCTGGGAACCTGGGGCGTCCTGGTGCTCCCTCCGATTCCTTCCTATTAGCAGTGCATTGCCAGCCAGTGACTTCGGCCTCCCAGACTCCCAGCTTGGGCTTTTCTCTCGGGAGTATCCTGGGTTCTGCCTGGGTGTCCTTCTCCTCAGGCCTGTGCCCTGACAGCTTCCACAGAAAGGGTGGGGAGACAGACACCAGGCCCGGACATTTCCCCACTCACAGAGCTCACGGTCCTATAATACCTGACCACGTGTTCAGGTGCCAAGCTGTAATCTTGCTCCAATTAAATCTTTAGCAGAAATCAAAATATAAAAATGTAAATATTTAATTTTTTTCCAAATTTTCCCTGAAATTTCATTCGGAAAGCTGCATTGAGTTAATAGATTCAAGGAGGAGGGGCAGGCCGACCCCTTCGGAGTGTTAAGTAACCAGATCCGTAAATCCCCTGGGACTGTGCAGGCCCTTCTTGTAAGGTTTTAATAGAGCTACTTGTAAAAAAAAAAAAAATGCTGAAAGTGGCTGTCTATTCTTTATTGGTTTAATTCTCGAATGCTTGAGATTATTTTTGGAAGCATCGATGGTCTCGTTTCCTGTTGCGTTTTGTGGTTGGTTACTGGTGCGGAGGAGCGCCCTGAGTGCACACAGAGAACCTATAGCTGGGGATGCTATTTACATTTTATAATCAGTTTCAACAGTTCTTTGCTGATTCCCTCTGGTACCCTTCGTGCATCATACTGTCATCTGTATCCCATGAGACTTTTAACTCTGCCTTCCCATTCTTTAAATTTCTTTTTCCTTTTTTTCTGACCATATCGCACTCTGTTCAGTACAGTCCAGGGGCTTGATATTAAGAGGCGTATTAGGAGGTGGGTGTCCTGAGGAACTAGCACCCTTAAAGAGGCCGTGAGGAGACCCTTCCCGTCTGCTGTGTGAAGACATGCAGAAGGGACCATCTGTGGGGACAGCCATCACTGCAGCTCTAACCGACTGACGCCTTCTTCCTAGGTTTTCTAACCTCTAGGACTGCGAAAAAAATGTTCTGTGTCTAAATTTTTCTGTTGGGACTCTCCACCCAATGGTAATTTGTCGTGGTGTCTGGAATGAACTAAGACATCATGGTAGCACTAGAACCTCTGGAGGAGGACAGCAGTTGACCTGGGTTACGTCACATTGTTATCACCTCTCAGGGAAGTCACGGCACCTGGGCCACCCCGACCCATCGCCATGGTGGAGAAGCCCTTCTGTAAAGAAGATGGTGTCAGTTAAGAGCAGAACTGAGTTCTGGCGACTCTCCAAACGAGCAGTGTCCTTGCCATCCCCTGGTCCCGTGGCTGTGACCCGGCAAGCATGAGTTGGGGGCTCAACCTGCCTTCTCATCGTCCTTGCCTTTTTCTTCATGTCAACACACACAGAGTACAGTATTAGCTTTCCTGTTCTTTAAGTCTTTTTCCAAGTGCAATGGACACTCAGTAGTACAGACAGCGGCTCAGACTGACCCTGCATCTGTCTTCCCAGATTTCCGTGGCTGTCACATTGTGGATGAAGACAGAGACAAGCACGGGGTGTGAATAGAAAAGAAGGGAAGGGGATGGAGAGAGGAAACCCAGGGAAAAGCAAATGTGATATGCTGACACACGCTCTGCGTACGAGCCGCCCAAATGCCTCAGTTGCTCCAGAGATGGTGAGCTCCTCCCAGCAGAACCTTATTGTGTCCAGAAAGGCAGAGGCCTGTGGGCTCCAGAACAGATAGAGCTCTGGAGAAGAACCCTGGGTGACGGAATTTTGAGTCTTCTTTCAACCTCAAGAATCTGATTCCCTGAAGTGAGATTCAAACTGATGCAGCCTAGGAAGGTAGATAGGTGATGAGCCGTTGGTTCGAGGGAACAGTCTGTTCTGTGTGCCAGGGTCACCCGTGCCTGAAGCAGGAGCACCTGGGCTTTCTGCACACCTCAGCTGGGCAGCCTCTGGGAAGGACCCACCGTGAGTAGACCACCTCCTGCTCCTTTCTGTTAATGCACTGGAGATGCTAGCCGCCCCGCAGTGCAACAGCCTTGCTATTTTTAAATGTGTATCTTGGGGATTAAAACTAGGAGCGCGTGTTTAAACACATATGTGTTAAGATTCCTTGGACCTCGTGGGATCTCGGTTTCCAGCATGATTGAGTTGGATCATCGGGGCCACTTCGCCACAGGCCAAGCACTGCTTCCCTGCCAAATGCATGCTGGGAAACTCAGGGGGCCCTTTTGAAAAGCAGTGTATGTTTAAACCCATTTTTTAAAATTTTAACATAAATAATTTAAAGCTTTGTAGATACCTTTTCTTTTGAAATAGACACTGATGTAGACGGATCTGGTGCTCTCTGGTGCGGGTCTCTATCAAATAGCATTTCAATTTTCTTTAAATGCAAAGCTTTCAAAAGCAAGTTTTGAAGTTGTCCTTTCAAATGCCAAACAGCCTAGAGTTTGCCTTTCCTGGGCTTGCTGTGGTCTACAAAAATCTCATTACATATGAAAGTGGGGAGATGCTATCAGGTATTAAAATAAGCCATTTATTTATGCATGGTGGGAGAAAGAGACACAACCACTACAAAAGGCCTTTATAACGTTGAAAAGATTAAAACAAAATCCCACAAAGTATCAAGATGCAAATTATAACTCTAAATGTTACTTGGTTAGATAAAACTTTCTAGTTCGCTCTCAGAAATACTTGGAGTTTAATCAGCATTCCAGGCATAAATGTTTTAGTTGTGTATATATATACTTCAAATACATAGGCAAATCGTAAAAATGTGGATGCATAGACATGAAACCGGGGTTTGGGAGACAGGAAGATCTATTTCATAAACAAATAGAAATCAAGAGGCAAGTGGCCGGAAGACACAGCTGAGGGCAGCACCAGGCTTTTAGGTCACTTTGAACTGAAGCCGTGCCCTCCTTTTGCCAGGCTGAGCCCGAGTTCCCAGGTCTAAGCTGCTCCACTATTGCGGAAGGCAGTAGCGGGGTTACTTACAAATGAGGCACATGTAAGTGCCGAGGCCTGTGGGTCGTGAGAGAGTGTGTGTATCGGTGTTGTTGGGTCCACACAGGCAGTGTTCCCACGGGTGCCGACCCTGCTTGCGCTGGGGACCTTGGGAATGTCAGCATGACCAGCACTGCTCTCGCTCACCAGGTCCCGTGAGCCACGCTTTGCTCCCATTTGCAACGGTGTGCCAGTGTCCTGCCCTCACTGCTGCCAGTGAGCCCGTCCCCCAGCCAATCCTGTGTAGAGGAAATGCAGTCAAAATGTATTCTGCAGAAAACTAAGCAGAAGGAGGAGGTCAGAGTCAGAAGGCACTCGTTGCTGGGATGGAAGGCGCATCCACAGCTTAAGGGAGCTCTCAGCTGCCCACGGTCTCACCTGGTTCCATCTGCGGGCAGCCTGCAACAGCGGAAGCGCATGGCAGGCAGGAGTCAGGTAAGGGCGAGCGGGCTGCTGTTGGGAGAGCAGAGGAAGCCCAGGGCTTTCCCGGGAAGAAGCCGTGACTGTGCTGCTGCTGCTGCTGCTCTCTTTTCTTTCGTTCAAGCTGCCGCTTGCTGCACCCCTTTGCCAGTAATGCACCCAAGAGCTCTGTCCTGGGTACCCCCATCTCAACAAGTTGACGTGGCCTCTAGGTCAGGCCACAGCCATCGGCCCCTTCCAGCCCACCTCCCAACAGCACGCCGGTCCACGCGTCCTATCACAGTGGATCTGTACATGTGAGGCTCGGGGGGGGGGGGGGGGCACTCCAGATCCAAACCATACCAGCAGGAGGCCAGTAGCCACAGCTCTGTAGCCAGTTGTCTCTGCCTGACCAGGGAGTGTCTAGTGCCCGGTGAGCGGGACTAGGTCCTGCAGCCACCCTCAGAGGTACAAGGAAAGAAAGGGGAGGTCCAGATGTCTGAAACAAACTGTATCTGCATAGTTGTGTGCATCCCCTTCTCCTGGGTCCCACTCCTGTTGGAGTGGCCAGGCCTCCTGACCTCCCGTACTGAGTAGTGGAACTGCGGCACAGCCTATGCTAAAAGTAATCGCAGGTAAACTAGGACGATAGACCATCCTGTTCTTTACCTAGTGTAAAACATGCACCCTGTCGCCTCTATCCCCTTTGAGACTCTTCGCCGGTGACGCACAGCTGGGTAGACTCAGCGAGCCCAGCAGCCACCACAGGCCCAACCCCTGTGCAGGTCAGTGGCTTCCTAAGCCGCCTTCTGTCTCTCAGTAACTCCGTCCTGTGGTTTTCAGGGAGAACAAGAGTTAATGAAGAGACGTTTATAATCCCGCTTAATTTTTTTCTCCCAGTTATTTTCCCCTCAACCTTGGCAGCTGCTACCCCTTGTCTGATAGCAGAGAACAAAGGGAGTCAGAAAGAGCAAACAAATGTTGATGAGAAAACTCAGAACCGGCTGAGACGCCTCTTTCCAGCAGCTTTCCTTCCCATAAACACGTGGACGCGGAGTTTAGGTGTTTCCTGCATGTGTGTAACATGGCTGTGTGTGCCCAACCGCAAACCTGTTTCTACTTGTTTCTGGCTAACTGGAAAAGTAAAGGCGAAAATGAATGTGAAGGGTCCCTGAGCACCTGCTGTGTGTGCCAGATGAAAAGCTCTGAGGTCACCCATCTGTTACTTCTCCCAGACTTGAGGAATTCCGAGTCGTTTCCGTCGAACATTTGGACAAAATGAGGCACAAGGTGAAGGAGGCCGCCGGAGGTCAGTCTCACATTCGGTAAGAAAGGGGAGCCAAGTTCCTGAGTCACAGGTCCAAGCAGCATGCCTCGGGTGTCCCAGTAGTGCCGCCATTCCTTGGGGTCCACTCAGCCCCCAGCCTTAGGGTCCTCGGCCACCTGAACAGCCACGGAGGCCCAGGGCGCAGCAGTCACCGTCCGCTCTTTGGACTTTGGCTTCTGTTCCTCTTCCCGTGTGTTTAGAAATGTAGAGTGGAGAAGGATTCTCTTTTCTTCTCCTCCCCATTTGACGGAAAAATCAAGATCTTAGCAGAACCTAAAATGTACACTGGCCTGGGTGGACCTGATCACACAAGCCTGTCATCCCAGCATCCTGGGAGGTCGAGGAAGGAGGATCACAAGTTTGAGCCCAGCCTGGGCAGTGTAGCATGACCCTGTGTCAAAAGCAAAAAATAGAAATGATGAAAGTAACTCGTTGTGAAGGCCCTGAGTCTCATTCCCAGCACGGGAAAAATAATTACACTGAGAGTAAAAACAGATTTCTTTGGTAACCTCACTTGCCCTGCTGGTGGAGGGCACAAGGAAAGTGGCATGTAGTCGTCTCAGCCTGGCATCCCTGGCATCAGATCCTAGATGAGTTTTTCCACCCATGTCTGCCAAGTAGAGTCCCCCGTCCTTGCTGAGTCCCAGTTAAGTGGATGTGTGTCAGGACACAGCGCACATGGGTTGGGGTGTACAAAGTGTGTGTCTTGGAGGTTCACCCTGTACATGTGTCAGGGTATGCAAAGCACGTGTCAGGACACAGATGCATTTGGGTTGGGGTACACAATGAGCATGGATGAAGGGACACGATGCGTGTGTGTCAGGAATACAAAATGAGCATGTGTGAGGGTATGCATTGTGTATGTCAGGGTATACCGTGCACGTGTGTCGGGAGTATACAGGAACGTGCGTTGGGCTACACCATGCATTTGAATGAAGGCACACAAAGTATATGTATCATACGCATGTGTTGAGTACACGGACACACTGTATGTTGGGGTACACCATGTGTGTGTTGGGGTACCTCAGGGACACGCCGAGGCCTCTCTGCATCTCTTCTCGTGCCTCGGCTTCCCATCTCCTGGTTGGGACTCGCGCTGGCTTCTGTTCGTTCTCAGGAGGCAGCAGCAGAGCTCTCTTCCTGCTTCTGACCACTTCCGGTCGCGAGTTCTCTCCCCTGGCAAAAGAACACAGAGGCGGGGTTGCGTGCTGAGATCTGGCACTGGGTGGCAGGGCCTGCCAAGGAACTTCATTACTCAGTAAGGTCTTCCGGCGTTTACAGTATGCCCTCAGTGTGGTGGTCTGAAACTTCAGCTGCAGTGCTTTAAAAAGTAGAAATTTCAGTTTCTTCCTGGAAGAAAGCGGTGGCCATCTGGCCATCTTCCCTGCAGAGAAGGAGCCCAAGGCCGGTGGAAAGCGGGTGGGCTGGGGCGGGAGGTGTGCCCCATCCTTCTGCAGCCGCCAGGGGCCTTAGCATCCACGGGAGGCTCTGCCGGGTGTGGCCAAACCTTCCACCTTTCCTAGTGCTCGCTGCCATGGATGCCCAACTCAGCAAGCCCGAAGGCTAGTGCTGCTCAGTTCTTAATTCCATCCGTGTGTGTCTCCTCGGTTCTTCCAGCAGCCATGGTCAGCTGGCCAGGCAGGAGGGAATTTCCAGGTTCGAATGAAAATGCCGTTAGTCAGAGGCCTCAGAAAATCCAGGCTTTCGAATCTGTCTTCCTTTCTTTCTTTCTCCGCTGCCACCACCATCACACCACCACCTTCTCCTGCTCCTCCTCTGCCTCCTCTTCCTCCTCCTGCTCCGCCTCCTTCCGCTGAGGAGGGAGCCCAGGGTCTTCACACAAGCTGCATTCCCACCCAGTTATTTATTTATTTATTTATTTTTTGAATTTGAGACTTGGTCTTGCTAAGTGACTGCCCATGCTGGGCTCGAATTTCCGATCTTCCTGCCTAATCCCCCAGGGTGCTGGGAGTGCAGGCAGAATGTCTCTCTTCCCCATCAGTCCAGTCGCCGTAACCCTGCGTAAAGGAGATCTCCAACAGGATTGAAAGAAAACTGCCTTTTGGAGAAAAATCATTGAGCATTCTTGACAATCTTTTATCAGGAATTATTCCAAATACTCAGTTTTCTTCGTTCTTTTTCTTGAGAAAATTTAGTAATCAACTTATTTAGGGGAAAAATTACTCACTAATGACTCACCTGACATTTTCTCATTCTAGCCTTCTGCTCACATGAGTGCTATTTTGTAAGATTAGTAACTAATTGGGAAGCCTGTCAAATATTTCTTTAAATGTGTAAAGCCCTGACAAAAGAAAGCTATCTAGTGGGAAAATCCCTCCCCCCTCCTTTTTTGGGGATTGGTGGCAGAAATTGGTTGAGGTGGGGAGCGGTGGGGAGTGGGGAAAAAAAGAATTTGGTTGAGTGGCTTCTGTGAATCAGGTCTTGTAGCATGGCTTTGGTCTACTGGGTCACAGGTATCTTTGAAGGCCTTTTACCTACTGTGTATCCAGATTTTTATTTGTTTGGTAAGGAAGAGAGGGAGGGAGGGGAGAAGAAAGGACAGGAACGTAGTGAATGAAAGAGGGAGAAAGAGTGTCCTCGTTCCCGTGAAGGACAGCCTTTGCCTGAGCTCATTCGGGAGGAGGGAGCAGGAGAAGACGTCCCCTTCTCTCCAGCGGCGCTGTTCTGGAGGGCCGGTGACTGGACACCTCTTTCTAGTCTGCTGGAGTTCCTCATTAGTGATTTTCTTGCCCACAGCCTGGGCTTTTAGAAGAACACTTCCATATTTTGCCACACGCAGCTGGTTGAAAAATGTCAGGATTGGTCCCTGTGCAGTGACTTCTTTGAAGACTGTAACCTTGCTTCCACAGGCCGTTCCGGATCACACCAGAGCGCTGGGGCCAGGGGATCCCAGCACCAGCAGCACCATGGAGGGTTGCGTGCTGTGATGGGGGACATGCAAGCACCTTGTGCTTCTGCGGACCCACCGGCTCCTTGCTGTCCTGTCTCGGCTGTCCTTTCAGGAAGCCACTTTGTCCTGCCCTCATGAGTTATAGATAAGAACAGCAGATAGGCCTCTGACGTGGCCTGTAGTTACTCCACCCCTCGTTAATTCCCGCTCCCCAAGGCATGGAAACAAAGGGTTGCCAGCTGGTTGTACTCCTCATTATTACAGTCTGGGCAGGGAAGGTGGGTCCTTCCCAGGTGCCGTGGCCTCCTTGTCCAGGAATGAATTTCAGAAAGGGAGCACGTCAGCACAGCCGTGCGGTCGTGCCCAGTGCAGGGTAACTTAATGAACTGCACCGGCTGATCAGAACTGGTCAGTAGATAAAGAAGTGTCTCGTGAAAACTTGCAAAACTAAAGCCCTGGGCTCAATCCTCAACACCACACACACACAAAAAAAAAGTCCCTGTGTAGAGGTGGGAAGATTGCATGAGGCTGGCCTTTCAGGGTGTGCTTACGAGTTTCCTGGGCTCGGGTGTCCATCCTTACTCAGGAATATGCTGCCCTCTTGGCCAGGCCAAGCATAGGGGACAGTGCAGTGAGGAGCGCAGAACTCCAGAGACAAGCCCATATGGAGCGGGTGAGGAAGGAGCGTTCTGGAAAGCACCCAGCTGGCTTCCCTGTCTAGGGAGAGGGCTCGTCTCTCAGAGAGATTCGCAGTGGCTGAACCCCCAGGGATTGTTGTGCAGAAGCAGAATGCTGGCGTAATCATGTACCATGACAAGTACGACAAGTGGAAACTCGAATCGGGAGAAATTATCACTCTTCACAAGCCGCCAACACCCCTCTTTCTATGAGCAACCCTATGAAGTAGTTAATAAATAGATGATTGATAAAAAGATGCAGAGAAGGGACCATTGAAAGTGATACGTTGGTCCTATTCCTACCTGAGGCTCTGACCCACACTAGTCAGGCTGAACATGGCTGGAACGTGGGTTTAGTGTAAGCCAAGCAGGGTCAGAGTCGCGGCCTTTCCAGCCCTGCCGTCCGCAGCATGTGCTCGATCCTCACACAGCCTCAGCCCAGTCTCCCTACCAGGAAAACAAGAACCCCTGCAGTGTTATCTCCCACATGCAGCCCTGGGTGTGAAGGCAGGGTCACAGGCACAGTCTAGTCCCCCCGCTGCTCCACAGTGATCATGTGACACATGCCAAAGACACAAAGAAACACACTGAAATTGGGTATACTCGTTGACAATAAACTATGTTTTGTTTATGTTTTCCAAGACAAAGGTAAGATTTTCTTGAATGGAAGAAACAGGGGTAATGAGTGTTAAACAGGACACTCTTGTCTACGGCCTCTGGAATTACTGTGCCTGAACCCAGCTGGAGATGGCACTGGCCTCAGCAAAGACCTCAGCTTCCTGCCCTGCAGTGGGAAGCTGCACACCCGTCCTGTCTTATATCCTCTCACAGGCCTTACTCTGCCCTTGATGTATTCAAGCAAGAAAGAGGTGCTCACACGCGGTCTCTCTCTCTCTCTCTCTCTCTCTCTCTCTCTCTCTCTCTCTCTCTCTGTGTGTGTGTGTGTGTGTGTGTGTGTGTGTGCTGGAGATGGAACCCAGGGCCTTCACATTAGCTGCATCCACAGACCTCTTTTGCTTTTGCTTTCAGGACAGGGTCTCACTTCGTTGCCCGAGCTGGGCTTCAATGTAGGACTCAACATGGGCCTGCACCACCAGACCCAGCCTTCTCTCTTACCTCACAGAGAAAATGGAAGCCACCGAGCATGAGTCCCTATGCCTGACACCCACCAACCAGCGGTGTCATGACACAGGACGCCCCTTCCCCAGGCGTGTGAGTAGGTGAGATCCTGCCCCAGCCCTCTGTCCGCCGCCTGCCAACCCCAGCTCTGTGACTACTCCTAGCTTGTTCTCATGTAAGATGCAGTTCATGGAGGTAGGTTACAGAGGGACAGAAGGGACCCAGCAGCCCGGGGTTCTGTGGTCTTGGTGCCACCTCCACCCCGACCCTCGTTCGGTGAGAGCCCCTGGTCCCCACCCCTCCCTGGATGGTGCCTTCCCAAGACGGGACTCAGTGCTCTGCAGCTGGCTTCTTCCCGGAGACAGGGGCGTGGGCTCCAGTCCTACTTTGAGTCTCACTCACGCTGTGTGACCCCATTGTCTCTCTTCATTGTCGGCGCCTTCTCTTCTAAACTGGGATCCGGCCAACCCATCCCACTGACTATTGGGAGGTTAAACGAAGTAAGGTCATAAACTAGTTGCCCCATGAAGAACGCAACATACAGACATGGTCAGAAGGGTCCGGTGGCCTCGTGAGGACATCATGAGGGTAAATGGACAGGGTGGGTGGGGTTAGGTGAGACGGGGTAGGTGGGGATGGAGGGCCTCCTCTGGCTGCCTGCACTCTGAGCGGCCCTTCCTCAGCACTTACTGAGATTGCGCCTCGCGCACTGGCATGCAGACGGCCCAGCGTGGGTCTGGAAGGCGGAGGCAGCTTTTGACAGAGGTAGTAAGGAAGCGAATCCATCAGTGATGGAAACGGCAATTAAGAGAAACCTCAGTGAAGCTCCGGATCTGAGCATCGAACTGAAACGTGGGGCCTGGGGAGGAAGAGAGGTCAGGCACCAGGAGGCTGTTTGTAATGACTTTAATTAGACCGAAAATGAATTGTTCTGCTCATTTTTCTCTCCACAAGCCCTCCTCTGGAGCATCTGTAGTGGCACCGAGGGGCACCTGTTACGTGTAGGAGGAGCTTGCCCCTGGCGGGGCGTTCGTGCCGGGGACCCACACCCGCTGCGAAACCCAGGGATTGTCACAGTTGCCGCGTCCCAGGGCACAGGGCACAGACTGGGACTCACGGGAGGGCACGCACTCGTTAGGAGGACACGGTGTGACAGTGGCGTTGAGCCCTCAAAATGAACACATCACGCTGTCGGGAGACTGAAATTGTCGTTAAATAGCGTCAGCGAGACACTAAACACGCCACGTGGCGCGTCGGCGTTGAGGAGCCAGGTAGAAAGGGGAGTGATACTTCTGCAAATTACCTTTTTTCTTAAAAGTTTAGATGGTCTCTATGGCAACGGAGAGAAAAAAGGCCTATTATTATTAGGGGTATTATTCATACATACTAGTGAAATTTATAAAGTAATGGCTCGTTCAAAGAAAGGAAGAGCTCACTAATACCTCCACCGTACAGGGAAGAAAAGTGAACCCGTCCCAGTTTGCGTGACGTGTCCATTGTCACACAGCTGAGAAATGACAGGGAAAATACGGACCCGACGTCTCACAGGCCAGGTCCCTCCACTGCTGCCGACTCCGGCACGAGCAAATGGCAGGAGGCAAACTTTGAGGTGGGAGTGTGTCCAGCCCACGAGAACCTGGCGAACCCCAGAGCGTCGGCCTCTGCGTGCTTTACCGCTGGGCCTCGAATCCAGCTGAAGGCCCCTTGAGCTGACCTGCGGGCTTTGCGGACAGGAGCGAGCTCTGGTGGTGGGGTTGGGCTGTTCTGTGCATCATTAAAAGATTGCACTGTCGCAGTGACTGAAACGTATCAGCTATTTTTATTTGGAAAGTAACCCGGAGGTCACACCACCCTCGCCCAGCTGGCAGGTAAATTCCCACGGCAACCCAACCAGTTGTCAGGCAGAAGCGGATTTCCAAAGTGCACCAGGGTGTGCCAAGCACCTGGCTGCTCGGTGGGCTCATGGGGAGGTGCAGCGTCCCCAGGGCCTGGGGTCCACTGCGGAGGTTCTGAGTTAATTGGATTTCTGGGGCTGCTCGAGTGGTTCCAGGGCCCTGCTCAGATGGGAATTGCCACCACAAACGCGGCTGTTCTGAGTGTTCGGGTTCTCAGAAGACTCCGAGGGGCCCCAGCGCTCCAGCCCCTGCCACCGGTCTCCCTGCCTTCCCCTTCCCTCCCTCGTGACTCTCCTCCTGTCTCTCGTTTCGTTCCACAAACAACGTTAGCGCCCTCCTCGGGCCCTGCCACCTCTGCCGGTCCTCGCGGCACAGGCCTGGCCACCTGCTCCATTTCACGTCGGCTTAAAGTCCCTGGAATATCGAGTGTCACAAAACATGAGGCAGAAGAACGAGGGAGTTTGGGGGAAGAGGAGGGAAGCCCAAGTGGGGAAGGCACCGCGGGCTCGTGCGCCACTTCCTGGGGTGGATGTGACTGTGGGTCACAATCGCCTGGCAATGGAAAGGTAGCTTTGGGGACAGGAAAGAAGCCCCCGAGCCCACACCTGCAGGCTCCTGCCGCAACCCTTGACAGGCGGGATTGAGTCTTCAAACTCGTAGTGCTAACGAAGAAGCCCATGATTAGAAGTGCTCGTGACTGCCCGAACTCAGCCACCACCGGCCAACGAGTAACAGCCTTCATCATTTGTTCCACAGGCGCTGCTTTCTGACGGCGTAAGGGGACAGTTGGAGCCCTGATCTCTTCGTTCGTTGGAAGGTAAGGAAACATTCCAAGGGACGAATCACCAGGCGTCTTTTTCTATGGGTCACTTTTCCTTCCTTCGTGTCCGTGGTTGGACCACAGCTGTGGTCCCTGAGAAGGGCAGTGTCTGCACTGAACCTGAGCAGAGGGAACGCTGGGGAAGCTCAGCCAGCTGGCAGGGGCCTGGTGCCCGGCGTGGTGGGCCACATGCCAAGGACACAGGTCCGAGCCTGCGGGGGCTGCTGACGTGCGTTGGGTGTGGACACATTGTGACCTCAGAGGGCACTCGAGGCGGGCTTTTAGGGTGCTGCTTTCAGGCCTTGTTCTCTGTGAAAACACCTGCTCTTTAATGGGCCACTTTGCCCAGTCTGACGCTGGCCTGGGCGAGAGACTGTGAAAGAGGGCGAGCCGTCCTGGACAGCAGGACGTCCCAGACACCACAGCCCTGTGGTATGAATGACAAGGTGGGAGCCACAGAAGTCTCGGGAGACAGGTCCCCGTGCCTCACCAGCCTCCGCAGTCAACCTTGAACACGCAGCTGCTGCCTGATTCCTCCCTCCAGAGAACCAAAAGCTGTGCGCGCAGGCTGCTTGGCGCATGGTGGTGTGGTGGGGTGGGGTGTGTCCCTAATGTCCTGGAGGGTCCACAGGGCAGCAGTTTATCCCCCTGCATTGGCAAGGCCACGGCTGCTGCTTCTGCTCCCCCACCGTGTCCGCCTTAGACTCAGGCAGTGACCTAGAACATGTGGTGTCCGTTTGGTAAAAGCACTGCCCAGTGACGCAGCATCCCGGGGAAACAGGACATAGCTTGGCGTGCAGGTGACAGCAGGGCCGAGAAGTGGCAGCCAGCCGTGGAGTACATGGCAGGGCCGTCGTTTCCTGCGCTTCCTTTCTGAGATGTTAATCCAGAGTCAGAACTCAGGGATACCGGTCACGGACTGGACCCTCGGCTGAAGCCAGGGCGGCGGTGAAATGCGGCAGAGATGGTGTGGGGCTTGTTCCCATGGGTGGGCCTGCGTGAGGGCTGAGGGGCAGCGCGCCCGCTGGTGTCGCAGCTGGCCTTTGTTTACACGCCACACGTTTGGATCGGCCCTTGTGATGAGGTGACTTGGGACTCTGCGGATTGCTTCTTCTCGTTCAGGCCTTGGGCTTCATTATCCTGGGAGAAGTTTTGACTTGTTTTCTCCCACCCAGAAAGGACATGCGTCTGCTGAGACTAGGTCTGCCCCGGCGAGCCACCGTGTGCAGCGTGGGGAAGAGGTTGCTTGGGCATGTGTGCGCCGTCTGGATAACCGCACACGTGCGCAGCCCAGGCAGACGTGCAGAAAGCAGTTCTCTCGGCCTCCTTGTGCTCCGCGCTGTGCAGGCAGCAGGTGGTTGCTGCCAGCCCACCTCCCAGGCGAAGCATGTACCCCCACAGCACCCCCAGCGGGGGCAGCAGAGCTGGGAGAAAGGACAGAGTCTGAGATGTCTGCTTAGTGCCCAGGGCTGTTGCGTCACAGGGTGGGCGAGTGCTAGCATCCTGAGAGGCGCTGGTGATTGTGGGGACAGGACGTAGAAGCCAAGCAGTGTAGAGAACATACAAGTCTGTGTGCAGGGTATACATGGGGAGCGCGAGGGTCCCCCCGGAGCCCCTGGCACGTGTGAGTAAGCAGAGCCCGCAGCAGTGCCGCCAGCTTGCCATGGGTCCTCCCCAGTAGGCTGTGTGTGAGTTTTCCCAGAGCCCTAACGGTGGCATGGGAGCTTCCTCAGGTGGAGGTAGGGCATGGTTGGGGAAGCCTGGGAGGGCGCTTCCCGGTGCTGCCAGCAGCTCTTTTTTCTGAGCCGGGGTGGGGGGTGGGGGGGGACCTGAAACCTGACCATCGCCGCCTCCTGCTGAGGCCAGGGTCCTCATGCTAGGATTAGTGGATGTCAGAACTCCAGAGTTGGGTGTAGTGGGTGGGGGCTGGATCCTGGGATAACGACAGCATCAACAGCAAAAAGAAGGAAATTTTTAAAAATCGATTTCATTGCTCAGGAAAACTAACCTTTGCAAAGTCATCCGGACCAGCTCTTTTTGGTCTAATTCTTCATAGCCGTCAGCCTCCCGGGGGCTGTCCCGAAGGTGGCATCTTACTTCGCTGACACAACTGCGAATCTAGCAGGAGCCACAGGAGCAGGGGGATGCTAGCGTGTTGGGATTCACACATGTTCCCCCACTTCTCCCTGCCCCTGAAGTCGCATCGCCTCTAGCCCAGGCAGGGCTTCCTGGGGTGAGTGGCTTGAGGGGCAGCACTTGCCACGCTGACTTGCTTGCATTCTGCTGTGCTCAGGGAGGCGGAGGGATAGGTCAGGGAGGGAGTGGGGGGTAGGACTTGAGGACCGCCCCCTACTGGTGGGGCTCGTTGTTAACTAATCCCTTCGGGGGGGGGGAGGGGGAGCATCACTCCTGGGCTCTTCGGTGTCTCCCCCTTTCACTGTCCTGACTCTGCCCAGTGTAGTGGAAAAGCGTCACCCACGGGAAATGTTGCCGCCGCCGCCGATCACCCCGCGAAGTGGAAGTCGCTGCTGCAGCTGTCAGTAGCAGGACCGTGGTGCTTTTCCTCCCACTGGCTCTTCTCCAGCTTCTCTTTGGACAGCTGGAGTGACTGTCCTGCCTTTTCCATCGCAAATACACCTTACTTCTGGGCATGGGTGCCGTTTCTGAGCTCAGGATGTCACTTAGTGGAGAGGAGCAAGGCTACAGCATTGAATGTCACGCAGACCCCATGCTGCGACGCAGCACGATGGGGCTGACTCTGGACCTCCGGAAGAATTCTGGAGAGGAAAGAACGTGATGTCTTTCTCCTAAGCTTAGAATGGAAGGAGCCAGGGCGGGTGTTGGGAGCCCATGCGCATGTGGGCTTGGAGCAACGCTGTTTATGCGGGCTGTGCGTTCTCAGAGCTGGGGATGCCTGTTTCAGAAGCCAGCACCTCCATCTGAGCCACGCAACCCCCAGGGGAGGGGAGGAAGCGCCAGTCTTCTGTTGACTTGAGTGGTGTCCACCGTCCCGCAAAATACATACTGTTATTTTTGTGTGACTCATACGTAATCTCAGTGTCACCAGCCACCTGCAGTCATGCGGGAATGAGAAATGAAACTGGGCTGGACTGTGTCTACGTTGTGGGCTCAGTGGGAGGGAAGGCTGAGCCAGAGCCCAGCCAGGTGGGACCCACCTACGGCCAGCTCTCTGCGTTCCAGCCTCCGTGTTGTAGCTTACAAGTAGTCCACCTCCGGCTCTGTGATTTGTGTGTACTCAACGCATTGCTTGTAAAAAGAGATAACACTATTTCAGAGGGTCGTGGGGGAACTGAGTCAGCCGGAAAGTATGAAATAACCAGGGTAAACAAAGCCCCAGTTGTAAATACTATTTCATGCTTTAGGAGTAAAGTGTCCCCCAGAGTGTCGTGTGTGGAGGCCTCATTGATATGGGGTGGCGTGCTCATGGAAACTGCTCAGCAGTACAGTAGCCCACGGGTCAGTTTCTGGGTGGAGGTGGGTCCCTGGGTGTGACCTGAGGCTTGTGTCCTTGTGCCCGCTCCTCCCTGGTCTCGGCTTCCTGTCGTCCTGGGATGGACAGCTGTTGCTTGCTAGGCTGTTCCATCATGCCCTTCTTGACTTGGGCCACCTGATCATGGACTGAATTCTCCAAAAACCGTGAGCCAGAGCAGTCCTCTCCTCCGTTCTGTTATGGATCTCAGATATTTTGGCCCAAAAAAAAAAAAAAAAAAAAAAAAGTGAGCCAGGGAGACCGCGTTGGAGACGGCACGGTGCCTGCACACACAGTATCTCATTCTGTCTCGCTGTTGTGTATCTTGTATGGGTCTCTGTTCTCTAGATTCAGGCTCTTGTACAGTGAGTCGCTGATTCATACAACTTCCCAAGTTGTTCCTCTTCTCCCTGTTGGGTACTCAGGTAAGGACGGGGTTGGGAATGGGAGCTTACACAGGGGTCAGGTATGCTCCTGAAACAGAAACTGTCCTGGAAAGGCACAGTCGTAGAGTGCACCGGAGGAAAATGGGGAGTGTGGAATGGGCATGCATGTAGGGAATTCAAATCCCGGAGCCACAGTAGCTTTAAAATCGGAACGAGAAGTATCTGTGTGCAGTGCAGCCTGAAGGTGGAGCGTGATCACTGCGGAGGAGCGGAGCGAGTGACGGGAGCGGAGCCAGGGCCCGAGCTTCCTGGGGCATGCACAGGGAGGGGACGAGTGCAGGGACAGGCAGCAAGGATACATGCTCACGCAGGACCCGCGTGGGCCGTGCTGAGGACATGCATCAGTGCTGGCGTGCTTTGAACAGAGCGGAAACCACTAGGAGATTTCCACTTTTCTTTCGTTTTTGCTTTATAAAAAGCCTGTAAAATATCTCCTCTTCCGTCTTCCCCTTTCAAGTGAAATTGTAAGCGGATGATTCGCTCCTTGGGCAGTGACTAGTGGCTGTAGAAATGGGAGGCGCTGTGCAAGAAGTCACAGGCAACTGAGACAGAAAAGCCACTCCAGAAACTTTTAGCAAGTACGTCAGTGAGAGGAGTGTTTATTAGCTCTTAGGAGTCAGGAGAGTGGGCATGAGTGTACAGTGGTAGTGTGACACACCAGCTCTTTGGGAGAACAGAAGAGGTGTAGCTGGGTCACATGGACCTTTTAGGTTTTTTGGGTTATCTCTCTACTGCATTCCACAGTGGTTGTGCCAGTTACAATCCCACCAACAAGGTAGTGCGTTCCTCTTTCCTCACAACCTCACCGACATTTGTTGTTTGCTGACTCTTTGATGACGACTGTTCTTACTGGTGGAAGATGGAACCTCAGGGTTTTGAGCTGCGTTTCTCTGAGGAAGGCCATCCATCTTGGTGCGCTGTTTTGTTTCTTTGACTCCTGTCCTCTGCTGCTGTGGTTTGGATCTAGAATGTCCCCAAATGTCTCATGTATTTGAATATTATGGATCGTCTACGGAACCACGTACTGTTGGGAGATTGGGGCCTGGTCTGGAGGGGTGGGTTGCCAGCATGTAGATTGGACTTCAGGCATGCAGATTGGATTACAGGCGTGTCGTCGAGGCTTACCACACATTCCACACCGGGATCCAGGTGGGGTGGTCATTGGGATGGGACCTGGAAGTATGTATATATATGCTGCTGCCTTCCTCTTGGGCTAGACGAGACTGGACTGGCCTTGACTCAGCTTCCTGTGTGTGGTGTCATGAGCAGCTGCCTCCACCTCTGCCTCTGCCATGTTCTTCCACTGTCACCAGCCACCTCTGAATGGACTGTGACCTTCTGAAACCGTGAGCTACAATAAACCTTTCCTCTCTGAATTTGTGGATGTCAGCTGTGGATTCACAACAATGAAAAAAAAAACGAAGACATCTGCCATCCCTCTGTGGTGCCTCGTGCAGCCCCAGACAAGAAGAATTAGGTGCAGCCAGTCCTGCCTGAGCTCCTGCCGTGGGAGGCCAGCCTGGCCTGGCACCGTGCCTGGCTTCCCAAGCTCAAGTTTCTCTCCTGTTTCCCTGTTAATCTTCTCTGAATTCCGAGGCTGCCACTGCCTCTCCTCAGCAAATATCTCGGAAACCTCATTTCGACATGTTCTACGATAAGAGCAGTAATTACCCTTAATCATTATTTATACTAATTTGATGCTTCGGTGAGATTATGTATTATGCCTGTCCTTCCTGTTCTTGCCTTTTTTTAACTGTAAGCGAGAGTCAATGGAGGGGATTGATGCCAGGCTTCAGCCCTGTTCACGGGAGGAGGGCTCTCTAACCTTATTATGCTGACTGTGGCTTCTCCTCTGTGTCTTCCAGCAAACCCTCAAATTGATTTTAAAATGCTGCTATTGACCTAAGATTCTTAATAACAGGCGGTTTAAAGGCTTCCTGCCTCTGTTAGGATCCTCTCCGAAGTTGGCAGCAGGAGTCTGGATCCCTCTGTGGATCCCTCTGTGGACTGCCAGCGCAGGGCCTCGTGCCTCCTGGAGACACAGGGTAAGAAGGAAACCATTCACTCTGGCCCGGCCTGCAGCCCTTAGGAAAGCCCTAGCCAGTACCCCTGCCAGGGAGCCATCCTGGGCCTGTGGGCCTGTGTGCCTGTGTGTGTATATATATATATATATACACACACACATACATATATACGAATACGTGTGTGTGTGTGTGTGTGTGTGTGTGTGTGTGTGTATAGATAGATAGATAGATAGATAGATAGATAGATAGATATAGCTATGGTCCGTATATATACATATAAAGTGATTTGGTCATTGTGCTTGTGCAGCTACTGTTGAAAATAGTGTTTTTGTATCTGCCTGTTAACTATGACATGTCCATTCAGACATCAGTGTCCCAGGCTCTCGCTGATGATCAAGTCCCGTCACTGTGGAACAGGACGGACTTTGATAGGGGATTCCCCGTGAGGACCCAAAGGGGAACTTCTGGCATCTCCTACAGTTGTCCTATGAGCCAAACCAGAAACACTACTCAACTGCTGAAAAATTTATTTATCTGTGTTCTCCTGCTGCAGTAACAGATGACTGTTTGTGTAGAATCTCCCAACACTCAGAGAGAGAGAGAGAGAGAGAGAGAGAGAGAGAGAGAGAGAGAGAGGGGCTCATGGAGTTCACTTAGTTCCTGATGAATGTAATAACTAATTTAATTTTAAATGTGGAAGACAGAAAATTCCCTTGGTGAAATTATGCAATATTTCAGAACATTCAATTGAGTTACAATAATTGAAAAGTCCATATTTCTAGTCAACCACATGTATCAATTCGTTACATGAGCTAAATACTTGATAAACGTTTTTCTGTTAATCACCTTGATAGGATCTAGCTTGTGGACGTTGATGCTTCTGAGCAAGGTTAGGAAAGTTAAGTGAAGGAAGTTTAGGAAGGTTCGGAATTGACCCAAACATAGAGAGAGGAAACGTGGCAGAGCCATTTTCCCTGACCTCTGTGGGCCCGGGTTCCTCAGCCCCATTTAAAACAGCACCTCCTGGCACTATGATAAGACCTGGGCTGTGACACTCAGGAGGGCACAGCTTTTGTCCTTAAGGTTTAGAGCTGCTTTCCAACATGGCAGCAGGGAAGCCATTGAAATGTTGCTCCTGGCTCGGAACACAGTGCTGATTCCGGAGGCTCAGTGTAAAACAAATGCAGTATGTCTCACTAATAATCTTGATGTTCGCTATGCATTGGAATTATATTTTGGATAAGTTTGTTAAAGGAGGTGCTTTACACTTATTTTGTTTCTTTTCCTTTTTTAAAAAATTTGTCCAATGGGAAATTTTAAATCAGTTGTTTGTATTAAATGACATTTGGATCTGACCTGCTGACCTCAGAGGTGAATAAACGGGCAATTTTAGTGCAGTTTAATTAGAATTTCCTGAGACACACAGGTTAGTAGTAGTTAGAGGAGCAGGAAAAAGGCCAGGAAAAGTATTTCAGGGCAAGTGAACGGTTTCGCTGCGGAAGGGAGAAACAGCAGAACGTGTTTAGGGACAGCAAGACATCCAGCGACAGGTGGGAAGGAGAGTGTGTGCGGCTGGGAGCCGAAGGCGTGGCCAAGTGCTGCTCCACTGATTGCTGATCCACTTGTTTGTATTTTCGTGGCGACATCTGCTTGCCATTATTAAAGAGAAATGGAGCCAGGATGTCGCGGAAAGCCAGTCCTGGGGTGTGGGACGTGAGGGCCACAGGCGTCCCCGGAGTTTCTGGGATATTCATCCTTGCCATTGGGTGGCAATCGCTTAGGTGTGTGCGTTTTCCCTGCCCGTGCCTGAGGGCACCTTGATCTCCAGGCCTTCCAGTAGCCTTTCAGTCCTCATGGTTAGCACAGCTGCCAGCCCCAGGTGGGACAGAGGACTGCATGTGTGCCAGGATGCGTGGGTCAACCAGTCAGTGTGGATTAATTCTTTAAAAATCTTCGCCTATGACTTGCTGGGATTTCCCAGACTGGCTCAGTGTTATATGGTCGCACGCATCAGTAGTAGAAACTCACAGAAGCTTCTCTGCTTTCTGTGCAACTCAGTTATGGGGGCCGGAGTGGGGGGAGCTGAACCGTAGCCATCACAGAGATGCACTTCATGTCAGTTTTAAAATCAGTTTCATAGTAAAATTTGCCAGGAATTTCCCCCCTTTTATGCAGAAACCCATTGTTTCACAGGCAAAGAAACATTTTATCCGCATGGTTTTCAGTTTGCAAGAATGTGGCTTCAGGACCTTGAAGCCATTTGAATATCGGAGAGAGATCCATGAAGTCCCATGAGAGATGACCTAGTGCTTCTGAGCCGTGTTGTCTCAGAGACCCTCGGGGGTCGTTACGAAGTAGGCACCTGTGCCGCCGCCTCTGTCCATATTTCAGATAATGCCTGGAAGCGACCCCCAGCATGGCCAGACTGGGAACTGCTGAAATGAAGCAGGGACCCTGGAGATGAGGGGCATTTCCCGGGCTGAGAGCGGCTTCCTAAATGAGTGTGTATTTTTCCCCACTATTTTTTATTAATATACAAATGTAATACATAGAATTTACAATGAATTTGGTTGTTTCGCACATCTGCGTATCATATCGAATTCACAATCCCTTCCCATCTTCTACCCTCCCACCCCCTCCCTGTCCCTTCCCGCGGCTCCGGCTATCACTTCATATGGTTCCAAAGAATGTCTGAGTTCTGGGTTTTCCAAGTCCAAGAAACCATACGGAGTTTAACATATTAATTTTCCGCGCTCAAGTCACCGCTCTACCCCAGCTTCCTATTCCTCTAATGGGTTCGCAGTGGTCAAATCTTGATATCTCCTCTCTGAATCCAACCAATCCCTTCATTGGGATAATCACCAAAAGTTTTTTTTTTTCCGTATTTTTGCTGTATCTTTGTTGTTATTGTGAAACCTGGCCTTACCCACCAGTTCACATTAGAAAATAACTACAAGCATGTAGCTCAACAGACTGGTAAATTTGGGAAAGACGAAAAGTTAAATTTTAAATGCTTTAGCTGAATACTGGAAGGTTCGTATTTGTACATTCACAGGGTTAGGTTTACATCAACCATTTTCCTTAGGATAAACTTTCATTAGTGACCTAATAAGTGAATTGCTACAACAAAACAAAGTTAAAACTGTATCACATTGCTACATTAAATGAACTTAAATCTATATCACATAAATATTCTTAAAGCGACAGACATGCAGGCAAATCTAGTTATTTCTTAATTTCCTAACTTTCATATCTTATTTACTCATATTTCACTGATTACTAACCTACTTTTTTCTCAGCTCCTTCTCCTCTCGCTGTTGTCACTTTTTCTCTGGGGTCATTGGTGTCGCTGGTCTCCCTTTCACTGTCCCAGTTTCCTTTAAGTATTTTCTGCAATACTGGCTCAGTGGCTGCAAATTCCTTTAAGCTGTCTCTGTCATGGAAAGTTTTAAGTTCTCCCTTTAAATTAAAAGATAATTTTGCTGGCTATAGCAGTCTTGGTTGGCATCTGTGTTCTTTCAGTGCTTGGATGACATTGCTCCATGATCTCCTTGCTTTTAGAGTCTGGGTTGAGAAGTCTGCAGCTATCCTGCTGGGCTTATCTTTGTAGGTCACCTTCTGTTTTTCTCTTGCCGCTTTTAGTATTTTCTCTTTGTGTTGGGTCTCTAGAATTTTAATTATGATGTGTCGTGGTGAGGATCTCTTCTGATCAAAGTTGTTTGGTGTTCTGTATGCCTGCAGTAGTTCCATGTTCATTTCTTTTCTTAGATTTGGGAAATTTTCTTCCATTATTTCATTAAACATGTCCTTTAAGCCTTTTGTTTTGTCCTCAGTCTTCTGGATTCCCGTAATTCTGAGGCTGTTTCTCCTTGAATCACCTGTCAGCCGTTGTAATGATTCGGTTTCTTTATTTATTTTGTGTTCTTCATGGCCTGTATGTTGCAGCTTAGTCATTTTATTTTCTAGGTCTGACATTCTGTTCTGAAGTTATTTAACGTGATTGCTTATTATTTCCTGCGTGTTTTTCATTTCCAGAATATCTGCATTCAATTTTTCTGTATTTCTGTTGTGTTCTTCTCTAATTTCTTCTTTTGTCTTCATTATCTTCTGTTATATTTCTTCTTTGCTCTTCTCTAACTGCTTTTCAGGGCTTGCTTTTTGCTTAGCTGTGCGTTGGTGTAGCTCCTGCGCTGTCTGTTTTATTTCCTGCTTTAATTCACTGACTGTCTGGGCCCAGAAGTCACCATCTTTTTTGCCCTTTTCTTCTTTGGATTCTGCAGTTTCAGTACCCCTGGGATCGTCTTCTGGGGAGTCAGGTCTTTTTGTATGAGATTTGTTACCACGTTTCCCCATGGTTCTGCTACCTCTGGCTTTCTCTGGTGCTCAGGAAAGAAAATGGCTCCTGCTGACGTCACTGCCTGAGACGGCTGCTGAGCCCTGTTTCTGATCTGGGATCCCGGGGCCTTTTCTAGGGGGAGCGCACGCTGCATTTGTAGTACACACACGCGCGGGTTGGAGCTTCTGAGGCCGGGGCCGCCAGCTGCTGACAATTCCCTCTTCTCCGGGTCTGTTCTTACCTCGGGCTGAGGTTCTGGCTCCAGACCTTCCTCTGTCTGTGATCTGTGGGTGCCGGCAGCTCGGGGCCATGCCGAGTCGGCTGCTTCTTTCCTCCTCTTCCGATGTGACTTCAGGATTTCTGACCCACCCGCAGCCTCCTCTCCATTGTTGTGTGCTCTGTCCTCTCCCAGCTGTGTCAGATGTTCAGATCCCCACGACTTTTCCTCCGTCCTCAGCTGCCTCATGAGTGTGCATTTGTGGAGTACGCGAGTGAGAGTGTTTTTCTAGTTTCATTTATCCTTCTACAAAGTTCCCAGGGGTAATTCTAACTAGCGTTTATTCAAGATCAATTTTGGAAGAAATAAGGTACTTGCTCTAAGACATAGCCTTGTGAGAAGTGTCCAGAGTCACTCTTTTTATATCAGCTGCTTCTGCCATTTGTATCTAAAGTTGTTTTGTACACTGCAATTAAGTTGAATCGGTGATATAGTGGTTTAATGCCTTGTATGAAGTCGCCACGTTGCTGGCATGCCCATATCTCCATGCTCTGGAAACTCCGGCTCAGTAGATTACTCTGAGCATCCCATGGCACCAGTTTTTCTACAGGTGCAAATTTTCATCAAATTTATTTATTCATTCAGTGCACATTTACTGATCAAATAGGATATATCTAGTTAGTGTGGAGAAAAGAATGCCAGAGCTCCCGCCTTCGTGCTTTCAGCCTCGTTTTCTAGATATTTCTCTCTCCCTCCGCCTCCTCCCTCCTTCCTTCCCTCCCCCTCCCTCTCTCATCTCCCCTTCTCTTCCCTCACCCCTTTTGTCCTTCTCTCTCATACCCCCAACATGCACATGTGCGCACGCACACACACACACACACACACACACACACACACACACCACCACCACCACCACCACCATCACCACCCACTGCGTGCGTATGTGCACACATGTAGACTTAGAAACAGTAGGTAGGAAAATTGGCGTGAATTGGGAGGAGGCGGAGGGCACTGCATTTGGGCAGTCCTCCTAGGTGCGTGGCATTAGATACATCGTGCAGACAGACGTCTGGGCGGAGCAGGCAGGAGAAGGCGGGGTCAGGGCACGGTGAGCCACCTGCGGAAGCAGAGCAGAGGAAAGAGCCGGCTTAGGATCTCTCGGGCTCCTTTGTTCCCGCCCAGAAGCTCAGCCTGGCAGCAGTGAGTCCTGAAGCCACAGTCAGCCGCTCCTCCCCCAGGAGGAGTGTGGCCGAGCTGTCCGTGCTCTGCGGTTGCCTGGAGCAGCTGGGCAGAGGGTGGTGGCCTTGGCGGCGGTGCCCTGTGACTGTAGCGGGGCAGGTGCTGGGCCTGCAGTCCGCCGTGCTCTCTAGAGCAGCAGGTGTGAGGGATTTCCTGATGCCTCCTCAGGCAGTCTGTGACAGGGATACGCCTGCACGGAACAGACGTGAAGCCAGGCCCTGTAGCAGAGGCCCGTCACCCCAGCGCTCCAGGAGGCCGAGGCGGGAGAATGGCAAGTTTGATTCCACCCAGTGCAACCCAGTGACTTAACAAGATCTCAATAAAAGAAAAAAAATTGAGCTGGCGTACAATTCATTGTGAAGGCCATAGGCTCCACCCCACAGCCACAACCAAACGTGTAAATAAAGGGATGTGATACCTGATTTCAGACTGAAGAGCCGGATAAACGTGTCGTCAGAAGAAGCCTGCTAGGGCAGAGTATTTCAGCAAAAGGTAAATGTTGAGTTTAGTTGTAGAAGAAGCAAGAATTAATTAGGCACTTATTAATGGTTTGATATTAGTGAAACATAAAATGTAAATAAAGCAGGAAGGGGCAAACGATGCCACTGCTGAGTTTATACCAAGGCCAAATCCACAAGGAATCTGTGTCACAACGCCACATGTTGGGTACCAGTGACCATTCGAAGGATTTAATCACAGAATATTAGATACATATTTTACTAACTTGTGAGGCTGGGGACTGAAGAGAATAGAGAGAAACAAGGCTCAGGTGGAACCCATTTGGGGAGGTCAAGGCCGGTGTCGCCGTTGTGTGGAGTGACAGGTCGATCGGTTTGGAGACCGCCCAGGACCCTGGTGGAGCACAGCACTGGTAGGGGTGTCTGGTGTGGTTCGGAGGTGGAGACTTGGGGTGTATGTCTGGACTCCCGCCCCACCCTCTTGGGAGCCCTTCCCTGTCTGCTCCCCGGCTGTCGTGAACTCAGCACCTTCATGCCGCTATGCCCATCTGCCCAGATGTGTTGACTTGGGAGCCAGCTGACTGCGGCCTAATCCCTTAAAATGCTCGTCCTCGGAGTTGTGGGTGTCTGGTATTGGGTTCAGCCAAGAGAGGGTGACCAGTCCAGCCAGGGCTCAGGCAGCGGTTACTGAGTTGTGGGAGAGGAAAGAGCACGTGGCAGACGCAGAACGAAAGCCAGGT
This sequence comes from Ctenodactylus gundi, assembly GCA_004027205.1. Taxonomy (NCBI): domain Eukaryota; kingdom Metazoa; phylum Chordata; class Mammalia; order Rodentia; family Ctenodactylidae; genus Ctenodactylus; species Ctenodactylus gundi. The sequence continues at coordinate 361,419 of PVKB01000329.1, forward strand.
AGGACGTGCGAGTGAGGCCCTGGACAACGAGCGATGTTTCGGGGTGACTCTCGGTGGCCTGTGCCCGTTGTCTGGGCGGGTTGTGGTGTCAGTAGCCAGTATGTAGCGAGGAGGAAGGGCACACGTCAGTGTGTACAGTGTGAGACGTCAGTTTACTGAGTGCAGAGCCTTTGGTAACACTGATTTTCTTCGGTAAAGAGAAAAGAAAGAGAGATACGAGGAAGTGTCACACAGTAGGCTTGAGGAGTGTGTTGCTAGGTTCCGGAGAGAACTCCACTCACAGCCTAGCACAGGCGTGTTAAAGCCGCAGCCACTGGCTTAGGAGAGCGGAACGTCACGTTTTCAGAGTTTTCCAAGACTGTGTTAGGGTCCTCTGGAGGAGCACAAGCAACAGGAAATACGTAGCTAGAATTATGCAGAGGATTTCTTCTGTAGGCTTGCAGGCTCCGAAATAGAAGGTCCCATAATGGCTGCCTGTTCCCTGGCCATCTGAAAGGTCCAGCAGTGGCTCAGACACACAACAAGAGACATCACGGTGCAGCAGCAGCCCAAGCTTGGCGGCCTGGAAGCTTTTGGTAAAAACTCCAGCAAAGAAACTGGAGCCCAACTTCCAGAGGGGAGGAGGGTGCAGCAGGAGCCCCTCGTGACCAGCAGCACGTAGCTCCCTCTTTATTGTCCAGGGTGCACACCCTGTGTGGGTGCCACCACCGCCTGGGGTGGGTCTTCCCTCAGCTCGTAGCCTGCATGTCAGTCAGCCACAGACACACCCAGGGTTGAGCTTACTCATCAGGAAGTGTTTCTTAGCTCATCCAGGACACAGGAGGGCTGAAGGCCACACCAGTTCGTAGGGGCGACCATGATCAGCATTAGGACGACATGAGCACAAATAAAGAAAATCACCTAAAAGCGGTCATCACTTCTTCATCGTACTGTGACTGTTGCCCTGAGACCTTGAGGCCATCTGCATCTCTGCCTGTGTCGTGAACGTTCAGTACAATGGGCGCCTGCCTCTTTCTGCCTCTGTGTCGAATGATCGTGTATCGGTGGCTGAAGTCACCCTTGTAGGGAGTCCTCATAGTGCGGGAACGGGTGCGTGGCTTTTCCTTGTCGCGTCCATTTGGGGGCTTCTGGTCACAGGCAACATAAGTTGCATTCTGCATAGGGCTCGAGGAGGGGCAAAGTTAGGCCATTACTAAGAAAGTGGATGCTACAAACAGGAAGGTCCAATCTTCGGGCTTTCCCGGGCCTCTCTGAGGGAGGAAGCATTGTCTTGGTCCACACATAAAAATTTTAATATAATTAATGTAAGTAACAAAAATTTCTTTGTTCTACATTTATGATTAAAACGTTGGAAGAGGAGCAAGTGTTCTGAGGACTGTGCTTAGGGTTGTGTGTGGTAGGAAATGGCTTTACAAGGACAATAACCTGGCCTACAGACCCCCAAGTAGACGTGGTCCTTCAGAGCTCCCTGGAGCCTAGGCAGGGTGTAGAGGTCCTCTGGTCTCTGTGAACAGCCCTGTGAACCGTAGTTCAGGCTGCAGCAGGAGACACAGAGTTAAAAATAAACAGGCAGGAGAGGTTCTGGTTGAGAGGGTTGAAGGAAGTACCCCGGCCCACAGTGGGCCCTTAAGGAGCTAGTCACCTGGCACGTCAGACAGTGGCCCAGGCGTGAGAGGGAGGGTCGGTGGGGGCGGGTGAGGGAAGGGCATGCTAACCCTCGCAGCAGCCTCTGACCAGAAGCTATAATCTGTAACCTGGTAGATGCTTAAATCCGAATTTCAGCCCTCTGCAGTGAGAACACGCACAGCTTTCCCTCGATGACCTGGAGAGTTGGCATCAGCTCGGCATCTGGACCTGCATCCTTTCCAGACGTTCCTCTGACCCGGGTTGGGCCCAGGCGGGGTGCGATCAGGAGGAACCACCGCAGCAGGCTTCCTTGAAGCTGGTGGTCCTTTCCCTCTGACCTTGCGGGTGCTGTACACTTCTCCTGTCTGCCTGCCTGGCCTGATTCTCAGTCACACGCATTTAAGCCGACCCCCTTTCTTCCCTGGGCTTTTTCTCCCTGAATCCAGCACAGGGCTGGCATTAGCTCATAGAGTTGGAGATTGCAAGTTGTCTCGACTTCAGTGCCGCTTTCTCTCAGCTGGCTGAGAGCGTTGGAAAGTACCCACTGCCTTTCACCCTCTGGCAGTGTGGGTGCAGGCCCCAGAATCTGCTGTTCACTGTTTTGTGTTTGATCCCAGCAATGCCAAGGAGAGGACTGAGTTGGCTTGACTCCCTCCGATCAGGTGCCCACGACCCTGGGGCATGGCAGGCCCAAGTCCCTCGACACAGCGTGCCTCAGCTAGAGCATGGGAGGCCCTGAGAGCCGCGCAGGGCCAGGCGCAGGCCCGTGCACTCTTCCCAGGCTCCCGCATGTCTGAGTGTGGGTGGAGCTTCGGCCCTTCAGGCCCTTAGACTGTTCTACGTAGTTCCTGTCCATTTACCAGTACCTCAAGAATATGTTAACTTACAGATTGCTTAAGGATGTTTCTGTCTGGCTGTCCCTCCCGTGCCTGTGCCTTGCGGGTGTCCAGGGCTGAGCACGGGGCTGCCTGGCTCTACTTTGCGTAATCGGGGCGTAGACCACGAGTGTCCTTTGCTTGTGATTCTTTGGTACCTGCTGTTTACACCGGTCCCCACATAGCCTTGAGGCCTGATAGACATGAAACTACCACAAAGTCATTTCTTTTTCTTTGCTTTTTCCTTCCCTTTTCCTCCTCTTCCTCCTGCTCCTTCTTCTTCTTGCTCTTGGTCTTCTCCTCCTTCTTTCTTTGGTTGTTGTTTGTTCTGCTTTTGATTGGTTGGTTGGTTGGTTGGGACTGGGCATTGAACCCAGGGCCTTTGCACTGACCTATATTCCCAGTCCACTTTCCACTCCGGTTTTTGAGACAGAGTCTTGCTAAATTGTTAAGTTCCCTCAGCCTGGGTCAGGCTTGCAATGCTCCTGCCTCAGCCTCCCGAGTGCTGGTGCCTTTCCTCTCAGAATGCTCAGCTGGGTAAATATGTTCTCCGTAAGCACAGGTAGCTCATACAGATTGTGTGTGCATGAAGACTCAACATGTGCCAGGGTCCAGCTAAAAACAAACAAAACCTGAACCAAGCCGCCAGCGCCTGTGTTCGTGCAGAGCAGCTGAGCGCCACAGGGAGGAAGCGCTGGGAGCGCTCTGGCTCCGAGCCGCACCCCGTGCCCTCGGGCCTCGCACGGGGCTGCCCTCCCGTCTGCTTCTCTCTCTTCCCTGAGACTGGCCCTGTGCCCAGAGCACGGACAGCCGGGCACGTGCCACGGGAGGTGCCCAGGGACGCCCAGAGTGGAGCCCAGTGTCAGCGAGCACAGCCCCAGGCAGGGCCCCAGGTCTCTGCGTGTCACCGTGGACGGGATGAGTGCTGTCGCCGCCGCTGGAGGTGGGCTCACTGAGCCAGCTGGGCACGTCGTTGTAGACGTGTTTCCCTGAGCGTGGCGGCTCCAACCCACATACAGCCTCAGAGCAGAGCTGCGGCTGGCCCTGTGCTGTGCATGGTCCACTGGGACAGCCTGGCGTCCGTCCCCCCAGCAGCCGTCAGGTGCGGGTGGTGGAGTCGAGTGCTTCCCAGAGGGCAGACGCTCAAGGTGTCAGCTCCGAGCCCCTTTCCAGGGCGCCAGTTCCCTGCTGGGTGCTGAAAGTATAGTTCTGGTGTGACCGCGACGACACGTGCCGGTTGTTGAAAGGACTCCTGGCTCCTGAGCGGGACCTGTATGGAACCTGCCTTCTTCTTGGAGGCCCCTGCAATGCATTTTGCTTTAAGAAGGCAAGAAATTTGTCCTCTCGGGGGGCCATTGGGTAAAGGCTGCCACCAGGCACTTCGAGGAGAGGGGACAGTTGCTGTCATTGAGTGGCCAAAGCCAGGTCCGTCCAGCCCAGCCGCAGGCTGGAGGAAACACGCTGGTGCCGCCCGGCAGCAAGCAGGGCTGGTTCGCTGAGGTGTGCACAGCAGCCTGGGACTCCTCCTTCCACCCAGGTCTTCATTCCGTAGTGACCGTGCCAGCAAGGTCACCGTGTCCACCGTGACCCTGTCTCTCACATCCCTGCTCCCCGAAGCCCTGGGTGCTCTCCTTCTCTGGAAGCGCCCCATCTCTCAGCATGCTGTAGTCCACATCTGCAGTATTTTGTAAGTGTCCGTAGCTGGGGGGACGTACTTTATAGCGCATTGTAAAAGCTAACAGTTAAGTGTAAAACTGTCACGTCGCTCCCCTGGATGTGTCCGACGGACTCTAAAGCCAAGGCCGTCTTCATGCCTCGTCTCTTTTAAAAACATGAGCAGAGTCCTCCTTGCACAAGCAGAAGTCTCCTCTCCTCTCTGTCTTTCCAGGCCCCTCCCACTACAGAATCTTATCCTGATGTAATTTATTGGTTGTGCTCAAAAGTCTTATTGGACAACCTACCAGACTGCTGTGAAACAAGAATATTTATGTAAATGATGTTTTTCCCATTTCCAGGAACATTAAAATTCTTGTGTTAATTTTTCTTCTCGATTGAGTTACTATTATTACCCATCTATTAGTCCAAAAATTGCATATATATTTTTTAAACTTTAATCATTCATTACAAAAAAAAGCCTGATTTTATTGAAAATACATCTGCATCAGAGAATTTTTGCTATGAATTCATATATCCGTGGATGACAATTACTTGAGTATAACATGAAATAAGGTTCAGCATTAGAGCTGTGACTTTGTTCCTAAACATGAACGCTGAGTAACCGCTCCTCCCCCACCCCTGCTTTGGTGAGTGACAGGGCCACAGCTTTGCCAGAGCAGCCCTCTCCTCCCGGCTAACGATTGGTGGGTTGACAGTTTTATCAGGCCCCCCTCAGTGCCTCCGAGAGCAAGCACGAGGCAACGCTTCGTGAACGACTCGCCGCCCACCCCCGCCCTGAGCTCTGCAGTCCCTCCGCTCTGTCCCGTGGTCCTTCTTCCGGGCCCATGATGGAAAATACAAAACACGCATATGTAACGTGATAGTTTGTCGATTTTTCCTGTGCATGGTGACTCCTGAGAGTCACGCGTACGTCATCGCTGTTCTGAATACGTGTGTCGTCCTCTGTTCTCCGTTTCCAAGCTACGCTCCTGTCATCCTTCACGTGGGCCAGAAAGTTTTAAATTCGTGGCAAGAAGTGAAAGGGCCGTGTTCGTCGTTGTACGTTTTCCAGTAGCCATATGGCACCAGTGACAAGCAGAAACCGAACCTGCAAGGCCCTGAGGTGGGGCGACATGGCCCTAGTGTGTGGCCAGCCCAGGCTGTAGGATGACACCCAGTCTCAAACACAAACCGACAGTAACAAAAACTGGGTGCCGCTGATGGCGTGCGTTCTGCTTAGCCCACACTGTACACGACACTGTCTTTGCAGTGTATGGAAAGAACAGTGATCCTCGAAAGATCCAGTGATTACCTGTACAGCTGCAGGTCAGCCTGTCGGCTCCAGGGTGTTCGTTATCGTCACAGCCCATGTGACCGAGGCCGGCCCCCCTGGCCGCCATTGCAGGCACATCTAGTTCTAACTCTCGGCCTCCGTGACACGTGGCACACCCCTGTTGCACTGCTGTGCTGATCACACAGCTGCCTTACTGCAGCAGAAGAGCATCTGCCAGATGGGCACGCAACATGGGTCTGATGTCCAGGGACACATGCGTGCCCACACACACGCATGCACACACGTGAGCACGCACAGCCTGTTAGTGTCCACCTGAGCTTGGACAGGCTCTGCCCCCTTCAGTACGATGTCCACTCCATCAGCGTGTGGTCAGCTGTGCCCCGTCCGTCCCCCTGGCCCATGGCGCGAGCTCTAGCCCAGCACACATCGGCGCGGTGTGCGCGTTCCTCCTCCTCCCTCGGGCTGCCCCTCCTGAATCATACCCAGCGGCGCCCCTCCACCTTCGTCCCCCAGGGCCGGGCACAGAGCTGAGCTGAAAAATCACTTGCTGCATAAGTACTTAATGCATGAATTTAATGAATCGATCCAGAGAGATTTTAAGAAAAAAAGCCAGCAGTTCTCCTTGCAGGAAGGGGTCAGAGAGCCAAGGAGAGGATAGGTACGGGGGCTCCTTTGCTTCAGTGGGAAGGGCCCACGCTTCTCCCGGTACGTGGAACCTTCTCCAAGCCCAGCCCGCACTGCTCCACCCGGCACGCTCCACACACGGCCTGTAGACCAGGAGTTATCCCCAACATGACATCAAAAGATGTGGGCCCTTGGCCTGAGCCAATACAGGGGATACGAGACCGCCCCACATTCTCTTCTGGCGAAGCCCGAAGCGGGAAACTTGACTGTGCAGGCTGCGGAGGGGATGTTGTCCTTCTGTCTGGCTGCTCATGGCACAGAGGGCTCTGCCACAGCTCCTGGATGCCAGCCTGCTGCAGAACCAGCCCCCCAAGGTCGTCCATGTCCACCGCACGGCCCCAGAGCCCAACAACCATCCCAGGCCTCCGGAAAGCCTCCTCGCTGCCTCGGCTTGCCTCCCAGAGTCCTCGGCTGCCCTCCTCTCCTTAACAGAACACTAGTTCTGAAGATGCCTTCGTTCTCAGCAGCCTTGGGCTGGGGTGTGGGCACACGGCAACCAACCAGACTTCCTCCACTCCCCGGGGACTTCCAAGTTGAGCAAAGGGATAAGAGACATAGGTAGGCCCTGTGCCTGACAGCAGAGGGGTTCACGTGCCGTTGGTGTGTGAGGATGCCATCTGGGGCTCGAGAGCTGTGTTCCTGAGCCCCGATATCCCATGGGCTCATGGGCGATCAGGACCAAGCAGGTGTAGCAAGAGACTGGGTGAACAGGCCTGTCCTTCTCCGCCCCATTACACGGTTCCGCTCACCATCCCTGCTGTCGTGAAAGCGCACGGAAGGGAGCGTCCGAGGCCAGCGCTGCCTGTGCCCGGCCAGCGCCTCGCAGCGTGCTTTCCCGTCGCCCCTGCCCTAAAGCGAGCACCCTGCCAGCTCCTCCCACGTGGATTCTCCTCTGGAAATCTTCTCTGATTCTAAACCATTGCTTGGCAAAAATGAAAAGAAAATTCTGGGGGAGCTTTCAGCAGAATCTGTATGACGGGGAGAGCTTAAAGAAACCATCCCTGCGTGTGGCCCCGGCTCGCGGCCAGACGCCCACCCGACACTGGGTGACTTGAGGGCTCTGCCCGTGACCCATTGGCATGCAGCGCCAAGTTTGCACAGAGGACTGCGTCCGGCGGGGCAGACGGGGGCAGTGCAGCGTTTTGCTAACCTCCTCATTAAACACCAGGGTACGTGTTTACTCTTACTATTAATTACCCTGGTATTTGTGAGCAAACAAGAGTTTTATCTCTAACTTAATTGAAATTTTATTAAAAGCAAACAGGCCTTAGAAATGACCGTGGGGCGTGCGCCTACCCAGCGGCGGCCCTTCCAGGCCTGCGTCCCGGGAGGAGCGAGTTCCAGCGGAAGTCCCTGGGGTGGGGAGGAAGCAGGAGAGGCCCGGTGGCCTCGCGCAGGCAGGGCCCTAGGAGGCGCCGAGCTCTGCCGCGCGCGCTGCCCCGTCGGGCGCTCGTAAGTATTATGGCGGCCGCCCTTTCGCCCCACCGTCTCCTCCTCCTCGCTGCTGGAGACCGAGCCCGGGCTTCACGCCAGCTCTGTTTGTTTATTTATTTTTCTTTTTGCAGCAGAATCTCGGTGAATTGCGCAGGCTGCATTCAAACCTGCAGTCTTCTGTCGTGCTCGGGCCACAGGCCTGCTGTTCTTCAGCCTTACTGGGTCTTCAGTCCACCCTTTTGAAATAGGGACAAACCACCTAAGGTCACATAGTGTATGCTGGAGCTGTCCCTTAAACCTGTTTGTTAAAGCGAAGTGGATTTTTCCCGTGGGGCCTGGCTTCCCAGTAAGAGTGGGTTACGGCGAGCCCTGCTTCCTGCCTAGCTTGGCTCCCTGCTTGTGTAAGCCGGGGCGGGCTGTGGGTCACCTGCTGCTGTCCGGTGGTCCTGAGTGAAGGCTGCAGCTGGCCCCAGTGGGCGAGCCCTCCCATGGCACACAGCACAGCCTTTTGGTGGGGGCCGCAGTCCTGGTTGAGATAAGGGTGGACAATACCGAATTAGCTAAGGTCCTTCGCCCTGAGTACCAGTGGAGACTGACAGTAGTTATGCCAACCTTTAGAAGCATTTGTGGGGATTTCACTTCTTTTGAGGGGTTGTCATACGTGCTGAAGCCGCGCAGCATGCCCCCCGTGTCTGGTTGGTGTCCTTATGATCTTCCGGCAGTGCCTGTTTTTGTCCAATGGCTCCAGTTCGCCCTTCCTTATGGCTGAGTAGTACCCTGCGTCTGGGCGCGTCTCCCTTGTTGATGTATCTGTTGATGGACGCAGATGGTAGGGAACAGCAAGGCTGACGCGGTGGAGATGGGAGAGGGACCGGGTGTGGGGGCCATGGGGGCCGAGGGAGAGAAGTAATCAGTCTGGGCCGTGCGTAGGCGTCAGTTCCCCAAGAGGGATGTAATTATTATGCACCTCAACCACTAATGATGAAAAACAATAATTGGAATAGTTTTTAAAGTAACTTATTAGAATGTACTGAATTGTCCAGTGTCACTGCAAGAGGAATTAAACCGGGAGTGGCTGGCTGCTGAGAAGTGTCTCTGACAGAAATTCCTGGGCTCCCTCTCGGGGATACCTGCACACTTGCTGCACTCAGCCTCTGGAACGTTCCGCTCCTCCTTCCGTGGAAGAGGGAGTCAGAGCACTCCTGTGGGTCAGGAGCCTGGCTGGACAGTCCAGCAGGGTGACCCAGGCGTTTGCACTAGGAAGCGTGTCCCCAGTGTGTCACCTGAGCATGCCTGTCTGCTGTGCAATACCAGATACAAAATGCTCAGCCTGGATTATTTACAGCCTTAACATCATTTTGGATCCACTGGATGAGCGTTCTGGGTCAGGTAGGTGGTGCTTGACTTGGTCCCTTTAATTCAGCTGCTAACAAGCAGAAATTTGTTTCCTGAACCTGGAAGAAGGTGTCCAAGCTCACTGCCCTCACCCCCTGCAAAGCAGCAAGCCCAGCTCTAGTACCCAGGGCCACAGGCCCCACAGCCATCTCCATCTCGGCAGGTGGCCAGCAGGCGTCCACGGACCCCCGCTGGGTTTCTCAGTGCCAGGTTCAATCCTTCTCTACCATGTCACCGTCGGCCATGCAGAACAGCAGGGCTTCCAGAGGGTGAGCAGGGGGCACGCAGCCGTGAGCACAGGGCACTGGCTCTTCTCTGGACAGCCCACGATGACTCGGGCATCTGGGCCCTGGGGGCCTTTGTCGATGGTCAGCAGCACCTGGTGGAAGGAGGGGCTAGCGCGGCTCTCTCTCCTTTACCCCAGTGTTCTCCGACTCCTTCAGCCCTGCGACCCCAGCGCGGGCGGCGTGCCCCTGCGTGGCTCTGTCCTGCAGCCCCGAGGGCTCCCCTTCCTCCCTTCCGCCTTTGGGCTCCGGCTGTGGAGGCTCCTGCTGTCCCTTCCTAGCACCCTGGCACTCTGCACGGCTCCTTCTCGCTTTCGCTATTTTTGAGAAAATTGTCCAATTATTAAATCATCATCTTGCTTCGGCTGAACCTTTCTGAGCAGAATTTCAGCTGTGTCCCTCTGTGTTGGATGGCTTTCTGTCGCCTCACAAAATACCTGCCAAAAACAGCTTCGGAAGAGGAAGGCTTTGCCCTGGCTCGTGGTTTCAGAGGTTGCAGTCCACTGTCTTCCAGGTGCCTTTGAGTCACAGGGAGGCGCAGCATCATGCAGGTGGGGCCTGCGGTGGGCGACGCCCGTCTCGTGTTGGCTGGAAGCAGTGACAGAGACACATGGGGGCAGAGGCGGATGGGCAGAAGGGGCCAGGGACCTAGATGGCCCCACCCCGGGCACACCCTCCGTGACTGGCTTCCTCTGATGAGGCCCCACGTCCTGGGGTCTTCACCACCTGCACACTGAGTACAGTGGGCGCTGACAGTAGTTACATCAACTTTAGAAGCATTTGTGGGGATTTTATTGATTTTGAGGGGTTGACATATGCAGTAAAGTCACGTGAGATTCAACCTGTGTCTGGTGGCTTCCTACTGATCTCAGTAGTGCCACCGTCTGGGACCCGCCTGGGGGGCATCCCTAAACCTCCAAACCAGCGGTCAGCATGTCGCTTGCACAGGCCGCCTCTCCTTGGAGCCCAGGAGGGAGGCCCACCCAGGGCCCTTCAGAGTCCACCACCGCGCCCCAGGCCGGCTCACTAGGCCGCTGGTGGAACTCTCAGGTTTCACCTGCTGCCTTTGAGGAGTGTCACTGGCTTCTAAAGAACTGAATGTGTTTACTTCCGTAAAATTCTCATTGCGTTTATCTTGGTTGCTAGGAAGTTCAGAGCAAAATTAATAATCAATTTTACTCTTTCTATTAGCTTACAGAATATCCTGTTACCTTCTTCAGTATTTATCTACTTATTTTAATATTCTGTATTAGCATGCAATATATACATCGCATCTGACATTTCTTGTGCTTCTTAAGGAGAGACGACGTATCTGCCACGTGTAGCGGGAGGGCAGCTCTGTCCAACTGAGAATACCAGAGTCCCTGGAATGGTCTAGGGACTTTGTTTCAGCGTGAAATTCAACTTTCTCTAAAGTTACTTTTTTTTTCTTTGCCAGTGAAATGGGATCAATGCGTGATTTGCAAGTGTAGCTTTTTATCTAGAGTGTTTATTGCCCTTTGCAAGATGCTTGAGAGGGGTGTGATTGGTGCCATCTTTGGCCCGTTAAGACGAGAGAAGCGAAATTTTCCCATGGTTTCCTGTTGGATGAGGGCTGCAGAAAGGAAGCGGGGGGAGGGGGGGGTACCTGGGAATAGCCTGGGCCAAGAAGCAGGGCAGGGCAGGACGGGAGGGGTGGGAATAGCCTGGAGCCCGGGGCAGGGGTCGGAACCTGGGCATAGCGCTTGGCAGGAGGCCTGGCCCGAGGTTGTGGTTCTTGTCCCGGAAAGAGGCTAGTAGTAACTTTGGAGTGAGCTTCCCGCAGAGGTGAAGGCTTTGTGAACAAGACTGAGGGGCCAGAGGCAGGAGGTTGGCTCTAGAAGATGTCAGGTTTAAAGGCCCAAAAGAGCCAGGACTGGTGATGCAGGTATGCCATCCCCGCGCTCTGCAAGGAAGGCTGGGGACAGCGGGCTGCAGGTTTGAGCCCAGTCTGCTGTAGAACTTGTTGATACCCTGTCTTGAAATAAAAACTAAGAAATGGGCTGGAGAGAGAACTCAGTGTCAAGGTACTGGGCTCAATCCTCAGGACCATTAAAAGAAAAAACAGAAGACCCCTAAGCGTCAGGCCTGGTGTAACGCCTCCTGTAACCCCGGCCCTGGGAGGCTGGGCACAGTCTGGGCACTTTCGCACCTTGGTGAGATCCTGTCTCAAAATGAAACATTGAAAGTGGTTCAGGGGTGTAGCTCAGCGTGAAGGTCACAGGTTCAATCCCCAGGGGGACAGAAAACACATACAGAGGTGTGGTGACTATTCCTACAAACTTCATAAAAGTAGTTTAAAATATTTTGCATATTAAAATAAATATTATGAGGCCCAGATAATATGTGCATGTAATCCCAGCACTCAGGAGGCCGAGGCAGGAGGATTGCTGTGAGTTTGACGCCAGCCTGGGCTACGTAGCAAATGTAGCCTGAACTAGAGAGTGAGACACTGCCTCACAAAAAAAATTAATAATAAATAATTAAATAAAATAAACATGGCTCCAGTGTGGAATCTAATACTTTTTTTTTGTATTGAGGACGTCTCATGGTTCTCACAAGGAGACGCAGCCCGATTTTATGTTTGATTTGACTTTGAGACAGTGCCTTCTAAGTCACTAAGCCGCCTCGGCTGGGTTAGAACTTGTGGTCCTCAGTCTTTCAGTGTTGGGATGACAGGCCTGCGGCACAGGTCCTGGCTCGAATTTTGAATAAGCGTGTGAACAGTGCTGAGACTGTCCGGTGCTTTGAAGCTGCCCCCGTGGCTACAGCTCTGCACCTTAGGAACAGGCAGTGGGGCCTTCAACCTGGGCTGTTTTGAGGGGCCATCGGAAGCTCTGGCTTGGGGTCCCAGGTTCCCAAGAACTTGGAATCAAGGATATTCACCAGATGACTGACCTTGAGCACACGGCACTGATCATCGGGGACCCCTCTGTCAGATGGGGCCGGCCAAGCAGCCCATGTGTCGGGAGGATTCAAGGAGGAGACCCTGGAAATCCCCGGAGCCGGTGCATTGTTGGCACCAGCTTAACGTGGGTCCTCTCCTCTCCTGCCCACTCCTTTGTCCCTTCCTGTAAAGCCACGGGCAGCCAGGAGGACTCCCCGGGAGCGTCGGCTTCGGCTGCAAATCCGGATGTGATTGCCTGCGCACCACTGCTTGGAAAGCAAGCAGTGTTGGAACCAAAACTTATGAAATGCAATCTGTCTTTCTAATAAAAACAGGAAAATTACCAACATAAACTTCATAAAATACAGAAATAATTAGCTCGCTGCACTGTTCACAATATCCTATTTCTTGAGTGTCCTCAGCCAGAGTGCTCTGTTAAAACTCCTGCCTTTTATAGGTCTGATTTGCAGCCGTCTGCAGGGTGCCAGGATCATACTTTATCAGGACTAGACAGTATTAGTCCAGGAAATCAGAAGTTGTCTCACAGAAATACAGATTCCACTTATTTTGACCTCATTACAGGTAATACCCAGTTGTCCTTGACCTGGAAGTCAGGGCACCTCAGACACTTGCAGATTCCCACACAGAAAGGTGTGGCTGAACCGATGAGTGGTGACCCCTCAGGAGACAGGGCGGAGCTCAGGGCTGGGCTGAGGTGGCGCAGAGTGTGTGTTTCGCTTCGTAGGTTGTAGAGTTGGGGAGCTTATTCATGCCAGCGTTGTTGTCCATGGAAACATACAAGAAAAGAGAGTCGGCACAGTCCCATCGGGCCTAACGCTCGCCTTGGCAGGCTCTCGTGAGGACGCAAGGTCAGGGGCCAGGGTCTTATGAAGGGAGAGATAAGCCGTGGTACACACTTGTGATCCCAGCACTCCGGGAGGCTGAGGCAGGAGGACCGCGAGCTCCAGCCCAGCCTGGCTAACATTAGAGACTGTCTTATGATAAAATGAGAAAGCGCCGAGGGCGTAGGTTAGAGCAGGGCCTGGGGTAAATCCCCAGTACCTAAAACTAAAATCTGGCGAACAAAAGGATGAAAGGGAGGGAATAGCTGTGGTATCAGTGAGAAAGGAGAAAAGGAGAAATAACTGTCTCAGGGGTAAGAGCACGCACATCCGGGCAGGGGTGGAGGGCTGGGCGGCTGCCGTCCCGCCGGGGACTCCTAACCGGAGGAGGATGTCCGGCTGTGCCCCGTGGGAGCACCTGCGAGACTCAGTGCGGGCGGGCGGGGCTTAGCCCAGCAGAACCTAGCCACAGAGTCCCAACTGAGATCCCAAAGGGGCCGCGCCGCCCAAGATAATGGCCTGTAATGGCCTTTAGAGCTGGTAATGTGTTTTAATGTGTGAGTTAGTTCTAAAGATAATTTTACCACGTAGAACTTACATTATTTAAAAAATTGAAACAACAAAACCTTTATCTCATTAAAAAAAGGAGCCGCACGAATGCAGGTGGCCCTGTTGTGAAGTTGCCGGGGTGACCTGTGTGCTGAGACCTGGGCAATATGGTGACTCAGCGAGACTGTCGCAAAATCGAAAAGAAAACTGGGCAGGCAGCTCAGTGTGCAGGTCCCGAGCTCAACCCTCAGGACCATTAAAAAAAAAAAAAAAAAGGCCAGAAAGAACGAAGCTAGTTCCCCTGTTTCTGGCCTTCCGCGGGGCGACTGTGATTCCCCAACCTGCCTTGCGCAGAGCAGGTGGAAACCGTACAGCCCCCGGGGAGATGCTGTGGCTCACGCCACCTTACTTTTACTAAAAGGTGACTGCAGAGGCCCAGTAGAGGGGACACCGTGACAGCCCGACAGCCCCCAAGTCCCCTTCGCCCCAAGACATCCTGGCCAGCGGAGCCTTTGACCCCCGACTGCCCGGGGCTGCGCCCTGAGGTGGGGTGGAGCTGGGAGATCTCCCCCGGGGCTCGGGGTCTGCAGCGCACTCAGGTCCGGGCACTGCGTGGAGACTTTCTGTGTCTGATTTAATCTTTACAACCGAGATGCAAAATAGGTGCAGCCGTTTTTCAAATAAGTGAAGCGTATCTAAGGCCGGGGGAAGAGTGTGCCCAGCATCCAAGGGAGCAGAGAGCAGCTGTCTAGGATTTGAGCTCCGACCTGGAGTGTCCCGAGCTGACCAGCTTGATAAGCAGGTGGTGACTTCCGGTAAAGATGGCGGCCAGTATCAGAGCTGCACAAGGTGTCCTATAGAATTTAGTCAGGAAATGCTTGTTCAGTGTCGCTAGGGAAGAGAGGTGCACCTCAGCCACTGAAAGGAGGCCAGGGAAGGCCAGAAATTCCGAAGGATCATGGAAAGCAGAGATAATCAGGTGGGCTTTCCAGGGAGAAGGTAAATAAACCATCGGGCTGCTGTGGGAGACACAAGGCCGTCAGTCTGCCACCTGCAGGCCTGGGCAGCGGGGTGAGGAGGAGCAGGCAGTGGTCACGGAAGGGAGAGTGCCAGGAGCGGCCTCCCAGGGGCGTCTGCAGGGGAAGCACTGGCTCCAGCTGTGTGGCCGAGACGCTGCTGTGTCGATCTTACAGAACAATTCCCACAGGGCCTGCCTGTGGGATGGAAAAAAAGTGCCCCTTACATTTTTAAGGTACGTTACGGTGGAAGACAAGCTGTCCTGACTCGGCCTCAGAATCCGCCCGTCGTCTGTGAGGCGCTCATCCCAGCGTCCCTGCCACGCGCAGGAGCCATTCCGGAAGTTCTCCCACCCGACTGTCGTTAGCTGCATCGTCATGGCTACCTCAGCGTCCTGAGTCCATTCACGATGCTGGCCTTGCCTGGTCGTTCTGATTTGGGGGAGAGCCGGGAGTCTTAGGGTGCTGGGTGCGGTGAGTAAGGTGGGTGAGGGCCGCCTCTCCGCTGGGTGGCCCGCGCAGCAGCACCCACTGTGGCTTGTGTCACACCTTGTAAGGGCGCTCAGGCAAGAGCCTGTCCCGAACTGCCTGGGAGGTAGCAGGGGCAGCGGAGACTGTAGCGGACCTGGCGGGGGTCTCTGCGGGTGAAGAAAGCCCGGGTGTCCTCGGCTGCGCTACATTTTCTTCATTTAAGCCTTCATATTTGATCCTACCTCCTGAGTGTTGGGTTTGTGCAATAACGCCCCGAGTGTTTTCTTGTGGATTTTCAATGGGTGTAGAAGCTCGTGTTGGGGCAGGACTCCAGGAGCACCGCCCTCCCTCGTCCCTGCCGGGTCCCATTTTGGAGTGGTGGGATTTTGGTGACGACAGTTCTGCGTAGCTTTGGGAGTGTCCAGGAGTGGCATGTTTTGGGCCCACATAGTCAAGATGCAAAGTATAAGCTATGGGGTTGGATCTCCAGGACTCTATTTTTTTGTTTGTTTGTCTTTGTTTAATTTGGAATTCATGAGTTTTGTACTGGTGTGTGTGGAGAGGAAGATACTGGCGCACACGTTTCACTGAAAGTAGTTTACATGGATATAACACATGCATGCATCAACAGCATAAATTTGAATAAGGCCGTACAAATACCCGTGCATGCATATTCATATATAAATACATGTGTGTGCTTATGTAAGTGTAAAAAGTAACATAGTCTTGAACATGCGAGGCCTCTGGTGTGAAGGAGATTGAAAAATCTCAGAACCAGGTTTTCCTGCAAGCTCCCAACACAGACGTGCGCCTTAGCGTGCGGGCCCGACGCTCTCCATGGCACCGCATGCGGTTGCTGTGAGTAATTCCTACGAATGTCACAATAAGTAGCCCTCCGAGAACTTACTGATTCCTAACAGCTTGAGACATGGTGCCAACAAGCGTTAAAAAACACTAGTGCTCAAATGCCAGGGTCGTCTTTACTCCTCGCACTGAATTCCAGCTCAGAAGCAGTTTTCTTAAAAGAAACACACCCTGAAGGTCTTCCATGAGCCTGAGTAGTCCACCACTAGGGAAATTCAGGAAGAGAACACGTTGGCAGGCCAGAGGAGAATGGCCCCTGCTTGGGTTCCCTCTTCCCTTGGTGTTGATGGGGAACCGGCTGTTCCCGCACCTGCCTTGTGTGGAGGGCACCTTCGTCCCAGCAAGTTGCTCCCGCTGGCCGCTCCCCCCTGCTGGGCCTGGCACCTCCCAGGCTTCCAAGCCTCAGGGAGTAGGTGCTAATTCGCTTTTTTAAGATTGCTAATTAGCTGTGGGATGTGCCCCCTCCCCCTCCTGTTGCCAAGGAGCCCTGGAAGGAGCCTTCAGGCAGGTTTTTCCTCTAATCACTGTGAGTCTTTGCTTCCACGTCTGAAAGGTAAAGTTTAAAGACGTTTTGATTTGGAGTTAGGCTTTGAGCTGGATCCTGTGTGTTGTAGGGTTCAGATCGACCCTAGCTCTGGATGGAGGACATATGGTTTCCACCTGCTCTGCCCTCTGGGATTAAAACACAAGTATGCTGTAGAATTAAATAAGATAGTATATAAAAATAATAAATTGCTATTATTATTATTATCTTTTAGTTTTTATAGATCACAGAAACTAATTTCTTTCTACTCCCATGCATACTAAGTCTTGTCCTAATGTTTCCAAAACCACTTAAAAGTGTCCATCAGATACTTCATTCTGTATTTATAGATTCCAACTATAATCATTTTGGCCTTACAAGTCAAAAGATAAACTACTTAGATTAAAATGTGCTACTTGGTGGGATATTGTAACTCACCTCTCATTTCAAACCTTTGAAGTAGTTTTCTCAAAAGTTTGACATTTAATTTTTGGAGATAATATCTAAGACATTGGTTATCTCCTGATTTGTACATCTGCCGTTTAATGATGCTTTTCAACAATAATCCTCCAAAATCTTATACTGATTTCTTTTATTCATGATTTCTAAAACAGGGACACTTGTAAACAGAGGTTAGCAGGATGTGTGTACGCTGAGGCGGATTCGGGATGCGTTTACACCCAGGTGGATTCAAGGTGTGCTTACACCAGGGCAGAGCGTCTCAAAGTCTAGTCCCCAGGGCAGTGGTCCCTTAAAGGGTCCATGTTCTTGATAGTACTAAGTCAACAGTTGGCTTTTGAACCGTGGCTGTAGCCCTCCAGGAGGCAAGGCAGCGGCCCCCAGTGCTTGTGCATCACCGCTTGCAGGTGCAGCGCTGACAGCAGTGTCAATCCCCAAGAAGTACCTTCTGGGTGACAGAGAGAAGTCACCAATATTAGCAAATCCAGGACCTGGGGACGCGTCTCTTTACTTTCCTGTGTGGTGACATGGGTGTCCCCACCAGGTAGTTGTGCTGCGTACTGACACGCCGGGACCCCCAGGTGAAGGGAGCACTGGTGTGGCTGGAGTCGTGCCTCGTGCTTGCCTGGGAGAGCCTGTGGCGAGCAGAGCCGGGGATTTCAACACTGCCTGTTGGATAAACGCTTGCTTGGAAGTGAGAGAGATGACCCCGCCGCTTCCCGGAAAGCCACCGACGGTGTTTGTTCTCACAAGAAAATCCAAGTTTCCAAGTGGAAGTTAGAATTTGGGGAACTGCTCTGTGCTGCACGGCTTCCTGATACGAAGGGCTTTCTGCAGAGATGAGGGGCAAGGCAGTGGGCGTCGTGGGTGGGTCGACCGACAGGTGGCGGAGTGGGCCAACCCGGTGAGTCCTGAGGGTTAAGTGCCTGACGCATAATGCAGAACCACAGGTGTGTAAGACTGGTCCAAGGGCAAGATGATGAGCCAGTAGATTTTAACGTAACACAGAAAATTCACTGGAACACTTTCAGATTCCATACTGCAGATAACCTTATGGAAATAAAATTTAGAAAGAAATTGGAAAAGAAATTTCGCTTGTTGAGTTTTGGTGCACTATTAATTTTCCAAACAATAATCATTAAAGTAGGCCTCCGTTCCCAGATGTGTATGTTTTGAAGCTAGATTGTTGTCTTGTACTTCAGTGGAAGCAGCAGATCAAAACAGATTGAAATAGGGACAGATGTGAGAATTAGGGTATCTTCTTCTAGCCCAGACATGAACCTAGAGAGAGACGTGGGTAAAAACTTGTCCCTTCAGGGACACTTTAGGAAAAACATTTATTTTGGGAAACGATTAGTGTTCATAAAATTATATTCTATTGAAATAATAGATTTATCATATCGTTTGTATATATTAAAATACATTACGTTAACATTTTCAGCTTTAATTTCCAACGAGAAAGTGGGCACAGTCCGAATGACTCATAGCTCTTTGCAGTCCTTAAAAATTTCAAATGTAAAAACGTTCTGAAACTACAAAGTCTGCCCTAGAAATCTTGGGAAACCACGCAACCAAGAGGCTAGGCCTGTACACCATAGCTTGGGCATCTGCCACCCAGTGCCCTGGCGGAGCTGCTGTGTCTCGGTGTCCTTGGCAGTAAATGGAGATGCCTACGTGAAATATCCGCAAGGTCATTTTACCACTTCAAAACCTAATTGGCATACAGTCAGTGTTCACTGTTATTATTAAGGACAAGGCCGTGAACAGCCGGCACATAGACTCAGGTTAATTACCCAGAAGGACATTGGTAATCATGTCCCCTTCAGTCATCCCAGCCACAGTGATGCCCGCTTCCAGCCGCAGGCACGCTGCATGGACGGGGCGCATGCTGGGTGCCGCCTCCCCCTCCCCACCCCCAGCACCCCTCCGCCCGCAGCCCTGGCCTGGAGGCAGCCTCCCCACCCCACCCATGGAATCCTCCTCATTTCTTCCTCTGAGTCCGGCCTGTTGGCCCCTAACGGGCCAGTGCTGAGTGTCGGCACTGTTTGAATTCTTTTCACCACAGGGGAATCCTTCATCCAGTGCCCATGAACTTGATTGAAAGGGGTGGTGGGCGAGTTATTTCAGAAGCTCTATGGCTGGTTACAAAACACTCCTGGTCAAGGCTGCAGAGATGAAGCCGGCGCTCGCAGTCTGTTACCTCCCTGCTCCCAGCCACCTGGCCGTTCAGGGGCCTGCCGGTCCGTCTGTGTGTGCAGCGCCAATGTGCAGACTCCATTTATTTAATTCTGAGATGCCAGGGACGATGTAATGCCCCATCAGCTTGACCGTAGCTTAGAGGAGAGCAGTGGGAAAAAACCGCTGATTCCAAAACTAACCTAATTCTTACAGAATGGAGTGAGAGCGTTGAGCCTTGGTCTGCGCGGATTCAGACAGCGCTCTGCTTCCGTGTGGCCAGCCAGGTTTCACCTAAACTCTCTTCACAGAGAAAGTCTGACTTGACTTGAACGTGGACAGTGTTACACACGAGTCACCGTCAGTGACGACTCGGGTGCCCAGTGTCGGAGTGGAGTGTTCTCTTGCCCGTGACCTCGGCCATCACACACCTCTGCACCATCTTTCAGGTGGGCCTGATAATTTTCTACCAAATTAAAGAGGAAGTGGTTTCTTCCACACTTGGACGAGCCTAGCAGTTGGAAATTTCTGTAACTGGATTATGTGTTATAAGTAGTAAAAAACCCGAAGCCATGGACAGGTGGGTGCCCCGGTCCCAGGTGGTCCCATCCCAGCGCGGGAGTGGCTCGGCCAGCCTCCGCCAGGGCCGCAGGCAGTGCCCGCTGTCCCGGGATCCTGACGGGTGCTGGTGACTGTCCGAGCGATGGTGGGAGGATGGTGAGCAGTCTCTGACGTGTGTGTGCACCTCACGCTTCTCCAGCACTGAGGCCACGGGGCAGAGGCACATACTAAGGCGTGCAGTGCTCGGTTGTACCGCGTGGGACCAGGCCCGGGTAGGCCGCCGGAAGGCCCGGCCTCACACAGCTCCTAACAGCCGGAGGCAGGATTCCGCGCCTCGCGGTCTGGTTTGTGCTGTTGTGTTTATCCAGTGCTGTGTCTCCTTGATGTTCTGGTCAAGTCCATACAGCATGGAGACGACGGTCGCAGACCGCACAGCCACGGTCCGTTCTCCTGTTGGTCTACAGCACGGCTCGCCTTCCTGTGGCTGCCGTGTGTAAATTACTGCACAGAATAGAGTTACCGAGCGTAGGCCAAGGCAGGAGGGCAGTGTTAGCCCAGGAGGCAGCTGCACAGGCCGCAGCCATGGCGAGCAGAGGCCTGTGGAGGAGGCAGGAAGCAAAGCCTGGGACCCAGACTGGCCAGGGAAGCGTCCTTGGAGAAGTGGCGTCTGGAGTGATCAGAAGGAAGGAACAGGAAGGCATCCCAGGAGGAAGGCCATGTGGGCATGGCTTGAGGTGCAGGGGGGCCAGCGGTATAGCCCAGTGGCTAGAGCGCTTGCCAAGGAAGTCCTGGCATGCAGGAGCGTGAGGCAGGAGGATTGCCAGGATTTTGAGGCCAGCCGGTGCTACATCGTGAGTTCTGGAGTAGCCTGAACTACAGAACAAGACCCTGTCTCCAAAGGCGAGAGAGAGAGAGAGAGAGATAGGAGGGGCCAGTCCAAGTAAGATTCCGTAAGTAGAGGATTTTTGCATCTACTCAGAGTGCGATGGGAAAGCGTTGATGTGTTTAATTGGATTTCATATCACCAGATCACGCTGTGCTCGACAGATAGAAGAGCAGCCAGGGAAAGCAGAGGCTGAAGGCCCTAGGGTGCCGCCCCTGGGGGCCTGCCAGGAGGCAAGTTCAGCTAGGATGACGCCGTAGCAAAGACAGACACAGCAGCAAAGCTCGCCCAGACTCAGACGTGAGCCGTGCACCGCTGTGGTCATGAGAAGTGTAGCATTGCAGCCAGGGGGACAAGAATGGTGTGTTCTCAGTGGGACGTGTGTACGCTGTGGAATATGACTCAGTCGTGATTAAGAGGGGAAGGTGAGAGAGGGCACTGGGCAGTGTGGGGATAATTAAAATGTGTTAAATGCTTATACAAAAATGTCCCAGTGAACACATTCTGTGTAATTAACATATGCAAATAAAAATCAGGAATAATCGTGATGTCTAGAAGTGGCGTAGATCTCAGTGTGAGTAGTGGGTGAGGTGTTGGTCGGCCTGTGTCTGTAGGCCGTGGGCAGCTTGTGGGAGTCACCCCACATGCTAGAAGAGTTGTGTGCAGGTGTTGGGACAGAGTCTCTGACCCTCACCTCCGTGTTTCATGTCACACAGCCCAGCGTGGTGGCCACCACCCCACCTGAGGAGTCGGCCCAGCAGGCTGGCCCCGGGCAGACATTTGCTGAGGCTTGGCAGAAACTCAGCCCCTGCAGGTTCGGGACACTCCTGTGGGTGGTCCTCGGGGCGGGAAGAGGCATTTAGGAGCATTCTTCTGGTTATTGTTTTCTTTCTTTTTTTCTTTTTTCTTTTGAGAAAACAAAGTAGTTTTAAAAACCCATAAAACATCTTTCATCATGTTGTGTAAGATCTGCTGCTAGGACTGTACGTGCCTCTTGCTCCAGGCATCATGGAGAGCGAGCTGTTCCCCAGGTCTCTCACGGAGGGCCCCTGTGCCGGTTCCATCGGAGACAGATCCGCTCCCCTCCTGCCGGGGTTGGAATCCCCTTCGCTCTCCGATCTGCGCATCCGGGAGGGGCTGCGCTGGCGCGTGGGTGTTTTCCCTCTGTTTCCAATACCGAAGCTGATGTAGAAACTGATAATGGAATGACCTTGAGGCCAGGCACCCGCAGCGTGAGGAACGTTCAAGAAAATGGCCTGTGACAGGTATTTCATAAAAGAGGTCTGTGCACAGATGACTTTTTACAAAGAAAATAAGCTAACAGTGCCGTGTCGTTTGGGTGCCAGAGTGAGTTGCTTCTCTCTGCTCTGGCCGATTCTGATTGACTTTTTCTCCTGAGAAAAGTGAGATGGGGGAGGTGCCGGCTCCGTGGGACCCATGAGGAGGGCAGCCGGCCGCTGGGTGGCACAGATGCCAGCCTGGCACTGCCCCGGTTCGCCACTTCCACTAGTGCTCACGGAAGCGACGTCATTGGGCTGCCGGCTTAGGCCCAGTGACCACCGTCCCATGAGGTGGTGTGTCCTGAGCGCTTCCCCTGTGCCTCACGTGTTATTAGTTCACGCCAGTTGTCTGACATGGACACCGACTCTGAGATGGAGCTGAGACCAAGGAGGTCACGTGGTCGGGCACACTCTGGCCAACGTTTAGAAGCAAGCGCACATCCTGAAACGAGAACTTGTGCCTCTCTTAGTTGTGGTCTTGGGAATCTCACCACGTTGCCGTGTTGCCCAGGCAGAGCCCAGACTTACGGCCTTCCCGCCTCAGCCTTCCGAATGCCTGGGTCGTGGCTGTGCATGACCACACCTCGCTTGTGCTTTCGTGTGTGACTTCCTTTCTCACATTCTCGCTGTTGCCTGCTGGAGCTGTGTGCCGGGGCATGGCGAGGAACGCAAGCTGAGCAGGAGAGAGAGCAGGTGCCGGGGGCCACTGTACGCTCAGAGTGTGACTCCGTGGGCAGGTTATTCCAAGTGGAGAGGGATGGGTTGGAACGTAGGGGGGCAGAGCAGAGACCTTCGCACCTGCCGGTCCACATGGAACCAGCTCGGGTGGTCAACGAGAGCACAAGACGCAAGGAATCTCTATCTTTTCTTTTTCTAGAGAAATTAAAACCCAAATCTTATGTGACCATTTTGTAGTTGCAAATGGCTTGCACCTGTGAAGATAGGGACAGGTGTGCAGGTGCAGGCGCAGGTGTGCTCAAGGGCTGTGCACGTCTCACTCCGTCCGTCGGAGGACAGAGGACGTGAGTGGAAGCGGCCGGGTTTCCTCCCATGCCCCAGCTCGTTACCTTTGGGGACCAGTCTCTTATCTGCAGGGCGTAGACACAGTGTGGCTGAACCTGCTTCTTCGTGCAGAAGGCCCGTAAGGTGAGAACGTTGGACGCCATCACTGCTCCCATTCGCCTCTTCCGTTGTGCAGTTCGAAGGGGCCTCGGTCTGTAGAAGCGGAGTGCAATCTGGCTAGAAGGTTCTTGAATGGCTTTTAGAGAAAACGAGGTGTGATTAGACCTCAAAGGAACCATATTTTTGTGTACTTTAGAGAACAGAAGAAGAGGGACCCTCTCTGAGCACTCAGACAAGCGAACGCCTCGTATTAGGGACGTGGAGTATGGCACTCCCTCTGAGCGCCTGTCCGGCGACGGCTTGAAGGTGGAGCCTCACTGTGGAAGGCTCTAAAGGCCGCAGTATGGAATGCTATGGAAATGGAGAATGCAGAGAGGCGGTAGCCATTGCACGTTTTTGTTTTCAGTCATGGGGTGCTATGATCAGGATGACTAAGGGGGAGCCTTGCTGCAGCACCGGAAATAGCGTCTTCTGGGGAGAGATTGGGGGTAGAAAGAGGACGTGACTCCCTCGGGCCAGGGGGCATTCCGTGGGCAGCTGTAAGGGGATGTGGAGAAGGGAGCCCGGATGCAGTCACTTTTGGGGTCCCTGGGGGCAGGGTTGGGAGTGACAGTCAACCTTGTGGATTGTGGGAGTTTTTAATTAGGAAGTGGAATGAGGAAAAGGAAGTTCGAATCCCCCTTGGTCCTAGGACACGGGCCCAGGCTTGGAAATCCCCCTGGATTCAGGTTCGTCTTCCACCTGCTACCCCTGAGGCCTGGAGTGAGTTCCTCCACACTTGGAGAGCTAAGTTTTTCCTGTGTCCAGTGAAAATTGAGATTGCTGGCTCCAAGGATGTTTCAAGAATTAAATAAGATGCTAGACTTACCTGAGGGAGACCTGGTGATGGCGACATCCTAATAAATGTCTGTCCCTGCTTTTCCCCTTCATGACCCTCCAGGAGCTCCGAGCTCAGGACAGGATGGACTCCACTTCCTCTCTGCAAAAGGGGGACCTCGCCCCTGGGCTGTTGTCAGCGTCAGAGCGACACATGTAGAAAGAGGCTGTGGCGAGGGCCGTGTAGCTGCTGGTAGTGTAGCTGGGGCTCTGCTTAGCCGGGAAAGGCTGCCATGCCTTTACTGAAATTCCCTGTGCTTGTTTCAGTGACATCTGTATTTATTGAAATTTACTTAGAGTCCCAGGAAAATGTCATAAAATCCTGCTTCCCAGAGAAGCTGAGTACATTTTTGTGTGCAAGTGTGTAGCCTGTAGCCATGGGAAGAGAATGCTTTCATCTGTTGGCCTGTGCAGGCAGGAGTCATCGTTCACACGAAGTGTTGGTTTTGGCTTCACCAGGAGCACGCTGCTTCGTCGTGGAGAAACACCAGCTTCACCAGATCCTGGCACGGGGGTGGGGGCCTCTGCGGGTGTGTCAGGTCTGTCCCCGAAGCAGCCCAGTCCCCATTTTCCCATCCGGCCCTCTCACGTATGCTGGCGGGGCCTGAGCCGCCGAAAGCTAAATGGTACTTAGGCCAAGGCCGTGAGTCTGTTCGGTGTGTAATGGTGACCCTGGAACTTCACGTCATCTCTTGAGTTGACTTTCTACGCCTAGCCAGCAATCTCGCTGTGGCCCCTCACCGCGCCCTTGCTGTCCATCTCCTGTCTTTTTAACTTCTCTTGTACATTAGGGTATTTTTATACGTGTATTTATGGCAGTTTCATGAGGGACACCAGATGATACTTGGTCTTTTGTGTCAAGATGTTCATCCCTTTGCTGAGCGTTACTGATTTGGAGTGACCCCATTTCTTGCAAACGCTTCCTATCTGTCCTTCTTTATAGCTGCCTAATACTCTGTTGTATAACAGTACCATAGCTTCTTGATCCATCCTCTGTTCGTGGGCAGGTGGTTTGTTTCAGGAGGAGTTGTGCTGTTATGAATTGTGCTGCTGTAACGTGGATGTGCCTGTGTCTCTATATGATGGCTTGAGTTGTTTTGGAAATGTCCAGGAGAGTTGTAGCTGGGTCAGGTGGAGCTCCTGTTCTCCGCTTCCTGAGGGCCCTCCAAAGTGTTCTCCATAGACTGCGGCCACATCCACGGCGTGGAGGCATCCCTTTCTCCTCCCAGCTTTTCTGAGTTGCTTACAAAGCCCTTCTCAAGGGAGAGAGTTGGGATCTCCGCATTGTTTTCATTCGTGTCTCTCTGATGGCCAGAGATGCTGAATGCTTTTCTGCCTGCTTATCGGCCTTTTCTACTTACTCTTCTGAGAAGTTTCTTCTCATTTCAGTTGCCCATTTCATAATTGGTTCATTTTGGGAGGTTTTAAAAAAAATTATGTTGTAAAAATGCTTCGAAAGATGAGCAGCACGGGATGGCCAGCCCTAGAAACCTGGCAGTGAGAGAGAGAGAAGTAACCGTGTGTCAGGGAAGAGGCCACGGTGATGGCCCTGAACACAACAGACTGGAGAGGTGGGGCTCGGACATGGCGCCACCTTGCCCAGCCATTCACCGGGGAACCGAACAGGAAGAAATGTGAGTGCACGGGAAAGGGAGGCGCTCCATTGGACACTACCGTGAGACCTCCACGTGGAAGTGGATTCAGTGTGCCCAGGTCTCCCCACCAGGGATAAAATGTCGCAGCCAGTTGTCGCTGGCGTTTCGAATAGATCTTCCCCTGTCCCTAAACTTGCATCATCAGTGGGTTGAGTGTTATTTGTAAATATCTCTACCTTATATATAGGGTGTGTTGGAATTTAAGCATTATAGCTTAAACAGATTCACATATGTTACACCAACTGGACCCTTCACTCACTGGGGTTTGCAGATAAGGGGAAGTAAGTCACAATAGAGCTCACTGCCTGTGAGCGGGAAGACGTGGGTGTGGGGAGTGCTTAGTCACTAGCCTGGTGGTTAAGAGCAGGAGCTGTGTGCCCAGGAGCTGCTGGTGTGTTGCCATAGCCCTGATGTTGTGCATGTCACAAAACGGTGACCAGAGCCTTAAGTACGCTGTCCTGCTGTCTCAGTACACTCACATCCGTGCCACACTGCTGTCTTCAGTGTAACTGTCGCTTACTGACCGGATGTGCCAGGTGCTGAGCACCATCTGAGCATGTCCTCAAGGCAGCGCGGAAGTTAAAGGAGAAATCGGAAACTTAGTTGTGTCTGGTTGGAACTCGGGGGCTGTCCCCTGACCTTAGAGCCACACCTGCCCAGGTGAGTCTGTACAGCGTGTAGCCCTGACAACGGTGCTGTCAGGAAGCCAGCGCATCTGGCGACATGCAGAACCTGGCTACTGCCGACCGGGTCCCTCATGTACGTGCCCTTCAGCTGGAGCTGGGAGGCAAACGTCTGCACGCCGGGTGACCCATGCGTCCCTCGGGTGGGGTGTGAATGTGAAGGTTTGAGCTTCTCAGCGGCAGGCCTGGACCCCCACGGGTGGTAGGGCATGCGGTGTGTGAGGGCTGCATCCATCCAGAGGGCTAAAAATGACGGAGCAGGAGCAGGGTGCTCGGGACAGTGGCGCCGCACACTGGGAGCGTGGGTTTATCCTGGTGGAAAGGAGCAGACGTGATGACTGTGACGGGAGGGGCGGACGAGGACGCAGGTGTTGGGCGGTCACCTCCCGGATCACCCCGCACTCTCTGTGCCTGCCCCCCCCCAAGTCCTGGCAAGAGGCCGAGACCTCACCTCCCCATTCCGCCAGGCCTCCACCCCTTCCCGGAGCCAGGTCCGACTGTTGGCTGCTTCAGTCTGGCTCCGCCGCAGGGTCGCATTTCATGAGGAGGTTCCCTGAGAACTCCTCCTCTGTCCACTTTGCTGAGTGTCGGGTGTGTGTCCCCAGCCTCCTGGGCTCTGAGTGACTCAGCCTGGGAGGGAACACTGGGCACGCGGCGCTCCACGCCTACAGCTCAACCCCGCTTTGGTCAGCTGCCCCCGACTGACAGACATCATCCCACCACGGGAGAAGTTAGAGGACGAGTGGATTGTTGGGATAAAGGAAAGTTCGTTGCTGTGTCTGTCTACACAGCTTTCTCCAGAGAAGAAAGGGGCTGATTGTTCTCAATACTAGAGAAAAATTCATTTTAGGAGTGAAATTGTAAGATGTCCCTAGACATGGCTTTCCTCTTCTCAATGGACAGGTAGATAGGCTAGCTGTTTAAACAAAGCAGTATATGTTTTAATAACATCTAACAGTAGTCAGAAAGAATTAAGAATAATTTAATGAAGCATATTCCCAAATCATATCATTGTTAATATTTTCAAAGCACCCTTTTTTAGGATTTCTATGTATACAGAAAAATTAGGCAGGACTACTCTTGCGTGCCATTTCTCTCAATGAACTGTGTTACTTTGGAATGGAAAAATTTCATAGGCACCTTGGTGAGGTCCTGCACAGCTTATAGCTGGCTCCTGCTATTGCCGAAGCTTGGCCTTTGGTCCAGTGCGGTAGGTACCTTGGTGAACCGACACGGATGTGTCGTCACGACATTCAGGCACTGCCTTTCCTCACAGGCGCATAGGTGGGGGTTTCCTCATTTTGTTGTGCGTTCTTCCCCGTCCCAGAATCTGTCCGGGAAATATTACACTTTCTGCTCCTCTCTGTTGTCTGGTCTCCTCCACAGGGACAGTTTCCCGAACCTGGGAATCTTTGAGGGTGGCTCGCGTCTGTCCTTAGTTGAAATCTGTTTTCTCGCTTTTAGCCCGGGGTTATGTGTGTAGAGGGGGGAATCACGTGATTGACTGACTTGGTTGCCTGGGCAAGGGAAGCTGTTCTCACACACACCCCGATGCGTTCCATGCGTCACGAGCTGTGCTGTCTGCATAAGGATAGACACGCGTGGGTATCCGCGTCCCCAGCTCGGATTCCTGACCACAGAGACCTTGACTCTTGCTCGCGTGTTGACTTCCACTGCAGCGTCAAGAGAGCTGGCGTGTGAATATGCCACTTCACTTCTGCAGTGTCTGCTCTGGGTGGACACGTCTGGCTGCTTCAGCGCCATGTCCGCCGCCCACCGCAGCCCAGAGCCCTACAGGAAACACGTCACCGGCAGGAAGTTGGTGCTGGTGTGAACATCCGTGCTGCTCTGCGCATCTCAATGGAAACTGAGGACGTTGAGAACGTCCCATTGGGCAGTGAAGAGAGATGTTCTGTGTCACTCCAGAAACCGTGTGGGAGTTGTGCTTGGGTAGATTGGTTCTGCCCATACGGGTCATTGTAAGAATTAAAAAAATAATAATAATAAGTTCGAGAGTCATTTGAGAGAAGGGGAATCTGTGAAAATGTTTACGATCGTTTTGACTAAACCAAGGAGAGTCAAGGAAAGAAGTCAGGGACAAGCCAGACGGGCTTGTAGTGGCCCCAAAGATGAGAAGACCATGACTTGGGCCAGGTTGGGCCCAGGAGGGGGCTGAGAAGCAGGACTCTAAAGCACGTGGGTGTGTACAGTGTGCATGCGTGAATCGTGACGGGGGGGTGAGCCCCGGCCTCCACGCTGAGCCGCGCGTCTCAGGATGAGGCCGGCGAGGGCTGCTGATTGGCTGGTGGACTGAGAATGGGGCGGGAGCGGAGACCTTCGGCGTCATTGCAGGAAGAGGAGAAGGTCATTGGCTGCCCTGGGGAAGGCGCCAGGAACACAAGGTGTTTTGTTTTGTTGTTTTGGTAGGAGATGATAAGAATTAAAGAATAACTTTGTGGAATATCAAGGTCAACATGCGATGTCATGCCTATAAGAAGAGATGTCCGCTAACGTCTGCCACGGACAGAAGGCGTGGGGCCCATGCTCTCCTGTTCCCGCTGGCCACGGAGGCCGGGGACCCCTGCCTGGGCCTCCCTGCCACAGCCTCCTCCACACTTGGTCGCTCCCAGACTCCCAGGGCACCGTTCCCCCTTGTGACCTCCACAGAGTGTCCTACGCCCCTCTTGGTGAATGGGCCAACCCCGAAGACTTTTTGGAAGCCCCCTTGGGAGCACGACATGTGGCAGCAGGTTCCCTTCCGAGTGACCCCCAGCGGTACCAGGCATCTCAGCTGCGCTTGGGGCATCGCTCCTGTTGGCAGGCTGGCGTTTCTGTTCAGGGTTCACGTCTCCTGCCGGACCGCAGGCTGGTTGTTTTTGCCCCAGTGTCACGAATGTGGCACGTCGTGCTCTAACTGCCTACAGGTGTATCTCTCTCGCCCTGGTGGCGTGGAAAGCACCCAGCCAGTGTCAGGCCCTCCGAGACCACTGGAGTGAGCGAGCGAAGGCACTTCCCCTCTGACCCCTGTCTACGTCTTTCTTCTCCCAACAGATGTTTCTTCACATCTACTTGACCTAAATCGTGCTTAATCCATGAGGATATAGAGGATTTTTAATTTTTTATTTTTGCTGGAGAACGTTGTTTTATTTTTGTTGTTGATGTTGTTTTTTAAATTGTTAAATAATTTTGCTGTAAAAAAATATACATGACATACAGTCTAACACCTACAAGAGTCCCGTGGTCTGTATGAGAACATACCAGAAAGTTCCGAGGGGATTATGGTTGTAAGCGGCAGATACTGTTGATACTTTACTGAAATGAATTTGACTTGAAACTCCAGGAGAAGAGTAGCAGCTGGCCGCTGGGGAGGGTGGCCTGGGGCTGCAGAATATCAGAAGAAACAAGGCAGCGCTCCCATGCCTGAGGGAGGAGGCGGGGAGAAGGGCGCCCACTGAGCGGGTGATGGCTTGGGTCTGGACCCTGTAGGTGCCAGCAGCATGGAGCAGTTACCTGATTTTTGTCTCACTGGGCACCTCATTCAGTGTGATGGGTATAAATCTACTTAAAAGTGAGAGAACAAAGGCTCAGAGGAATGTAAAAACTTACGCAAGGACATTCACCTTTCTGTCAACAAACCTGTCTTCATGTCTTTAATAAACTATGAGCTAGTCAAGACGCTGGTAATAAAAAATGAATAATGGCAGAGGCTGCTCGGTCACGGTGGCTGCTTGCAGTGAAGGACGCTGGCACGTCTGGGGCAGATTCTCCTGGACGTGAAGAACGACCCGCTGACCACTCAGCAGAGGTCTTGTGAGTTTGGCAGGGTACGGCAAAGCTCCTCCTGCCTTCAAACAGAAGGCGTGCGGCCGTGCCAGCCAGGGCAAGGGTCGTTTAGGGAGCAGCGGGTGAGGCAGGCTCGCCTCCCTGAGTCTCACTGCTACGCCAGCCTCGCCGGAGGAAGGGCGCTTTCTGTCAGAGGGTGCCGTCGTCACATGGGTTATGGCAGAGCTTGACTTCATCTCGGGGCTGTTCTCATATGTTCTTCTAGTCCGAGTTCTGGAATGGCAAGCGGTAGGTGCCGGGAGGCTGGAAGCACATGCTAGGAAGGAGGCAGAGCCGTGCTGTGGAAGCCGACCCGGGAGCTGGCTGGTGTCATGACTGGAAGAGCAAAGCACCCTTGGGACCTGAGGGAGGCGGATGGGAGAGCAACTGAAGGGTGGAGGAAGGGGCCACGTGGCACACACATGGGGACTTTGTGGTCGGGTCTCTTCCCGGGGCCAGAATCCTGAGCAGCCTTGGGAAGGTGGACAGTCCTGAGCCTCAGTTTCTTCACCTGCGTGTTGGAAATAATAAAAAATAAGTCAGAATGTATTCACTGTGATGCACTGAACGCTCATGTTGTCAACTCAGGAAACAAGATTAGTAGGTGTTAGTAGTAAGTAGTGTTGATCATATGGCCCACTGAAGCCCATTAGTGTCACCGGGTCTGGTATTATGCACCTGTAGTCTCAGTCACCCAGGAGGCTGAGGCAGGAGGATCATACGAACTCGAGAGTTTGTGATCAGCCAGAGCAGATTTGTGAGACTTGGGTCTCAAGAAGAAGGGGAAGAAAAGAGTAGGAGAGGAGAGAGAGCCGGCAGTTATGGAATGTCTTAGTGTAAATCCACAAAAACAAAGGAGATTTAATACAGATATATTCCGATGGAGCGTGCCATGGATTTAGAAATGTGGTAACAGCCCGTACCACTTCTTGTGCGGTGTTCTTTGCCAGGCACATTGGCCCCACCTGTTGTCGGGCCCCAAGCTGTCGTGATCAGCGCCGCATCCCTCACGTGCACAAGGGTCTCCTGGCCGTGCCGCTCCTCCTCCTGTCTAGCCTGGGCCTCTGCCCTGCAGCCACGGGGCCCACACCTCTTCAGTGCGTCCCGCCTCTGTCCGGTGTTGTTCTGCCTCCGCCGCCCGCTCCACCTGCCGGGCTTCCGTGCCGGGGCAGCCCACCTTTCGCAGCCTCCCTGGCACTCCCTCCCTCCCTCCCTCGGCATGCCCCACACACATCACTGTCACAGTCCTCTCCACACTCTGTCACTCCTGTTTTTCTGTCTTCACCATGAATGGCTGATATTTTTGACAGTGGAAGCCAGGTCCAGCTCGTCTCTGTCCGCTGTCAGCTTGGGCCGCACTCTGCACAGGTGTGCGTGGAAGGAAGCGATTGTGTGTGCCACACCTCCGTAGGCTCTGTGCACATCCAGTGTGACTGAAGGCAGAGGCTCTTGGGGCCACACTGCGGAGTGTGATCCTGCCTCACCAGTTTACAGTGATAGACAGTAGGCACTGACCTTTGCCAAATAGCTGGCTTTTCCATACAGTGAAAATGGAATCGGACCTAATAAGGAAAACATGATAATGAAAGATGCCTTGGAAATTACCAGGCACAGAGGGCTCGCTCAGTAATTGCGTTTTTACTGTTAACATCGTCATTATTAGAGGAAGAAATCACATGGGTTAGGATATTCTCTGATAACTATTGGATGTCACGTTTCTTGCGTTTTCTTTTTCTGTTTGTTGTTGAGATGGGATCTTTTCTGTGTGGCCCAGGCCGGTCTTGAAATCATAGTCGTCGTCCTCTGCCCCACTAGTGCTGTGGGTACCAATGGGCATCAGAGTCCTTTCAGTTGCTCTTTGATCCCATGAATATGTATGGAATTCTTTCTGTGATGTCAGACATATAAAAGGAGATTAAAAACCATGGATTAACCCGGCAGCCAGGTTGTGTGTTGCCCTCACTAGAGGTGAGCAGTGGCCTTGCGGGTCCCGTGGGAATCACCTGGTGAGTCCTCATCTGTCCTTGGCACTATTAATTGCATTTCTGTAGATAAGGGACGATGACTTGTCCTGGCGGTCATGGCCAGAGCTGGGAGTCAGACCCCAGGAGTCCAGGGCCCATATCCATGTCCTGAAACAGCATTGGGGTAGCGTTAAGTGTCCGGTGCCTAGGGAAACAAACAAACCCCATCAGGCAGACACATTCAGGCCCACTCTTCCCAAAACAGACGCGATGCCAGGGCTGGACAGGCCGGGGGCTTCCCCAGTAGGCACGCAGAGATGAGCACAGCGGCCAGACTGCTCTGGTGACCCGAAGCCCACTTCCCAGCCAGGCGTGATTTAGTGCCCCTCCTGCAGCTCCTTAAGATGCGATACCTGCTTAATGTGTAAGATGTCTCCATAGGAGACGGAACCGAAGCGCGAGGCCGGTGTGGGGGACAGCCCGCAGTCCTGTGCACTGTTGGCCTTTCTCCTCACTAGCGCATGACGCCCAGCACCCACGACTTAAAGGAGAGAGGATTAATACGGCTCATGGTTTCAGGAGAATCAGTCCCTGGTCTGCGACTCCAGGGTGGGCACATCATGGTGCGAGAGCAGGTTTGGGGGAAGCTGCCGCTTAGCCCACGGTGACCAGGAAGCAGGGCAGGGGAGCAGGGCCAGAGAGAAAGGGGCTGGGACCTGGCACAGGCCACAAGGTCGTGCCTCCATGACCCACCCAGGAACACAGGACTGTGCTTAACTAGTATCCTGGTGTTTCTTAATCAGATAAAGATGATACGTCAAGGTTGCCAGTTACATCAGGTGCCTCAGCAGTCTGGGAGCCTGAAGCAGGAGGTCAGGAGTTCAAGGCGAGCCTGGGCAATGTAGCAAGGTCAAAGCCAGCCTAGGTAACAGAGTGAGGTCAAGGCCAGCTTGGGCAGCTGAGTGAGATCAAGGCCAGTATGGGCAGTGGCGCAAGGTCGAGGCTGGCCTGCCCAAACAGAATAATCATAGGCTCAAGAAGAGTGAGTTGGCGAGGCGACGGAAGGAGGTGTAGAGTGAGGTTGTGTGTGGCAGGTAAGTCCCGGCCGTGGCGCTGGGTTGCGAGGTAGGCAGAGTCTGTGGGAGCCCTGAGCCTGCAGCAGTGACTCAGGGACATTGGGGGACTTCCCAGACAGACTGGTTTCCCTTCGTAATTTTGTAATAGGTTCATCTTCAGTAAACTCATAAAAAGTGTTTTTTGAAAGATAACAAATTGGCCAGCAACTGGGTTTCAAAGAATGAAAACTTAGAAATAGTGTATTTATCTTTTTCATTTAAAATAAGTCAACTGGGAATGAAAATTCAGGTAACCTGCTCCACAATTATACAGTTAAAATATTGTGATTTTCAGAAGGTGGTTGCTTCCGAAAGTGAGATTTCCTCTTCTGCACCCTAATCTCAGCATTTCTCATGTTCAGACATGACCCCTTCCCGCCCCATATGAGAACACAGTCATAATTGAGTAATAAGTCAAAACCTCATATGCATGTAACCTACAGTCTTGCGTGTAAAAATTCTTAATTCATGAGGAATGATTTTTTTATCATCATGAGTGGAAACTGTTTCACAAGGAGCCATGTGCTTGTGAATGGGTGAGGGACCAAGGCCATTGTGACAGCAGGAGTATGGAGCAGTGCCCCTGACTTAGGGACTTTCTGGTTCCCACCACAGGGCTGCCCAGGAGGCGTCCTCAGCACAGGCAGCCAGGACCCCGTGGCTGGACTTGCCCCATGGGCACTGCAAGCTCTCCCTGCCAGAGATGGGGCAAAGCCATCCCATGCCTTGAGCCTCCCTGCATGGTCTCCCGAGGACACAGTGTCCCCTGCGTAGTGTTCGGGGTAAGGAATAGTTTACTGAAACTAACCATAAGAAAATCATTGAGCAAGCTAAATTGAAAAACCGAGGGATATTCTGCAAAATCAATTAGTTGGCTTTTTTAAACATACAAATGTCTGAAAAGAAGAAAAAAGGAAAAATAGTGGTTGACATCTCTGATTTGGAAGAAATTAAAATGACATGACGCGTGTAATAATAGGACTTGACTGAGTCTGAGATGAAAAGCTGAAGATGACGTTGTTGAGACAAGGAGAGAAATCCGAATGCGGGGGACGTTCGATCGTAGGTAGGCGCTGGCAGTTCTCTTCCTGAATGTGGTCTTGCACCGAGGCTATGTTGAGCTTTCTTGTTCCAAGGAAATAAAAACTGGAGTGTTTAGACTTCACTTGCCCTGAAAGTTAGAGTGCTCAGCCCCACAACCCGGCCCTACCTTCGGATGCCAGTCAGGAGTCCCGGGCCCGTGTGCTCTGACCAGCCAGCTTTACATCTGGGGTTCCTGTGACCCACTCCCCATTTCTGACAGTTCACTAGAAGGGCTCACATACCTCAGCGATGCACCTGGCCTGTCTTCACTGGAGATGGATGCAGGTACAGCTCAGGAGCAGCCAGATGGAAGAGACACACGGGTAGAGGTCCAGCGGGGCCGATGTCCCTAGAGTGTGCCATGGTACTCCTGGGTAAGAAATAATTTTATTAGAAGAAATGAGGTTTAATTTTGAGGTGTTTGTCTCAGTCACTTTATCATTGCTAGGACACACTACCCAAGACCTACAACTTAAAGGATGAAAGGTTTATTTTAGCTCAGTTTCAGAGGTCTTGATCTATGTGTACTTGGCAGGCTGTGATGGCAGAAGGGTCAGGCCTTTGGTGGGGGACAGCTGTCTACTGTATTGTATCTAGGAAGCACAGAGAGAGGAGGGAGGAGCCGGTGATGTGAATGCAGTCTTCACCGTCACCTCAGCCGTCCACCCCCAGCCAGGCCCCACCTCCTCACGGCACAGGCAGTGGTCCACGGATGAATCCCCCTAGGGGCACAGCACCCCGTATCCAAGCATCTTCTAAACACAGGAGTCTCTGGGACGAATTTTAGATCTGCACTACAAAAGGTGCCGATAGGGTAAGACTTAAAAGCACTCACACCCCGTCCATACCCTGTGTGAGAGTATCAGGGGAGGTGCGCCAGGTCCCGAACGGGTGAGCTTTCACAAGTGGAACGTGACAGATGATGCCCCAAGGCCGGGGTATTAGCACATCCCAGCTCTGAATGACTCAGTCACGGCAAGGTGATTTCCTTGCCAACGGTTTCCATTTGTCAGTGGCAACAGGATGTGCCATTGTAGGTGATGGGTTTCCAAAGATAGCTTTGATGTGACCTGGCCGATTGGACACCCCACCTTGGGCCCGGGAGCTTATTACTGCTCCTTCAGATGTGTGAAAGATCTCTGGGCAGCGCCCCTTCCCCTGATGGAGCCCCGCTCTCCAGGGGCTCTCATTAGCCTCCTTAGAGAGCCACTGCCAGGAGAAAGGGTTTCCATCACAAAAGGGTGTCTGCGTTCCACCTTACCAGGCCTCTCCACAGTTCTGTTCCTGATTAGCAATTTGTCCTCCTGAGAGCTTTAGAGATACACCCC
Organism: Ctenodactylus gundi; assembly: GCA_004027205.1. Classification (NCBI taxonomy): domain Eukaryota; kingdom Metazoa; phylum Chordata; class Mammalia; order Rodentia; family Ctenodactylidae; genus Ctenodactylus; species Ctenodactylus gundi. The sequence goes on from PVKB01000329.1 coordinate 396,843, forward strand.
CTCTCCCATTTCCCCTTGATGGGCACATTCAAATGTACTTTACTCTTATCTCAAATCTGTCACTCAGCATGTGCCACCTTCAAGAGTGCTGGACTGTAGCGTGGCTGTCAGCAGTATTTCAGGGAGAAGAAAGGGGAAAGTGTGGAACGCCTGCCTCAGTCTCAGAAAGCTGCCCACCTCCGTCATGAGTGTGCTAACGGCCGTTCTAAATTACGTCTGTCACTCAGCCCGATGCCAGTCTGCACACATCTGGCTCGAGCGGAAAGCCTCTGATGAGATACCATCAAATACCTGTCCCCCCACGCACACCTCCCCTGCCAAGGCTCCATTCCCTCATTTCCCTCAGCCCACCTCACACCCCCAGCCGCGGCCTCTCCTCTGGCATCTTCCGTGGCCCTGCCTTCGTCCTGACGAAGCCACCCTCCCTCCCTCCCTTCCCTGAGCACTCCTCGGTGCCCATCCTCACCACCTGTCTCTGAGGGCTCTGGTTGTATGTCTGTCTGCAAAAGTCACCTCTAAGCTCTCCATGATCCGGAACAGAGACTCACCAAGTGTGCAGGGCTCCGCCTGCAGGTCATCGGCCTATGAGCACACACGCATTTCAGTCCGCAGGTGTGTCCCTGGGGAACACAACCTGGGTGGGCCGAGGGTGGATGGTGAAAAGGGAGTGTGCTCATGAGTCTCTTAATAACGGGGAGATCGTCCTGACGCCGTGAGGACACTGTAGTGTCACGCGAGCCAGGAGGGCTCCGCATACTGAGCTGGGGTCTTCTCCGGCAAAGAGAAGGAGGGGCTGCCCTGCTGGCATCCAGCGTCTGACTCGGGAGACCTGTGTCCACCTGTGGAATGGCGGCACGGTGCTCGCTCACAGGACTCTTAGGTGACACAGTAGTGGGGAGGCAGGACAGCGCTGTCCCTGTGCACAGGGCACGGGGAAGGTGGCCGTGGTGGCTTGGAAAATGTAAGAGCAGTGACGTGGCCACTACAGTTCTGTCCACTGTTGGGAACATGGTGTCTCCGTGCCCCTTGACCCTGCGTACTCCGGCAGCCCCATCTCCTCCCAACATCCCTCAACCCCCAGGTGAAGGTGGCCTCTCTGCGTCTAGGCCACGCTCATGTTGTCACCGGCCACGGGAGGCCACAGGCATGTTGGCTCACTGCTGACCAGACCAAAGGAGGTCAGTTAATTTTGGTAGAACAAGGACAGAGAATTTGTCCCAAGCCAGCTCCGAGGAAATGGAGCGGCCCCGTGGCTCAGGCCGCCACGTCTTCGTGCATAGGCGTGAGGGTCTTCACAGCAGGAAGGGGTAGAAGGCGACGCAGTGACCACACCCACCCCCAGATGCGCCGGGCGTAGCCACGCCCAGACCTGTGTCGCCAGCCTGGACCCGGCCAGGCAGGGCCCCGGCTCTGACCTCCAGCACAACATCTCTGCTACTGAGAGGTAGAACCCGGTCAGAAGGGGCCGGGCTTGACTGGAGCAGATCACCGGGGTGTGACCGGAAGGGTGTACACCAGCCCCGCCCTTCTCTCCCTGCCTGGGCTTCCAGTCTCCCCATGAGGCAAGCGGCCTCTTTGCAGCCAGGCCTCCTGCAGCCTTCCCAACATCGTGTGCTACCCACAGTGGACCAAGGCCTTCTAAAACTGCGCTGAAATGACCCCTCCTCCCTTAAGGCATGGGCATGGGCATTGCGTCCCAGAGAAAGCAGCCAGGGCAGAATATTGGATTTCTGGGGAGGTCTTCCCGTGCCATGTAAGATATTTTGCTCACACTCGTCCCTGTGGTGATGTGCTCCTCTCTTCCCTCCATGGAATCCCTTCACGTGTCTAACGGTGTCGCTTCCACTTTCGTGTCACCTCGGTCTCGTTTTCCTGGATTCCACGTGTGAGAGGAATCGTGTGATGTTTGTCTTTCTGAGTTTTACACGTGGATGCCCAGTGTCCCCAGCACTCCTGAGAAGGAGCCATCTTTCTGCATCACGCGTGTAGGTTTCCCCTAACGTGTGTGTGTGTGTACGATTTTGGCGCCTCTGTCAAGAAGCAGGTGGCCTACTCATGTCGGTATCTACTCACGTGGCACCCTCTGCCCTGTCGCTCTGCACTGCGTGCCTGCTTTCCACATCAGAAGCATGCTGTTTTGTTGTTCTGGCTTTTAGTCTAACGTGAAATGAGTGTTGTGATGCCTCCAGTGTTGCCCTTGTTGCTCAGGCTTTTGTCATTGGGGTCTTTCATGTTTTCATGTAAATTTTTGGAAGGCTCTTCCAGAGTTGAGAAGGATGCTGTCTTGGTCACTTTTCACGGCTGGGCATGACACCCCCGCCTAAAGGAGGAAAGGTTTGTCTTAGCTCACAGTCTCTGGAGGCCTCCGTCTGTTCATGGGCAGCTGGTAATTGCGGAGGGGACGGGGGAGCCTTGCTCATAGCGTCACAAGAAGCAGAGGATGCTTAGGACGGGACTGGCCAGGCAGGTGAGCCCTTCCAGGTCTAGCCCCAGTGGTCCCTACCTTCTAACCTGGCCCTGCCTCTTACAGCACAGGAAGTCAGTGGATTAGCCTCGATGACTGAACCACCTTCCCAGCATAAGACTATGGGGGACACCCAGATCCAAACCACAACAGAAGCCATTGCTAGTTTGATGGAGATTGCACTGCACCTGTAGGTGGCTTTGGGTAGCATGGCCGCTTTAGCTGTGTGGACTGTGGCACTCACAGAACACAGGGAGTATTTCTGTCTTTTTGTGTCTATTTCAATGTCTTTCTTTAATAGTTTATAATTTTGTCATAGGGCTCTTTCACCTCCTTGTTTTGGATCTATTCCCAGGTATTTTATTTTGTTTATGGAATTTACCATGAATGGAGTTCTGCTGGTTTCATTCTCAGAAAGTTTGGTGTTGGTATATAGAAAAGCTACTGAATTTTCTATGTGGAATTTTTTATCCTGGACTTTCCTGGATTTGTTCCTAAGTTGCAAGAGCCTTTCAATGGAGTCTTCAGGATCTTGTAAGTATAGAATAGTGTCACCTGCAAACATGGGTAACTTGACTTCCGCAACTCCTGCTTCTATTCCTTCATTTCTTTCTCTTGCCTTACAGGGCTGGCTAAAATTTCAAAAGGAGCTAATGTTGAGTGCAGACAAAAGTATTGTATACGGCTATTCATTGTAATGTTGCTCATAAAAAGAAAAACTGAAATTAATTTAAATGGCTGAGAGTAGCAACTACATTAATTAATCAAATTAACCATTGGATTACTGAAGCTATATAATGGATAGTTACAGAGATACTGAACATGGTGTCACCAGAAGATAATGGATTTGGAAATGTGTATTTTTTTTATCTTAGGTGTATCTACGTAATGTATCTTTAAAAGAATTATAGTTTATTCTGTAACATTTAATAGTAGGACGTGTTATAGTCCCATACATCTCTGAATGAAATGAACTCTGCTCCACAGTCTGCCCACAGGGCCGGTGCTGAGTTCACCTGAGAGTCTGACATCCAAGGGATGGTACATGAACCCCGGCCATATGGGCCACCAAGCCCCAGGGGCAGGGGTACGGATTCCTCTCGCTGTCCGGGCTCCCGCCTCCCCTCCGAGGCCCGGGCACTGCACACTGAAGGGGACATTTTGCTGCAGTTCCTGACCTTGTTGTTTGCTGCGGACTCCTCCCCCACCCCGCCCCTGTGGCACATCCACGCAGCCATCTCAGAGCTCTGGCCTCAGCTCCCAGCTCAGTGGGAAAAGGATGTCCATCCTCGGTATTAAGGACTGGGAGTCCTGCCTGCGCTCTGGGCATCGTCTACACCAGCCTCCACACTGGACAACAGGCAGTGAGGCCTCTCTGAACTCCAAAGCCGCGGAGCAAAGTGCCAGCTAGTGGATGAGAAAGGGAGGGGGGCGGGGGTCTTGTGTCTGAGGGGGAGGTGCGCCCTTTCTCCTTTAGACGAGAAAGTGGTGCTGAAACTGCTGCTTTCCCGTGACTGGCTCCTTCACCAGCTTGTTTTAATCCCCATGCCAACGCTGAGCTGCCCTTGGAGGTCCGCTCAGCCGGTTCTGCCCATAGCACCAGAGCAATTCCTACGTCTTTCAGTTTCGGCTTCATTATCTGTAAACTGGAGGTTGAAGATGTGATCAGAAGCTGTGTGTGCATCCGCAGTGGCTGTCCTAGACTGGGGCTTCTCGTGGGGGGTGGAGTGAGACCCAGGGTGGCGGCGGAAGTGTTCCTGCCCCCTGTGGAGGAGGAAGAGGAGGGCGGCAGGCGGCCTGTGGCTTGGAGCAGAGGTCAGCTGCAGCGGAGTCAGCAGGCCCCCTGAGGATGGGGAGGTGGGGCTCCCAGTGGGCTGTGGTCCCCAGTCCTTCTTCCCAGCCTGGGTGAGTCTGGGTATAAGCTGGCCTTGGACGGGGATGAGAAATCGAGAGGCAGTTCTTTGGAGCTCAGGCAATTCTTGGGAAGGGCCAGCAGCTGGGCACGTTTGCAAGACAGCCTGCCCAGGCCGGGGAAGAGAGGCCTTCATTCCTGCGTGCTCTGGAAGGCGTAGCCCTGCTCCTGGGACAGCAGCTAATAAGACACGTTTGCAAAGAGAAAAGATGTTGGGGAGGGAGGGGGCAGGTTCAGAGCTTCTGGCCTGAGTACTTTAGGAGGCTGAAGCAGGAGGATCGCAAGTTCAAGCCTGGCCTGGGCAATTTAGTAACTTAGAAAAACCCTATCTCAGATGCAGAATACAGATGGACTGGGAAGTATTGCAGTGTGAAGGTCCTGGACTGAATCCCCCATAGAACCACGTACATATGTACACACGTGTGCCTCACACACTCATACACAGTGATAATATCTGAGCACAGAGCACACTGAAGCTGCAGAAGCTCCGTGCTGACCCATCCGTGTCCCCAGGTGAGGGCGACATACAGATAACTGGAAGACAGGGGTCCTGTCTTGCTCGGGTTGCCTTCTGTGGCGTATGCTTCATCGAATCCTGGGCACCACACAGCCAGACCAGGGCCTCCCAGCCAGCACCAGCCCTCCGTGGACCTCATCCCCCCGCTGCCCTCCTCAAGTGACCGTGGGCGTCTAAGCATGAGGCTCAGCTTTGAGCTTCAGGACTGGAACAAAAGCCGGAAAGCCGGGACGGCTGGAGGCTCCCTCAGCAGGGCCTAGGATGGCTGCAGGACGGAATCCTCCAGGATGTAGCCAGCCTGTAAGATTGAAGCTACTGTAAGTCTTTTGGATGTAGTAGAGAACAAAGGACATAGGAAAAGGGTATGCCTGTAAAGCCAGCACCCCATGAGGGCGAGGCAGAGGGTTCCCAAGAGGGACCCCAGCGTGGGCAACTTAGGAGAACCCTGTGTCAAAAATAATAAAAAAGGCCAAGGAGTGTGGCTCAGTGTGAGGCCCTGCGTCAAGTCCCCAGTACCACAGAGAAAACGGTGTGAAGATCAGGTAAGTGTGCTGAGAGAGGTTACAGACGGGTGGGCAGCGCTCAGCGGCATCGTGCCGGCTTCCGGTGTCACCTCACAAGGAGCAGCGGTTATTTGAGCCCTGGTGTCGGAGGTTTCAGCCCGTGGCTGGTTGGCAGATCACGACGAGGAAGCACACACTGTGGCACAGCCAGAGTGGTGGGGACAGAAGAGAGAGGAAGAGGCGAGGGGTGCAGCCCTGCTGTCCTGGGCCAGGTCACCGTCTCTGTGGTGAGGACCTCCCACCAGGCCCCACCTCCTGAGGCTTCCCCACCTTCCCGGGGCACGGGGTGGGGACCAACCCTTCAAATCGTGGGGCTGTGGAAACGCCCAAGATCCCCGTCATGGCAGGGAGAGAGAGTGGGCACGCCATGGTTGGCCTCTGTGTGAAGCCAGAGAGAAGGGGTGCCGCCAACCAAGCCAAGGGCGCGGACCAAGCAAGGCAAGCCTGCGCACTCCCCGAAAACGTCGACAGGCCAGCCACCACATACCGGAGTGTGGGGGTCATCCGGTAGCCGGCTCAGGATAAGGCCCACCCTTGTTACTGTCATCTGTGGCCTCCACCGTGTCTGTGCAACGCTGCTTCAGGGTCTCTTTTCTTGGAAAACCTGCAGAAGAACGCACCCCACATTCCCCCGACATGCACACACACAGCGGCTCCTCCCTCTGATGGTGTGTCAGCAACCTCTCCGGATTACATCGCTGTCTTTCTTAAGCATTAAATAACTGCAGGAGAGCCACTGGCTGAGGTCAGGTGATTTATCAGGATCAATAGCTTTGACGGACTCCAGGTGGTTGCAGGACTCTCTCCATATTGAAAGGTCAGAACCTGCCAACTGGCAGGAAATGCTCTAAGCTCAGCTCAAATAGTGCGTGTCAGGAGAGCATCAAATGTTGATGGCCCTGTCTGGAGCTCGGCCGTCTTGACATGGCCTCTTTCCCTGAGTGTCTGAAGTCACCACTAGATGGCGCAGTGATTTCAAGATGGGTGGACTTGGGTAGGACGGGGGGGACCATGGATCCCAGCTGCACCCCATCCTGTCTTAGTGGACATCACTTGAGCAGACTGGACCTGGAAGTCCTCCCTCTCAGCGCATCCGTTTTCTCACGGTAGCAGCAAGCACTATGTGTGTTCTTGGGAGGGTCGTATCAGAGAACGGGAGGAAGGTGTGCTGTAGGCTCTAAGGCATTGCGCGGGTGTTCACTCGTCTTGTTGTAGGTAAACATGAGGCAGAGGGGAATACGGTGTAGCAGTGAGGGGATGAGCTGAGCCAACAGCTGGGCTTTGTGTCGGTCATAACCTAATGGATTCCCAAGTCGGCGGATGGAGATGCTATCCATTAGGCTGTCTCAGAAGACTAAACGTACTTAAGGACGCTTGTCCACGTAGCATACGGTGCCTGTTGTACAGAACTCAGGCGAAACTAGGAAGACCCTAAGGATCAGTGACCCCCAGGCCGAGCGACTCCTGCTGGAACCAACTGCACTGGCTCTTACCTCTCCTGAACCCCTGGAGCTGTCCAGATAATGGAAATCCCAGATATCCAAATAAGGTCAGCGAACTACAGCTGAGTCCCGTGAAGCTGTTGTGAATTGTCTTGCATGAAGCCCAGTTCAGTTGACTGTTGATGAAGAATCTTCCTGTTCTTACAGAATGCTGGTTTCTGTTGAGTCCACATTAGTGCCCTTCAGAGTCAAAAATAAATAATTACCTGCAGACTTGTTTCTTTGCATTATTCCATAAACTCGATCTAGGAAAGTGGATCCTGTATAGATATTTTTCTTTTTAATGTTATTTATTTTTTAGATAGAATGGAAAGATGTCACATACTGGTAATCAGATTTAATGCACCAGAGAAGCAGATCCATTACGTTTGCTGCAACACGTAGAGTCCCTGAGGTATCTGTAATAACTAGACTCACCTCTGCAGCCCCTTTCTGCAGGGCAGACATGCTGCATGACGCAGTTCTGAGGTGGACCCCTCCACGTCGTAGCTGGATGCCCTTTGCCCTCCTCTGACCACATCCTCAGTGAGCTGGGTCCCTGCGTGCAGCCTTTTCGTGTCTGGTGTGGGAAGCCGAGGTGGAGGTTGTGCACAGAGCAGACAGGACACCTTTTCTCTGCTTGCCTAGTTACTATTCATGCATTCCCACTCATTCATTCAACAAATATTCACTCACCACTCCATGCAACGGGACTGTCACCACACAGGTCACTGTCCCTCCTCCCGTGGAATTTGCAACCTGAGGGAAAGACAGACCCTGGTCACGTAGAAATGTGGCACAGTGGAAGCCTCACACCCTTGGTATCCGATGCCAGGGAGTCTGAAGTACGGAGCCGGCGTAAAGCTGAGGCAGGAAGAACAGGGCAGAGCTGAAAACCAAAGAGGAAACGGAAGGCCGCAAGCTGGAGAAGAAGTCAGGGTCGGCACTGGGCTGCGGACCAGGTGGGTGGTGGTGCCTGTGACCCCGGCAACAGAGGCTCGCGCGTGGACAGCCCTTTAGAAGGCCGGCGCTGTCCGCCAGAGCAGCTGACTGGTCAGTGCCGTGACCCAAGCACGGGAGGACAGAGGCCGTGGTGGAAAGGCGAGCCGGGCCTCCTGGGAAGCCACGCGGTAGGACAGCAGGGCCGCCCAGTCCCCGCAGCCCCGCCCCCCCGCCCCCTTGCGCTGCCCTTCGCTGGCGTCAGTGGGCTGTAACTGTCTTGCCCCTGCATCTGGCTAGGATTTTTTCTCTTGTCTGGCTTGGTCTTGTCTTGGGAGGACGACTGGGCTGCCTCCGGCTCTGCCTGCCGCACCCACCTCGTGCTCCCTTCAGGACAGGGCCTGGCTGGGGCTGAGCGTCCCCTCGGCCTCCGCCATGCCCAGCCTGGCTTGGTGCACTCCTGGCAGCTGCCCTCCGCCAGCCTGTCCTCTGTCCCTCGCCCTGTGGAGCCTTCTCTCACAGCCCCGTGCAAACGCCTTTATCTCACGGTCCATTTGTGCCGTGGCCAGCTCCTCCTCACCTCCTGGCAGCCCTCCCTCCGCCCACCCCAGGGATACCGCAGCAAGCAGCAGGCCTGCGTGGGGGAAAGTCCCGCTGCTCCGAGTGTCTAGAGGGGGTGCACGTGTCTCAGAAAGCTGGACGCCATCAGCAGAGGTCTGTGTGCCAAGGGTCATGCCAGCTTGGCCGTCCCACCTGGAGGGGCACCGGCCTGGGCTGGGGCAGAGGTGTGGAGAATGCCTAAGGCCTCCCCTCAGTCCGATCCTCCACAGTGGGGCTGGCTCAGCTACTCCACGGGGCAGGGGCTTCTGCATTCGGTGGCGTCTTTCAGCCGGGCCTCGTGGCGCAGGCCCGTGACCTCAGTACTCTTGGGGGCTGGCGCAGGAACATGCAAGTTCAAGCCCAGCTAGGGCAATTTAGCAACTTCCGGAGAACTTGTCTCAAAACGAGAAGTATAAACAAGCTGGATGTGCAACAACGTGTGAAGGTGCTGGGACCAGTACCCAGAACAAAGAAATAAAAGGCAGCCGTCCAGTCAGATTCCGCTCTGTGCCCTTGGCTTAGTGACCTACCCACTGTGTGCCGCAGTTTCCCCATATGTGATGGGAAAACACTGACCAGGCCTCCATGGGGGGGGGGGGGGGGGGGGGGGGGGGGGGGGGGCTGCTGTAGTGACAGTGACAGACTTACATCCCAAGTAAGCTTCCACAGGGACACCGGGGAGGCCGAGTCCCTCCTCCTGGGATGCTCTTCAGCTGAAACCAGGCTGTGATCAGCAGCGCGGGGACGTGGAGTGGAAGGAGACCATCCCGTGACCTCACGTCTGGGGAGCCAGGTCAGCTGGGCCAGGCTTGGCGCTAATAGCGATTACGTCTTTTCCCTTGGGGCGGCCTTGCTCTTCTTCCGTGTGGACAGCAATTGTGGAGTTGGAGTAGGTGTGATTTAGAGAACAGTGGAAAAACTCTTCTGTGGGAGAAACAATGCATTTCTGTAATCCGAGTGTCCCTGTGTAGGGTCTCGTTCCCAGGGACGGCGGTGTCTCCTCACAACATGCCTGTCCAAGGGCGCCGTAAAGTGACAGCTGTGTTTTCCAGCCCCATTTCAGTTGAGTTCTTTGCCTCCTGTGAACTGACCACAAACTGTGGAAGAGGTGAATGACCATTGCGCTAGCCCAGGGCTGGAGTGCCAGCCCCTCCTGAGTCGCTTCTCTGCCCGTCTTCCCATGTCTTTCTGCTCCACGATCCTGGCTGACAGTCAAGGTCACCCCCACCTTCTTGGCCCTTTCTGCACTTTGATCAGAGATTCTGGTTCTTGATTCGTAATCCTGCTCTACATTCCAAGTCTTGCTATCTTTCAGGATTTTTTTTTTTTTACAATAAAGACATATCTTTATAGATGACGACATACAGCATTCTATTATCTTACTTCCCAAACCTTCCAAATTTCAATGAACTGTTACTCGTGGTTGTGGTTTAGATCTGAATGTGCCCCAAAACTCTCCTGTTCGGAAGGTGTTTTGATCATGGGGCTTAATATGTTGATTTCCTGTGTAGTTAAGAGGTGGGGCCTGATTGGATGGGGCTGGTCACTGGGTCATGACCCGGAAGGGGTAACTCCTTTGGTAGCTCCACCCTTCATTTATTGTACTTCCTGTCTTCTGTGGTGAACACCTGTTCTCTAGCTACGCCTCCGCCAGGTGCTTTCACCACTGTCAGCTGCCTTTGAGTAGACAGAGGCCTCCTGAAACTGAACTAAAATAAACCTTCCCTCCCTTACGCTGTGAGTGTCAGGTTCTCTGTCCCAGCAGTGAAGCAGTGTCTAAGCCCCCTGCTCCTCTTCCTCAGCTGTGCTCTGGACCAGTCTTCACTGAGCCATCTCCGTCCTGTCGCGTCTAGGCATTGGGCAGTCTGCCTCATAATCTTCCGGTCCTTCTGCTGAGTAGTTCCCTGGTTCTCATCTCTCCTTCACCTCCTCGAGATAGTCCAGTTGTTTCTAACTGGCCAGCCTCCCTCCCAAGGACTCTGCCCGCCCTTTCCATGTCTCTGACTTGTCTAACATGTCACTTCGGCATCTTGATGAGAAGGTGGCGACATCATTGGCATTGTCTCCTGATGAACTTGCCAGCAGGTGGAAACATCTGATTGGACCAGAAATGTGTCAGGGGAGCGCAGACAGGAGTAGGGGTGCGGGGCCACCTAATGGAGAGGGGTCAAGGAATCGCGTCTAAGCCCTGGTGTCACAGAAATATTGTGTCCTGGAGAAACACGTACGTCTAGATGTTTTCTCCCCAGGTGGGGCACAGCAGATAGGCCAAAGTAACAATTACACTATTTTGTGTGCCGTGGTGAACCAGTTTTAACTGGGGTTGCTTATGGGAGTGTGGGTGAGGAGGCCAGGCTGGGGCGACACTGGTTGAGGTACAGGGTGACCAGCTGTGTCTAAGCTGTGAAGAGGCTGACACACCAAGGACGTCCAAAGGGTGCTGGAAAAGATGGCCTGTGGGGAGCCAGCCATGGCTGTCTGGCTGTCTGGCTGTCTGAGGGCAGCTCCCTTACCGTCTTGTTCTTTGTGGTGTATGTAGTTGCTAGGACATTGTGCATGTCACACAGAGCCACTCCTGGACATGGTAAGGACTGACGGGCAGGTGTGCAAAGCTTTGTAAAGACATGCATTCCGAGGAGCCAGGACCGGAGCCGAGGCTTTGCGCCCGTCATCCTTGGAGGTCATGGAACAGCCTCTCCCTGGGGTCTCGTGGTCCTTGACAAATGAAAAACATCCCCCAGAGCAGGTGCAGATATCATGCTCAATTAAAGGCTATAAAACCGAGATCAGAAAGGTGGAGCCCGTCACTGACAGCCGTTTAGTGGGTGAGACTGGACAGCTTCAGCCTCTATCTTCCATCGCCCAAACCCAAAGTGTGCATCTGCCTCTGACTGCCCTGAACTGCGGCAGGCTGAGGAAGGGGAGAAGGGGAGCCACCAGCAGAGAGTGAGTGATCATGCCAGTGGCAGCAGCGGATACTGTCAGGGCCCAGCACTCTGGGAAGCTGAGGCAGGAGGATCACAAGTTCTGAGCTAGCCTGGGCAACTTAGTGACTTAGCAAGTCTCGGTCAGTCTTTAAACCAAAAATACAAAAGGGCCGGGATATAGCTCAATATGAAGGCATGGGTTCAGTCCCTACTAGCACCAAAAACAAAACAAAGAGAAAAGAAAGAATTTGAATGCAAACCGCTGAATTCCAACCCAGGTTTTTAGAAATAAAGCTAGAGAAAGAGGGGGACATTGGTGTTCTTTAGATGAGTGTCCCAGGAATGACCTTCCAGATCTGGAGCCTCACCCCACTCACGGGTCCCTCTGTCTCTGTGGTCTAAACCTCATTTCTCCCACTTTGAAACCAGTCAGACAAAAAAATAAATAAATAAACCAGAAAAAAAAAAAACTGGAATTAGCCTCCTTATCTCTTGAATTCAACACAAAAATTAGGAGGCTGGAAGGACTCCTTTGAAAAGAAAAGGAAACTACTTTGAATTACAAAAAAGTATGCTAATTAAAAATGATTGGCATGTTATTTTGTTAGTGACTCGTTACCTTGTTACCGTTTCATTCATTTCGGGTTGACTAATGAGCTCACTGGCGCAGGGAGATGGCTCTAGACGGAATTTTAATTTTCTTTAGTGTTTCCTATGTGTTTATATTCTCTTCAGTTGTTAAGCAGCCTCTAAAGTTTACTACTAGGGTCTGTTCAATCTGCAACTAAAAAGACAAAGGGAAGGGAAGAATTTTTTAATCTGACTGAGACATTGGGCTTTGCTTATTGGTGCGCGTGGTCTGTTTCATGGAAATTTCTTTCCCTTACTAATAACCAAATTATCATCAAAGAGACAATCATTTCTGGAGAACTTACGATTACTGATAGATGGCAGGAACCGTTCTCAGAACTAAGTACTTTCCTCGTTTTTTTGTTTTGTTTTGTTTTGTTTTAATTTAAAGAGAGAACTCAAGTAACATGGCAGTGTGTGTGGGCGTGTTCGTGAGACTGGGCTGTGTGAGCCCTACCGGCTCAGGACATGGAGACCCGCTCTGCTGTCCCCACAGGAGAGAGTCCAGACCCCAGAGGACCAGGGAGAGCCGTGTGCTTGGAACTTAGTCAAGGCCATAGGAAAGTGTAGTCTGATTAGCGTGTTTCCAAACATGGGGACTTTTCGTCTACTGGAGAACAGGCTACAGGAAGTGGCTAGCTGCAGGAAGGGCCCCTCCAGGCGGCCCTCCCTGATAACAAGAGGGGAATCCCAGCCAATGTAAAACTCGCTCACTCAGTAACTGCTTTTTAAATTTATTTTTCTTACCTGGGACCAGAGGCACATGCCTGTCATCCCAGCACTCCAAGAGGCTGAGGCAGGAGGGTTGCAAGTTCAAGAGCAGCCTGGGCAACCTAACATCTTAGCAAGATCGCATCTCAAAACCAAAAATACAAAAAGGGCTGGAGGTGTAGCTCGGTTGAAGGCCCTGGGATCCACCCTCAGTGCCCAGTACTGTGTGTACACACACACACACACACGCACACGCACACGCACACACGAACGCAAATCGTTCTTTTCGATCTGCTTGCTTGGAGGTTATCAATTTACAAATGCTTGCAAGGTGGTGAATTTCGGCTTAGTTTATTCCATTTTTATTTCGTTGATTTTCGCCTGTATCTTTTTCTAGCTTCCTTGAATACCCAAGTGCTTGGTAGTGTCCCCATACTGCTTAGGACAGAACCTACATTGCAGCATGCCCGTCCCTGCGCCAGGCACGCTGCCCCCACCATGGCCCGGCAGAGGGTGCGCTGCCTCCGTTCTCCGCGGCCCACCCTGAGCACCGTCCTTTCCCCGACCCTGTCGCTCGGTACCACCCTCATCAGTAACCGCCAGGCTGGGCCCTGCCGTAGGATCCAGCCGGGCTCTGGGCTGGGCTCTGCGGTGCTGGGATGCAGCCCAGAATGGGCCTGAATGCCCGAAGGCGGGGGCAGGTCCGTGGCCCCCGTGCCTTAGCGACCGCTGCTCTAGGCGATGCCCCTGGCCGATTGTCCACAGACTCTAGGCTGATTCTTCACACCACTTGTCCAGCTTCGTAGAACTGGCGTTCGGCTCCGCTCTCGCACCCCGGAGATGGCGCGCCGGACCTGCTCTCCGAGCTGCGTCCCCAGCCCGTGTCCTGTCTGCTTGAGACAAGGTCCCGCCGTCCCCGCGTGGCCCAGGCTGCGCTTAGACGGGCTCTCCTCCTGCCTCCGCCGCCAGAGTGCTGGGTGACAGGCCTGCGCCGCGAGGCTCGGATGCGGAGTTTTAAAGTCCATTTTCAGCTTTCTTCCTCGAGTGGGCAGAGACGGTGGAGTCCAGAGCAGAACCGCCGGCTTCCGAGAAGCAGGAGCCCCGGCCCGGGTCCGGCCCCCACCTGGGCGCAGGCCCGCCGGTGCCACGTTTATTTCCCTGATTGCTGTTAGCATCTTCACTTAATTTACTCACAAGATCCTGGTGGGGAGCAGTGTAGATAGTGGTTGTGGAAATATTTCGCCACGTAAACATGTGTGAAATAAAAGTCACGTAACGCTGAACACGAACATTCTTCATTAAGCCCGATGCTTCAGGGGACCAGCCAGCGCGCACGAGGAGATAAACATTTTTTGACGCCTCGGAAAAGGAGACCCGTGTTTGTGACTGGTGCCCGCGCCTCGTGGGCCGTGCTTGTGGGTTCATTTCCGGGCCCAGCTCTAGAGTATGCAGACTCGTTTTAATCCCATTTTACAGATAGGAGAGTCAGAGGTTTAGTGGGGCTGAGTCATTTCCAAGGCCAGCAGTAACAGAACAAGGGCCCAGTCGGGCAGCCCTGAGGCCGCTGCTAGCAGCCGCTTTCCAGGGATTCCTTGCCCTGGCGAAGGGCTTCGAGTACGTGTGTCGTGCAGACTTCGGGCCGTGACAGCAGCCACGTAAACAGTGCGCGCTGTGACGCCCTCTCCCCTCCTCCTCGGTGCCGGGGTAGGTGGCCTTCTGAGGTTCAGCTTGCTTTTGTGGGTTAGACACGCGTGTGTAAGCGGTTGGTCCCAGGAATGAGGGACTGCTGGGTGCTGACCAGCTCCCAAGGGAGGATGGTCACCCACCTGTGGCCGCCTGCGTGTGTTAACAGAGTTGGTGCTGAGCAAATCCTTTCCATCCTTTTCGCCCAAGTCGTGGCTTGAAATGAAATTACCAAGCACTGAGGTGGGCCGTGAACCTTGAGAAATCGGCCCTGGCCTCGGGGCTGCGCTTGGCTATGCCCCCCAGATGGTCGCTCTTCTCGACACCTGCGTGCCAGCCTGGCCTTTCCCTAGTTGGGTGGCTGCACTAGGTCCCGCGTGCTCACAGCACCTCACTTCTAAGTTAAATCGTGCTCCCAAGTGGCATGCAGACCATATGGCCGGGTGTTGGAGCAGCCAGAGGCCCCTTGGACCCTCAGAGAAATGGTCCTTACAAGCCAGAGCCAGGGACCCTGAGAAACGAGTCGGGGCATAGGTGTTCCCTGAGTTGCCCACGCAGCCGCGGCGTGAGGGGCAGTCTCGTGCTCTTCCCTCATCTCACATTGACGAAGACTCCAATGAGGAAGCCGCTGGCGCTGGGACAGTAGTCGCCTTGGAGACGAAGCAGCTCACACAGTCCGACGTGGGTGTGCAGACTGGGGTCGCCTCTAGATCTGCTCACACACAAGACCGGCGTGTCTTCTGCTAAGCCAACAGCCGCAGCCTCCTGGCTCATGGGAGATTTTGACGTCAGTTTCTTCTCTTTTTCATTACTTTTATGAAATAGGGTCTCATCATGTAGCCCAGGCTAGCCTCAAATTTTCTGTGTAGTCCAGGCTGGCCTTAAAATCAAGATCCTACTGCTTCAGCCTCTAGGATCCTGGGATCCCAGGTGTGCACCTCTGTGTTAACATCAGCATTTTAAGGAGAATTTCTAGTGTTTGGGGACACAGATCAACAGTCAGAGTGTTTGTCTAGCAAGTGGAAGGCTCTGGTTCAGTTCCCACTACCACATAGGCTGGCATGTTTGCGGGGACCCTGCCCTGCTCCCTCATGTGCTCCAGGGCCTCTCCCAAGTTACTAACCCTGATTGGCCAAGCACCGTTTGAAAGTTCCCCATTCCATTCCATAAATACAATTTACCCCAAGTAAGGACGGACTAGACGGACCAGTCTGCGTGCCAGGTGCCCAGTGGATTTCAGCAGGGCCGGACGGCATTGTTGGATGAGTGTCCAGTCCCTCCTGCTGGAGACTTTTCGTTCATGGCCTGCACCGCAGCACCACAGCAGCTCTGAGGTCCCTGGAATGTCAGTTCTGCGTGGTGCGTGTCACTGCCTTTACTGTCTTGGCCCCTCGAGGCTGCCATTTTCATCCCCAGGCTGGCGATGTGCAGTGTTGGGTCAAAAGTGAGTTAGTCTGCTTAAATACTCAGAGGACGTGAAGACGTGTTGTGTGCATGTAAACTCAGGCCTTCTGGAGATCACAGTCTGCTCCCTTGTCTGTCCCTGGTGCCCAAGGAAACTGGGCAAGTCACTTCCTTTCTTGCAGCGCGTTGCCCTTGTTATCCTGACTTTCAGCTGTTGGAGGGGTCCCCAAAGCAGCCTGCTTCCGCCTACGTTGTACCACCAGTATTTCAACACATGCTTAGGGCGTGTCAGAGTGTGTACAGCAGCCGTGTGTAAGGTATGAAGGGTGAGTGATAGAAATGGGCTACGCCCTGCAGACTGCTGAGGTCAGTGTATGTCTCCTTGTCAGCTCTGTCTGCCTTCAGGGTTTGTTAATTGTTTTAAAGGGAAAAATGGTGACACTTTCATCACAGGCGTAACAGCCCCGCAGAGCTCAAGTTCTGTTGGGCATGAGAGTTACTGGAGAGGGTCACATGTGCCACGGGGAGGGTGCTTTCTGTGCAGGGAGAAGGATGCTTCAAAGTTAATTCAAACTGTGTGACTTTTTCTTAACTGTGTAAAAATGGAAGAAATTTAATCACTAGTCAGGTGTGCTTGGAACAGTTGGATAGAAAGTCCCCTGGCTTTGATCTGAAAACGCAGAGATGCTCAGGGCATCGCTCAGGGACGAGAGCGCTTGCCTGGCAAGTGTAAGGCCCTGGGTTCCATTCCCCAGCACCACATAAGCCAGGCGTGTGGGTGCATCCCACAAATTGGGACGCTGAGGCAGGAGGATTGTCTTGAGTTTGAGATCAGCCTGGGCTACAAAGTAAGACCCTATGTTTAAAAAAAAAAAAAAAAAAACCAGTACCACCTTCGTCAGTCAGGTGCATTTGCAGTTGCGTATCTCCTTTGGGCGCTGAGTCACGCCTCGAGCTGTTGATGGCCCGGACCGGACCTGCCGCCGTGATCTCTCTTGTCCCGCAGCCAGGCCTTCCCTCCCATGCTGTACACACAGAGGTGTCGTCACAGTTGGTGTGGTTTGTTTACTTCTGCTCAGAGGACACATTCTGTGCTCATACCTGCTCAGTTTCGCCCCTCACAGAGGTCTACCTCAGCACCCATTCCCAAGGCGGGCGTCCTCTGGCTATTGTTAAGAATCTGAAAACAGAGTATAGGAAGTCCTTCGTGCCTAGGAAAGGTTAATAGTTCCTGTGCCATGAGTGCACAGGAAGCTTTTTAGCCGCTGGAAGACCTTAGTGCAAAGGAGGAGGAAGCAGCATTAGTGCGCAGGAAGTCCTTAGTGACCATGCAGTGACCATAGTGCTCAGAAAGTTGTAAGTTTGTAGGCCTGGCACGTAGGAAGCGGTCATTACGTTCCGGGATCTCCCCTCTTCTTATTTCCCGCCTTTAACCTTGTAGCTCTGAAGTCCTTGAGATCTTGAAGGTTTCCTCCAAGGTCTGCCGTGGTGCTAACACTAACGAAGCGTGGGGTGTAATTACAGCGCAGATCTGCGGGGAGGACTGGGAGGAGAAGCCCAGCAGTGCAGGGCCAGGGCCCTGTGCGGGACAAAGCCACCGGCTCCTTGTCACAGCCTGCAGGGTGGCCAGTGTCGTCCCCATTTCACACACAGGAGATACAGGAAACCACAACCAATTAACTAATTGGACTGCAGCGTTTTTGTATCAAAGTCTCCTGTGTCCTCCACACTGTGGTCCCGGCCCAGCCAGGTCCAGGTCTATTTCCAGAATATCTGGCCTGCCTAGTTGCAAGGACATTTACACATTTTCCTATACCTTATCTCTGCACTCCTGTTTTTGGAAACAGGATTTCACTACGGTGTAAGAGGACTGGATATGCAGCCCACGCCGGCTTTAGACTCGCATTCCTCCCTCGTCAGCCTGCTGGGTTCTGTGGTTAGAGACATGTGCCACCATTCTTGGTGCCTGTGCCCCTGTAATAACTGTGCACAGCGATCTTGGAGTTTACACTCTTTCTGCCTTTTTCATTCCCAGGATAAGCAGTGCTGCTGCTCAGAAGGCGCCTCCAGTAACCCTGTCCTTGGACGTCGAAGGGCGTGTCTAATCAAGGTAAAATACGTATTTCATTGTCATTTTCCTGCAACACTCTCGTGCACTTGAGCCTCCTGGTGGGCGAGATGGGAGGGGAGGAGCTGTGCTTGGGGTGACTGGTGTCCCTCTTGGCGTCAAGTTGAGCCTGTGGGTTATGTGTGGCATTCTGCGCGCCTCGGATAGCTGCCTCGGCGACGCGGGTAGAGGTCACTGGTGTGTCTCCAGCTCGAGTGGTTGGGGTTTCTTCTTGGTAACGCACTGGCTGTATCTAAGGTAGAACACGATGCTGTTTATCCACTGTTTCTGAAGTATTCCTGTGTAAAGTTCAAATAATGTCGGGATTTTTCTTTCAAAAAAATAAGCAAATGGATGAGTTTTTCCTCGTGTTAAAACTTCCTTCTCCTAGTTTTCTCTTACGAGTCTGGCACTGCCATGTGTTTGGCCTGTCAGGTGTGACTGCTGGTGACCAGAGGGTGCGTGTCAGTTGTGGTGGCTGCAGAGAAACTGGAAAAGCAGGCGGGCCGAGGCGGCTGGGTGGTTTGTGTGGGGCTGTGCGTTCTGCCCCGGCTTTACTGTGCGTCTGGGCACACCAATCTCGTCATAGTTTCTGCGTGTAAGAATCCCACCTGGTCTGGTAGGGGATCAAGAGTGCCTCTGTCTGAGCTTGTCCCAGGCTGCTTGCCGTCGTGGTGTCGTGGGACTCCCGGTGTGCATCGCGCAGGGTCGCTTTCCTTGTGCGAGCCCAACCCGTCAGTGGACTATTTGGTACTGTTGGTTCTGTTTCCCAGGAGGTCTTCCTGAAGCACCTCCTTGAGGGTTCTTACATGCCGGAGTACACCGGGCAGAGCTGAGGCCCACAGGGGGCAGCCTGTAAGTGACCCATGATCGGTAAGAGGAACCTCGTGTCCACGCGAGCCTGTGTTTCTCAGGATGATCTCAGAGCTTTTCGTTCTTCCTTTGTAGAAAATTAAGTCCAGAAGAGGGGCGAGCAGGTAGCTGCTGTGGCTCCCACAGTCCAGGAGGCTCGCAACGCGTCACACCAGGGGCTGGGGCCAGGACAGGAGAGGGGCACTGGGCAGAGATCAGTATGGAGCACCTGCTGTTTGCTCTGAGACGGTGAGGAGTAGCAGCACATCAGCCGGCTGTGGTGTAGGACCTGCGTACACAGAGGGACTTCAGCAAGAAGCCCTGGGCTCATACCGAGGAAGGCCTTGGCCAAGAGGTCAGTCCAGTTTCTTCGCCTTTGGGACCAGTTTCACTTCTTTTATTTCTGGTATGTGACCAAGCTGTGCAGTGTCTGCCTCTCTGCATCTGCCTTACTGCATTTAATATGGTGTCCCCTGGGCCGTCTGTGTGGCGGCAGCGGACAGGACGTCACCTTTCATCCCTGAGTAGTGTCCCCTCGTAGCTTGTCGTCTTTATCTGCTCACCCGTGGGTGGCACTGAGGCCCACGCTGTGCCTCGGACTCCTGAACGGCTGGACGAGACAGAGCCTCTGCCGTGCTGACTCAGCACCCCTGTGCGGACTCCGTGCTGGGGCGCTTTGATCTCATGGAAGATGAGAGCAGGAGGGCGGTTGCCAAAGGCTGGGTGCGAGACAGGAGAGCAGAGGGGGGTTGGGAGGGTCGCTCGCTGGGCTCAAAGCTGCCCTTAGGAAAGCAAGGGCGAGTTGTGGTTGCCCGCGGCACAACAGGAGGAGTCTTGTTGCCAGCAGTGGTGACACGGTATAGATTTCAAAGCCACGAGAAGATGGCGAGTAGTTCACCGCAGAGCTGGTACACGCCTGAGGGGCATGTTATGCCAATTTCCCTGACTAGGATCTTCACGCCACTTGTCTGTGGATTGGAACGGCACCTGGTCCCTCCCAAACTCATACAATTGCAGTATGTCAGTTTACCAGATGAACAAATGAAAATAAAATTAAAGGAAGGCTGTGTTCTGAGCTGGGGAAGTTGAGCGAGGTGAGAGGGGCGCCGTCTTGTGGGTTGGGTTATCCCGTCTTCGGTCCAAGGAGAGGGACACACGGTGACATTCCACATGCTGGTGGCAGGTGCCTGATGAGCCTGCCCTACCCTGCTGGGTTCTCTGTAAAGATAAAGCCCCTTCTCTGTCCCTCGGCGCCACTCCTTTAGAGAAACCGAGACCAGCACTGAATACTTAGCGTTGTCTAACACTCAGAGTAGAAACGAGTAAACCCTGACTTCTGCCGTGTAACAGAGAGCTTGCCCTGGAGGGGAAGTGGGGAGAGGCTGCCCACCAAGCCCCAGGCTGGTGACCTTGGAGCTCCGTGTACACTTTCTCTGCTCCGGAGTTCATGGTTGAAAATAGTATCACAGCCTCCTCAAGCAATGCCCTGTGTGAAAGGTTTTGCCAACCGGATCGTACCTGAGCAGTTCATGTGAACCATGGGTTAAAACTTCCTCTACACCACCCGGTGAGCCCATGGGCTCCCAACATAATCCCGGCCACACACCAAGACGCTGGGTCCTGTTCTGTCTCCATGCACTCAGACTTCGTAGGTTTAAAAGGAGCACGGCGATGCCTGGTTCCGGGAGTTGCTGCAGCAATTAAACAAAGTACTATTTTACTTTGTTACCCTTTTTTCTCTTTTAAAACTGTGCCTGATAATAGTACTTTAAACGTTATTAGAATTCAACACACTTCCCCATTGCTTGCTTACTTCCTCCTCAAGCCAGCTGCGCCACACCTTAAAATTGATTGCAAAGTTCCCACATCACAATCTCTTGGAACTGGGAAGAGGGTTGCAAATTCCAGTATGACAGAAGACAGCACCCCGCCAATGCCTCTGGATTCTGCGTTAGGCTCCAGACATGAGAGCAAGCGCACCTGGCGCCAGCGACGTCTGAAGCCAGCCAGTCAGCAGCTGAGACTGGGGCTCACATGTTGATGGGACGGCGGGAAGTGAGCCGCTACACAGCACTTCACAGAGGGGACGCGCGGCCGGGAGGCCCACAGGAGCATCTCGGCTCGTATGTGAGGCTGTGGGTGAGAGGGGAATCCGGCGTGGCAGAGCCCACTGCCGGAGGCTGCAGGCCTGGCGCACGCCCGGCTTCCGTTTCAATGCTTTGTCTCTTACAGTTTGTTATTGTTCCTGCTTTTCCTTTTTATCTTTTTAATTTTCCAGACTCATTTTTATTAACCTCTTCTTTGGTTGTAAAATGAAGGCAAGGAAATAGAAAGCTTCAGTCTCCGCTGGAGCGTTGCCTGGAGTCGCATAAAATGTGTGTGCCGGAATTTAAGCCCTGGGCAACTTGATGATGACCTTCTCATTGGCACGTTCAGCCCCGGCTCTCTGGACTACTCTCTCCTGTTTCTGTATGAACAGTTCTGCAGCACAGGTGACCGAGAGGGGCATGAGACATCACCAACACGTGTAGGGGCCTCGTCAACACAGGGGGCAGGGAGATGCATCCGTAGATGATTTCGACACTTGTGTTGTTGACTCTGGCCGTTTAAACTAGTCACTTTTATTCATCCCTAATAAATATTCTCTGATTTATAAAATACCCTTAGTGTATAGTCATGACACCTCCATGGGCTAGAGATTTTCAACATTTTGTCTAAACTCTGGAGGCCCAGATAGTTCTTGAAGTGCAGAATTGGGAACGGTAACACAGGCCCCATTCCAACTATCACACGCCACGCTCAGCAGGGGTGAGGAAGAAGTCCGCAGCAGGCACAGGACTGTGTGTGCAGGTGTCAACACGCACGCTAAGAAGCTTTACACCGGCCCGGAGAAGTTTTGTGTCAGATGAGTGATGTGAAACATTCAGGTTTCAAAATATTTCGAATTTCAGGTGTGCGAACAAGGCCTGTGGGTTTGCGATGCTTTTTTATTTCTATTATATACTAATTTTACTTTCTCACCTTTCTGCACCAGCTAGGTTTACTTACATAATAGTAAACAGTATTGAGTTGATAAGATAAACTTATTTTATCAGTCACTTAGGGATTGGCCTCTGGCACATCCGAATAAGGAGCCATGTAGCATGGGATTCAAGGTCAGAGTATTCATTACATTAAGGAATAATTGTTGTATTCCAATGTGAAGGATGCAGCTGCTACTAAATTCTGTCAAATTCCTTTGGGGGACGTGGAAGTGACAAACTCCTTTTCCACGATTGTAACTTCCGTTGCACCGTTCAGTTGTACCACCTTCAGCCTGGGGCTGTTTCTGTTGGGTTACGAATCAGGAGTATTAGATGGGAAAGCGCTTTCTGCAGAGCAGTTAATTTGATGCTCTAAGTATAGCTTCATGATTTAGATAGTTGATTTTTTTTCTTCTTTTTGGCGTAATATTTTACCACCTTGGGGACCCAGATCAAAGTTTCCTTATGGAACCAACTGCACAGTCTTTCACCTCCTACCGGCCACGACACACTGCAGTGGATGTGTGACGTGTGATTTCTCAAATGCTTGAAGGAAACCGCCGCTGAGCCTCTCAGGAGCTACGGTCTTTCAAGCGAGCAGGTCTCAAGCCATGTCTGCGTCTGTTCCTCAGTAAGTGCTGTGCTCTGGCTTTCTGTAATTATCAAAACTTGATTACCTTTTATTAGATCGGGACGATCAGACATTAAAGGAAGACATGATTTCACTCTGTGCAGCTAGGAATGCGCGTGTCTTTGCATTATTGAATTTATAGGGGTTTTTATTTTCTCTTTTAATTATATCTTTTAACTTGGGACTTCATTATAGGAGATTGAGTAGGTCCAAATCCTTATCTGTATCTTTTTCACTGTTTTATTTATTTTTTTTTTGGAGTTTTTTTTTTTTTTTAAGTGGAACTAGATTTCCAGAAAGTCAAGACTTGAAAGAACATGACAGGTCATCTGGTTTAGTTTACTGGGTCAAGAAATGGGTAATCTGGGGTCTCCGCTCATAAAATAACACACACAAGTGTCAGTGTCAGGAACAAAATAGGTGTTCCCTGCCGTCCCACTGTCACCAGCCTAGAGCACATGACCTGTCTTCCTGCTGACCTCAGAACCTCACTCCGTCCTGAATCCCAAGAGTCACCTGGAATGGTGCCCAGCACATGACAGTGTCCAGCCGCCCGATGGGTGTGGCTGCTGACCTGTGGCTCTCAGCGTCACGGTCAGGTCATGGAATCATATATCCCTGGGATGTGGGCAGACTGTGGGGACATTCAGGAGCAAGAGGAACCCCTGAGCGCTTCCGTCAGCTCGTGTCCGTGCTCAGCCATCACGAAGCAGCATGTGCACCCTAACTGCGAGAGTTGCTCGTGTATTTCCCTGCTCGCATAGAACTACCCAAGCAGGGAGCTCCAGTGCTCGGCCTTAGGCGTGGGGAGCGCAGGGGACCTGGGAGGGACAGGCCTGGGCTGGGAAGGAGCTGGCCGTGGCACAGCCGCAGCCCTGTCGGAACAGACGCTAACCCTCATCTGCCTTAGCAAAAGTGGCCCGGAAGGGCCCTCGCTGCCTGGATGCCCAGCCTTGGGAGATCATCCACTGAGCTGATGCCTTCGCCGGGAGCTGGATCCTGTGACACACCTGTGGTTTCCATAGTGTCCACTTGAGACCTGACGGAACAGCTGTTTTTAAGTTTCTCTGTGCAGGGAAAATTGTGTTGTTTCTTTCTCATGTGTAACCAATACATAAAAAATAACTGAGTTTACGATGCCAAGGAAAATGATGCCAGGAATAGAGGAGCCAGGCGCCAGGCCCAGGGGCCTGGGCTGGCACAGCGGGCAGGGGGATAAGCACAGCGCGGCCCAGCGACGCTGAAGCTCGCGGGGTAGAATCAGCTGTTAGTGTGCAGCACGCCCCTCCTCCCCTCCACGCTCAGCAGGGTAAAGTTATAAAAGTTCAGTTTGAGCCAGGCCCAGAACATGGGCCTGGGACGCAGCTCCGTGTGAAGGCCCTTGGGCTCCATCTCCGGTACCACAGAGAAGTTCAATCTGTGATTAATTGTATGTGTTGAACTGAAGGCAGGACATATGGGGGAGGGGTTGATGGGGTCAAAATTACATGTACAGAATTAGAGTTAAGCAAAACGAAGCATGGTGAGGCGGAGGCAGGCGTGGAAGTAGTTAATACACAGGTCGTGGTACGTGGAGCCCAGCAAGTGTTGGCTAATATTAAAAACATTTTAAGTATTTTTTACCAAATTTTTCAAAGCTTAAAAAAAAAACCCTACAGTCTTCTGTGGTCTGTCCTCAAGATACTTTCACTGTGCGAACAGTTGTCACTGCCACCCGGACTCCAGGCCCGTGCCATCCCCCTCCTCCCAGATGTGGCGTGTCTGTCCCCCTCTGCTCCCCGCAGTGAGAAACAAGATGAAGGCATAAGCTCAGAGCCCCGTGCCTCCCAGCCCGTCTCCAGGGGTGTGGGTGCTTAATACCGCAGCGCGGTCACCCACGGGCAGGCCCTCACTCCCCGTGCAGCCTCACCCCACCAGTCTTCTCTAGGACTGCCCTTCTCGTGTAAACATGGCTGCCCTAGCTCCTCCCCCAGGCCCTTCGAACGTGTTGTGTCTTCGGGCAGAACTGTTCTAACTCACAGTCTGGTCCCCGGACTTCGTTCCTTGACGTTTCGCTTCCCGAAGCAGATTCTTGGGATTATTCTGATGGACCCGTCCTAACTCCTTTTGTTGACATTTTCTGGTTTCCTCATAGCCCATGGTATGTTTCCAGCCTAAAATTTTATTATGTGTTTATTTTCTGCCTGTACTTTCTTTGTTCCCAGAGACCTTCAAAATCACTGAGCTCAGACTTTTTGGAAATATGATCACAATACTGGATCATTTCTCAAGGGGGAGGTGGCACCTCAGGTCCGATAAGCACCTCAGGCTCACGCCGTGTGCTGAGGGCATGACATACCTTCCAGTACCTTCCAGTCCCGGCTGCCTGAACGTCTCCATGCGGTGGCTCTTAGGCCTGGGAGACTTGCTGTGGTCAGGCAGAAGGTAATACAGACCTGTGCTCAGAGGATGCACACATATGAAACTCGTGGTGTCATGTCAGTTCTGAGGCCCCTAAATAAAACTCCCATGGGTGAGAAGGGTACCTCTCCCTGAAACAGGCCTTCCCGTGCGGTCAAAACCCCTTATCCCACCCACAGAGGCTTTGTGTGTTTTTCTGGCAAAAAAAAGTAAAAAAAAAAAAAAGAAAAAAGCTACCTGTTGTCCACCTTCTCAAACGTGACGTCCCCACAGGTATGCTGCAGTGCCAGGTCCCAGGCCGAAGCTCCTGAGGCAGGCTGGCTGGACTGGTGGCCCAGGGTGAGCGTCCAGAGCCAGCCACCCGCTAGCCCGGCTGGGGTCCCGCCCCGCCACCTGCAGGGCAGGCCCGTTACCCACCCCCTCACCCCCCCCCCACCCACTTCCCCCGCCTGGGCCCAGCCTTCTGACGTGATCAATCAGGTTTTATTGTTATTGCACCATTCTGGAAAACCCACTCCTGCCCCTTTCCAGTAATGCTGCAAAGGAGACTAATCCATACCGTCCAATTAAGAATAAAGCATCCGTCTTCCTCGCCCCGGCCCGTGGCGCGGCTGCCCGTGGTCACCAGCTCTCGAAGGCAGTCGGCGTGAAGGCCGAGAAAGACGGTCTAGACATAAAACCTGCAAGTGGGTCCGTTTCATTACGGCCGTTTTTTAAAATGGAAGAAAGAAAACCTTTAGAAGTAGAGGGTCTCCCCTGCCCTCGCGTCTGCGCCGGAAGCAGCACTCCTCGCGCCCTTTATTGGTCTCTCTCCCGTCTCAGAGTTCAAAGCGCTGCTCCAGTGATACTCAGCTCGCCCTGCCTCGGCCGCCTGATTTACAGCCGCCCCAGGGCCCTGGGCCGGAGGAGGGAGGTTGCCGAGGCTTTCAGCGGTGGTCTTGTGGGCCGAGTGCTGAGAACGCCGTTTCCTGGCAGCTGAGGAGAGAGAGCTGAGCCTAGGGGGGGCAAGGGCAGACACTGGGTCGCCCGGTGTCATGATGGGCTGTCCCCTGGGAGTGCCTGCCCGAAGTCTCCTGAGCAGGCCTGGCCTCGGGGGGCCCTCGCAGCCCCTCTGTGAGTGGCCCAGGGTTGGCGTAACCAGGGGGTCCCCCAGTTGTGGTTGAACTCGCTAGATACCCTGTAAATGAAACCAGAATACCTACGAGTGCATTCCCCTTCAGAACGGGGTAGTAGCCAGGCACATGGGCACATGCCTAGAACTCTGGGAGGCCGAGGCAGGAGGATCACAAACTCAGGCACAGTCTGGGCAACTTACTGACTTAACATGACTTTACTGGAAAACAATACATAAATAAATATAAAAATCTGGGTTTGATCCTTGCCCAGAGTCGGGGTGGGAGGAAGAGAATGGGGACATGGCTTCCAGTGACTAAGTTTGCTCACCTAGTAACCCCACAACAAAATAACTTGGGGACTGATGTGGTGATGACCAAGGGACTTGTTAAATGAACATGAAATCAGATTAAGGGTCAATGAAGGCGATCATACACGCGCACTCTGCGTCTGTCTCTGTCTTTGTCCTATTTCCATTTTCTTTTTTATCTATAGGCCTTTTGTAGTCCTGTGCTTGAACACCTGTGGGATCCTACATACACACAAAATGCACACGTGTGCATGAATGTCCAGAACATGCGTGCACACACAGTCACAAGCACACACTTTGCCGGATGACCCTTATCCTGTCCTGAGTGGCTCCTTCCTGTGAAGTGTCCTTTGAGGACCCCACTGGCTGACTTCTGCCTTGTGCTCCGAGCATGCACCCCTCTCCAGTGGCGCCGTTGTGTGACCTGGGAGTGCCCGGTGTTTCCTTGACGTGCAGGGTGCTGTCCTCCGCCCCACCCGCACCCCGATGCGAACCTGGAAGACCTAGCCACTGTTTGCCCTCGCACACCAGACGGCGTGCAGCTCGTGTGTGCCAGCATCCAGATGCGCCGGCAGCGCGAGCCCTTCATCTCACGTGATGCCACAGCTGTGCGCCGTGGGCAGCATGTGTGGAGAGGGGGACCGGTGATCACAGAGATGGTGTGACTCACTGTCTTCATCTGGGTCCTCCAGCACTGCGCCCTGAGATTAGGACTCAAGGCGTGTGGTTTATTTTAGTGGTGATCCCAGGAAATGTGCACTGAGGAGCCAGGGAGTAAGCAGGAAATGATGGCAGCCTGCCCGGATGTCTCTGGGAGCAGCTGGACTTCAGTTCCCTTGGGCAGCTCCAGTGCCTCAAACATCAGTGGGGATCAGAGACGCGCAGGGTGCTTGCTCCAGGGCTCGCCTCTCCCGCCAGCTCGCTGTGTGGGGTCTATGCCGGCAGGCTTGGGGGCACCAGTCATGGCCTGGCCTGGCTGAGGCCATCGGAGCAAGCCTGAGGCCACCAAAGGAGACGCAGGGCCCCAGGGAAGGCGGGTGAGGGAGAGGCCACCACCCCAGCCGTCACTGACCCGAGCCTGTGTGCTCACTCAGGGGCAACACTGGGACCTGATCTGTTTGGCACCAAAGCGCATTTTTAGTGATTAATTTCACATGTGTCTTAAATACGTGACTAAAAATGGGAGAACGAAGAAGCTAAATGACCCTCTTGGAGCGGCCTGTGGTGACCGTGACGGGGGGACGGACCGAGGAAGGTGCTCCATCGCCCCTCACCACGCTCCCCCGCCCCGTCCTCACGCCGCGCCCCGGCCCCATGGGGCAGGAGAGCTGCGCTTGGCTTCTCCACCTCCCGTGAGGTGTGATGATCTTCTGCCCGGGCTCCCAGGAAGCCCTGACCCACCCGGGAGCCGTGCCGTTTCCATGGTAACCGCCGGGGGACCGGCTCTCCAAAGGCACAGGTGCGGAGGCCATGGTTTGGAGAGGCCAGGAAGGCCTGCACCCCGCGTCGGCTTCTCCTTCACTCCCTCGCACACCTCAGCTCGCCCCCGAATCAGCTTGGAATCTGAAGTTTATGAATTAATTAATTACTGGATGGCACCGGGGGTTGAACCTGAGGCCTCGGCACAGCGCTGAGTCGCCAGTCCATTTTTTTCCCCGCTCACATTGCTTATTATTTTTAAATTGCACTTGATTTTCAGGCAGGGTCTCACTCAGCGGCTCAGTTTCCCAGGCTGTGCTCAGATGTGTCGTGCCCCCGCCTCGGCCTCCCCGGGTGGTGCTAGGGTTGCAGGCCTGTGTCCCTGCCCAGCTGGGATTGTGTTAAATCTGCTTGTCTTAGTTTTTTATTCATTGTGGGAAGCACTGCCAGCACCCGTAATGTAAGGGAGGAAAGATTTATTTTAGCTCGCAGTTTCAGGAGGTCTCCCTCCACTCCTGAGTCGCTGGCAAGGGCAGAGAAGGTCTGGCGGGCACCCGCTGCTCACAGCAGCACGCAAGGGAGAATTGGGGCTGCAGGAGAAGCCTGGGTAGCAGCCTGTGTCCTTCCAGCCACACACCTGTAACACACCCACCACGCTCCTGTAGTCCACCTTCCGGACCAGGCCCCCCACGTAGCACGGCCTGGAACCCACAGGCTCTCCACAACAGCCAGGTGCGTGAGACTCCGGGGCCGCTCCAGATCTACCCCGAGCTCTGCTCAGCTAGGAAGGTCACTGCGCTTCTCACGATGTCACGGCCGTGTGTCGAGAAGAGCCGTGTGTCAGTCCCATTCCTGTCTCATCCTTTTGTAAAGTCACCCCTATGTCCCAGAGGTGTCAGCCTCCTCCCTACCACAGGCCAGCGCCTGTGTGCTGTCCATAAGTTTCTGAAACTGGGCCTCCCAGGGAGGTCCTCAAATTCCCACAGAGTCACCGTCGAGGCGATCCCGCGGTGAGCACGGCGTGCTCGCTGCCCTCCAGGTCTGCTGGCAGGAGGAGGGGAACGGCATGTGCGCGCACAGGGACACACGGGGCTCAGAGTGGCGGAAAGGGGGTGTACAGGGAGCCAGCGGGAAGGGCAGGACGTCGGAGATGACCGGCCGGGGTGTGGCGTGCTGTACTGGGAAACCCCCGGCTGTGTGCGGAGCTCTCAGTGTGAGCACGGCTTGGTTCAAACAACCCCAGAAGGCTGCGTCTGACCGAGAACTAGGTTGGAAGGTAGGGCGCTGGTCCCTGCACCCACGCTCCCTTTCCTCCTCCGTACTGTCACCCGGCCTCTCGTGGCGCGGTGGGCAGTTGCTCACGGCCCCGGCTGCCTCCGCCACCTGGGCTGCCTCCTCCCTGCAGTACCCTGGGGGCTAGACAGTTAGACAGGGCGTCTTTCCCAGCAAGACTTCCTTCTGCAGCCAGGGACACTTGGCGTGGCAGTCCATGGACTGATTAGGGGCTGGTTGACAGACAGTGCCCCTCTGTTCCCTCTGCATCTCTGCTGAAATAGCAGTGCCAGCTGCTGTCCCGTGAGGCCTTAGCGACAGGACTGGCCCAGAGGAAGAACGCTGAGGGCGAGAGAGGAGGAGGAGGAGGAGGGCGTGTTAGCTCCTGTGTTAGCTCCAGAGGTAGGGTGTGGCGCTGGTAACGGTGTGACGTGGGCAGGATTGTCGGGCAGAAAGCCTCTGCCCCTGCCACGAGGACGGGATCGTCTGCCACAGTCCTTACTTCTGTTGATGCGTGTGTGCTCCATCCTGGAGAAGTCCTGCGTGGATACGTCCCGTCTTAATCAGGTTGTCCCCCTTCCCTGCCTGCCCCCCATACCCGCCCCAGACCGCTTCCTGGGTCTCCATTTGTAGGAAAATGGATGCACTCTGAGACCACAGTGCGGGGTGACGTAAATCCAGCGCAGAAGGCTGTCATCTCTCACAGGGCTTCTCTGATATGAAAAACCCAGGATATAAATAATTGAAAGCACACACTGAAAGAGGAATGTTGGCTTCGTAGGCGCCTGGGCGGAGCTGGGAGGGGAGCAGGGAGGAGTGGGGCGATAGTAGGGAGCTAACAGCCGTGCGGGCCTGGGCTGGGTCCCCGCGGGGCGAGGGGTGGGACCTGCACAGCCCCGTGTAGCACTTCGTGGCACGTGGGATTCATGGTCCCCAGGGCTGGCGGGAAGGTCGTTACTGTGAGTGTGTGTTAAGTGCGTGGCATGGGGCCCACGTTCACCATGAGTGGCCCGCCAGCATCTCCAGCCCGTGTCTCCCCTTGGGCGCTCCCGAGAGCCCTGGAAGGGAGCCTTCCCTAATTGGATCTGCAGAGCAGAGGAGTCCTCACTTGGCAACACTGGTATTCACATCTCCGGGTCGTTATTCACAATCCCTACTTCCAACCTGGGAAATTTCGAATTGGAGCTCGTGTTAATCCCTAGCGCTCGCTCTCTTTTGCCTCCAGGCTGAGCAAATATTTAAACTGGAAAGAAAAAGCGAATCTTTCCTGCAACCCACAAGTCTTTAACCAAATTATCCACTCATGGCAGGTTCAGGTATTTTGAAGCACAGGTAGGAACCCTGGCTTGTTTGTTACGTTGCTACTGGTGAGGAGGAAGACGGTGGTGATGCTGACGTTGGGTATTAGCACACTTACCGACTGCTGGCAGCCGCTCAGTGCCAGTAAGTGTGCTAGGCACTCTCTGTACGCTGACTGACGCGCGTACGGCGTATGATGAGCCCTAGGGCTTAGCAGGCCGAGGCTGGGCCATGTTACCAGTCAGAGGTCACTCAGTTAATGTGAGACACAAAGCAGAACTGGATCCAGCCCCATCTCCTGGACCCCAGGCTCACGGTCACCATTCGGAGGTAGAAGGATCTTGACCCAAGACAGCAGGGTGCCCTCCCTCCAGCGGAGGCAGGTTCCCCGGAGCGTCTGGCTTTGTCTACACTTGAGTGGATGTTCCCAACTGTGCTGTCAATACATCGAGTGGACTTTCTACGCAGAGAGAGTGATGAGGCTTACACAGGACAAACAGAGAGACATTGTCACTCTCGGGAATGCTGGCTAATCTGTCAGGTGACGCGACTCCAGCTCAGAGTAGGCTGGGCGCCTTTCCAGCCTACGCGAGCGTGGACCGCAGAAGGAGAAGGCCAGAGCCGGGCCCAGGGACAGGGGCCATAATCCCAGCACCCTGGGAGGCCGAAGCGGAAGGTGGAGCCCGACCTAGGCAGCTTAGCAACTTGCGAGAGCCCGTCTCAAAAACCAAACAAACAGAGCTGGGGGTGCGGCCCGGTGCCAAGGCCCTGGGCTCCGTGTCCAGTAGTACAAAGGGGGAAGGGAAGGGAAGGGAGGGGAGGGGAGGGGAGGGAAAGGGAGGGGAAGGGAAGGGAGAAGGAAGGCAGGAAGGAAGGAAGGACAGACGGAAGGAAGGAGAGAGAAGTAAGGACACAAGAGAAAAGAAGTCAGCAAGGCAGGGAGGGTGTCTGCAGGAGAACGCGGAGCGAGTGTCAGCTGCACACCCAGGGCGGAACCCCGCACACGGCCAGGCTGCCCCCAGGTGTGAAGGGATCGCCTGCCACCCAGAGCCGCTGCCCCCCGTGACGTTTCCCGCTCTGCCCTCTGCTTCAGGGGGCGTGCGCCTCGCGACCTGCCAGCCCCCTTCTCCGGCCTGTCTTCACGGCTGCTTAAGAATGAGGACGCGGTCCACGCTCTCAGCCGTCAGCCCTGTGTGACGCTAGGTCCGCTCGGTCACCGCTGAGCCTCGGCTGTTCACCGTACAGCGGGAATCACGGGAGAGCCAGAGGCCGGACCTCTGAGTCAGTAGCACGGCCTGCAGAACCGGAAGCCTTGGCCCGGTATCCCGTGTGCGTGAGTGCTCAGCCCACGTTGCGTGCAGTATTGTCACACAGACAGGGTGGTTGCCACTTCAGCGGCAAGAGGCTCTGAGGAGCAGTCCTCAGACAAGAAGGCGTGTCCCTTCGAGGAGGCAGTGCACGTGGCTGTGAGGCCACGGGAAGCAGCCGTGGGGCCTCTCGCCCGGAGCTGGCTCACGGTCCCTTTAGGCTCCAGACACTTGGGGCCCGTGTCTGGGCCTCCCCGCCTTCTCCTCCCAGCATCCCCCACCTCCGGACAGGACCCAGATATGCTTGCTTCTCCCACCCCACGAGGCCTGGCTTGCCCGGGAGTTGGCTGCTGCAGCGCAGGGCGCAGTGCTTCCACAGACAGGCACCAGCTCCAAACCCGATTGCCAGGGTCCAGCAGCCCGTCGCTCACCCAGGGCTGAGCACCACACGCTCGGAGACTGACTCTGTCCCCAGCTTAGACACTAGGGAAGGCTGGACTCAGACACTCAGGGATCCAGCCCCACGATAGCGAGCGTACCGTGCGGCTCAGGTCAAAGCTGAAACACCAGGGGGGCAGAGGTGGCACCCGCATCCATCTGTCCCTTTTGCTGCAGCGTCCGTTGCCAGACCCCGCGCTCAGCCAGCCGCCACGGGGACCATTAGTGGACCCAGGGCCGGGTCAGCCAGGGAGATGTTCGCATTGAGACCCACGCACCTGCGCTCGGGACACACAGAGCTGCAGAGCCCGGCAGCCGCCCGCGCCTGGCTGTGTCCTTCCGCCGTGGTGGCGGGTCCCGGCTTGGTGCGAGTGAAACGTCTCCCCCCCCCCCGACCCCCGCAAGTCTTTTCCTTTCCTCCTTTTTTCCCCGTGTCACGGGGGAGGGAACCTGCACCTCCCACTCGGAGCTGGAGCCTCAGGTCTCCTCCCCTTACCTGAGACGTGGCCTCGCTAAGTCACTAAGCTGCCCAGGCTGGGCTCAAACCTGAGGTCCTCCTGCCTCAGCCTCCCAGACTCTGGGGCGACAGGCCTGTGATGCCAGGCCCAGCTCACCCCTTCTCCCTGCAAAGGCAGCTGTGGGGGTGGTCAGGCGCTGCCCTGGGAAGGGAGGATGCGCACACCCCAGCTGGGGCCTTCGGGGTCACCAGGGCCACCTCCTCACTGTCCAGAAGGGCACAGAAGGCAGGACGAGAGCCAGGGCCCAGAGGCCCCAGGCCCCGGCCCCCCCCACCCACGGCGCCTGGTGTCTGCTCAGAAGCGGGCGGCCGACCCAGGATCTGGGTGCACGCAAAGAACCGGCCAAGGGTGTGCGAGGTCCTGCAGCCGGCGCTGACCCGTCGGGGCTTCTGCCGCTCACTCCCACCTGTCCTTTCGATTACCACGTGAAGAAACGACCCCTGTGCCAGCCCCGGTCTGAGGCCAGCGCCTGCACCCGCGCTCGGCGAGGATCTCCCGGGTGGAAAGGCCGGCCTGGGACCCGCCGGGCGCCCTTACCGAGATCGATTGTCCGCCCGGACACTCTCACCGGGCCCTGCTAACGCCTGGCCAGTCTGCGCCCCCTAATGGATCACAGCGGGAAAGGTCAGCGATCATTCTGTCATCCGTTTCCCGCTCGTTAATACTCGAGTGCTGCTTCACCAACCTGCCCCAGGCCGGGCAGCGGTGGGTTATTTATGACCAGGTTATGGGGGAGCAGAAGCTCAGGGGAGGAGGTGGAGGGGCTGCTTCCAAGCCACGTGGGACGAGACCTCCCCGAGGACCCTGGGCTGCTGCGGGAGGAAGGGGTGAAGGCTGCCCAGGCGGTGAGTTCTGCCCCTGCACCCGCTGCGCACCCGAGTGGCAAAGCTCGGTCATCCAGGGAAATGGTATTTGATGTGCTTTTCCACAGTGCTGGGGACGGAGCCCAGGGCCTTTGCCAGCCCGTGTTTGATGTCTGGTGTTTGAGATCCGGTCCCGCCAAATTGCTGTGCTGCCCAGATGGAGCTCCAAGTTGCAGTCTCCTGCCTCAGCCTCCCAGGGTGCCGGGATGACGGGCCTGGCTGCCTTACCAGGCTAGCTTGATGCTAGAGTCTTCAAAAATGGGTTCACACGATTATGTTAAAATGCCCGAGCGGTAAGGGAAGCCAGAGCTGGCCGGGATATTGTGTAACGGAGAGGAAGACATCTGTGCACGACGAATGGGAGGGGCTTGGAGCGAGGCAGGCAGCACAGGGCAGAACCCCCGCCTCTGGGCATCCTTTGCCCTGGTGCGATGGCATCTCCCTAACCAGCCTTGGCCCCAGGTTTCTCCCTACTGATGGAGACACGACAGCCTCCACGTCACAGAACTGTGACATGGTTGAGGTCACGCTGAACATCACTATTCAGTTTGCTAATTTCAATTATTTAGTCACGTTCTATGGACTACCTCCCAGCACCATGGGTAGAATGCAATGATTGGGGGGAAGAAGCAGAAAAGCGGAAATAAAGGAAGAACTGTGGGGTCACAGAGCACCAGCTGCTGCTGGGTACTGGAGCAAGCTGCGGCAACCCAGGGGCATTTCTGACATGCAACAGGTGACTTGTGGGCCCAGACCAAACCATAGCATGTCCCCTGGCACGAGAGGTGCCAGGTCCTGAGCAACCCCATGTGACAGCGTTCCTACTCCATGATCCAGCTGGGCCCATCTGCATGGATGTGTGTGAGAGAGGAAATCACGTCGTACGGTCAGGCCAGTGGCACAGGCCTGCCATCCCAGTGCCCTGGGAGCATCACAGGCTCGAGCCCACCCTGGGCACTTAGCAAGACCCTGCTTCCAGTAAATAGATGGTAGATGGATGGAGAGGGACAGAGCCAGGCAGGCAGGCGGGCCAGAACATGAGCCTCCCGGGGAGGGCTCTGCACCTGATCCCCAGTACCGCACACCCCGCGAGTCAGGGCAATTCTTCCCCCTTCTGGTTGGTCTTCTGACACGCCACAGTGGATGAGGAGGGAAGTGGGGACGCAGGCTCCCACCGGCTCCCCGCCCCCACATCTCTGTTGCGTGTGGGAGATGGATGGAGGCCAGGTGTTGGGGGACTGCAGGGGTGGGATGCACCTCCGAGGCAGAACACCCGCTGAGCAGGCACGAAGCCTGGTCCATCCCCAGCACCTCAAACAAGACAGACAGACACAGGAAGGGGACGCCTCCAAGGGCGGGTCTTGCGCAGGAAGTGGGGGCAGGAGCTGAGGAACGGACGCTCCTTCACCGACTGTACGAACCCCACTGGTGGACACGCCTGCCAGGACTGCGTTAGAGAATGTCATCAAGGCGCCAGTGAAGACGGTGCTTCAAGTTGGGGAAAACTTAGAAAGAAGTTTGGCAACTGAGAAGAGGTCCTGGGGCCACAGACTTGGAAGTAAAATCAAAGCGTATGGCTAAGGGTTGGCTCAGCCGCAGAGCCGGGAGACCTGCTGGGGAAGACCAGGCATCGTGGGGTGAGTGGATCAGAGGAGACAAGCACGCCGGCAGGTATTGTTCATAATATTTTTATTTTGAACCAGACAGAACTGTACTTCAATTCACGCGTGAACTTCAATACAGGTTATATTTCTTGTCATCTGTAAAAGGGGATCAATATGTTATCTTTTATTTTTTAGGATTAAGTATTGGCTTGGTTACTTACTGCTGTGACTCAGTACCCAACACCTGCAACGTTGGGCAGAAGATTTATTGTAGTTTTTGAAAGATCTCAGTCTGTGCATGTGTGGACAGCTGGAAAATGGTGGACTCACATGGTGGGGCCACAGCTACAGCTGGACCCACCCAGGAGACAGAGATCCTCACAGCACGCCCGTGACCCAGCACTAGGGCGGCTGAGGCAGGAGGAGGCCGAGGCAGAAAGCCAGCCGGCGCCATATAGTGGGCGCAGGACCAGCCTGGACTAGGGAGTAAGGTGTTGCCTCAAGAGAGGAAAAGGGAATAAAGAAACCGAGTGAAGCCGAGCCTCACTGTGCTCGTAGCGTGCAGGCTCCAGAGAGACAGGCCAAGGGTCCAGGGCGTCCCGGAGGAAGGATGGAGCGGAGGCACAGAACGGCGCTAACTGGAGTCAGAAGGGAAAGGAGAAAGAGCAGTCTACAGCCAGCAGTGAAATGTTAGCGATTTTGCCTACAGATTTTCCTTTAGTCTGAAATAAAGGGCCATTTTTCTGGGATGAATCAGTTGAGGATCGAAGAGGTTTTAGGACCCCCACCCCCACCCCCAGCGCACGCCACAGGTGCAGACGGGATCGACACTCCAGCCAGCTGGTTGCCCCCGTTGTTCTTATGTCCAGTATACTAGGTTTTCCAAATTTTCCCTGAAAATCACAGGATTTTTTGGATGTACTTGTAAAAAATTGAAAAGCTGGAAATTTTGCATCTCTGACCTACTTGTTGAATGTTAGCTCCCAGACCTTGAGTCTAGAAATGTGCAGAAAACGAGTCTCCATGGATACAGGGCCCAGCGATGGTCAGGGGGTCCCTGGCGCCACATCCGTGTCCTCAATGGAGTCGAGGAGGACACTGCAGGGTCCGTGCGGTTCACCCCCTACCAGGAAATGGGAGACCAGGGTCTGACTCACCCCGTCCCAGCGCAGGCCGCGACCTCTGTGCCTACTGTCAGCACTTGTCGTCATGGCCACAGCAGTTCACGTGAGGCGGGGCTGCTGGCGTGTGTCCCTGAGAAAAGGTGCGTCTCTTACTTGGCATTAGACTTTATTTCTCTCTAATTCACTGGATTCAAATAATGGCCTTAAACGATGAGCGTTCCACGGGGCGGAATCAACCTGCTTCCTCTGAACATCTGAGCTAGAGAGACAACAGAGGCTGTTTTTCTGTAAAAGATAGTTCTTCAAAGAAACATGAAAGCCCGTGGCAGGAAATGCCCCCCGCAGCAGGGACATCTGCTGGGGCGGGTGTGGGGGTGTTTGATAATAAAAGCACCCTCTCACCTGCTCCGGGGATCCCCACCTCGGTAGTGATCGTTAATTAGGAGACAGATACCCTGAGCCCTCAGCGGTGAGTGCAGGCCCTCCGCAGGTCCCTGCTGCACGGAAGGAAAGCCATGCCCGCCCGCTGGGTAGCGACAAAGGCCTTTAGCCTCTGGTTTGCACATGGTAGAACATACAAGCTGTGATTTTGATAAAAAAAAAAATCAGGATGTTAAAAAATGTTGACCTATTCTGTCTCACAACGCACAGTACCCCGGTGGCTGTTTACAAGATCTCACGATCAACGCCGTCAGTCCCTGCACAGCCCCACCTGGCACCTCAGGTCACCTCCAAAGCGTCGTGCCCAAAGGGGCTTTCATAACACTGGCTCCTCCTGTGTCCTTTCCTGTGTGATCACTCCATCTGCCAAGCCATCCGAGCCAGATGTCAAGAAGACGCAGGCTGTGCCCTCCGCCCGCCGCAGCCAGCCGGCCACCAGGCCAGCGTCCGCCTCCCTGTTTCTGCCACTCTGGCCACTGATCTCTTTCCACCCTGGATTCCTGTTTCGAGTCTTGTCACCTGATAACCACAGGGCCGTGCAGGTGTCCATCCGCAGTGCGCTCTGCCTGGGTCTGACCCTCCTGGAGTTCAGAGCTCCTGCTAGGATCTGTCTGGGGTGACGCGTGTGTTCGTTACTTTCTGTTAACCGTGACTTAATGCCCAACATCCACAACTCGGGGAGGGAAGAGTTACTGTAGCTCGCAGTTTCAGAAGGTCACAGTCCATTCACAGGTGGGTGGCTGGAAAATGGTGGGAGCCCATGGCAGGGCTGGAGCGGGGACAGGGCCAGAGCCCGAGCTCCAGCGGCAGAGATCCCCCAGCTTGCTGGGACAGAGAGAGACTGGGAGGAAGGGTGGAGCCAGCGCACGCTCCTCCAGGTCAAGGATAGAAGTTTGGAACAGTAAGAAGCTGCACACAGGCTCAACACCCCCAAACAGAGGGTCTGATGAGTCAGACTACCCTGAAATAATGCAGTACTCTGTGCTCGTTAGGAATTAGGGTAGGCTCATGCACGCCGGTAGGGCAGCTATTCATGAGTAATTTTAATAAAGCATGTTATCCTGTAAGATGACGGTCGGTTTTAGAAATACATGCGTAATGCGTACGTAAAAGCACGGGAAAGCTGAAAATCAAAAAATTAAAAATGGCCGTGGGTGGTAAGAGGGGGTAAGGCGCGGTCGTTTCTCCTCTCTCTTACCTGGGTCTTCTGCATCTTCTAGACTGAGCGCTTGGTTTATCCCCCAACTGTATTTCAGGTTTTTGATCCGTCCTTGCCTTCGTTTTCTGCCTCCAGCTGCGTCTGTGACTAAACAAGCCCAGTTCTCTGAAAACCAATGCCGTGCCCAGAGCGCCTTGCCCTCGGGGCATCCCATGGCTGCTGGGCTGGGTGTTGTGCAGAGCCCCTGTGCTCTGGTCATTCCTTGTGGTGGTCAGTCTTCGGGAGGGCTTCGGGAACCCCTCCAGACACCCCCCCTTCTGTGCATAAAGGAACTGGGAGTCCTCGTGTGGCACTCAAGATGCCTGCTGGCCAGGCCCAGCCTGCTCAGCCTGGGCTCTGTCTGCCCACACCTGCCCCGGAGCCCTGGAGCCCTCTGCCAGTGCCCCCTCTGCCTGGCGCTCCTGCCTGGCCTCTGCCCTAGCAGCCTGCCACAGCCCCGTCCCTCCACTCCAGGTCCTACCCCAGCTTCGTCCCAAGGAGCGCTCACTATTGTTTCATGTTTGGTTTATTAATTTTTACTTATTGCGTGTTCTCTGTGTGTCTTTCTGTGTGTGTGTGTGTGTGTGTGTGTGTGGTGGGGCTCAAGCCCGGGGCCTTCCCCCTGAGCTACATCCTCAGCCTGTTTCTTATTCTTTGATTTTGAGGGAGGGTCTCTCTCTGCACCACAAAATTGCCCAGGCTAGGCTCAGAACTTGTGATCCTCCTGCCTCGGCCTCCCAGAGTGCTGGGGTGGCTTCTCTGCCGCTTTCACCCCTACTCCCGCCCCTCTCCCAGGTGCGTTGAAGCCTAGGAGTGCCCGCGGGTGAGAGACAGCAGGTCTCCAGTGAGTATGCCAGCGGTCTTTCTTCTTGCCGCCCCTGTTCGCTCTGGAGGCTGCAGAGAACTGCAGTGGTGCCGTGGAAACCCGGGAAGGCGGCGGGTGGGGCTTTTCCCTTGGAGACCCGCTTCCTCGCCCCTCACGGCCTCGGCTACCCTGTCTTGCAGCGGGGTCCCCTGCCACCTGCTTGGACTGTGCCCTCGGTGTGCTGGGGCCAGTGTCTTAGGTTCTCAAACCTGGCAAAATAAGCTGGTGTCTACCTGGTGATTAGTAAATGAATGTTGGCATTGATTGAGTTCTGACTCACATTTGCTGAATTGTATTTGAAATTAAGTTGTGATTTTTCTCCTGCCGTTGTTGTCCTTCTTTCTCATTTCCAGAGCTAATAAGATTTGGCTAAATAACATTGATTTTTATTAGCATTCTTAAATATTACAAAATAATTGACTTCTTCAGTGTGGCAGTGATGTGGATTGAAGTAGAAAACTCCTGAGCGTGTCTTTCTTTATTAATCATAGATACAATTCCCCTAATAGCTCCACTTCCAATAGCTTTGCTTCATAAAAAAAAGAATCTAAGGAGAACTTCAGGAAGGCATAATATCATTTTAATATACTTTGCTTCAGAGAACCTCCAATGGTTAATTAAGAAACTTCCATCTTTGAAGTAAAATTAGGAAAAAAAAATCTTATTAACTAAAGGATGC
Organism: Ctenodactylus gundi; assembly: GCA_004027205.1. Lineage (NCBI taxonomy): Eukaryota > Metazoa > Chordata > Mammalia > Rodentia > Ctenodactylidae > Ctenodactylus > Ctenodactylus gundi. The sequence continues at coordinate 436,137 of PVKB01000329.1, forward strand.
AGGGTCAGTAATAAGACAGCTTTCCTTTTGAAACTCCATCTAATCCATCCTGAGAGACTTAAAACAATTATACTTTATCAGAAACACGGAGGAATGCACCCCCAAGGGACCCTGAGCGGCTTTGGGCATTTCCTACCCCGTCTCAGGAACTGATCACTCCCTGCCGGAGCCGACGTGGCTCACAGAATGATGAAACAGCTGCAGATAACGCTGGTCACAAAGCCACGGGAGTGCACGCCCAGCCTGAGGGCGGGGGACAGACGGCGCTGGCTGTCGCCAGCTCCTGCTTCAGCCTGCTGTCACAACAGACGAGAAGGAAATCGGTCCTCCAGCATGCGCACGCCCACGCCCATCCCGCGTCCACGTTTTATCATTCATTCTTTCCTGTCCCTTGTAGTGAAAAGTGAAGGGGCCCAGACGTTACCGGCCCCGAACTCCGGCCCCGAGCTCCGGCCCAGACTCCTCTACGCAGCTGGCTTGGTCTGTAACCTTCCCCTTGTTTCCATCTGCCAAGGCGTGGTGCTGTCCTCATACGGTTCTTTGTGAGTGCTAACTAAGAAAACCTCCCGCGTGTGGGCGCTGCTCCGTGGGCCTCCTGTTCTCATCCCCTTCCTCCCCTTTGGTCACTAGCAGCCTGTGCCACAGAAAGGCAGAGGAGGGACACGCGTGTCCTTCGGGGTGGAGCAAGGACACCCACGCTCTGCCCTCCCTGGAAGCTCGGTTCTCGCAGTTCTCGGGCCTTTCCCCTGCCCTCCCTGATGCCCAAGCCAGAGTCTTCAGACTCACGTTGAACTGCACCCCTGCTTCCGGCACGGCCTCTGCGTTGTGGGGATGGGGCTGCTCACCTCCAGTCCCCAGTGAACCGATCCCTCCAGTAACTTCCTGTCCGTCCACATCGCCTGGCTGCACGGGCATGACACGTGTGCGTACGTGTGTGAACACACGTGCAGAGCGCTCTCGCAGTGTGTTCTTACCACACCGTCTGATTTCTTCAGACCTTTTCAGGCTGCTTTAGAAACCATGAAATTGAAGGGAGACAGCTGGTTGTGATCGAGAGAGCCCTGGATTGAAAGGAGACGGGTTCGGCCCTGCGCCTGCTCTTGCTCAGGTGTGTGCATTTGAGCACGTCCCTCAAACTCCCCGACCCTGGTTCACGCAGTAGCTGTTTACGGTGTACAGCTGGGAGCTGGAGGCAGAAGAGGGAACCAGGGTCTGGAGCTCGGGGGCCGCCACGCACCTGGGGAGGACAAACACCTTAGAGAACTCATGAGACCAGGTGAGGTCTGAACTTAGGTGGCCGGGGAGGGGAGAGCGTGACCCGGAGAGCCTGGACACCGCGGTGACACCAGGAAGGCTCCTGCCTGTTGCCTCGTCGCTCCCGGAGTTCTTACAGACCTATCGTAGATATTTGTGGTCCATTATTGCGGTTTGGATCTGGAATGTCCCCCAAAAGTCTCATGTATTTGCATGTTATGGATTGTCTGTGGAGCCATGTGCTGTTGGGAGATGGGGGCCTCGTCTGGAGGGTGGATTGCAGGCGTGTGAGTTAGATTATAGGAATGTAAAGGCCTCTGTGAGGGCATCACAGGCTGTGTGACCAGAGTCCCGTGCTGGCCCATGGTCGCCTTTTCTCCTCCCTTTCCTCCTTCCAGGGGGAGCTGAGGCATCCCAGGCTCAGCTGGCCCAGGGCGTGGACAGCGCCCTGTGCTTCCTGGGCAGACGAGGGCAGGGTAGCCTCTCCGGCCGAGCTCTGGAAAGTGACCTTCTTCCCCTCCCTCACGCCTGCCCGAAGAGCTCAGGTCAGGGTTTCCAGGTTCCCACTGTGCTTTTAAAGGGATCATTTTAGATGAGTAAGGGGAAAACAAGGACAGGAAAAAGCTCCCTCACGCACTCCATCTGAGAGAGAAAGGGGAGGGGAGCAGATTCAGCGATTCAGGGGCACGCCCTCTGCTCGCTCTGCCCTCCCCCCCTCTGTCCTCTTCCCTCTGTTCTGGGCGCTGCTGTTTCTATCCACACAGCTCAGTCAGCGACTCCTCCTCCTCTCGGAAAGTGCCGCCTGGCCTCCCTTCCACATCCCCGGTGCAGACAGGAGCCGCCCCTGCCTGTGCCAGGGCCACCTGGCCCTCAGCTGGTGGCCACCTCCTTGGGCCCTGTGCAGGTTACCCTGCTCTGCAGCTGCCGGAGTCCTGAGCTGGCCCAGATGCTCACACCGTTGGTGGTGTGATCTAGGCAAACCGCTGTCTGGGACCCCAGGCCTGATGTGGCGTAGCTGTCCCCAACGCGGCCCTGGGCTGTCCCACTGCCGCTCTGAGCCCGGCCTACGCAGCTGAGGCAGCCCGATTGAGTGCAAACGCTCGCCTCCCCCACCTGGCTGCACTAGGCCTGGGCCAGGTTGGGGACATGGGGCAACTGGGTTTGATCTATGAGAAAGTGAAGATAGGTCAACTCTGTGTTGATGATGATCAGACTTAAGAAAGGGAGAGAGAGGAAGGCAGGGGGAGAGAGCAGGAAAGGGCAGGCCGACTCCCGACACAGTGCCCTGCCCTACAGAAATCCTCAGGCCAGCTCTGTGGTGCAGCCTGTCATCCTGGCACTCTGGGAGGCTGAGGCAGGAGGACCATATGTGGGAGCCTAGTCTGGGCAATTTAGCAAGAACCTGTATCCAAAAAAAAAAAAAAAAAAAAAATTGCTGGAAACGTCGTTCAGTGTGAAGGCAGGCTTGGGCCTGGCTTTGCCAGAATGTCCTCAGACACAGGCTCCACTGGCCGGTATGAAGCAGACCTCCTGTTGGCTGTCTTCCATTGCAACAAGAGCTGCTCTGTCCACCTGGGGTGGCCTCAGAGGACAGGCTGGGGTGTCAGTGTGTCCGCCGCAGGCCCAGCCTGGACACGTCCTCCCTGGGACACCGTGACAGGAGACCTGGCTACCGGGCCTGCTCTCAGTCCGCACAGGGCCTGGCCCTTCCCTGCCAGCTGTGCCAGGACGCTCACGTGCTATGCTGTCCTGTCCCCAGTCTGCATCCAGCCCTGGTCACCAGCCCTGGAAGGAGTCAAGTCGCCAAGCTTCCCGCTCAGTTTTTGGTATCCCTGGCGCTGCATCGAATGACGGGAGCAATCGGCATATGAGAACAAAGGCGGGACTTGCCTGGGGTCATGTGGAAAGTGGTGAACGTCTTTAAGCTATGATAGGAGCCAATTAAAACTTCTCAGGGAAGGGAGAAAAAAAGACATTATTTATGTAACTTCTGTTGTGATCCAGAAACCGTGAGGGTCTGTTACCCTATTACTGCTCTTAATTCTCTTAAATTTGACGTAATGGTTTGACCCCCTGTTTATCCATGGAGCCCCGAGACCCTGAGGGCTCAAGTCACATTCTGTAGGCTGGGAGCTCGTAATCGGTAGGTCCACAGTGCCCAGCGGTGTCTCCAGACCCCACCTCACCCCCCCACCTCAGAGTCACAAGCTGTTTTGCAAAACAGGCTTCTGCCTTGTGCCCTGGGGCAGAGCAGCGAGGACTCTCTTTCCTGTGCTAAGTGACAACATTTTTCCCCCACATTTTATTGATATGTATATGTGCAAAATTCAAGGTTTACAGTGAGGTTGGGCATTTTGTGCACATACGTATCTTGTCGAGGTGACAAGGGCTTTGCCACTCTCCTTTTGTCCCTCAAGTGACGACTTTTTCAATGAAGCTTTTCCCTAAATGAAGTCGTCTTTATGGGACACGGGCAGTCTATGTGTGTATTTGTATTTCCAAGCCTCAGTTTGCAAGAATTTCTTGAGTCTGTTGGTGTTGGATTTTGAAAAACAGCCACTCCTGGTTTTTCTGATGTGAGTTAATATAGTGATAAGCACCATAAAGTCTCAAGAGAAAACACACCATTAATTCAACCACACAGGATAACTTTGGTGACAAACCACCCTCGCTCAGGCTCTGCGGCTTACGGAGCTTTGTGAACAAGGCCACGTGGGTGGACGGAGATTGGGAAGGTGCGGCAGGTGTAGCTGGAAGCTGTTCTGTGCTGCACAGCAGCACGGTTTTGCAAAAGGCTTTAGACTAAGGAAGGACAAATCAGGGGCTAGAACCTCGCCACAGTAGGAGGCACAGAGCTTACCTGGAGGACGGTGTCAGGTTCCCAGGAGACCTAATTCCGTCTTCACTTGGCCGGCCTTGGGAAGTAGCTTTCCCTCTCAAGACCTGGGGACCCCAGTCTGTACGGTGTGAGAACAGAGTCCTAGAACTCTGGGTTCCCGTCCAAGCCTGGCTTTGTAGCGTTCCAGGGAGGCTACGTCCCCAGGGACTGGAAATGGGACCATCTCCTTCCAGGAGAGAGGGATCATGGAAGTTCACGGGAGTCCAGGGACAGAGCAGCCGCGGTCTGAATGATCATATGGGAAATTAAAGATGACCCACAGCTGAGCCTGGTGGCACAGACCTGTCCTCCCAGAATGCTGAGCGGCTGTGGCCAGAGTATCACACGTTCTGGCCTGAGCAACGTAGCAGCTTAACTAGACTCTGTCATAAAATCAAAAGATAAAAAACAGGCTGGGTTCTAGCTCACTGTGATGGTCCCTAGATCAATCCCCAGTTCCACAGAAAAACCCACAATCCTCCCCCACGCCAGTGTATGTCTGAGTGCCGCCCCTCCGTATGCTACACGCTACACGCGTGGCATCAGGCAAACCCATCCACCTTTCGAGACTCTGTTTTTCCATCTGTAAGACTGTGCCTGACACCTCCCTGAAGAGGTTGTCGTCGGCGTTAAAGGGGTAAAGTACGCACGTGTCACGTGGTTAGGAGACATCTCCCTGACAGCGCCTGTCTCGGTACTGCCCCATCCACTGTAAGCTTGGGAGTGAATTTCTGACACATGGGGCCCTGGGCACAGGAGTGTCTCCTGGGGGGTTCCCTGCAGGTGCAGAGAGTCTCACGTGAAGCAGACATCTTGTGCAAGTAGCAGGACCACAAGCCAGGAGCCCGTGGAGGGAGCCAGGGGCCGTTTCAAGGCCCGAATCAGAGTTAGGAATCCCAGGCTGGACTCACCCCTGGGAACCCACGGCCTGCAGGTGGTGTGGGAGGCTGTGGAGCGCACCCCATCACCCAGACCCTGGCCACCCGCGGGAACCAGCTAGGGCTCTTCTGGGAGTCCCAGAGTTCCCATCCTGCCCAGAGGGATCCACACGGCGTCGGTTTCAGGGCTGCCTGAGCAGCTGTCCCCTGCAAAGCACCTGCGTATTCCTCGTTTCTAGCCAGCCAAGGTGTAGCCACTGGCCTGCAGCGACAGTGTAGACAGAGAACAGTTGAGAACTGAGTGGTAGGCCACACGCAGTACCCAGAATCCCCTGGGGAAGGGGGCGCCAGTGGGGGAGACTGGGCAGGAGAGGAAAAGCAGCCGGGCTTCCGGGAGGGAAGATTGTTCAAGGCAGGATGGGAACAGACCCGGCCTGAGGTGGGTGTCGCTCAGAAGTCCTCAGAGAACGGGTGGGAGGAAAGGAGGCTCCAGGGTGTGGCCATGATGGCCCTGCTGCCAGCTCGGTGCATGGTTGAAGGCAGATTAGGTGAACTGGTTCTTAATGAATGCTTGTTTAAAATTTGCTTCCAGGGCTGGAGGAATGGCTCAGTGTTTAAAGCGTTTGCTAAGTCAAGCACTAAGTACCCGAGTTCGATTCCCCAGAGCCACATAAGCTGGGTGTTGTCGCGTGCAACTGTCATCCCAGCACTCGGAGGCTGAGACAGGAGGATGCCATGAGCCCTAGGCCAGCCTGGGCTCCGTAGTGAGTTCAGGACCAGCCTGGACCACAGAGTGAGATCCTGTCTCAAAAATAGGTAAAATAAAATAAAATATTTTTACAGGACAAGTCAAGTTTCAGAGTTAAGTAGATCCACTTTGATCACAGGTCACTAATTTACAGCGATGTGTGGTTTGCTTGGAGATGGTCACTGTCTTCTCGATGTCCTCTAGAGACTCTGATGCCCTGTAGGCTCAGAGCTGCGGTGCACAGCTACACTTGCTGCTCCCTGGGCAGCTTCAGGGGTCGGTACTCTCATAGACTGCCCTGCGGTGTGTAGCCTGCGGAGCTGCCCATGGCAGCCCTAGGCAGATGCTGCTGGGGGAGGGTTGGCAACAGAATGAAAGTGATTGTCACCAGGTGCCAGTGACGTGCTGGCCTGTTCCCATATTCCAACCCCGCATTTCTCTGGACTGTAGGGTTTACTGCTCCCACCTTAGAGAACATTAAAAATGCAAAACTCTAGAGTGTCCTAGAATATCCAAGTGGTAGACGCCCAGATCAATTGCCAAATTCATAGGTTACCTCATTAAGTCACCGAGACTTCTCTACCCATCCAACATGGCAGTTTCAAAGAAAAGCTCTACTATAACGTCATGGCAGATGATCCAGATTCAAATGCAGAGACTCTTTACCGAGAAGCTCCTACATGACTGGCGTTAGTCCTTTGTGTGTAACGGCATCACTGACCAAGACTCTAACCGCGCCTGGACCTGAGGATCTCATGGCCTCCTGGTTGTGGCCACCCTGCTGACTGGGTCACTGGTCTGAGCAGTAGATAGAAGCCTTCCTCTTTCTGTTTTCCAATTTCTCTAACCTGTGTATGACTTTAAGTTGTGTATTAGAGAAGAGTTAAAGAGTGTGAGACTCCTGCATTTTAAGTGGACGTTAAATCTTAACTAATTAGATTGGTTTCATATCCCCATATAGTTTGGGGGTAGTAAAAATAGGAAAGATATACAGATCTAAGGTTCAAAGAACAACAACAGAATGCTAAAAATACCCACTTAATACGAAAGGCAGAATAGAGGAGCAAAGAAAAAGAATAATTGATTACACAAATTAGTTTTCAGAAGGGAATAAAGTGCCGAACCAGATCCCGCGCAGTACAGTTGAATGGTAGAGAGACACGCTCCACTCCGTTCCGAGGAGCGGCTGTTGGATGGAGTTGAAGAACAAAACCAAAAGCCAAGCTGCGTCGTGTCGGTGTCATGGGCCCTGGTTGTCTACACACTTCAAACAAAGGCGCCGAGTGTGAGAGCGGACTGCCGACAGTAAGCACGAGACAGCCACAGCAACTGTACCGGAAGGGAACAGACCTCAAGTCGAAGGGTCCCACTGGAGACCACTAGGCGGGTTCCGTTCAGTCAGTTTCCACCGCTGAGACACAATGCCCAATACCCACAACTTGAGGTTGGCGAGGTTGACCGGAGCTCGCAGCTCCAAGAAGTCTCCGTCCATTCGTGGATGACTGGCCGTGGAACAGCTGCTCACAGCTTCATGAGAGGAAGAATCTGGGCCTGGGGAGAAGCTGGGGCAAAAGTGTGTCTTTCCAGACCTCACCCCCAGGGACCCACCACACGATCTGCCCGTTCTCACGGATCATCTGCCCCTCTCAACAAGGCCCTACCTACCTCCCAGCAGCCCTTGAAATACACACTTACTCCACAATGTTCAAAAATATATGAAGCTTTTGAGGCACACTCCAGATCCAAATTGTAACAACTTCATAATGACACTGTTGTGTCATGATAAATTTTTTTTAAGTATAAAAATATATAAAAGGATGAATGCATATGGTAGCTGAATTCTAAAATATAGGGCACAAGAACATATATCACTGAAGGGAAACACAGCAAACCCACCCTCGTGATTGAGACTTTTAAACACCCACCTTAGTGATTGACAGTGCAGTTAGGCAAAGCAGAGATTAGCCCCTTCACAAAACGTGGCATTTACAGAACACCCCGCCACTGCCACCACCAGGTGGGTGGGCTCACTGCGACACCACCTGCACGGGAGCTCCTCTGATTACTAGACCTCACGACTCCTGTGCTCTGAGAGGAGCCAGAAAGCTCTTTATTGACTTGAATTCTTCAGAAGATCCGTGTGTTGTTCTTTCTCAGTTTTGAGTCACCTGACAGAGGGCTTTGGGCCCCTTTGGGGAAAGCTCAGGGTGTCCCAGTTGGGTACCTTTGCTGTGGCACTCAGGCCCTCCTGCGGGGGACTCTCGTCCAGGGGAATAGACTTTGGGTCCAAGGTTGGAGCTCATCTCGAAATTGAGCAAGATGTCCTGACTTCCCTTTCATTCCACTGGTCTCACTCTCTGCTTCCTTGTTCCTGATCTCTTGATCATGTGTATGATGGAGTGCACTCCTGGCAGCCCATTATTCGTCCTGAGGTTACACCCGTGGTCGATTAGTCACGTGTATAAGTCTCTGAGTGAGAGTCCCATGGCAGCCTTCTGACCTGGCTTCCATTCACAACTGAACATACATGTTCCCTTCTGGAAGTTAGAGGCTACCACCTGGTCTCTGGTGTTCTGTAATCTTGTTACCCTAGTTCTGTTCTTTTCTTTCTTTCTTTCTGTCTTTCTTTCCTCTTTTTCTACGATACTGGAGATTGAACTCAGGGCTTCACGCGTGCCCTGCCAGTGCTGTAGCTCTCCGTTGTCAGCTGTGGCTTATCCCCTTTCTAGCTGGGTGGCCCAGCTCTGCTGCAGCAGCTCCTACCCTCTGCCTCGTCTTCAGAGACCAGCCTTACCCAACTCCTCAGCAGCGCTGGTGTTGTGGTTGGGATCTGGAATGTCCCCGAAAGTCTCATGTACTTGAATGTTACGGAATGTCTGTGGAACCATGTGCTGTTAGGAGACGGGGAGCTGGCCTGGAGGCACTGAGGCTGGGTGAGGGGCGGGTCACTAGGATGGGCCTGGGTGGATACATAAGCTTTCTGCATTCCTCGCGTGGCTAGACTCAGCTCGTCTTGACTTGGCTTCCTGCTGGCAGTCGTGGGAGCTGTGCCCTCCTCTGCCTCTGCCATGTCTTTCCACGATTGCTGGCTGCCCCTGAGTGGACTGTGACATTCTGGAACTGCAAGCTAATATACACTTTTTCTCCCCCAATTTGTGGGTGTCAGGTCTTGAGTCACTGCAATGAGAAAGTAACTCGGGCATCTCGCATCTCTGTCACCAGCACACACACCCGGGTGGTCGGGCTCCTCTGGGCCCTTGGGAGGACCCCGCTCAGCGGCAGCTTTTCAGGTCTCATGGCAAACGCCCGGCATGCCCGCTTGTCCTTGGATCCCTTCCCCACGGTCCGCCATGCAAGTCCCGGCTGCGTATGTTACTCACACTAGCGCCCAGCTCTGGGTGGACACCTCGCAGGCAGGTGTGGTGGGGCCGCGCCTGCCTCAGCAGGATCCCTGCCTCCGCGGCCGGCCGTGCTGAAGTACGTCGCTTCCGTTGCGTTCCAGGTTAATTTTTATGGGTGGTTCTCTTTACCTGCACGGTTGGCTGGGTAGCTTGAATTAAGTGAACTGGTCTGAGAAGTTCCAGTTTTATTGCTATAAATTTTCTAACCAGCTGACTCTTTGAGGGCAAAAGCAAGAGCTTAGAAATCGTCACAGAATCCGAAGAGGATGGGAACGTTGGTTGCGGAGGCAAGTGTGTGCATGCTGTGACTGGGAAAATCAGGACAGTAGCTCCTGCTGTATTTCATGCGAGGCTGGAAGCGTGCAGCAAAGCCCACACTCAGTCAGATCCACTCGGGTTTTGATTTTTTGGCAAACAGTAATCTGCTCAGCCTTGTCTGAGGGAACGTGAATTCCACCGGCAGCGTGTGACTCTGCTACCTCTGAGAATAGTTCGCCAGCGGTTGGCACTGCCTTTGACTCTACTGCCCGTTGAAATTCAAGAACATCACAGCCCAACACTCGTCTGTAGCCCTAAGTGTTTCCCAGGGCCCCAACCACACAGCAACACAGTGTGGCGCTCTCAGTCACACAGTCGTAGGGAGCCACGGTAGTGGCCACTCGGGGACTGCGTTTCCCAGACACGGCCTCCGTGTTCCTAAGCGTGGCCCATTGGCTTCTCCTTGGGTCTGCGATGTGCATCATGTGGAAACCACAGGGACGCTGCCTCGATGCCTGACTGGTAGGGATCCTGGAGTCTCAGCCTTGGTCCTGTTGATATTTGGGCCGGATAGCTGGGTCGTGGGGCTGCACTGTGCCTTGGAGGGTACCGGGCAGTGCTCATGGCCTCCACTCACGAGGTGCCGGCAGTATCCTATAACCCATACACGTGGTAGCAATAAGAAAAAAGTCCAGGCTTCTCTGGATGTCCCATAGGGCATGACATCGTATCCATCCCATCCACCCCATTCCCTGCTGGGAATCAATGACTTGTTTTAAAGGTGTCTACAGTAGAAAGTAATTACAGTTGTGTTGTCGTTTGTGTGTGGGCAGCATGCTGGCACCACTGGGAGAACTGTGTACACACCCTGTGCGGTGGTTTGGGTTTGGAATGACCCTTAAAACTCAGGTGCTGGAGGCTGGGCTCCTGGACAGTGGGCTTTGGGGGAAGTGATCAGGTCACCAGCCGTTCGGTGCTGTTAGAGTTTAGATCTTCGTGTCCCCTCAAAGTCTCATGTGGTTGGAAGGGCACTGGCCCATGGGGCGCTGTGTTCGTCTGTGGTTGCGTGCATGGATGAACTGGGTAGCTGAGTGTGCTGCTAGGAGACGCGGCCTGGCTGCAGGCGGGTCGCTGGGCTTTTTTCTTTGTGTTTTCTGGATGCCACAGCGTGAGTGGTTTCCTTCAGAATGCCCCTCCGCCATGTTGCTTCCACCTCGAAGTAGCCAGACATGGACCGAAGCCGTGATCCGAAATAACCCCTCCTCCCTCAGGCTGCGGGTGTTCGCCGTCGTGTCCCAGAGATGGGAAAGGGACGTCACATAAGTGAGCCCGTGAACGGGAGTCCCATCAGCAGCCCTCTGGCGGCTGCTCTTCCACACACAGGCGTGCGCACGCATGCGTGTGTCAGCCATGTGTGGGGGGCCCACCCTCGTGCCCCAGGGTCTTTTGTGAGGCCGTGTTCTACGCAAGGACGCTGGTCTTTTGTTTTCTTTGGTGCAGAGACACTGAAATTAAGACGGCATCTGCCCGCTGTGATTGGTAATGATAGGCCAGCCGTAGCGTGCGTTGGCCCTTCTGAACACCCAGCACAGTCCCCACGTTGTCCTTCCAGGCTGGGCGCCATCGTTACTGCTGCCTGCCTTTTAGGGAGGAGGAGACAAACTCAGGTGGGTTACCTGATGGTCGTGCAGTTCAGATCAGCTCAAACCTGAAGCTGGGTCGGGCAGCAGCACCTGGGACCTGGCACGCACCTCCCATGCCGCTGCTTTCCACCACGGAGGCACCACTGTCGCTGTTGAATATGAGAGCCGCCTCACCGGCCCTGCTGCTAGGGCAGGTCAGGCAGTGACATAGCGGCACCCAGAGTGCCGCGGGGAGGAGGGAGTCCTCGCGGGGACCAGGTGCCCCGCTAACCCCAGCTCTGCCAGCAAGTGTGTCAGTGGGGAAAGATGGCCCAGGGACAGAACAGGTGTGCACAGGAAACCCATCGTTACCCTTTTGCTCCCAGAGTTGGGGCGCGTGGGAGACGGGGAACGCTCTCCGGAGCCATGGCTGCACGGGGCACCTGGGACAGGGCTGCTGTCCTTGCCCCTCCATGGGACGTGGCCGTGGCACAGGAGGCATGGGTCTACCCGCTCTGTCCTCTGCCAAGCGGCCGGGCACGGAGTTGTTGCTTGCACAAGTGTTTTGGCGAGGATTTAAGTCTTTGAGATAAAAATACCCCACAGAGGAAGCCCCCGGGGTGCAGCCTGACTCCAAGGACCCCACGGATCCTGCCTGGGCGCCCACCAGCCACCCGTAGGTGTCCCACCTGCAGCCGGCTGGGCATTTGCTCTTGATTATTTACTGTTATAATGAAAAAATATGTTTAAAGGCATTTAGCACATATGCGTTTCTCTTAATTATATGTTTGATATGTAGCCCGGGACAATTTCTCTTCACTCAAAACCAAAACCAAAACCAATGGCAAGCAACAGCGGGCTGAGGTGGACACTGGAGGCTGTCCCCAGGCCCACACGTCCTGCCTGCCGCCTTAGCTGCGTGCGGAGCGTCCAACCCGGGCTCCCTGCCTGCCAGGCTACAGCTCCTCAGCCGGAAACATTTGAACTCGGGAGCGGGCCTGGCCGAGGGAGCTTGGCGGGCCTAAATCTAGCTTAGCACCCAAGTTTGTAGCTTTAAAACCCTGTGCACTTGAGAGGTGAAGGCTGGGGAAAGAGTCATCTCACCCCCACAAGTCTTGTTCCCTTTGCCAGCTGTCCTCATAGTCCCCTCCCAGCTGCAGCCCTATAGACCTCTCGTCTTGGTGCCTGTCTTTCTCCTAGAAAGGAAAGGAATTTAGCAGAGATCACAGGCTCCCTTCCAGTCACCTGAACTCTCACCACCACGAGGACAGCACCAGGACCAGGTCAGCGGTGGCCGCTGCAGTCATAGTGCCTAGATCTTGGTAGCTGCACCTAGCAGGGACACAGACAGCTCTCGGCAGCTGACCGGAGCAAGGCCGCCGCACCGGAGAGAGGCAGGGACAGGCGGGAAGAAGACACAGGCCATGTTCAGTCTGTGTGTTGGGCTGCTTCTGCTTGTGGTGCTGGGGATGGATCCCAGGTCCCTCACACTGAGCTCTTTTTTATTGAGAGACAGGATCTTGCTGGATTGCCTGGGTTGGGCTTGAACATGTGCTTCTCCTGCCGCCTCCCTGCACCAGGCACCTTCCTGGCTACAACCCAGTGTCACAGCAGAGGGAACTCAGCAGGAGCGCAGATGTCTGGGTGCCCCAGCCCTGCCAAAATCCAGTCATTAATTCCATTTGTCCCTAAGCCTGAAAGACCTGGCACCTGACTTTCATCACTTTCTAAAGACCCATTGACTTTTACCATTTCTTTCAGCTGTAAAAAGAAGAAAGCATTATTTTTAAAGCCTTTTTTGACATTAGATTGGGCTTTAGCCAACTTAATAAGAGACTAAAAGATGAACATTTGGAAAATGCTCACGCCTTGCAAGTTGACGGGTGCCACTCTGAACTGCATAACATTATTCTAGAAGCAAATTATAAATAATACTGACGCTTTGGCAGCTTTTAAGACATCAGATAAGTGCTGTAGGGTCTGCGGTGAATTGCTATAGCACATCATATCCGTAAACTCGAGTTTTTCTTGGGTTTTGCACGAGTTTGATTTAAAATGCACGTCGCGGGCAGCCCTGTGGCGGGTGCAGGGCACGGGTGCAGCTGCGAGCGCCTTGCACAGCGGCGTCAGGGTCAGATCCAGACGTGCTCCGGGTGGCCCCATCGGAGGGGCAGGTCGCCGCGGGTGTGACCTGGAAGGGCATCCTCCTCCTCTCTCTGTGCTTCTCAGCCGCTGTGACGTGAGCGTCTTCCCTTACCACGTACTTCCCCCTGCCGTGGAGCCAGGCCTGGGCTAAACCCACTGGAACTTTGAGCCCAGAATCCTCTCCTCATTTAAGGTGTGGGTGTTGGGTGTTTTGTCCCCACGATGGGACAGTGACAAGCCTTAGCCTGCCGTTAGGCTGAGGCGAGGATGCGCTGACTCCTAGGGTGTCCTCCGTACACATCCAGAAGGCGCCCACTGCCACCGCCCTCTGTCCCTTCGTGGTTCAGTTGGACTACAGCCTTTCTGAGCTGGGAACACTTCTGGAGGAAGGAGAGTCAAGGGGCCGTGGGAGCCGGGAGACGGGAAACGGGAAGGTAGAAGTGTTGCTGGGAGTGTCATGGACGGAGGCACCAAGTCGTTCCAGGCCGTGTTTGCGCAACTTATGTGTCTATCTGTGTCCAGCATCAGCCACCCCGATAATGTCCCCACCCCAAGGAAGTGTCCCACGCAGAAGGCCAAGTGTTACTGTAGGGAGCTGGCTTCAGCCCACCAGCAAGGGAGCTGTCCTCTGTGCTGTCCACGGAGTCACCAAGGCGAGAAGAGTGTGATCTCAGTTACAGAGAGCCCTGCAGGTCCCACCCAGGCTCACAAAGCCTCCAGAACCGGCTCTAAATGCACAGGATACACATCAATTAAAAAAAAAAAATAACACTAGGCAGGCAGGAGCAAGGTGGCGAAGGCACTGGGGCTCTGGCCGTTCTCACGCGCCGTGGGCAAGTCCCCAGCTCTCCGGCTCTGTGGGACTTCACAAGCATTCCATGACGGGGCAAGATGTCGGAAGAGCTGTTTCCGAGGAGCCCGTGGGGTGAACCTGACTCAGGCCCAACCCGCCGAGTACCAGGCCTTCGAGCGTTATCTTCCTTAAGCCTCCCAAACTTCCTGCACGATTTCCTTTGTACAAACAAGGGAGCCGGATCTCAGACAAGCCAGTTTAGATCCAATGAGGCAAGAGCTTGGGTCCAGCCACAAGTGAATGAGCCGGTATTACGTGAAAGTCACCGGCCTGGCTTTGGGGACACTAACCCTTCAGGGGAGCCCCACCTTTTCTAGGTATGGAGTAGGACGGCAGTGTCCCTGCCCAGGGCCCCCCTCTGTGTCACCATGCGGGACGGGACTTCACTGTAGTCCCTGCCCCTCCTCTGTCCCTGACCCGTTCTGTAACTGGGAGAGAAAAGACTGCGCTCAAGTGAGGAAGGCTCGGTAAATGCGAGTCTTGAACGTAAGCGTCTCAGAGTGAGGAGCCGGTGTCGTGTTGATGCATGGCTTCTCGTAACGACTTCACGAGGGCACCAGCGCGGGCCGCCTTCCTGTTGAGGACTGAGCTTAGTGATCAGCCTCAGGGCTGCCGTTTCTGACATTTGGTTACACAGAATGTCGTGTTTGGGGACAGTGATTGTTCTAGAAAGACAGGCGGGCGTGGCCAGGTCTGGGTCCTTGCTCCTCTTCTGAGGAAATCGAGCTTCAGAGCTGGAACAGAAGGGAGGAAAATGATAGGCAGGTGTGCCCAGCACTCTAGGAGGCCGAGGCAGGATGGCCCCAAGTTCAAGCCCAGCCTGGGCAGCTCAGTTAGATCTTATCTCAAAAATGTCAAAATAAATAATATAAAAAAGAGCTGAGAATGAAGATCTGTGGAGTAATTAGGTTATAGTGCTGTTTGCCCCCAAGTTACAGCCTCTGGTAAGAATGAACCTTAGCGTATGTGCCAACCGGCCTGCCTCTTGATGAGAAATCAGTCTTCTCATAAAAACCACGAAGGTCTCAGCCAGCCAGGACAGTTTATGTTCCGTTTTGAAGGCCACCCTGCCACCCTGTCCCCAGGGCTGAGTCAGTGCTTGGCTCCTTCCTACCTACGCAGGACACGGAGTCGTTGAGGGCCGTGGAAGGGCCAGGTCAGCGCTGGTTTGGAGGACGGGGGGCTGAGAGTCCTGTTTCGGTTTGTGTTTGTGTCTTGTAGAATCCTTAGTTCTCCTGGTTAGGATGTGGGCAGGGTGGCCAGGGTGGGGTGGGAGTGACAGGGACAGCATGGAAAGGGAGGACGGGAAGGAGAGTGTTGGGGTAGAAGCTGTAGGACAGACTCCAGCAAATACTTGCTGCGTCAGAGGACAGCAGGGGCAACTGGAAGCCAGGTTTCCCAGGACGCTGTGGTGAGCAGCGCGCGCTTCTGCGTTCCTTGTATGTGTAGTTCACCGCACGGAGCTCACGTTGCCCCTGGGAGGCCGCCAGTCTTATCCCCATTATGCAGAGGGAGGGAAGGAGGCACAGCCAGTTACCTGTACACGCCCATGGCTACGCACTGGTGGGCCCAGATGGGGCCCCAGCCGTGCAGACTCAGAAGACAGGGGCCTGAGGAAACAGCATACTCTCTTTGCTTCTGGACTGAAATACAGTAGTAGCCACTGAAAAATGGACAGATTTAAAAATAAAAACAAGGCTCAATATGCCCGTCTGTAATTAAAGATCGTGACGCTCTTCCTGTGTATCAAGTTGTGCGTGCCAGCGCCGCCCATGTGGGCCACCATAGAGTGTGTCATTGTGTGGACTCCGGTGGCACCAGAAGGACTCTGACTCAGAAGTCCACAAACCTGCGTTCAAACGTTGGCCCCGTGGATGAGTTTTAAGGCCGTAAGCAAGTCTTTCTGTCTTGACTTTCCCATCTGTAATTTAAGAAAAGTTGCACTAACTTTGGTGTTATCGTAGTCATAGATGCGATTTGAGTATCACAAGCCAAGGAGCATTTCCGGGCCTGGCCTCAGGCGAGAGCCAAACGCCATCTCCGTTTATGCAGCGTGGGATGAGGGTGGCAGATAAGTCACGAGTCGGTGGGTGCCTGAGCTTTGTGGACGGCAGCAGGATCCTGGCTGCCGTGCCCTGGGCTCTGCTGGGTGTGCGTCCGGCTGAGCAACCTCCGTCACGTGTGTCTCCCACACCGTGGCTGTCCCTCTCCGCTATGAGTGGCTTCCCTGACATGCAGCTGATGAATGAAAGTCACATAGGCTGAGCAGATGCTGCCGGGCAAGTCTGGAGACGCATTGCACCAGGAAACCATCCCCACTGCCACGGAGATGGACCGCTGTCACCGTCAGAGTTTCTCCCTGCCTGCCGTATTTGTATCCATTTGGTTGGTCGGTTTTGGTCATGGCAGTTGATGTGGGAACTCTGCTGTCTTCTTAGCGAGCTTTAAGGACCATACGGTATCATCAGCCGTCGGCCAGGTGCGAAGCTGTTTTTCAGTAACAATAAGAAGGTGGCTCAAGCAGGCTGATTTTATAAAGAACAGAGGTGTGTTTCACTCACAGAATGGAAGGCCGGAAATCCAAACAGCACAGCACTGGCTCTGGCTCACAGCCAAGGCTCCGTGATGGGTGGTGGAGCCAGTGGGGGGAGCAGGAGGGCCACCAGGGCCACTTACAAGGCTCCCTTCTCGATTGACCTAGGGATCTGCACCAGGCTCTGCCTCGTAGAGGCCCATGCTCTACACTGAGGACCACGCCTCCCACATGTGGAACTCGTCAGACACAGTCCAGGCACACCCCAGCCACAGCAAGTGCTGGGCTGCATGGCAGAGCGCCATAGCTCTCTGATCCTGCATAAATGGAGCTGTGTGTGTTTTAACCGTGACCTTCCAATTTCCCCCACTCCGGCCACTGGCAGCCATCATTCTCCCCTTTGTTCTGTACTGGGAAACTGGGAAGAGAACTAGGGCCTTTGCACTGAGCTACCTCCCCAGCTCTTTTTCATTTTGTATTTTAAAATAGTGTCTCTCTGATTCACTTAGGTGCCCAGGCTGTTCTCATGCCTGCCACCCTCCTGCCTCAGCCTGTCTGAGTGCTGGGATTACAGGCCTCTGTGGGCAGCCGCCATTCTGATCTCTACTTCCATGAGTTTTGCCACTTCCCATTCCGTATAAATGAGATCATCTGATGGTCATCCTTTTCCACCTGATAGATTTCACTGAACGCAGTTCCCTTCAGATCCACTCAACCTGTAGAAAATGGCAGAACTTCCTTCTTCTTTAAGATCAACACTGCTGTAGGGCTGAGACCCCCCCCCACACACACACACACACACACACACTACTGAGCCCTCGGCGAGCACGTGCCTTGCCTCTGTGTCTTGGCTCTTGGGGGTAGAGCTTCAGTGAGGCAGCAGCGGTGTCTCTGCAGACCCTAACTCCCATTTCCTTGTGTACATTACAAAGGTGAAGTTTTCAGGCCATACGCTGCTGTAATGTTTGTTTTTTGGAGGAATCTCTATACTGTTTTCTGTATTGCCTGAATCAATCCATATTCCCACCAAGGGTGTCAGAGATTCATCTTTACCCACGTTCTTCCTAACGCGTGGTAATTTCTGTTTCTGTGTTTGTTTGAGAATATATCTGTTCTAAGAGGTGTGAGCTGTTATCTCAACATGTTTTGGTTTATTTCTCCAGAGGGTTAGTGACGCTGAGTATTTCTTCATAGACATTTTGTGCCTTTGTTTATCTTCTTTTAGGAAATGTCTAACAAGGTCCTTCTTATGTGTGCTTTCTCCTGTTCAGTAGAATAAGTTCTTTGTGTATTTTTGATCTTACGAGACTAATAGAGGAACAGGCTAGACACCCATGAATAGGAGAATGTTTATGTTCATAAGCTGAAAGAGTCAGTATTGCTAAATGGTCCAAAGTGACCCGAAGTGATCAATAAGTTCAGTGTATTTCCTACCAAATTTTAGGGACATCTTTCCTAGCAGTAGAAAAGTCCCTAAAATCCCTGCCAACCATGAATGATTCTAAGCAGCTGAACAAGAAGAACAAGCCCTGCTGCGTGATTTCAGATACTCCCCAAAGTGATGCTACTGGAGGGAAGGCCGACAGGTGGGCCACTGAGGCACAGCACAGAGCCCAGGAGAAGAGCAGTTGTGGGCAACCAGCTCATGTTCAGCAAGGACTGCGCAGTGCCCCGTGGAGAAAGAGTCTCTCTCACAGACAGTCCTGGGGCAGCTGGGTATCCACATGCAGAATAAGGGAATTGATCCCAAGTCATACAATATCAACTCAGGCACATCACAGCCTTTGGTGTGAGACAGAAAACAAACTCCTGGAGGAAAATATAGAAGGGAAATGCTCCTGACACGGGTCCTAGACATGATTTCTCAGACAGACACCGAAAACGTAGAGAAATAAGCAAATGAAATTGCTTGGAGCGAGAACCCTCAGAGGAAACCACCACTAGAAGGGAAGGACGGCTTATAGGACGGAGAACACCCTCACAGCCACGCGTGTGAAAAGCCCCTCCCCTCCGTTCCTGTCGCAGCTGCCTCAGCTCCTTCCGGGGTTTCCAGGCCCCCCGAGATCAAACCCAACAGTCCCGGTAGCCGTCTGCTCCTCACTCACAAAGCAGCCCGCGCCTCCAGCCTCCCGCTTTAGTGAATGCTTAGGGTGTAGTTTATCTGGTATGAGGTGCACGCTGACTCCTTTGTGTCTTGCTAGAAGACCTGGGATTCTGGGTACAGTGTTCGCATCTCATTACCGTTAAGACAGCGCCTGCTGTGAGGCTGAGTGGAGCGGGACCCCAGGGTCTGATTCACGCTGCACCAAAACCCCTTTGCAAAGACTTTCCATTTTGTCTTTCATTTCCACATTTTGTTCTAGGAAAGTGCTGATCCCACTTGACTCAGGGATTAACTTTAGAATCTTTTAACAGCTCGTTAGTTCTTCACCCCCTCCCTCGCAGGTGGGCTGCCCTAGCGCCTACCTGGAAGGCATCCCGTGGAAAATATGCACAAGGTCGCCCTCTTTTCGCCACAAGCATGAGATGGACCAGATCCTCTGTGTAGATGAGCAGCTCTCAAGGCGGGGCAATGTCTCCTGCCCCAGGGACATGCCGTCAAGTGTGGGCGTGTGCGGTCACGCTGGGATGAGCCCAGGGAGGGAGGTCTTCTGGCCTGAGATGAGTCACGGAAGAGAACAGTACTACATACCTAGCACATGCGAGAATGACAGCCATGATGAAAGGACCTTCCAGCCCCATGCGTCAGGAGTACCCGGCGCTGAGAATCTCTTCCATACGGAGAAGGTATTTCAGCAGTCAAGCTGCTTCTAAGGGTAAGAATGGGTCGCCTTGAAGGCCGTTAGTGTCAAGATGTCTCACAGTCACTTGCTTGTCACGGTATCCCACACCCACAATTTCAGGAAGAAAGTTTATCTTACCTCACGGCTTCAGAGGCCTCAGTTTGTGTATGGTCAACCAGTTTCAACAGCAGGAGGTCCTGGGCAGAGGACAGGTGCTCAGGGGAGAAGAGTGACCAGGAAGGGGAGAGCCAGGGCGGAGTCAGGGACAACGGCGTGACTGTTTCTGAGCACGCATGGATGTGCGTGTGAATGACCTATCACCACATTTCAGCCGCTTTTTGGCACAAACTGCGTCACTACTTAATTTTTTCTGATCTTTTTTTCATTTCATTTGCAACATTGATTTTAAACATTTGTTTTAAAACAATGGCAAATGCTTGCCAAGCCATGTGACGCAGGCCTGTCAGCTCAGCACTGTGGGAGGCTGAGGCAGGAGGATCACGGGGTCAAGCCCAGCCTAGACAAATCAGCAGATACAGCTCAGTGAGAAGACCCTGGTTCTACCTCCCACACCACAAAAAGAAAACCTGCCTCTCACGGGGTCAGCCTTGCAAATTGAAGACAGCCGTGGACCTGTAGCTCTGGAAGTATCCGGCACACAGCAAGCGGCTGAAAACTGCCTTTGCCACGTCTGTTTTAAGTGTCTGATCTCAGAGGATCACCGTGGCCCCTTGATATAGCGACCCTGCTCCTTCCCTCTGTGAGTTCTCATGGAAACCCGGGACCCGCCCCCTCACACGGTTTCTCTCTACAGGGACAGAACAGAGCATGTGTGACCATCCCCAAGAGTCACACGGCTCCTTCATGTACTCAGGGGCACGCGATTGATCAGTGTAAATGTGTAGGGCACTAAGCATTGTCCGAGAGACTCTCCCAAACTCGGCCCACTGTGTCTCCTTCCTCGCTGGCATCAGCCGTGAGTCCCTTCATCTGGCTGTCCGTTGGCGGGTTAGTTACAACCTGAACCTTTGACCCGCTTCAGCCACCTGCTGCCTAGTGGAGCCACTCGCGTTTCAAAGGTACCCGCTGTTCCCTTGGGGGGAAGAAAAAGATGTTGACCATCTCTGACCAAAAAAAAAGTGTCCAGAAAGGCAGTGATGGCGGTTGGGCACACGGCCCCTGCTCATAGTACGGCCGTGACCTTTGCAGACCCGCAAGTGCGGGGCCAGAGGGGCCGCCACCGGGGGCCTCGGTGCTCACGGCCGAAGGTCTGTGTTCTCGTGAGCCAGGAAGCGCTCGCACTCCTCTCCGCGGCTGAGCAGGTATGCGGAGGGGCGGTGCCGCCCTGCCCCTCTCCGCACGGCTACGGAATGGCTGCTGCAAGGAAAGCCGTGTCATGTAAGTGCTGCCCAGACAGCACCCCCGACATGTGGAGCCCATACAGGAAATTCAAGGAAGAGGGAGCATTTCCAGGTGCCCTGAGGTGCAGAACTGTGAGGAAGAGAAAGTTTGGGGACGGGTCAGGTGCGTGTTCCCGTGGTGAGCATCGCTGTGCTGGGCCTGCTGGGACGGTGTCCAGCAGGTGGACACGGGCGAGGCGTGCGCTTGTTGGGCCCGTCTGCCTCGTGTGTTCCTGTGAACAGTATGGACATGAACGGGCTGTGGATCGTCACCCTGGACTCCGTGCCCAATGCTGGGAGCCCGTGGTCATCCGGCAGCCAACTGTGGGAGGGAAGGTGTGAGCGTGGGTCCCCTGGGAAACAGAACGCCAGAGTCTGGCTTGTTCCCTAGTCACGAGCGTCTCCTTCCCTGCTGCTGAGCCCGATGGAGGCAGGCAGGCGGCCTGGCTTCTGTCATCCCACTGGGAATGCCTAGCGTGGAGAAAGCGGCCTCTCCCGGGTCCCCCAGGTCTACCCTTGGCACCCACATTCAGTGACTTGTCCACGCAGGGGGACAGTGACCAGCATGTTGCCCAAGCAGATAACCCTCACGGGCAGTCACAGCATCAGGCCCCAGGGAGGCACCTTGGACCCCCTGCTGAGAAGCAGTGGGCCACCCTTCACCCTACTGCTGCCTCTTTCTCTCCGTTTTCACCGCTTTGTGCCCAAGTCCACCAGGAAGCACCCTTGTAGGCTGGCAGCCATCGGGGACTCCCTCCCTGGCCCCTCAAAGGCAGCAGGTGTGGGCACATGCAGCGATGCCCCCGACACACACGGGCCAGCCTCAAGGGTGCCTGCCTGTCACCCGTGCCCCTTCCTCTTACTGCCCTCTTAGTGGTGCTGGGGTGGTTTTCTTGTCACAGAGGAGATAGGCGTCCCCGGCCGTGGGTGATGGTTTCCCCGTCCAAGCCCTGCAGCTTTGAGCATTGGATGTTAAGTGTGCCGAGTCCTGTTTCCCTCCGGCAGAGCGACGGTGGAAAGCCAGAAATGAGCCTGTGCCTTTCGTGTCCTCAGGGTGCCGCAAAACGCTATTCCCACAAACTTCTGGCGGCACAGTTGTGTCCAGTGAGCAGCGTTAACCCTGGAACCAATTACAGCATGCTGGACACGTACAGATGAGTCTTGTGCGTTTGCAGAGGTCCCTTCACGAGGGATTTGCTTGTTCATCCTACAGAGGGCCCCTCCCACTGTGGGCACCCCAGGACACCAGGCCCCTTCCCAGCAGTGGGGACGAGAGACACAGTAAGGTTAGTACAGCTGGACTAGAGAGCCCCCGAAGGGCACAGGCGAGCACTGAAGGGCAGTGATGCCCATTTTCGGCACCGGGGACCACTTTCACGGAAGGCAGCTGTTCGCCAGGCGTGAAGGTGGGATCATCAGCCGCCCGATTCTCGTGAGGAATGCACAGCTAGATCCCTCATATGTGCAGACGCTGACACGGACTCCCAGAGGCCTCAGGGTACCGCCAGCCTGCAGTGAGGCACGAGGAGGCAGACCAGCTCCGCCTCTGGGCAGTCGGGGGTAACACTGTCCTTGGGCATGGGAGGGTGTGTCCCTCTTGGACTTGTTGGTATATTAATTTTGGCTGTATATCCAGAAGTGGTGTAGTGGGGCCACGTGGTAGTCCTAGTCTCAGTTTTTCGAGAACATCTCCATAGCCTTCTTCATAACGACTGTACTAATTTTTTATTTGAGACAAGGCCTTTTGCTGTAGTCCAGACTGGTCCTAAACACACCATGTAGCCCACATTAGTCTCAAATTCGTGGTCGTCCTCTTGCCCCAACCTCTCAGGTGCTGGAATTGCGGGCGTGCACTGCAGTGCCCAACTCGCGCGGTGCTGGGGAGCCAGGCCCAGAGCCCTGCATGTGCTTTAACTGCTGTGCCCTTCCTGCAGCCCCAGCTGTACTGATTTATATTCCCGTCGAGAAATTCCCTTCCCTCTACGTCTTTGCTAATACTTGTTACCTTTCAGCTTGGAGTCAGGGAGGGGAACAGGTAATAACCAAACAGATAATGCAGCCGGGACAACCTGTCACCATGGCTGTTGTGACGGGTAGGAGAAGCGATACGTCACTGTGACGTCATTCTGTACTCACTGGTGACCTGTCGGCCGGCCTGTGCTGCCTATGGGCGCTCTCCGGGCAGGTTCTCGTCCCACGTCCCCACCAGCCCGTGTTTTCTTGCTGTTTCAGTTGCTCTTACATTCGCGCAGTCGCCTCTTATCAGATACGTGGTCTGCCCTGTTCTCTCCCGACTCGCGGGCTGTCCACTCTCTGGGGTTGCTTTCGCTTCTGCTCACAGCCCGTTTAGTTTGGTGCAAGCCTGCTTCGCTAAGCTGTCTTTGGTGTCTGTCCTTTGAGGTCACATCCAAGGGCTCGTCATCACCCAGATCAATGACATGAAGTGTTTTCCTCGGGTTTTCTTCCAGTACTGTTGTAGTTTCAGGTTTCCCATTTAAGTTTGGATGCATTTTGAGGGGATTCTTGTATCTAGTGTAAGGTTAAATAGTCAGTTTCTTTCATTTTCATGTAAAGTTCCAGTTTTATCATTGTAATTTATTAAGAAAAGTTGCTTCTTCACTCCTTGTGCTCTATTTTTTTGAAGACCAGGTGATTCTAAGTAGGTGGGTTTATCTCTGGATTCTCCATTCTGTTCCTTTCGTCTCTGGACCCAATTGATGTCAGGACATGCTGCTGGGATCGCTGTGGCTTTGGTCTTCTAGCTCAGGAATTTACTGTGGCTCTTTGAAGTCAGTCTTCTGTCTCTTACAGACTTTAGAAGTTTTTTTCTATTTCTATAAACAAATGCCTTCAAATTTTTGTTAGTGATTGCAACAGCTGTGTAGATTTTGTACAGACAGTATTGACATTTTAACAATAGTAATTCTCTATTCTGCGACCACGGAACATATTTTTGTCTATCTGAGTCTTTAATTTCGTTAATTAATGCTATATAATTTTCAGCATATTTTTTACTTCCACAGTTAAATTTATTCCTAAGTGGTCTGTGCTATTATAAACATGAAGTTCTCATTTTTGTCAGAGAGTTCATTAGCTGTGCATAGAAATGCTGCTGGTTTTTACGATTTTTGTATCCTGAAACTCTGATGAATGTGTGTATTGCATGTAACATTTTCGTGTGAAGTTTTCATGCATTTATATGAAGAGAGAGAATTGTGAATATCCACAGATGAGTCTACTGTGATGTTGTCCTTTCCAGTGTGGATGACTTTTTATTATTGTTTTTCTTGCCCAATTGCTCTGTACAGGACTTTTGATACTGCATTGAATAGAAATATCCACCAACAGATCAGCAGATAAAGAAATCGGGGTGTATACATGTAGAAAGTTACAACAGCTCTCTCTTTTGAGATAGTGTTCATCTTTAAAAACCAAAAGCATCCTGTCATTTGTAAAATCATCGATGAACTTGGAGAAAGCCAAGTAAATAGGTAAACAAACCAGGTACAGAAAGATCAACCCTAACGCATCTGCAAGGGCTGGCTACCACCCAGGGTCAGGGGGTGAGGCGAGAAGAGAGGAAGGAGCCGCTGGCAGGTGAGGACTTCCTGTCGGACAGGATATGTGCGTCGTGTTGTCGCTCGGGCTCCAGGGAGGACGGTAGCTCGTAAGAATCTGTTACGTGCTTGAAGGTCACGCAGAACTGCTGGGTTTCTGTGAGCACTTCCACCTCGAAGCCCTGTGAAGTGACCCATGATCAAGACAGCCTTCCGGTGGACGCGTTCTCCCAGCCGGTTAAGGACGGAGCGGCGGCTGCGGAAGCTTATAGGCCGAGACCCTGGCCCCAGCAGGACGGCGTGGAGGTGGGGAAAGGATGTTTAAGGAGGCAAGTAGGGTCAAATGGGGCCAAAAGAGGGAGGCCCTAACCTCACACACCAGCATCGTTATGAAGAAGGCACAGGCATGTGTGCAGAGGACGGGGGAGTGTGCACACGTTGGGAGGAATCTGCCCCCAGCCTCCGGGAAACCAGTCCAGCACTGTGAGCGCCAACCTCCAGCCTGCAGGACAGGGTCCCGTGCTGAAGCTGCCACGTTCTCGCGTGGTACGGTGACAGTCCTAGCAGGCCACAGCCCATCTTTATTTTAATTCTTATTTTGAGTCAGGGTCTCACTGAGTCACTAGGTGGTCCAGGCTGAGCTCAGACTTGCGGTCCTCCGGCCTCAGCCTCCCCGAGTGCTGGTGCTACAGGCCTGCACACTGGACCTGCCTTTATCTGGTAAGTCTTCGTAAGGACCCGCTGTCTGCCGTGCCTGCTGGGGCCCATTGTAAATAGACTCCATAGGCCACGCGCACATAAACTTGTCTTCCCCTCCCCGCTGCCCTTTCTCTCCTTCCTGCCCATCCTCTTCCTCCTCCTGCCCTCAGTGATAATGTGGGTGGTAATGACCATGGCCTTTGAGCCACCCCTGCAGAAACAGTCATCATCAGCAGGGGTCAGGGTGGCCAGCCTCATCCAGGAAACCCGGCTAAGGACCCCCAACCTGCAGCCCCCAGTAGGTGCCTCCTTTAGGACCACGATTAGAGTCCCCAGCTGGACCCCGAGCCCACGAGATGACCCAGTGGCCAGGAAACACCGTTGTGTCTGTCTTTCTGGAAGCGGTGGGCTTCATGTCAGGGTGCCGGAACACTTGTGCCAGCCCAGCCTTTCTACGTCGCTGCTGTGGGCAATCTTGAGCCAGTGGCCCCGGGCACGTGAGCCCACCGCCGCCGCCTCACTGGGTAGTGTGCCCCGTCAGTGCTGACCACCGAGGCGTGGGGGAACGCCGGTGCCGCGCTCTGTCGGTCATTCAGCCTGCACACAAGCTGGGGGCAGCTCGCCCGGCAGGGAGTGCTTCAGCCAGCAACCCGTTTCCGAGGGGCGCCGATTGCCACGAGCCAAGGGCGAGCTTTCTGCTTGGTTCGTCTGGGTTCCAGTGCCCGCTTGGGAGCCCATCCCTCCGAGCACTGATCTTCTTGTGCGGGGTAGGATGTGGCGTTCCTGGTGCGTAGCGCGTGGTCGTTGGCGGTGGAAGCCGGGAGCCCGTTCCTTGCCGCTTGTCTGCGAGCAGTGTCACCGGGTCCTGGCACATCGTGTGCTGGACTCGGTTTGAACGGACAAGGTGGGCTCATGGACTTTCCTACCAGGGTGACCAGCCGAGCTCCTCCTGAAGGCACCCGCCCCTCTGCGGCCCTCAGAGCCCCTGGTCCCCCAGAGATGGGATATTCGTGCTGCTACACCCAAAGGTTGGGGCAGCTATTATGTATTAAAATGTGTCATTTTAAATTGCTTTCTTTGCTAGCACTAGCAATAGAGATATTGAAATTTCTTCAGAAAATGCTTATCTCATCAAGACTGAAATTACAGCATATGAAATACTAATTACAGCATTATGGAGAAGGTTGAACTTGGGTGTGACATTCTGTCTATGAGGAGAACGCCAGTTTTCTCTCCCTCCCGAGGCAGACAAGCCACCCGTGATTACACATGTGACCCCCCGTTGTCACTCCTTCCTTGGCCCCACCCCGCCGTCTTCTTAGGGAGCAGGAGGGGGACTCAGGTCCAAGGCCTGGTCTGTCTCCACCCCCTCCGTGTGCTTCCAGAGGAGCCCCACACGCGGGGGCCGGGGACCCCGGACCGAGCGCTGATGCAGGTGGGAGCCGAGAACGTGGGTCTCTGCTTGTTGGCCGTGGGATGTTTTTCTTTTCTTTTTGTGGTGTTGGGGTCAAGTCCTTCACACTGAGCTACATCCTGGCCCATTCTTCCTCTTTAGAGACAGGTTCTTCTCACTGAATCACCTAGGATGGGCTAACATTTGCAGTCCTCCTGCCTCAGCCTCCCAGCACACTGGGATGACAGGCCTAGGCCGCCGAACCCAGCGTGGCCGTGGAACATGAAATGCCCTGAAACTTGCGAAGTGCGTGTCACGCTGCGCAGCACATGGCGGCTGCTCCCAGGCGTGAGCTGCTGCTTTGACTGCATTGTCCTTGTCCCCGTGTGCCAGCGTCAACAACTTAACTGCCACCTGACAGCTACAACCTGGGCCTCAGACTTGAGTTAGGATCCAGGAAGCATGGTTTTTACTTAGCCGTTCATTTACTTAATCAAGATTAATCGCCTGTTCTGTCCAGAACACTGAAGCGAACGCCTCAGAGCTCCTTGGGGAAGCCCAGGTCCAGGAGAAAGGTGAACCAGCGGCCCCCACTGGGTGCCGTGTGGCCCAGGCCGTGTTGAGACAGCGCAGAGCGCGGTCCCAGCACCAGCAGCCCAGTGGCCCTGCTTCCCAGGCTGGGAGAGGGGCAAGAGGGGCGAGAGCGCTTTCTTTACCGATGTGTCTCGTCGTCTGGAAAAGAAGGCTGTGAAAGGGGCGATGCGGGCATCCCCGCGCCCGTAGCAGCGGGGTTCACGGCGATAGGAAAAGGTGGCGTGTGTACAGAGTGGGGGCGCTCAGAGCGGAGGAAGGGTAGGGCCGAGTCGCCGTGGTGCACGCTGCGACCATGACGCTCGGTGAGACAAACCAGCGAAGCAAAGGCTTCACGGCGCCTCTGTGGAAGTAACTGAAAGTACAAAGAGTGAAGTTAAAGGCAGGTGACAGGAAGCAGGGAGGTGGACTTGTGGGGATGGGAAAGGCACCTGCGGGAGACAGGAAAGGAGCGTCTGGAGAAGAAAGGGCAGGGGAAGCGACGCGGGGAAGGGGATCCAGACGTGCTCTGCGTGCGTGCCAGCCCCCAGATGAGGGGGATTATGACGCATTGCAGACAAAAGGCAATCAGAATTAAAAACATGGTTGATGTGTGTGACTCCCCTAAGCAGAGCCCTGTTCCAGTGCAAGCCACACGCCCCCGTCCTGCGTGCTCACGGTTTCTGAGGCCTCCAGCAGAGCCGTCATAGTTGGCCAAACATCGCTGGCTTCCGGAGCTGGTACCTGTGGCGGTGCCTCGATGATGATGGCGGGTGATGCTTATGAGTGTCTGAGCGAGGCCAGGGCCCTGACTGCACGGTGTCCTTGTCCTGAGGACCCGAGCCCCCGTGTCAAGCACATCAGGAGCCCACCAAAGCACAGTACGCCGGCTAAGACTCCTGCATGGTCCTGTAGGGAGGGATGAAGGGAGGTGGGGGTCCCGGAGGGGGCGTGGCCGGGCCGAGCCTGCGCCCCACACCCAGGTCCCGTGCCAGACCCACTCCGCCATCAGGTGGGCGAGGTCGGAGCCCAGCTGTACTGGTGCTTAGTTCCTCGTCTTCACCAAGAGGGTGGAATGTGCCTCCCAGAGCTGCCCTGGGCACAGAGTGAGCTGTGAGAGGCACACGACTTACTCAGTGCATGGCCCTGGCATCCAGCCGGTAAACCCACTCATGCGTTTCCTCCCACCGCCTCACACCATCCCTTTATTTTGACTTCTAAGAGTCTCAGTATTTTTGATAACTTAATTTTTTCCTACATATCACACATAGAATAATTCATCAAATGAAGAAGAGAAGCGATTCTACCATGCGGCCCGGATGGACAGCCGTTAGAAGTTTCAGGAGATTCAGCCCTGCGGGTCTTGCCAGCTCCCGCCGCACAGAGATTCTGGTGGCGGGAGGCGTACGAGGCCCGGGGACTCGGGTTGGCACACCCAGCCCTGGCGCACGGCCCGTCCACACGCAGTGTGAGGCGCTTGGCGGCAGCCCTGGCTGCATGACCTCATCACACAGTGATGACCTTGGTCTTATCAAATGTGAAACATTTTTATTCTAATTTTCCTGAATTCATTTTTATTATCGTAAAATTTCCCCATGATTTAAGAGACTGGATGGCTGTGAGAATTTGAAGAATGAAGGTTTGCACCCTGGCCCTTCCCTGCTCCTCTGGGTTTAGGACTTGCCTGTGTGCCCGTGAGTCACTCTCTGGCTCATTTATTTTTATAACGGTTGATGCCTAAATAAGTCCCTTGTCTCACCATATTTCGATATACAGATTTTACATCTTTTTTATTATCTGTTTTTGAGGCAGGGTCTTGCTAAGTATCCCAGAGTTAACTCAAACTTGGAGGTCTTTCTGCCCCAGCCTCCCAGAGTGGTGGGATTTTAGGCTTGCAGGCGTGCGTCACCAAGCCCAGCTAGAACTTGAAAACAGCAGCAACAATAAAACTCCTGGAATCCGTGCACAAAGTCCAGCAAACTGGCCAAGTAAGGAGATCAGTGTTTGTTCTCCACCATCAGAGAGGGCTCCCAGGTCTCAGGGCCCGAAGGTCTTGGGGACCCTGTGCTCCCTGCATGGGGTGGTGCCCACTGCATATCGTGGGGAGACAGACGCTGGCCGCCGGGGTTATTTTCTGCTCAGCGAGTCTTGGGCTGTCGGTGGGACTGGCCGTGGCTCCTCTCAGTCCCCTGGTGGTCCCCCCCCAGTGCCGTCTCCTCCTGGGCTCCGTCTGCTTGGGTCACCGTGCTGTGTGGCTTGACACCAGAACTAGGTCTGAGGATCTCACCCATGAGTCCATCCAACGGTTTTGAATCAGAGCAACCCCCCAGCTTTTGTACCCGCTCCCCGGCCCTCGGCGCAGTGCCTGGGGCTCTCCCAGCCTCCTCCGTGTCCCCCGTCCCTCTGTGAGGTGCCCTGGGCGCCCAGCCTCCTCCGTGTCTCCTAGTGTGGCCATCACAGCTCCGTTGGCAGCGCCTTCTGCCCCGCGTCCCTCGCGTCCCGTCACGTCTCATAGTCATCATGTGCTCACATCTGGACTCGAGCCGGGCACAGATCCGACATGCTCGGTGAGTGGATGGAAAGTGGCGTAGATGTCATTCTGACTCCTGGCTTCTTGTCACAGACATGAAGTGGCGGACTGGCTTTCTTTCTTTTCTGTTTTTAAATTTGTTTTCTGTTTTGTTTGTGGGTTTCCCTCCTTGCAGAAGAGCCGCCAGGAACTCTTGTCTGCGTTTCACTCTGTGCCTTCTATTTGACTTTTGTCCAGAAAGGACGTTGCAGCCTCTCCTTTAGGGCCGCAAACTTGGCGCCTTACCTTTAGGGGCAAGGGGAAAGGACCCTGGAAGCTCTAAGTAGGCAGAGCTTTCCTCCGCCTCCCGCGCATCTGGCCTCGCCCTTCCAGGTGTCTCGTGTGCACAGGCTCAAGACTTCCGAGTCCGGATGGTTAGTTCCCCAAGAATAGACCTGGGAGTAGAAGAAGGAGAGTTGGGGAAGGACAGGGGTGGATGGAGCAGTGACTCGCAACCTCAGGAGCAGGTGGGGCGGGGACTTGATGACTCACTGCTGCGCACAGCAGTTCCACCCACCCCACCAGCCAGCCCTCTCCTCCCTGGGCGTGGCCTGGCTGCTCCCTGACCCCGGGGCCAGGGCTCTGGGCCCTTTCCCGTGTGATGCCAGTCACGGTGACCTCCTGCTTGGCTGTCTGAGCTGCCACCTCTCGTGGCTCCTAGATCCCAAATGTCCTTAGAAATCCCACGTCAGCCCTTACCTCTTTATTCTTGGTAATGCTGCTCCTTGAACCACCAAAAATTTCCTTTTGATTTTATTTTAATAGGGTTTGGGGAGAGAGAGAAAATAAATGTGTACAGCTATTCTATTCTTTTATAGTGGAACTCAGATGTGACATATGATCTACTTGTTTTTGCCTTCTCGTTTTTAAAGACACATTAATAGTCATTGAGTGACTGCTATAATAATAAAATTTTAAGATCAACATTAATAACACTCATTCTGGGAGTGATACGGTATTTTAGAATTTTAAAAGCTCTTTAGCGTTTAATCCTCCATGTGGAGCAAATGTTTTCATCCCCATATTACACAAGATAATTGAGGTTAATGGAGTTTAAATAATGTTAACTACGGACACATAGTTGATAAAGGGCCTAAAATTGGAACCCGGTATCTCTGACCTTTCTCTGATACTGGGTTTCAGGACACTGTTAAAGTATCTCACTGAGCAGTGCGTGAAGTGTGGGATGAAACAGACCGGATTTTAACCCTCAGGGAATGGCCTCCCTCTGAGGGGAAGAAAATTATATGACATCTTAGCTTTAATAGGAGAAAGAGCAACATCCGAGGGCCCCGCTTCCCAGCGTGTCAGGGAAGGGAAGAGATTCTGAGCCAGGATCTAAGCCACGGCAGTGTGTCTGGTTCCCAGACCGTGAGTGCTCATCCTGCTGGACCCAGGGTGTGTGCGAGGGACGGGCAGAGGGGCTTTGGGGAGGAGAGGTGAGAAATGACCCTCGGGACCCCAGGCTGAGCGGGGTCAGGCAGCGTCAGCAGGTGCAGGTGGAGCCCATCCGTTGGGCATTCAGGGCGTAGAAGCTGTGGAGGTACTCTCGGAAACTCAACGTGGCCTGGCTTCGTAAAAAGAAACTGCACTGAGTGACGCAAAGATACGATGGGTTTTTGTTTTTTGTTTGTTTGTTTGTTTCTCTTTTTTTTAATCCCACCACCTTCCTGTAAATTTGATCTTACTAACAGCGAGCTGAGGCTTCTCTCTGAAGTCACCTCCTGTACTTAGAGCTTTGAAAACCGTGACGACCGAGCAGCAGAGGAGCCGGAGCCTGGAGTCTGTCCCCGCCCCGCACTCTCTCAGGTTCCGTAGATACGGAAACGGGGGCCTAGCAGCTTGAAATCAGCCATTCTTCTAATATTCATCACCGTAAATAATCATTGCTTTGCCAAGAAATCAGTAGCGCCTGCAATAATACCGTTTTATAATGTTATGCAATCTTTGTTTTCTAACTGCTAGAATTAACATCCTGAAAAAAACTGTCTTAGAAGAGTGGATCATGCTTTTATAAGTTAAAATAGTGTAAAAGCTGAGCCTCCTGGCCCAGGCCTGTCAGCCCAGCACCCTGGGAGGCTGAGGCAGGAGGGTCACACCTTCAAGCACAGCCTGGGGCAATGTAGCCGCTTAGTCAGACTTTGTCTCAAAATCAAACACAAAATAAAAACGGGCTGGGGATGTCGCTCAGTGTAACGACCTGCGTTCCATCCCCAGAACCCTCCCTCACCCCAAAAAAAGGAAATGAACATAATGTGAAAAATAAAAACATAACAGTAACAAGATCAGACTCGAATCCTACAAAAGGTTTTATTCTTGTATTCAGGCAAATGATACTGTCATGACAGACCGCTCTGTGTGCACCGCCGGGGTGTGTTCTGCATCCCAGATCAGAGGGGACGGCTTCTGTGCAATTCATTTCACTTGCTTCTTGCGTGGACTCAGAGTCCCGTGCCCCCGTGGGTTCTAGGATCCCCTTGTAGGTTTGTGCTGTGGCATGACGCCCAGCCAGGCGGAGGTGCTGATGTGTTTTTCCTTCATCCAGATGTCAGAGTTGTGCCTTTAGTGTGACTGTAGCATCTGACTCATTCCCCAGGAGCGCCGAGCATAGCATCCAAAGAACTGTGGGCCCTTGGGGTGGGGGAGGAGCCTGGCCCGGCGAGTTGCTGGGCACCGAGGAGAGAACCAGGCACGTGGGAAGTGGGGTGTCCTGCAGCACGTCAGGGCTGTGCTCTGAGCTCAGCTGCTGAGGCTCAGCTCTGAACGTGGGTCCGCAGCCCCTGGCGCCCCTCCAGCACCCAGGCCTCCGCCTCCCATGCTTGTCCCGGGCTTCCATACAGCCATAAGCAAACAGCCAGAGCGCCTCTCTTCCTGCTCTGCGCTGGCTCGGTTCGGTGTCGTCGTCCCTACCCCCCCCCCACCCCCCCCACCTGCTCCAGCTCCGCTCCACGTGGGCTCGCTGCCTGTCAGGGGGCCGTCTGCATCTTGTGGCTGGTTGTGAGTGGAGCCCGGAGCAGAGCCTCGCCTTCCTTGTGCGTGGGTGGGGCGCTCCCCCTGGGGTTGCGGATTGGAGCTGCAGGCAGCAGAGACCAAGGGACACAGGAAAGTGGCCACAGGGTCATCTCAGGTGTGGCGACCCTCAGGAACCACACTACGTCACTGATGCAGAAAAGGAAAGCCCGTTTCTCCAGAATCTCTGCAGGAAATAGCTTGCTGTCGGCCCTCGGGAGGTGACAGGGCCCCTCCACCCCGCTGGTTCTGAAGGAGGGGGACACGCTCAGCCAAGGCCGTAGCTCAGAAAGAGCCCCAGGAGTCCTGTGGGTGAGAAACTTAATGGGTGACCTGGAAACAGACCTCTCCCTACTTATATCCATCCCCAGAACATCCCTTTGACTCTAATAATAATAATAATAATAATAATAATAATAATAATTGAACGTAGAACACAGCGCCTCAGTGCCGGAGAAGAAATGAAGAAGGAGGTGTGGCAGTTGGGGACCCCGATACCGCCGCGTGCTCGTGTAGCCTGTGTGCCACAGAGAGCCCCATTTCCTGGTCCCCAGCTGACAGCCTCCTTTGTCCCATGGGTAGCTAGATGAAGGGGATACTTGATCGTTGGGCACAGGAGTGTGACCTCACTGTAGCCCCAGAGAGGAACATGGGAAGTCTGGCCTGCATAACGGGCTCATGCAGATGGCCAGCGACCAGCACATGCCAGGGAGAAAGGCAGAGTAGAAATGACATGTTAAAAACTTGTGGTTACACAGCGGAGAGAGACTTTGGACTGCTGACTCTGTGGGTTTGTGTTCTGACCTGTCTCAGGCTTACACGGGACTCTGGGGAAGTTACTTGAATCAAATAGTCAACTGAATCTCAATTGTAAATAACAGAAACCATCCAACTCACCTTCCAAAATTGAAACCTAAGTTCGGGGAGTGCCGCACCGCTCTTTTTCCTGGCTTTATGTGTTTTTTATCGAAACGTAGGTCACCGTAGTAAATGCGCAGATCTTCAGGGCAAAGCCCGGTGGATTTTCACACACGGTAAGGGGCTGTGGAGTGCTCGCCTTCATACAGACGGGGGATTTCTGGCTTTTCCTTTCCCTTGCCGTCGGTCACCCCAAAAGGGAGCCGCTCCTTGGTCTTCTCTGAATCCGGATTAGGTTTGTCCAGCGTGGCTTTTTGGTAGATGTCAGTGTCATTTTTACAATACAGAGCAAGACCCCGTCCCTCACCCAGAAGATGACGCTGTTGACAGGGACCCCGCTGGTTGGCTTGAGTAGCGATGTCTGGAACCGGGGCCCCCAGCCGCTTGTTTTAGTTACTTTCTTCTCACTGGGATACAGTAGCCAATACCCTCCACTTGAAGGAGGGAAGGCTCATTGTAGCTCACATTTTGGGGAGTCTCAGTCCATTCACAGGCAGCCTGCCGTAGCGGACGGGCCTGGCAGAGGCCTGGCGGGAGCAAAGATGTCCGCAGCACCGCAGCAGGAAGTACAGAGGGAGAGGAAGGGCGGAGCTAGAGGCCCCCCTTCCAGGTCAAGCCTGGCAGTCTGTCCCTTCTGAGCAGGCCCAGCTTTGACCAGCACAGGAAGTTAACTGATCAACCCCGAAGTTGGATCACCTCCAAACACAGGAAGCTTTCGCGGGCCACGTTTCAGTCCAGATCACAGCAAGGCGCTCGCACTACCTGGGACACTGCTGGCGGTGCGGAGGGGTGGGACCCTGCGTCCTTGAGGGGGGAGTTCTCCTTGATGGGACTTCACGCTGGACTAAGCCCAGAGCTGGCAAAGTGCTGGCGTTGACCTCTGTGGGGCAACGCGTTGAAGGAGCAGATAAACACACGGGGAGTTGGGGGGCGCAGGGTGATGTGTGTGGTGTGACTTCTTGCTGGGAAAGAGCTGGGCTCGCCTCGCTCTGCAGACAGGGATTAGCCTTGCCCTGCACGGGGTCCTGCCTCGGTTGGCCTTCTGTCTGCAGTGCTGTGAGCAGCTCTCGTCCTCCGCCATGGGCTTCCACTGCCGCGGCTGCTTATGAATAGATGGCACAAGCCCTTCTGAAACTGTGCGGTGAATCAGTTTCCTCCCCTTCGGTTGTGGACGTTGGCTATTTTGTGCTTGCACCAAGTAAGTAACGAAGACACTCCTCCTTGACTCCCCCCCAGGTGCGTGTGTCAGCCACTCCGTCCGGGCGCAGCCTCCCCAGTTGCCCCGCCTTGCACTAACCCACTATGTCCGCAAACATACCCATCGACATCATCCCCCACGAGAGCCCCAGTGACATTTTCCTGTTGAATTAGCCTCCCCCTGACTTGGGACACGTGTGTCCCTTTCTGAGCTTCCCCGGTCACTTACTCTGAATCCACGTGCTCCCTTTCTTCCCTGTTGCCTAACCTCGTACAATTGCTCCTGGCACTTTGGGGCTGCCCCGACTGCTCCACGGTGTTCTTCCGCCCTCCTCAGACCCTGACCCTGGATCAAGTCCATGGCAGTGATCACCGCTCTGCCAACACTCCTCCCCACCAGCTTCTTGAACCTACAATCCCCGAGTGTGCACATCAAGGCCTTGCGTATCTGAGTCATGTGACCCTTTTCGTGTGGTACTGCCGTGTTCCCGACTGTGAGGGTACCAGCAAGGCCAGCGGTGAGGTATGTGACGCCTACAGGCCAGCTGGTGACATTGGGAACCTTCTGCTCCTGGTTACAGGGACCAAGCTGGCCACTCCTACTGCCTCCTGGGAGTGGCCTGCCCAGATCTCGGACACCAGCCAGCGTGGCCAGGTTGTAGTGGGTCTTGCCATTCCCCTGTGGGGGTCTGGATGTGAGTGGAGCAGGCATCTGGGGTCCGAGTGGAAGTGTGTGGAGGCATGGTTAGGAGGACCCCGTGATTTCTGCCCCTTGGAGCTTAGTCTTGTGATTGGATTGCTACATGGCAGGATCGGGAGTAAAATAAGATGATGCCAGAGGTGGACTGATGTGACCATGCTGGCCCCTTGAAAGGCAAGAGTGCTGGCCAGAGAAGGGGAGTCAGAGGGACAGGGCAAGGGGAGACTTTCTCTGACAGAGGCCCAATTGGTGAGCAGAAAGAGGGGCTCCTGGGCTAAGGGATTTCAGAGCAGTGGGGACAACAGTCCTATGACTGCAAAATAAAATAAAGTCTGCGAACAGCCTGAGAAAGTCTGACGGCCGCTCTTTCTGAAGAGGACCCTCCAGCTGGGGGAGCGCTGGCACACGGGCACCCGGGGCTTAGCCCCCAAGGCTGAATCCTGCGAAAATGTGCCCAGCTTGTAACTCAGAGAAGCTGTGACGTGTCAGCCCGTTCTCTTAATCCCTCAGCTGTGTAGTAAATTGTCACGCAGAAGGGGAACAGAGATGGCCCTGAGGTCCATGCGGCGGCCGTCACTCGGGCGGTATCCCTGCCTCAGAGAGTCTAGGACGCTGTGGGCGAGCCAGGGGGAATAGAGACCCCAGCTGCATGTGGAGGCCCAGCGTGGGTTCTGTCGACGAGAGCTGAACAGAGGCTGAAGGAGTCAGGAGAGCCGAAGCTGTGCTCATTGCACTTGGAAGCGTCTGGAGTTCTTGAAGACACAGGAAAGTGGGTTACGACATCCAGACTGAGGCTGGGAAGCACCCACTGTAAAAGGGGCACTTCCTCTTCCTAAAGCCAGGACGCACCTGCTGGGGGCGCGAAACCTTCTCTCCCTTGGGCCCGGGGCTGCTTTTAGCTGAGTCTGCTCTGTAAATGTCCCCAGTACCGAAGAGTGGGAGGGACCAGGAGAGGCAGATGCTGGTGATCTGACCCACGTTCCCTCGGAGGATCAGCTAAGACGTCCTCCCCAGAGGACCCGAGCTCATCCATTCTCCTGTCCTCGGTGCCTCAGCCAAGTCCGGAACAAGCGGGTTCACGCTGTGTCAAACGGGGGGTTGTGGAAATCTCGTGTGTTGTGGAACCGAAAGCCACCAGGCAACCCCTTTGGCCTCTTTCATAATTTATCACGCTTTAATGGAAAGACTCCGAGGTTTGTAGCGAGGCAAACATGAGTTCAAGTCCTGGTCACCATTATTAACCTCCCTGAACCTTATTCCCCCGAGTCCCTGCTGGCTGGCTTCTTGAGACAGGAGCACTTGCCGCCACGCCGGCCAGACCCTCCGTGAGCTCTCGGGTGGAGGAGCTGCAGGAAACCGCCGTGACTGAAACAGTTCGCGGCTCTGTCCCCGGGCTTGCCGCTGGTGGCTCTGTGTCCCCGTGCGTCCTAAGGTGACGATGTATGAAATTATCCGGAGCTGTGTGCCTCTGCCGTGAGCGCAGCAGGAGCTCAGCCCCTGCCACCCGCCGCCCGACCCGCAGGGTCCCCTGCAGGTGCCAGCCCAAGCTGCTGCCTGCACGAACCTGGTGAGGCTGTCTCCTGGACACACTTTCCTTATCCACCAAGTTGGCACACACATGCCAGATGTCGCTGCAGTCACCGTACATAGGGAAATAGTATACATACAGAGTAGAACATGTGAATGGTTCATTTTCCCTGTGTGTGGTCAGTTTGGAACACCAGGCAGCATTTGCTCCAGAGGCTGTGACTCGTATGGCTAATATTTGGAAGGGTTGCGGTGCTGTGTACATACTCCTCATATGTAAATGCCTTGTTTCCCCGTAATGCACAGAGCCGGGTATTGCCACACAGATTTTGCCAAGAGAGAAATAGGTGCTGGGAAGAACGAAGGAGGCTTATGTTAAAAGAAAAGTAACTGACACAAGGCAGGATGCATGTTTACACACACACACACACGCCCCAACAAGTCCAGCCTTTGGTAGCACCAGGTCAGCTCAGCAAGAAGCTGCAGCAGTGTCATTTTCTTCACTCCTTCAATTACTTCAAGCTACTGGTTGGGCCCCCACACCCAGGTGGGCACCTCTCCCTCACTTCCTGGCCCAGAAGTCAGCAGCCCACACCTGAGGCTTTGCCCTGGGCACCCCTCAGTCTCAGCAAGTGGGCACAATCCCTCCGGTTGAACCCCAACCATCCGACCCTTCCAGCCAGGCCTCACCTCCCAACGGCACACAGTTCCACAGTTATCCCATTACATCCAAATGTCTTGAGGCTTTTTGGGACACCCCAGATCCAAACCATAGCAATGACACGGGTGTGGTTTGGCAGGTCCACAGCTGGAACTGAGCTCTATGTTGAGTTTGCTTTGACTCTGACGCATGTCCCTTACCTAAGTACTGGTGGCCCTGCTCATGCCCACACCATCCTTCCATAGTGGAGGATCTGCTGAGCGCCACGCACTGTACCAGGAGCCTGGGAGTCTACAGTGGTCCTACCCTCACTTTCTGAGAGCTGAAGATTAGTGCCAAGACATGGGGCGTGCTCTGTTGGCCTAAATTATGCTGGGTTAGATTGGATAGGCTTGAATTTCCATTGGAATGATGGGGTTCACCTGAGACTATGTGTGTTTCTTATACAGAAATGGTGAGATGGGACTGACACAGCGCTTTGGCTCTAGCAGTGGCCCCATGAGGACATGAGTGGCCTGTCATTCCAGGACCCTTCGGAAAGAAAGGCAGCTAGGCTTTAAGGAGCCGTGGGGACAGCTTGGACGCAGAGAACTGCATCTAATACTGGGGTTTGACCTAGGGAAAACGGGCATTCCCCTGGTTAACAGCACCAAGCATGGTGGTAACGTCAGAGCTTCCAAAAGAATTGTTACCGTCACTGCTTCCAAGAGCTCACAGCGTGAACATGGACATGCAAGGGCAGGCGTCCAAATGAGTGTGGTCTCCAGGGCATCTCACTCTCTCTGGACTCATCCAGGCCAGGTGCACACAGGTGACGGGCTGGCTGAGGGTTGGGCACCAAGAACATCATACAAGGAGGAAACTGGAACGTGAGTGGCCCTGACCAGCTGCTCTAGTAGTCATAGCTTGTCAGCTGCCCTTTTCCGGATGACCACACGTGTTTCGGCTTCCGCACTGCCGTGACTGTCCTTGGGTCATTCCTGTCCCCTTTCTTCCCACCCTCACACCCCGAGCTTAGATTCAGTCCTGATCACCGCACATACCCTGCTCATTTGGAGAGGTACCCACGCAGCCCCCAAGCTTGCTCTGCCACTCCCATGGTGGGCATGTCTGTCTCCCTCCGCCTGGCAGGCGCGGGTGACGCACGTCTGAGAGGAGATCCCAGATATGCGCCGACTAGCTCCAGAACTCAGTCCGCGGACTTGACCGTCGATGTCTCGATTTCTCCACTTGGCGAGTGAGGTATTGACGTTTTCTCTAGGGCACTCTGGCAACTACGTGGCTTGCGTTTAATTCTTTTCGAAGATGTAGAGCAGTGTCTTTACGTAGGAAGCACTCTGGAAAGGAAGGGCTTCGCTCCTGCTGACCCCGTCGCAGGCATTGCTGGCGTGAGTGGGTCTACTGCGCATGCCCCTGCAGGCACCTAGGGCAGGGCACTTCCTCACTGTGCGAACGCGCTGCTCAGCCCGGTGCTCTGCCCAGAGAGGCGCTT
Source organism: Ctenodactylus gundi (assembly GCA_004027205.1). Taxonomy (NCBI): domain Eukaryota; kingdom Metazoa; phylum Chordata; class Mammalia; order Rodentia; family Ctenodactylidae; genus Ctenodactylus; species Ctenodactylus gundi. Next base: position 475,182 of record PVKB01000329.1, read on the forward strand.
GTGAAATATTTTTGGGTGTCAGTTGAAGTGGGAGAAGTGAGCTCTTTTTCCTTGAGTCCAGCCAGGACCCTGACGTGGCAGCCGTTGGCTGGTTGGCTGCTTGTTAACGCCAGGAGTTATCCAAGAGCCTGGACAGCTGTCTGAGAAGCGTGTGCATTTAGACAAAGACCCCAGTTGTGAGCACCTGAAGAGGACCCAGCAGAGCCCCACACCCTTAGCATTTTCCTCGTCCCCCCAGATTCCAGGGATAACAGGACTTTCAGGTGCAGGTCTGTGCTTACATGCTGTTCGGCTATAGACAAAAGTGTAGCCTGGGGCAGGTGCGGAAGGGGGACAGACTTCCTCCTCCAAACACACTCACTCCCTGATGCAAACCTCCCGACAAGATACTGGCCTCGCAGATGTAGTCTGATGGGAAGATGTTACAGGGATCAGAGGGCTGTCGGCGAAACCTTTGCACCTGCCCCTGCCTTTTCTGATCTTTGCTAAGCCTCTGCCTGCCGAATCCCACTGCCCCGAGGGTCCGCCACAGAAGAAAGTGATGCCTCCGGCTATCAACTGTTATTTGTACAGAGTTGGCTACGCTCAAGATCTTATGCCTGTGTTTTTATACACCTATTCTACTGAGTTAGTTTACAAACTCCTGCCATGTGATTGAGGCACGTGCCCAAAATGTCCTGATTGGAGAACCCGAACTGTGTCCGGCTGTGGTCATGTCCAGGACACGGTGGTGTCTGACAACCCCCCGGCCTCTCCTCAAAACCTCACCAAGCAGTGGTCCTGTTTTAACTCTGTTTCTAAGAAAGTTTCCATGATTCCAAAATTATGCTAACTGAAAACAATTTTTTTTGGATGGAGAGAAAAAGATCTGTGAATTAGAGTTTTAGACACACGATAGCAAAGTTATCTTCTTGCAGAACATAATAACTGTTCATAAACTATTTTTGGATTTCAGGCTGAAAAATTATAGCTGTTCCAAATGGCTCCGGGAAGGCTTCTCTGGAAGCAAGTCACAACCGCAACAGAATGCAGCCCCCTGGCCTGACATATACACCGACCCCCCTAGAGCCTGCGCGCCAGCACTCTGAGCTAACAGGGTGACGACACAAACCAGGGTGGGCACAAGGACGGGCAACTCTGAACCAGCCAAGGACAGGGCCACGCGGGAGCGGCTGCAGGTGGCAGCGTTGCTCACCCGGTGGCCTGCACCTTGGCGGCCTCCTACCAGGGCTGCGGAAAAGGGGGTACAGATCACCAGTCGCTGTCCCGTGGGCTAGCTCTGTAGATGCCTGGGGCCGATGCCCAGGCAACTGGTAATTCCAGATGTCCTGAAAGGCCAGCAAGTCCGAGCTTTTGAGAACAGCCAACATGGCTCCCTAAAGGAGTCAATTAAGAAAGCTAATGACACAACCTCGGGGGTAAAAACACGCTCAGTGACACGGGACCGAGACAGCAGCCAGAGCAGGCTGATGCAAAGTAGGGGCAGGAAAAGCAGGTCGGGAGTTCCGGGAGGTCTGGGCAGAGCTGCAGGGTGTGGGTGACCTGAGGGCAGTGGGGACAACAGCACCCAGAGTGCCCTGTGACGCGTGAGCGCAGCAGTGAGGAGAGCGCTCCTAGTGATCCGCCGTGCTTGGCTGGGTCTGTCTGAACTTTGTTTTATTTTGAACTATAAATGTCTAGCACTCAAAGATCAATAGGAGTTTTGTTTCCTCCTCCCCCCAGAAAAAATTAAGAAAAAATTTCATCCTACTTCATAGTTGTAAAACACGTTGCAGTCAGTACCCGTAGATGGGCTACCTAGAGGCCACCATGAATATTTCATTCCTGGCTGCGCGGCCGACCCGCGTCTGCTCTCCCCCATCTGCCGCGCGGTACGATCCAGTGTTAATTGCAGACATGAACACATTTCTTCTTAAATAATTCAGCATGCCCAGCCCTAACTAGAGCTCAGTGTTTGTTTACATTTTTAATGTACAATTTGCATGCGGTGAGGTGTGTAATCACAAAGGACCCCTTCGCGGAGGGGCGGTGGGTGCAGGAAGGGCGCAGGTGCCCCGGCCTGGGTTTCTCCCGGGATGGAGCTGCTCGGCGTGTTCTCTGTCGCATAATGCTTCCTTTACTCAGCTTAGCGTGTGCAAGACCCGACCCTGCTGTTGATGCATTAGTGTTTTTATTCGTGAGCAGTATTCAATTAAGTGAGCAGATCAGGGCTCGCCTGTCCGTTCTCCTATGGAAGGTTCCCGGGGCTGCTGTCAATATTGGGCTTTGGCGAGGAAAGCTGCTAAAAATATTCTCGCACAGGTCCTCTGTGAATACATCTTATTTGCCCTGAGGAAATCCCTGAGAGGAGAAATTTTTATACATCTCTGTCGTGGTCCTTTGTGAGATGGATATTTTGCAAACAGGTGTCTCCGTTGCTGACATGTTACTCATTTTCTTTCTGGTCTCTTTTTGGCGGGCAGCCATATTTTATTTTGACCAAGTCTCATTCACCCTGTACCCCCACCCCCTTTAAGATTGTCATTTTCTTGACCTGTTTTTAAAAACACTTAACCTACCACCAGATCGTGACAGTATTCTAAATATTCCGTGAGGGGCTGGGGACGTAGCTCAGTAATTAAAGCCCTTGTCTAGCAAGCACAAGGCCCTAGGGTTGACTCCCCAGCACCACGTAAGCCTGGCACGGTGGCACACGCCTGTAATCCCAGCACTCTGGTGGCTGAGGCAGGAAGACTGTTGTGAGTTTGAAGCCAGCCTGGGCTATAGACTGAAATCCTGTCTCAAAAAAATAATATAGTAATGAAATAAAATTAAATATCTCCCATGCAAAGCTTGTTAGACTTATGTCTTGCATTTGTGTTTCCTAGGACCCTTCTGTGGGCGGTGTTGGATTGGGTTTAATTTCCTTTTGCCTCCCACTTAGGGACCCAGTGATTCCAGCTCTGTTTTGTTTTGTTTTGTTTTTTAAGTTCTTTTTCTATAGGACTGTGTTAGTGCTTTTCCAAAGCTCAGTTGCCCCGTGAGAACCGCCCTAGTTCTGGAATCTCCAGGGCCCTCGGCCCGCCCCTTGTCAACACCCCCCTCTCTAGACTGGTGCAGACGTACACTAATCCTGAAGCCAGGTAGTGGGAGATTTCCAAATCTGTTTACCTCTTTCAAAGTGGATTGGCTACGCAGGGCGTTTTTAAATTCAGTACAAATTTTAAAACTGATTAGTAAATGTATAACTCCTCAAAAAAAAAAAAAGACCTCCTCAAGTTTTAAAAGAACTAAAAATTTGGCAAACTTGAGCCTTTCAGTCCATTTTTATGTCCTCTTTAGTGCATCCTCTTTCGTAATTTTCAGTGTAAAAGTCCTACCAATTCCCTGGTAACGTTTATCCCTAGGTGTCTTGACTTTGTGCTACTGAAACTAGGTTGTTTGAATTTTTCCCTTGTTTGAATATAAAGACGCAACTTTTTGTGTGTGTGCGTTACAGTGGTATCCCCCAGCCTTACAAAATTTCCACATTGGTGTTGGGCCAAAGCCCAATATTTTCTCCATGAGAAGCCAGGCCATTTGAAAGTCGGATTGTGATTCGCGTTCCTGTGTTTGAGTCGCTAAGTTTCATTGCCCTCCTGCAACGAGCAGCGCCTCCTGCGAGATGATGACCGCCCGGCCGGCGAGAGGCGGCCGCTGATGCGCTGGTGACCTCAGAGGCAAGGGGCCTGCCTACCGTCTAACCGTTAGCTGTGATGTCACTGTGGCAGTTTTCCAGGCACCCGCTTGGAGCGGCAACATTCAGTTCTTGGGGATTTCTAACATACATATCGCGTGATTTTGACAAACGGTTCCCATTGTACAACCATCACAATCGTGTGTTTTCTTTTTTTTTTTTTTTTAACATGGTGGAAACACCAGGTTAAATTTGAAAACTTTGGTGAAAATGTTAAATTTTCAATATAGGGTAAACTCTTCTTGATTTGCATGTGTTATCTTTAAGAGTTGTTAGGTTTTAGGTTTGACTTGCAAGTGATTTCCTAACATCTGTTTCGTAATTTTAGAAATCTTGTGTCATTGTTGACTCATGGCATCGGGGCTTTTCTGGCCTTGTGGTGTATTTCCAGATATCTTCCTCCCTTGAGAATCATTTGCAGATACAGCTTGGTCATCTTGCCCTTAAGTCTTTGGTGTAACTCACAGTTAGTTTATCATCAAAGCTTGGGGTTTGCATCAGTGAAAGTTTTTTGATACAAATTCAGTTTGTTTAATCGATTCAGTTACTCGGGTTTTGGCTTAATTTTGATTTGGTTTGGAAAGTTTTATTTTTCCAGAAATATTTCCATTTCATCTAAGCTGTCTAATTTCCTGGCCCATGTTATTAACTTCTTATGCTTTAAGTGCTATTTTTAAAATGAGCGATTTCTGTTCTCTCTCTTATTGACTTGCTCAGTATAATTAGAGGTTTATGACTTTAGCAGACACTTCCAAAGAACAGAATTTTTATTTTCTCACTTTATTACATTCCCACGTCTTTTATGTTTATTATTTTCTTCCACTTACTTCAAGTTTACTATGGTCTTCCTAATTTAAATTGGAATCTTTACTTATTGGCCTTTGATCCTATAATACGTAAATACACTAATTTCCCTCGAAGTGTTAATAGCTGCTGCACATAAGTTTTAAAATGTTGTATTTTCAGTACTTTTGGGTTCAAATGTTTTTTTCTTATTTGCTGCAAAGGCTTCTGTCATTCCTTGACCTATAGTTGCTTCTTTTTTAATTCACAAGTGCATCTCAGTATTATGTTCCTTGGTTTTCAACATGACACACTAAATAATCTTACCAGTTTCTAGCTTTGTTCTGTTGTGGACATCTACCACTCCATTGGTGGTTTCAGTCACTTGAAATTCAATGAGCATTATCATGTACCCCTGTACATGGCCCGCCTTTGCGAGCGTCACCTGGACCCTGGACAGACTGGACCCTCTGCGGTTGTGGCTGAGGCCTTCTGGAAGTATCGGGGACTTAAGAGCAGCTGGTGTCAGTCTTGTCTTGTCTCTTCTGCTGTCTCTAATCATTTGCTAGGATGTGGGTGTCAGGATCTGCGGATGTTACTGTGAAATTGTTCGTCGTCCCTTAATGTTTAGTTCCTGTAAATTGGAGCTCGCTGATGGGTTGCGTGACCGTCTCTGATCATGACACCCGCCGGGGTAGGTGAGTCCCACACACGCGGTGACGAAGTGGCTGACCCGGCGTGCTTCTGAAATCGGCTCACCCGACGTCAGTGCAGTCCCCGGCCCCGAGCGCTTGCTGCTGGGTGATGGCTTTCCGTTTCTTTACTGTCGTTCCATCTGTGTCTTCACTTGGCCATACAGGAAGAAGTTGTTTCCAGGCCAAGAAAATGTGGAGCCTCCTTAAGTCACTTACCTACATCAGGTCCAACTTGTATATAGAAAAGCGTATTTGAAAGGGAACGTTAAGAGCAAATCTCCCGTTTAGCAGCAGAGCCTCAGGATTCCATGCTTTGGGATGTAAAAGGACTCTGCATCTGTTTGAATCCTGGGGTCTTTAAGGAGTAGAAATCCTCACATCAGAAAGACTCGAGCAACGTACACGAGCCCCCACGGAGCTTCCCAAGCAGACGGTGCTGGGCAGAGCCAAGTCAGCGGGTGCTTTACGCGCTAACATTGTAGGGAGCTGAGAGGTCGGGAGAGGATCACCTGGCAGCGGAGCTCGGAACGGGGGGAAGAAAACAGACATGTTTTCCACACGGAACAGGCAGTGCCAGCGAGAGACGCCTGGTCAGACCCTGTGGATTTACATTCAGCCCACTGCGATTGCTCTCAAGTACCAAATTCAAGACAGTCAGCAGTGCTTGCGTAGATTATAGTTACTTCCGTCGCTTCTAATGTGATGCACGTGGCCAGCAACACTCTGGAATTGCGTTCCTCAGAGGTCAGGGGTGGGGATATCTTGTCCTCGAGCGCAGAGAAGGCAGGGGACAGTCGGTAGTTCAATACAGCCATCCTTTTGTTTTTGCTTTTCAGACAGGGTCTGGCTGTACAGCTGAGGCTGGTCCTGAAATCACTGTGCAGCCCAGGCTGGCCTCACACATGGCAGTACTCCTGTCCCAGCCTCCTGAGTGCTGAGATTACAGGCGTGCGCCACCACACTGGGCCTATGTGGTGCTGGGGGATCGAACTGAGGACCTCGTGCTTGGTAGGCAAGCACTCTGACCCCTGTGCTATTCCTCCAGCCCCTGTGAGCATGCTCTAATGCTTGTGTCATCACAGCACTCGTGAAATGGGCCACAGTTGGCAAAGCAGCCGTTACTGGGAAGGACGGAGCTGAGGCTAAAAGTTCCCACGAGCTCACAGCTAACCCACGTTATCTTACCTGCTGTGCACTTGGCTTCGTGACGTGGGCTCCGCCATGTGTTTTTCCACCTTGAGCTTGTAGAACATGTCCAGTGAGCTGGGGATTTGGGGACCTGGTGACATCTTGGGGACTTGGTAAATGAGCCAGAACTCATGTTACTCTGTCTCCCAAAATCAGTATCACCCATGTCCATTATAAAACTTGGCTTGGAAGATCTTTCAAAGATAGTAGGTGGTTCTGAGTTAGTTACTCTATGCTGAGCATTTACACGGCTGAACTTGGGATGAAACAGGAGAGGGAGTCACTGGTCTGCAGTGGGAATGCAGACGCGGAGAGTGCACTGCTCGCGTGTGAGAGGCCGCGTGAAACCAGCATGAAGACAGGACTTTGCCCGAAAAAACCCAGCCAAGCAGCCCATAAACTCATTGCTCCCAGTCAGACATTACAGACAGGCACTCTGCATCCATTCACAATCGGAAGTGTTCCTTTTTTCATTTGTAATAACATATAATAGGATTTTTAAAAAATCTATTACACATATAAATTAGAAAACAGTGCTCGCTGTAAAGTGTCGCTCGGGAATCTTAGCTGGGATTATTGGAAGTAGCGCCTCCAGCTCGGACTACTGGCAGCTCACAGGGGTTCTGCTGTGGGCAGACGTGAGGTGCAGCGCAGACCAGACGGTGGAGGTGAAGAGAGGCCGCTCAGCCGAGGGTCGCCCTGTGGTGTGGCCTGCTTTGTGTCAGCCTGACAGCAAACTGGGGACAGCGACCTCAGTGTCTGCACCACCCTGCCCTAGGAACCCCCGTGCCCTGGCTTCTCTCAGCTGTCAAGTCCAGGATAGTCGGCTGTGACCAGTCTGGGTTCTCTGTCCCGCCAGCGGCATGGCTGTCACAGTGTTCACCTTGTTAGCATCCCGTCTTTCAGCAAAAGTCCCATCTCTTGATAACTGTTGATGGCTAGGCTCTGGCTTTTGATGCAGTGGGGGTGCTGGTCGCTTTGGGGGTTTTGTTTCAAGTTGGTACATTTGATCTTTCACTCCGTGTTGAATGGTAGCAAAGCTTCGACCATTGCAAAGCAAATGGCCATTGAAAGATGACAGTGGCCAGGGATGGGTGGCACATCCCCCACGTCTCCAGACACCCAGGTACAGAGACAGCTCTGCCCTGCCTGCTTGTCCTCACTGGGACATCAGTCAGCTCAGGGGAACGCCTGCGTGTGTATGCAATCTCCCAGCTGCAACAGCGTGGCATTTGCCACAGTTACCATGACCAGGGAATGTGCATGCGTTGTCTGACTTACGCAGTTCTCCAGTGGAAAGAGAGCAAGTATCAGAGACCTAGTGATGCCGAGCTCGGCAAGGAGCTAGCGTGAGTGGGTTTTAGACCCAGCTCTGCTGACCGTAGAGCCCACCGCCTTGCCAGTGGACCACCCTGTCTCTTGAAGGAGTTAGGCTGGCCTGTGGGCGGGTGGTGTCTGTGGTCCATCAGCCTCAGTTACAAAGGGAGCAGAGCCCCACTCGGGCCCTGTCTGCCTCTTACTGAGCTGGACCCCAGCTCCTGGGGGGTCCTTCTGCCAGTGACAGGATCACAGAGCCACAAGCCACGGAAAAGGTCTGTGCACACTGCAGAAGCTGGGTGTCACCCAGGGCCACTTGACCCCTTCATGTTTCAAAACCTGTGCTGAAAAACATACATTGTTACTAAACCACAAGTGTTTTTGGGCGATATTTTCAATCCTAAAGTCTCAAGTAGTTTTACATAAAACTGAAAAAAATAAAGGTGATCTCCAGCCTGCTAACACAGGCCTCTCATCCCAGCATCCGGGGAGGCTGAGGCAGGAAGATTCCAGGTTCGACCCCAGCTAAGCCGTTTAGTGACTTAGTGAGACCTTGCCTCAAAATGAAAGAAGTGAAAGTGAGCTGGGGATGCAGCTCTGCGCCAGGGCCCTGCGTTGGCCACGCACCCGGACCAGGGGTGGATGAAGACGCAGCCAGAGTCCACAGAGAGGCGATCTTCGCAGTGACTTGCCCAGGAAGCTGGCCGACCATGCCCGGCCCTGCGCTCACTGCGGGCCCGGCTGCCTCGTCCCTCCATCCCCTCCATCGGCGGGCAGAGCGGGGCTCCCGTGTCTTCATCTTAGATGCAGTAAGAAGGCCCTTAGAGCGTTCCTGTGCAGGAATGAGGTAAGAAGCGCGAGAAGACTCCCCACTGTGCAGGTGGAGGAAAGGTGACTCGCCAAGGTCAAATCCCTGTGTGAAAGGGCGAGCGTGATCCCTTCTGGGGCTTTGAATCAGCCCAGGCAAACAGTCGTGCCTCTCCGACGGTTTCCGGTCCTGAAGGTGATTCGTACAAAAACACGTATGTGAAGCACCATCATGTGGCATGGTCTCCGACATGACCCCTCTGGCGAGAGGTCCCTGGGACTAGAGTACATATTCCAAAAAATATTAAAATAAGTCACTTCAAGTTCAGGACAGAATTGTGCATTCTTGCTTGACTACTAAGTTTGTGTTCCCTTCCTTCCAGTGAAGGGCAGAATATGACTTAATCCGTGCAGTGTTACAGAATTGAGTTAGAAAGAAAGTCAGCGTGCGGCCGTGCTGCGCTCCTAGGTGAGGCTACCACGCTTCCGCCCATAGCTCCGGTTCCTGTTTTCAAAGAACAAGAAACAATACCTGTGCGCCGAACTAGCTGAGCTGGACAGACGCCCCGTAACAGCTCTCCCGAGCAGCAGAGCTGCCCCCGAGTCCCCCCTCCCTCTCCTTGCTCACCTCTCTTCCCCAGGCTGTCTCCTCCTGTTTCCTGCTCCCCCCCCCTTCCTGTCTTGGCTCCTTTGTTCTGACCATCCCAGTGCTGCGCCTGCCCGCTGCGTGGTGTGGTGGTATCATGGAGGACGATCACCACCGTAGCGTGAGCACCCGCAGCCCCTCCTCAAGAGCCTGGAGGGACGGAGGGGAGGCGAAGCGGTCCCTTTCTGTCCTGGAGGACTCCTCCATTTCCACCACTGAGAAGAGGGCTAAGGTGACAGCACCCCGCTGTGCTCTGCGCCATGAGCCCAGGACATGGTTTCCTCTGAGACAGATCCCGGTCCCCAGGTGAACTCGGCAGATGTGTCTCCGTGACTGTGTGCTGCTGGAAGGCCACGCGTGCTTACACTGGGAGTGCTGCCAAGGCGTGGATCCCACAGCCTGCCCACGGGCAGCCTCAACAGAGAGGGGCCAGGCGAGGGGACAGCCCGTGACCAGGACCCAACACCGAGCCCTGGGCACCTGTAGATCTTGGCCTTGGGTGGAGATGCTGCTTTGGAGGCTGGCTGTTGAGATGCAGAGTGTGGACAGAGACAGAGGATGATTTCGAACAGGGTGAGACCAGAGGGAGGATCTCGCCCAATAACCACGTAGGGGTCAGTGACCAGATGTGCGTCTGAGCATCACCTGTCCTCCAGGTGACCCGTGGTGTTGAGGACGGTGGTCACAGCAGCCCTGGTCACGGAGACAGGGCAGGTGTCTGGGCCAAGAACAGCACGACTAAGGTGGAAGCGGAGACATACCTAGCTGACTCTGCGTGGGCACCAGCCTCCTGGTTAGGGAGATTCCTGCCTGACTACCAGCCCCGCCCCTTGGCCCAGGCACCACCACGGGAGGCAGCGGTGACTGTCGTGCCTGCCTCCTAGTGTGGGCAGTAGAATCCTGGCACGATATCCTTGCCCAAGAGGTTACGTGCATTGGCTTGTAAAGAAATACCCCAGTGTCCAAAAATGCCCCCACGATGTCCGTGCCTGACGTCCCCACGCCAGTGTCCCCGGGGAGGGACAGTGCTTCATGCTGCTTGGCTCTAGCTACCAGGGGAGTGACATCACAATTTCTGGGCCAACTGAAGCAAGGTACTTTAAATATGGATCCTTCATTATTGTTTATTTTATACACCTTACTTTCCAACATGTTTTGAACAAAAACTCCACATCAGAGCTTGATAAATAACCGTGATGTGTGTGACTCAGCCCCTGGAACGGGAGCTGGTTTTGCTGCTAGCACTGTGGTCATTAATAAATGTGAACACCTGCCTCATGCTGGAAATACGCTGGGTACAAAAATGAAATATTGATTTCAACTTAGTCCAAACAACAATCCCACGGAGTCGAGATTACAGTGCTGCTCTTCAGATTAAGAAATTGAAACTCAGAGTAAGAAGTAGTTACTTAAGAGTTGTGCGTTTGGCAGACATGTCCCTGTGACTCGTGACTGCCTGCGCTCTCCTCCTCCTCCTGTCCACCCCCAGCTGCCGCTTCGTACCAGCAGCACCCGGCCTCCCACATGTTACGTGAGCCAGGCCCTCTGGGAGCAGGAGGGCAACGGTGTGATCTCTAACAACAGTAACCTGGGCTGTCCTGGGACACCGCAATGTCCCTGTGTCTATATCACCATGGCTAATGTGCCCCAGACTCAGAAGCAAGGGCAGGAACCCACAGTCCTCTTTATGTCCAGGCCAGTGAGGCGTGTGCTGTGCTTTTAAAATGCACCACTTCGTGTGATGGAGCTGAGGGCGAGTAACGAGCTCATAACATGTTAATAACTGTAGTAACCATGGCCTTGCGACGCCTCTAACAGTGTGGGACTGCCCGGGACTGGCACCAGGAGGAACGGGCGCAGGCTAGCCTGAGAGGACTGAGGAGGAGCTCGTGAGTCCCCATGCCCACCCAGGTCGCCTGGGACTGGGTGGCATCTGGACTCTGACCTGGGACTTTGGAGTCAGCCTCCCAAAGAAACAGATGAACACCAAGCCAGCGGTGCAGGCCTGTCCACCCAGCACTCTGGGAAGCTGAGGCAGGAGGATTGCAAGTTTAAGCCTAGCCTGGGCAGGTCTCTGTCTAAAAATAATATGCTGGGGGTGTAGCTTGGTGTGATGGTCTTGGATTCAATCTCTAGTACCACAAAGACGGGGGTGCAGAGAGGCAGGCATAGAAACACTTCATACAAATCACTTTAAAGCAAGTTCCCAGGAAATGGAAGGGAGTGCTTTCAGACATTGCATGTAGAGTCATTTTAGGGAGGCCTTGGAGCACCCACTGGGGGTTGAGTTCTGCTGTTGCCTAAAGCAGTGCCTATGAAATCCTCTAACCAGGAAGCTGTCAGGAGACCAGTTCATACTACCTTTGTGATGTTCACGGAGCCCAGATGCTGGGGCTCAAAATTGGAGCCAAATCCCAACCCCACTTTCATTAGTGACCTGGTGAGGACCTAGAGGGGAGGGCCCAGGTGAGAGGGGAGGCCCAGAGTTGCAGCAAAGCTTGCAGAAGTAGATGCAGCCGCAGCAGCTAACAGGATACCGAGGCAGAAACATCCTGTATCAGGTATTGTCTAGACACCCAGGGTGCGGGTGGCTGGAAGTTAGGTGGCTGTGACCTCCAAAATGCCTGCCTCCTCCCAGCTACCCTGATTCACAGGACCACACTGCAACCTACCAGTGGCCCACCACCCCGGCTCCACCGGTGCTGGCCCCGCTTGGTGCTCCCTGCCCAGGCTGTGCTGGTGTGGATCTGGGATCTTCCGGCTACACGGGATGGGGACAGGTTGGCAGATGTCACAGCCTGGCCCAAGTAAAATCCATGACCACGGCCCAGTTCTGGCAGCTGCGGAGGCACGGCAGCAGCTCAGCCACAGGAGAAAACCCAAAATGGCGCCTTCACAGGCTCGGCCTTTTCCTTTCCAGTGAAGAAGGCCAGCAGACCCCTGGCGGCTGCCGCAGTAGTGCTCTATGTCAAAGCTAACAGTCTGGGAAATGACAGGAACGGGTCGTGAGGACGCACTCCTGGTATTTACTCCAGACACACGAGCAGAAATACGGTGTGGGCTGTGACTCTTTGGTATGAAACGCTCTCAGGATATTGGCAGTGAAAGTGGGTGTGTGTTTACGTGTCCAAACAAAAGCATTTGGACTGCAGGTAGTCCCAGTGTCTGCAGAGCTCCCTAGGTGTCCCGGTGGGCCTCTAGAAAGCTACACTATTAGCCTCCCAGTGAAAAAGTACCCATCCTGCGTTATGCATGCCCTGAGAAATTAGCTTTTAGGAAAATGGTTATAAGTGTCGTAACATTGTTCAGTTAATGCTTCTCCTCTACAGCCCAGCCCTCCTTCCACGCAGGAGCATTGCCTGCTCTTAATACACGCCTTTCCAACTGAGTGTTGACAGCTCCGTGTCCAGATGCAGGCAACAGCTGTGGTGTGTATGGGGCCCACCCCTTTTTGGTTGTTGATAAAGTTTAATAGGAACATAGGCGTACTCACGTGTTTACATTGGCTGCTTCGTGCCACCGAGGCAAAGTGGAGCCACTCAGTCGGAGAGTCGTTTGGCTCCTGAAGCCACACGTGGTTAATTTCTGCTTCTTGACAGCTAAATCTGAGGGTCTTCAGCACGAGACATGGAGAATGCTAACACAAGTAGCCGAGTGTGATGGCGAAGTGTGTATACACACATGCACACACACGCACACATGCATGCACACACACATGCAGGTCCACCCGGCACAGGAGTCAGGAGAGCTGAGGTGGTCCCAGTCCTGCTTCCCGTCTGTGCGTCCCTGTCTATTCTGCTCCACTCCCTGGGTTCCAGGCTCTTGTACTGTAATCATCTGAAATCTGACCGCGTTTTCCGAGCCCCGTGGCGTGAGTCTGCAACCTTGGTTCCTTCCAGTCCATCCTGCCCATCTTGCCCTCTTTCAGTGGATCTACCTCTGGGTGGTCTGTCCCTGGCTACCTCCCTGCTCTGGTCTCCCACCGACCAGAGGTCATCATCCCGTCACCCTCATCAACATGACAGTGTCGCTCCGGGACACCAGAGCCAGGGCTTGGTGCGGCTGCAGGTGCCAAAGCGGGAAGGGGAGGAGAAGACTTCTGCGTCCCTTCCCACCGTGGGCCTGTGCCAGAGGCCTGCCTGACACCACCCCCCGCAGAGCCACGGTCAGCCCTTGGCTTTTCCTTCCCGAGCACCATTGTGTCCCCCTTTTCTCTACCTGATATCTGTCCTTTTATTCTTCCAAACGTACTGCTCACAAAACTCATATTAACGATAACCATGAAAGACACCGCAACGCCTAGAAAACACCCTTCAAATTGTTGAATCGTAAGAAGAAAGCAGCCGCAGCACGGACAGACGTGTGGACAACGCAGTGAAGTGCCCGTAATCCAGCCACCAGGAGGAAGGAGCGCGTGGCCTTTGCACAGTCGCTTCCCACCCCGCGTGCGTCCTTATTTACAGTGTGGAAGTTCCTTTTATCTCCTATCCCGGCATTTTTATGCAGTCCTGTAATGAATAAACAGATAATCATGCCACAAGCAGCTCAGCCAGGATTTGTTCACATGTGGCACAGGCGGCTTCGGTGTCATTAGTGTTGACGAGATTGGGTTGAACGTCTTTGGCAGGGATTCAGTCTCTTCACTGGGGTTGCCGACCTCTGACGAACAGGAGAGGGGCCTCAGAGGTCCAAGGTGTCCGGCTCTGCGTCTTGGTGGCGACTTTAGGTGGTGACTGATGGGTCGCAGACTTTGACTCGGTGAACTTTCTAGCTTGAAAGTCAGAAAGCTAATAAGCCATTTGTGCCCGGTTTGACCCGTTAGTGAGACGCTCCGACATCTGCCTAGCAACATGGCCTGCAGCTACAGCCCTTGTCCCCGGCTAGCTACAGCTCCCGCCGGTTGCTCCGCCCGCGTCCCTCTTCCCCCATTTGGTAAAGCAGCTGCTTGGCTCTTTTGCTTTGAGTGTTGCCGTGACTTGAGATTCTGCTTAAGGTCTGTCGCACAAAGTATGCGGACCCGAGGGGGCCTGTTCGGCTTGTCAAAAGGGAGTCTGGGGGGAGGGAGGGAGAGAGAGTTACAAGACAGCAAGAACACGGGAGGAAAAGGAGTGAAAGAAGACGTTTGGTTCTGAATACACAACTTGAAGGCTGAGACTAATTATCCCAGAGAGAACTCGGATTTATTGCTTGAGTTCTATTTATTTTAACAATTCTCAGACCCTGAGCTGGACAAAAACTAAATTTTATTAGTGGATTAATATTAAAAAATTAGAAACCAATTTTATTCTTGGCACTGAACTTTAATTAGCTTAATAGAAGTGGTTTCTTTAGATGAAAAACTGCAATAATTAATAGTAAAAGAAAGGTAGTCTTTGCTGAAATCCTGAGAAGCTCTCGCTGCGTGCAGCCCACTGTCTCGATGTTGTGTGTGAGTCACGCTGGAGACGTGCTCGTGTCCCTGATGGCCCTCCCAGGGCTGATGTGGCTGTGGCTGGGCCCAGGAGATGGTCAGAGCATGTCCGTGTCAGGATGAAGTGGCCCAGTGACATCTTGAAACACGGAAAGATGTTTATGAGGCGAATCACGATTCAGAGAACCCAGGGATTCAGTTTGGTCTTGGGTCACAGCCTGGGCTGTAGGACAAGGAAGAGAAAGAGGAGAAGCACCACATGGGGCATGGCCATCCAGGGTGGGGTCAGCAGAATTCCAGAAACTTCTCTGGGGAGCACAGGTGGGGCAGGGAGGTTGTCCTCACACACACGGAAGCAGCAGGCCGTGGCATGTCTGGGAAGCCCAGAAAACCAGTGGAAGGCAGGGAGTGAGCGAGAGGTGCCAGGAAAGGCAGCGAAAGTGCCCTGAAACTCACCTTTTCCTTAAATGGGCTGGAGGACGTTGACAGTTTGATACGCTGATGGTTGATGGGTCTCCTTGGTGCTAGAGACAGAACCCAGGGCCGCACACGTGCCAGGCAAGTGCCCTGCTGCTGAGCGACACTTCACCCCTCAGGAAAGGATCTTAAACACAGGACCAGCAACGTCCGAGGCGAACATCCGTGGATCATTGTGAGTACGGTGCAGGAAGGTCCAAAACTGGAGGATGCTCTGGAGGAGGCCGCGGAAGGTCAGGACCTGAGCAGTGTGGCGAGAGTACCAGAGGTCAGGACCAGGGCCGTGGGCAGAAGGGCCCAGAAGCTCAGGTCTAGAACGCTGCGTGGACAGGGTCTTGGAAGGTAAGGACTGCAGCCCAGTGTGAAGAAGGTACCGGAAGGGCAGGGCTGGAGCCCAGCGGGGAGGAGGTCCTGGCAGGTCAGGATCTGAGCTAGCCTGCAGATTGGCCCTGGAGGTCATGGCCCGTGGGGGACAGCCGTGAGTAGGCCGCACGGTGGTTCTATGGAAGAGTCATGGAGCTGTCTGTCAGGGACCAGAGGGCAGCCACCTCAGCCTTTGCTGCCACCCGCTCCCTGTCGTACCTCCTCAGCTCTTCAGGGCAGCCAGAGACACTGCACTCGGCTGCGCATGGCTAATAAGGTTTTATTTATATGCAGTGAAATTTGGCTTTCACGTAACTCTCACTTATCCTGAAGTACTACTCTTCCTTTGACGTTTCCCAACTCGTAGTGTGGAAAGCATGCCACGGTTTGAGAGGATGGGGTGGCCCTGGCTGAGCGTGGGAAGGAGCTGAGGCAGGGTCTCCACAACGTCTGCTAGAGGGCGCGGTGGCTCAGGGCGGTGGCCGGTGGGGTGCCTCTTGGCACTGTGGCTAGAGACGGTGTGGGAAGGTGCCGTCTCCGACCTGATAGGACCCCAAGGAGGAGGACTTGGGCACTGAAGCGTACAGACATTGACACCTGCCTTTTCCACGAGTTGACCTTCAGAAAAATATGTTGTATGAAATCCTCCCAAGGCAGATGTTTTCAACTTTAAGCGCCCTGAGTACTTCCCCCGCGCCCCTTGGCAGACACTTGCTTACCATACATTATTTTTTTACTTCAGAAAAAGACTGAGAGAAATTAATGTTCATTACTAATATCCATCTTCTAAGATACACCAAGTCCTTTGACATTTTCAGAAAACCGTCCTAAATCTGCCCCAAATGCAAATGTAGCCCTTCTGCCAGTGTCATCTATCTGGCCATCGTCACGGCTAGTGGCAAAGCTGTCTGGGGCTGGAACCTTTTATCATTCCTGTCTGGAAAGACCCTTGTGAAATAATTAGGAGGCAAACATGCTTATGATAAATGTTGGCTTTCAGGGATAGGTTTGGATAAAATTATCATAATCTGATTATGCAGCTTCAAAGAACCTTTCCCAAGCTCCGTTTTTCCCAATCTGCAGCTCTCTGTGGACAGAACAGCTTGTGTGTGGGGATTTGGGAGGCAGGCTCGGAAGAGCCAGCGCTCACCTCCCTGGCCACGAGTATTCACGGGGGACAGCCAGTGCTCCTCCGTGTGGCCTCTTCCTCTCAGGTACCCAGCATGCCAGTCAAGGCCCGCAAGGCCAAATAAATAGGAAGCCAAGTGAGAAAATGTGATTTCTTTGCAGGACAGCATGGGAGGGCTTCATGGTAGGTTCAAGGTCGTGGGCACGGGGCAGGTACCCTGGTTGTCAGGCCTGCTGTTAGTAGCGTGCCCGTTGCTGGGACACACTTCGTGCACGACTTGTGGCAGGAGAGGTTGGTTGTAGCTCGCTGTTTCAGAAGGTCTCAGTTCGTTCGTGGCAGAAGGGCCTGGTGGGAGCCTAGCTAGAGAGAAGCTGTGCACAGCTTGGCAGACCGGAAGCAGATGGAGGGAGGGCGGAGTCCGTGGGTGACTCTGCCCTTCTCGGGACCGCCCCTTCCAGGCCAGGACCCAGCCGCCCGCCCCATCTGCCCAGGCTTCCCCTCGTAGCAGTGCAAAAACTCGGTGGACTAAACTCCGTGGTCGAATCACCTCCTTAACATGGGGCCTCGGGGGACATCCCTGACCCACACCACGACAGATGCTTTACTTCTGCCCCTCGCTCCGTGCCCTGTTGATTAACTTCTGTGGGCAGGACCGTGAGAACAACATAAACCCCCTACGAGCCCCTCCCGCGGCGTGGAGACTGTGCTGCCGCCGGGGTCTCCTGAGCGCGCGATGACTGTGAGCTTCTGACAGGCCACGGTCTGTTTCAGATCCGCTCGTGGCTGACGCAGTCCGTAAAACCAAGCTTTGAAATCACGAGAAGCCGAACGAACTGGTCATTGATACAAACCTCCTGTGCTGAAGGTTGGCTGCTTTGTACGTGATTTTATAAAAAGGTTGTAATGAGCTAAGAAGTCTCTATGTAGCTAGAGGCCCAGAAGCTCCAGGGGATTCACATGCTAATGCCACACAGTGCGTCAGGTCCGCGGGACCAGCCCTGGTGCCGAGAAACCCACTCGTGGGATGGAGGAGAGGCTCTCTCAAGGCCCTGTGGTGACTGAGACAGAAAAATAGGACGCTGGAGTCTCAGTCTCTTGGAGCTGCTGCTACAGCATCTCCTAGATTGGCCCTGAACTCCCTCTGTAGCTCAAGCTGACCTCAGACTCACAGTGCTCCTCCTGCCTCCGCCTCCCAAATTCTGAAGTTACAGGCATGTTCCACACACCTGGGTAATGTTTTTTATACGGTGCTGGGGGATTGAACCCAGGGCGTTGCTTGCGCTAGGCAAGCGCTCTAATCGCTGCCCTACAGCCCCAGCCCTGGAGGGCTGTGCTGTTCCCAGCTCTGCAGGCTGAGACGCCCTAGGACCTCAGGCCCATGAATATCGCACCTGGTGGAGCCTGCGCGCTGTGTGGAGTGTCCACTCACTGTGCACGCGCATGGTGGGCAGGATATGGATGACAAAGTTTCTAACCCCACTCGTGAAGCCGGAGCCTGCAGAAGCTGTTCACCTGCTAAACACCCCCCTCCTACCACCCCGACCTTGAAGACTGTGGTGTTTCCTGGACATACACGCCCACAACAACTGCTGTGCCTCTTCAGACTGTTAGAAGTGTTGCTACTATCAGGGATAGCGTATGTGTGCGCAGGTGTGTGTGTGTGTGTGTGTGTGTGTACACACGCGCACACACACACACACAGTACCGGGAATCCAGCCCACGGTCTTCGCCCTGATTTACCTCCCCAAACCACTTTTTGCTTTTCATTTTTAGACAGGGTCCAGCTGGTTTGAGCTCAGCAGACTGAGCTCAAAGTTGGGATCCTCCCGCCTCAGCCTCCTGGAGTGCCGCTGGGTCAGACTCAGGATTCCATTCTGTGCAGAGCGACGCTGCGTTCCTTCTGGTGACACACTAGCTGCGGCTAGTCCTGGACTGGCTTTGGAAAGGCAGCAGCCTCAGAAGAGACAGTGTGTCCGTGTGAAGCAAAGGGCAGCCTCATTTCGTGTCTGCTGGAAAGACACGGGAACCCTAGGCTCCAGGCTCCTGGTGTGTAACACAGCCGGTGCGCACAGGGCACTCCCAGCCCCCAGGGCTCACCCTCACGACGCAGTCCTTGCGTCTTTGGGCCAGAGGAACTCTGGCAGATGGGCTGGTGGGCACGTTGCTGGCTGGGCAGGAGGCACAGATGTCTGCGTCTCTGACGCCAGAGACTGGCGCTTTCTTCTGGTGTCTGCAGCAAGGCAGGTGACCGCTGCTTTGCAAGTATGGGAAGTCCCTAGACCCTGTTTGCAGCATTGGCAGTTCTGTGAAGGAGGTAGCAGCTCCAGCATAAACCCACAGCAGTTGGCAGGCAGGGCATCCTGGGAGCTGCCCTGAAGGAGCGCGTGCACCTTGCTAGGCACTGCTGAGAGTCTGGCGATCCCAGACACCAGTGGGCGACACCCCGTCCTACCCACATGCCAGCACGTATCCCTCTGCGTTTTGACTTTCCTGCCATGAAACTGCTATTAAGAAAGACACAGGGTGGGGGCAGGGCAAGGCAGCGAAGGCCTTTTAAAAATGGAGGCTGGCTTTTTGGGGGTCATCCAGTTACAAGCCGGTGAAGGTCTCATTTAGAACGTCACTTGTCTTAAAGTAAGGCACAAAATAAACACAAAACTAGTGGTTAGATTCTCCGTACCCTTGATGTCATGCATGAAAATGCTTTTAGTCCCACCTTGAGCCACTGTGCTATGGCTTGGGTCTGCAAAGTCCCTCAAAAGCCTATGTGTGGAAGGTGATTCAGTCACGGGGTCAATCCCTCGATTCCTGGGCTGCTAAGGGCTGCGGTCTGCCAGGAAGGGCGGGTCACTGGGACTTGGTATACTTCGGCTGTGGCTGCTTCTGAGCCCTGACCCTTCCTCTTGCGATGCCCTGAGCAGCTGTTTCCACCAGATGCTTCCATCGTTGCCAGGTGCCTTTGGAGGGGCTGAGACCTCCTGAAACTGTGAACTAAAATAAACCCCTCTTTCCTTAGCTGGGGGTGTTGGGTGCTGTGCCCCAGCAACAGGAGGGTGACTAGGATGGACATCAAACCGCCCCGTTGCCCACCCCAGGGCCCCAGGAGCTCCGTGAGGAGCTGGAGGGGCGTTAGGAGGCTGGGTGAAGAACAGGAGCTTCGGGGACTGTGCGTCGGCCCCTGAACTACCACTCGGCCATCTCCTGTTCCTGCTGAAGTTTTCCGTCTATTCTGTTTCCTTTCTTGCAGGTCAAGGCTAACAGCACGTACTGCTAAGTTAGTGTCAAAATTAAGGAAGGCAGTGTGAGTTTAGGAACTAGCACAGCACCTGACCCAGAGCAGGCCTCGGTATACAATTCCTGTTTGTGCTGCGGAGCCGTGTCCCTGTGGCGGAGGCATGTGCGGCTTTTCATGGGTACCTGAGGTCTGGGAGCTTGCCTGTATCACCCGGATGCGGGACCGGCCGCAGCTTCAGTGTTGGTGTGTTTGTGTGAGGCGCTTGGGTGAGAGCCAGGCACACGGCGGAGGCCGCACAAACACAACAGAGGTGTGACTGTCCCGTGCAGCCCCACGTGTTCTTTTGAGGCAGAATCTTCCTAAACCATGAAGTTGTCCAGACTGGGCCGGAACTTGGGATTCTCCTGACTCAGCCTCCTAGGTTGCTGGGATCCGACACGGACACTGTCACACTTTCCCAACCCCCTGTTTTCTTTCTGCGCCTTCGCACCTGTCCCTAGCTTACGCTGACACATCACACAGATTATAATTCTTAGTCTTCGCTAACAGTTACTACATACACTCTCATTTTGTTTTTCATTATGAGGGAAAACGAGGAGACAGAGCGCGTCATTAATCCTTTCTTCCAAAAAGGAAAGTGGCCCTTAAGCAGAGTCAGCTCTGCACCAGCTCAGATCGATAAATTTGAGGCACCTCACTTTCACGGAAAGAAATCTGCGCCCTGGAGAAACAATCCTGGGCTAGTCCTGACCCGTCGTGACCACCCCTCGATCTCCAGCTAATGAATGGAGACCCGCCTGCCTTCCCGCCGGTGAGTGCGTGTGGGTGGGCAAGTCCTGTCCCAACGTGGGTCCCTGTGAGGACTGAAGGAGAGGCCGCTTGTGGAAAGGGGCCGGAACCTGTGCTCCTCGGCTCCTCTGCTCCCCGGCTCCACAGAATGCAGACAGGCACCGCGGGATTGCGAGCCGCGTGCCTCTGTGTTCACGCGATGCCGAGAAGACAGTGGAAGGAGAGGATTAATTCACGTAATAGCTGTTTACCCACAGCCTGCGGGGACTCGATGGCTCACACCTCTTCCACTGAGCTGATAACACAGAGAGCAGGCTGTGTCAGGAGGGGGCAGAAAGCTCTGGGGGAGGGTCACACGTGCAGGGGGCGGGAGCGTGGTCCTTCATGTGAAGTGAAGTGAAAAGTCTCTCAAAATTAGGGAGATTTGAGCGCACATGGAGCGACACCTACAAGCAGCTACGCAGGTAGCTGGGGGAGAACAGTCTTGGAAGAGCGAAAGTCAGAAAATTCCCGTGAGGGAGGGCGCTCCTGGTGTTGGAGGAGGGGCCGGGGAGGAGGGAGAGTGGGCTGGAGGGCAGGCTCCCGCAGCAGCGTGGGCAGCTGGAGGCCGCGGGCTCAGGCAAGGCCCTCAGGTCGGGCTCAGTGCTTGGGGCTCTAGCCTGAGCTGGATATTGAGAAAAGGAGCGTCCTCGCTGGGTTTATAGCTGGACAGGTCCTAGGGAGCCGGCCCAAGGGCAGATGATCCTGGATCGAACTGGGGTCGGGAGATGGGAACGGATTCTGGAGAACCCGCGCTGGCCGAGCCACAGAGATTGCTGCTCGCTGGACGTGAGAGAAAGGTGAGCCTTGAGTCCAGAGAAGGTGGCAGAGCGGGTTTGGCTGGCCTGTGCCCGATACACAGGGGGTTAAACCCGGGTCGTTCCTCCGGGGAACTGCAGGAGGGCTGGGTTGGATCTGAGATGGCGCTGAGACGGCACTCCGCGTGTGTGGAAAGAGCCAGTGACGTAGACTGTATAGAGAAAGAACACCAGGTAACCGCAGTGCCCATACACAGCAGGCACTGGGTGATTTGGGGCGTGGTTCGTGTCAGAAGTGTGGCGTGCAGGTGGCGATGAGGCTCAGCCGGATCGCTGAGCAGGAGGCTGTTAAAGGCGTCTGGATCCAGCTGCCCACATAGGCGCCTTCGCTCCTCTGTGTCTTAGACAGGGGACCTTGGACATGTTACATACTTTCTTCTTTTGTACAATTAATTATCAGTTTATTAAAACCGTTGCTTTTATCATGTGCGCTGGTGACTTCAGCCTGCGCTCCAGCTCAGTACTGAGGGAAGCAGCCTGCATGGGTCCGTGAGCCGCTGGCGGATCTCATCTGAGTCCTCCCCGAGGACGGGGAAGGAGCGCTGTGCTCCTCCGCGAAGCTGTCGCCAGACCAAAACCACTTTGCCTTCGAAGCACAAAGCGTCGTATATTTTGCGCAGGGAGGCTTTAATATAGGTGAGCGATTACGCCTTGGCCAGGCAGCCAGAGCCTTACACTCAGGTTAATGAGACGTATTTTAACCAGGCTGTCCCCTGCACGTGGGATGTATAGTTGTTATTTAGCACTGGGGAAAAAATAACAGTAAAATTGAATTGTTAATCCAATTGAGCGAAACCGGGTTTTGCTGGGTGTTTGTTTATCAGGGTGGCACCCACTGCGGGGTTCAGAGATGAGGAAGGAGCGAGGGGAGGCCGGCAGCCCGCGGTGGAGGGTCCCCAGCCGCCACCAGCCATGTAACCTCTCTGTAGCACTGGAGTTAGTTCTGTTAGGAGGAAAAATTCATGGTCATTATGGGAGGATTGGAAAGGGATAATGAGAGAGAGAGAGAGAGCGAGAGAGAGTGCCCATAATTGCTATTAGCTTATTACTGTTTCCCACCTGTTTGTTTTTTGGTTTTGTTTGGTCTTTTTGGGTTTGGGGGGAAGCACCAGCTGTTTAAGCCTCAAATCCCCAATCTGTAAAACAAAGGTGATATACCCATTGTTTGGGGTTTGTTCCCCATGGCACCTGACGTTGGTTCCCAATGAGTTGCCCTTGGCTTCATGTATGCTGCGTATGAATTATCTCTTGGAGCTTCTGAAACTAGCCTGCATGTGGTGGAGAGGCTGAGGCAGCATTTCAGAGAGAACTCGGGCACCCGGAGAGGGGTCCGGGCACTCACCCACTGTGGTGAGCAGTGGTCACAGGGGAGAGTTCTGTACCAAAGCACATGCCATGGGGTGTGGTACGTTTTCAGGTACGAGAGACTCCAGAGCCTGTGGTGCTCAGGTTGGGCCGCACACAGGAGCCGCTGTGCCTGAGCTGCTGGAGCTCCCTGGCGGACCTGTCACCTAGACCTCGGGGAGGTGCGGCTACAGGATGCACCGCCGCGGGCCGGCTTTTGACAGAGAAAGAACATGGTGAGATTTCGGGTCAGATCACCCTGGTGGCCAAGGGAGGCACAGGCACCTGGCCCGCGTCCAGTGCCATCCTCTGGGCAAGGAGTGAGGACCAGGAGGCAGACGTGGGAACCCCGAGGGCCGAGGCGCCGCTGGTTGCTGGAGAGACAGGAGGGACCCCAGGACCACCTCTGCGTTCTCACTGGTGGACGGCAGCCCCAGATGGCCTGTGGACTTTTGAAAACATACAGGTGTGCACGAGCGTTGGTAACATGTAGCTGAGAACTGTTTGCTTTGCCGGAAAACCTCCCGCCTGCCCGTCCTTCTTAATTAAAAGGAAACTTAGCTCTTTTATTTTTACTTTTAACAAATTAAAAGCCAAAATTTCCTGTTTCCCAAAATGACTCCCTGCTTCCCTGGAAATTATTTTAAGAAATGGCTCCCCTGGAAACGCCAGGCCTTAACTGTCACCCACCTTAATCATGAGCTCCGCGGTAAGGGTAAGTGCACAGCTCCAGGGCATCCTAAGGCAAAGCCTGGGCGCTCCCGGCGCCCCCAAATTCATCGTTCTTCAGGGAGAGGAGCAGGTGGAGTCACCGTTCAGAGCTAAGGACCGCTGACTTGAGGGCACATTCTTTCTCTGTGACAATATCCACGCAAAAGTTAAACATTCATAACAGGGTAATTAAGACCTGAATACTCAAACCAATGACGTTGGTAGTGTGGTAGTTCAAACAAGAAGCATAATGCAGGAAAAAATCAGAGATTATTGATTGGCTGTAACCCAGACTACGCTGCCAAAAGGAAAGACGCTCCTTGTGCAATACTTTGTCAGAAAAACGAAGACCTGGACTGGAATGGTCAGCAGGGGTGATGCTGCAGGAAGGCCCACACATGGAACCATCACCCTTCAGGGTCCTGTGATGAGCCGGGAGACTGAGGAAAGCGTCTAATATACAGCCTTCTTCCCACATGTGACACTGAGCTCGAATAAGCCCCGTCCTGTCGCTAACAAGATTTCACACCTGAAACCCAACTGTGTCTTGTTACCGTCCAGCACCCAGCCGACTTGCAGGACGCCTCATTACGTGGGACTCTGCCGAGGTGTGCAGGTGGGCGGGTCTGCCCCACGGGGATGCTGCCCACTTTCCTGCGGCGCTGACACTTGTGGGATGAGCCGGTGAAATTTCCTAGGGAAGCAGATGTGGTTGGAACTCTACCAGACATCCTCCACGGCTTTGGCCATCACCGGCCACCAGAGACCGCGGAGCCCCATCACCGCCAGAGGCAGCTCGGAGCCCTGTGCGGAAGCCACAGAGAGGGGACCCCAGGGGGTACCGTGCTCCCCTCCCCTTCCCCTGAGGGTCAGGCCATGTTCTCACATCTGACCCCTTCCGCTCGGTGACTTCCTTTGACTCCTGTTGGAGCCCAGATCCATGCCCTCTTCTGAAAGCACACAGTGACACTCCTAGAGTTTCATATATTCTTGTGAATAAAGAAGAAAGTAGACACACAGAAGAGCAACTCTCCATGTGTGGTGCCGGGTACTTCGTGTCTTCTCGCTGAGGACAGGCCGTGTGGAGTGCTGGCGCCCTGCAAGGAGCAGCCTCAGGTAGAACTGCACTGAGTGTGGTGGGCGCTCACCTGCCAGCAGGACAACAGCACCTGCTGCACAGGCTGTTAAATAAAATAGCTCTTGGCTTGTGGTGCCAGTGCCTGGCACTGAGTCGGGCTGACACGTGGCATTTGTTATGGTGTGAGTCTGGAATGTCACCCAAAATCCTCCTGTGTCCGGATGTTCTGGATTGTCTGTGGATTTCACATGCTGTCCTGAAATAAGGTCTGGTCAAGAGTGGCATGTCACTGAGAGTGCCAGGAGCCCCGAGAGTGTGGCCTTCAGGGATGTCATCCTGCCTCAGCCTGTGTCCACGAGGCTCCCTCGGGCTTCCTGTTGTGACGCCCCTCCTCTCTCACTGTGCTTCCGGTCCACCTTGAGATTAATGGCTTTTCCCCAGAGGCCTCTGCCAGACCTTCCCAACGTAACTAATTCTCCGCACGTGGACTGAAATTTTTTGACATTGTGAGCCAAAATAAGCATCCCAGGAGCGGGAAAGTGACCGCCACACTGAGCCTTGGGAATCACTGTTCACATACAGGACAGTCTCCTAGGCAGGAGCCTGACGTTGGTTCGTTTAAAGCCTTTCATCTAAAGCCCTCCATTTCAGGTAACCTGAGGGCTGGGGGTCAACCCCAGGGAACAGTGGGGGCAGAGACAGTGACGCACAGGTGAAGATGTGTGGGAAAAGACCACAACTCCTTCGAGGGCTGGCGTGAGGAGAGACAAACTGTGACAGCTGGGTTGGTGGACCCAGATATAGAATGCCTACAGTGCGTGACTGTGGGGCAGGGGACCCTGTCAAGTAATGGAGACCTCAGAATGGCTGGGGAAAGCAAGGATGGGGCCCAGGGAAGCAAGTCTGCACACAGATGCCCCGCCACCTTGAGATTCATGGGTGTCGTCTTCACGACTCTTTCTCTCCTCTGACAATCCCACGTTGTTTCTGGCTGGTTCCGTGTGACCCAGACAGCACACCGGATGTGCTCAGTAGTTGTCAGACAAGTAGGTAAACAATTATCATTAACATTTTTCTCCTCCATCCCTCAAGAAGAAATACCCGTGTTACGGAAGTGGTTGGCTTGCGATGGAGAGGGCAGAGTTCTGGGGGTGGTTGCTTCATGGTCTATCATTTCTAGAAGGTCACCAGGCCACCTTGGGCCTCTTTAGCTCTCCCAGATGGAGGACACAAAGGCAGCATGCACCCCCCTCCGGGTCCGTCATTAAAATGAGCTCCCTGTTCTAAAGGAGAAGGAGAGACCCTGGAAGGAACCCAGCGTCACTTGCCCGCCAGGCCAGGTGGCTGGCCCTCAGCTGTTTCTCCCTGCCACTCCTTACTGACAGAGTACGGCGGGACGTGCCCTCCACCTGGGTTTCGTTCCACAGAGACCATGCCCTGCAAGGTTGTGTGCATGAAATAACCTGTGTTTACTTAGCAATAGCTATTTTATCTCATTGCTTTTATTAAAGCTATGGATCATCCAATCAGAGTTTATGTTATATGACCAATAAGTCACGCATGCTAATTTGAGGTATCCTAGCCCAAAAGCAAGGCAATCTGCTATTTTGATTAACCTGCATTTGAGTAAATGCATTTTTAGCATTTTTTTTTTTGAGTGTAGAAAATAAATTCTAGTTCCCATTAATCTCTTCAACAATTCTTAAGTATCTGGAAATTGTAGGTTGAGGGTCAAAGGTGAAGGGCTTAATCATTCTAATTGTGAACAATAAAAGGGAGGTAACCAGCTGTTGTCAAACATCGCTGAAAACGCTAACAAAATAGACTGTTTATTCAAATATTATTGCAATAAGCACTTGAGTACCAACTTTGAGTTCAATACATGTGATAAAAAAAATAGGATTCCTGCTTCAAAGGAGTTAGAGGCGTGCACTTTCATCCTGCGCACACTCACTGCCATCTGGTAAATGTCGGGTGCAATCCTGGGTATGAACAGGGAGGGGTAGGCAGCCCTAAAGGAACGCATGGGTTGGTGAAGCAGTTCCAAACGTCGCCCCACAGCGGGACCTACGAGTGCGAACAGAGCACCAGAGGTTTCGGTCTGCGTCAGCCCTTCCGTGGGGTCTGGGGAGAGAAAGGCCCTGCCGGAGATCTCCGAAGAATGTCTGCGTTAGCATGTAAAATCATTCCCTCCTCACCCTCCACATCCCTTGCGTGTGAGCTAGGCTTCTGTAGAGAAACAGAAACAACAGGAAATGCGTGTAAAATGGAGCAGAGGGATTGCAGAGTACGGTTAGGGGACCAGAGAGTGGAGCCAGGGGCTCCGGTAGCTGCGCGACGCAGGGTGGGCATGGCAAGGCCGGTGGGCTCAGGGTGCAGCGTCCACCCAGGACTGGAAGCCTGGAAACTCCCAGGGAGCCTCTCCGAGCCTAAGGAGACTGCAGGACGCCGTCCAGAGTGAGGGTGCGGACGGCTGTGCTGGAGCTACCCCCTCAACCCCCCGTGGCACGCTCCCCCTCCTTCCCTCCTTCCCCGCCTCCTCGGTTTTTTACAAGCCTGTTGGTTGGTTTCACCCGCATCCAAGGCAGGCCGTCTTCCCGCTGTTTGCTAGCCTACCTGTCCGTCATCTAGAGACACACCCACAACGGTGCTTCCCTGATGTGCTGGGTATTTCTTGGTGCGTGTAGATTGACGTGCACAGTTGACACCCCCGGGTGATCTGTGTGCCCAGGGACGGCCCTGGCCAGGGGACGGCGAGGGTGGGAGGGCGGCTCTGCACAGGGGACGTCTAAAAGTAAGAAGCAGCCTGCAGTAAGGACGAGGCCGCAGTCCCACGGAGGGAAGGAGTGCTTTGTAACCCGGATTCAGACAGTGGGGAGACATTCCTGACAGGAGCACAGAGTTGGAGGGGAAGGCCTGGTGAGAAGGCGGGGTTGAGGCCTTCCGGACTGAGGGTCTGGGCTGAGGATCGGCGTGGCGTGTCCGGAGAGGAGGAAGAGGGGAGCGGGGGTGTCCGTCTGCTCCTGCCCGCAGCCTGCCGGTCTCCGGGGAGAGGGCCACGCGCGCCGCCCGTCCCTCCCGCTGGGCTTCCCTTCCGTCCACGTTCGCCAGTGCCTTTTCTTTCCGTCCTGCTCGCTCTCTTGGTCGCTTCTTCCCGGTGGGCGCTGAGCTGATGCCCAGCCTGCCCCTCTCCGTGGGTGTGGACAGGCCGCGGGTTCCCAGCTCCTCGCCGTACATTTTAGAACGTATGATTTTCATTATCAGCCATAGGTAAACACATTCTAACTTCCTCTCTATTTCTTCTTCGGCTCACAAGTTAATTAGAAGTGTGTCTTCCCCCGACGTGTCAATCTCGGGGTACATTTCTAGTTGTCCTTTGCTCCTTGCCTCCCCGCCTCGTCTTTCTATTTGATTTATTTGTTCTGCATTGCGGCTAGCAGTGGTGATGGGGGGTCTGGGTTGAGTTTCCTGTTCGCTGAAGCAACATCAGCCTTTCCACACCTTGCCCCGCGGGGGCTCCGAGGGCGCGTCTGCTCCTGGCGTCCTCCTCAGGTCACGCTTACAGTACCTAGCCCCGCCGTGTGATGGCGCCACGGTGCTGTTGCGCCCTGGCCCGCCTGCTGCCGCGGGGTGTGGCGTCCCTCAGCGACACTTCCCTCTGGACAGCCCGCCTTTCCTCCCACCGCGCTCGGTACATGTATGTGCCGCCATGGCGTTCTGAGGTTTGCCGGGATGGCTACAGATGTGCTGCACTGTTTCTGAACAGCGTTCGTTTGATTTCAGACTTGTGGGATTATGGGAGGGGCGGTTACCATTCTAAAAAGCTCTTGGTAATGATTTCTTTACATGTTACATCACACGACCCACACACCCTCATCAGTTTTCTTCATTTCAAACCACTGGGAGTATTTTGGACCTTCCTACCCGGTTCACGTTGTGTGGCCTCCTGTTTCCCCGCTGTTGACTGCCTGCCACCTTCCAGAGCCTCAGATCACTGACTCTCTTTATCTGCATCTAATCTTACATCCGGCCTTGTTTTTCTTTTTAATTTATCTTGTTGTTGTTTATGTCTAAAACTTGTACTCAGTTCTTTCTTAAGTCTATTTCTTTTATCACTGACTTGCAATTAAAATTTATTCTTTTTTATTCAGTTACTTAAACATTCCTAACGTACCACCCTTGCTAGAGCCTCCTGTTGCCGAAGTTCCCCGCGCGCTGAGCTGTGTCTGAGAGTCTCCGCAGACGTGTGCGTTTGCCCTGGTCTCTACTGGCATTTAAGGCATATCACTGAGAACCAGTCTTGTTCTAAGGTCTCTGCACAGAGCTTCCTCATGAAATGTTTACCTCCTGCTTGAATTGAATCTCAAATTAAGCCGCAAGCCAACCCAAGAAGACTGCCTTTTGTTTCCAACTAAAATTTATGCCTAGGCTGTACACAGTCCCTTTGCAGTCTTCCCTCTGCCGGGGGGAGAGAGTCTTACTCTGTTCTGATATTTATGACCGTGACTTCATATTAAGCTCTTGGTTAGGACCACCTGGCTCAGGCAGGAAGGACCCCAGTGTGTCTCCAGGTGGCTGCAGGCATGCCAGACACTGACCACTACTAACCTGGTTTCAAGCTGCTGCATCTTCAGCTTTGAGGTTATGTTCAGTCCTTATTTCATTTCTTAAAACTCAAAGTCCTCAGTCTACAAGGCGGAGAGACAAGGTTTCTGCAATCCCGTCGTGACAGTGCCAACTCTGTCCCCGGTGCCTGAAATGCATGCATCCTGGTTAGTGTTCTGAATCTCAGTCTATCCCTCTGCCTCTCTCTCTACCCCCCCCCCCTCTCTCCTCAGGACTAGGGATTGAGTCCAGAGCCTTTATACTTAGCTGCATGCCCAGCCCATTTTTTGGAGACAGGATCTGTAAGTCCCTAAGTTGCCCAAGCCAAGTTCAAACTTGTGGATGGAGGGATGGATAGATGGATTTGTCCAAAACATCATAAAGCCCCGGTGTCAGAAGAGACACTCAGAAGCAACCTCGCCCAGCCTCTGGCAAGGACATCCTTGTCTGTCTCTGAGATGAGAACATCAGACCCCATTTAACGCGGACAGAGACAGCGCGCTCTTTGGTTTCCCAATGAGCGTGGTCTTAATGCCTAAACTCAGTCTCCCCTGATGCTGTTGTTACAGCAAAAACCCAAATAAGGAAGAACACCAGCAGCACCTAGGCAGCAGCTGGTCACACCCACCCCTTGGTACGAAACAGATCCATCACCCTCGGACAGCACGAGCAGCAGCCCGACATCCTGGCAGCTGCCCAGACACATGGCAAAATTAAGACCGATGTCCACGTCACCACGGGACAGTTAGTTCAGAGTGAGTGATCTGGGTGGCTGTAGGTTTCCACTGGTCAGTCAAACCCTGTTTCTGCAAATGTCACTTGCCTATTTTGAAGACACCACAGTCATTAGTCTTGCAAATCGGCTTGGTTTTAATAGCACCAGCCGTGGGCGTCCACAGACACCAGCATCCAAGATGGTGGCTAGCAAGGGGAGATCTGTAGTAAACAAGAGAGTGAGGATCGAGGGGGCTAACTGTGTCCGCTGTTCCCTCTGGACACTCGGGGCCATCTAGATGATCAGCTCTTCAGGTGGAACCCAGCCGTGGCCACGTGCACAGGCAAGGTGAGGGACGGGCCCGGGCCATGTTCTGCACCTGGCAGAAGACAGTGGCAGGCTCATGGGGACAGCTGGGGGAAGGCCAGGCGGCTGAGGGGATCCTTTACAGAGGACCCTGGGCCCCATGGACCAGGATGGGTGCACATCCTCTGAAGGACCGGAGGGTTGGGACAGGCGAGCGAAGCCCGCCTCGGGTCAGTGCGTTCCTGTCAGGTTCTGATGCCTCTGCTGACCTGACAGGAGGCAAGCTCTGTTACCGCGGTGTCTGGGAGAATGGCCTTCAGCTAAAAGGCCACTAGTGCCAAAGGTGTTGGGGACTGCCACCTGTATGTGACATGAAACACACTCCAGCAACAGCAGCACCGCCACACACTCTGCGCACACGACCATGCCCGACTTTCCACCCACATCAAAGGGATCTGAGATGGGTTCATCCAGATGCCACAGGACAGGAGAGTGCCTGCCACCCGGAGCCTCTCCGCAGCTCCCCTCGGCAGGGCCGCGTGCACAGGAGCAGGACAGCACAGCAACACCACTGGGCAAGATGGCTGTGCCAGGAGGGAGCTTTTGTTTCTTCTGCTTCTTCTTCCCCTTCCTTCCTTCCTTCCTTCCTTCCTTCCTTCCTCCCTCCCTCCTTCCCTCCCTCCCTCCCTCCCTCCCTCCCTCTCTTTCCGGTGGTGCCGGGAACGCGTTTCTGGGGCCTCGCTGGCTGCTGAGCCCAGGGCCTTCACATGTACATATATCAACTGCACATTTTCATTTTTGATTTTGAGACAAGGTCTTGTTAAATCACTAAGTTTCCCAGGCTGTGCTGGAACTTGTGGTCCTCCTGCCTCAGCCTCACAGAGCGCTGGGATGACAGACCTCCAGCACCGGCCCTGGCCAAGGGGACTCTTCGGAAATTATTTGATGAAGTAGGTTAAAGGAGAGCTGGCCCAGTGGCACTGCCAGGGAGTCGGCCAGCAGCAGCTGCATGGAGGATCCTGTTAGACACCGGGCTACCCAGGCCCCACCAGGCCCTGTGGAGGGAGCGCCTCCAGCAGGAGGAACCCGAACCCTGCAGTGTAGCCGGTCCTCCAGGGATTTCAGTTAAGCACCGAAGCCGAGAGCCACCACCCCAGAGTCTCTACCAGATCGCGGAGCACGAGGCTTGTTTATCCTTTGTTCAGCAATGGAGACGTCTGAATTCAATTTTTTCTTTTTTATTTATTTATTTATTTAGAAACAGGGTCTCGCTCTGTAGTCCAGGTTGATCCTGAGGTCATTATGGAGCCCAGGCTGGCCTTGGACTCAGAGCAATCGTCCCAACCTCCCAAGTGCTGGGATTAGAGGCATGTTCCACCATCGCTGGCTTATGTGGGACTGGGGAATTGAACCCGGAGCCCTGTCCTTCCTAGGCAAGCACTCTGATCACTGAGCTATACCCCCAACCCCAACTTTTTTTAAGTTTATCTTAGCCAGGCCTGGTGGTACTCTAAGAGGCTGAGGCAGGAGGATCACAAGTTTGAGCCCAGACCTCGGCAACTTAGTGAGACCCTGTCTCAAATTTAGAAATCAAAACTAGGCTGAAGATGCAGCTCAGAGCAGAGGGCCGGCTTGCCCCCCAGCGCCACCAAAATAAATGAAATACATGACTGGTGGCAGCAACCCAGTACTCCTCCAAGTACCCCAAACGCTGAGTACCAGGCAGATCCCTTTGGCCGGAAAGGGCAGCAAGTCCCAGGCGGTGGACGCCACCGAGTGGTAGCTGGCGTGTTGAGTACCATGGGATGCGGGGACCGGGACAGGTGGCACTGAGTCTCCCCCCCAGTCTTAGCTGGGTCGCAAGCAGTGAAGGAGGTAAAGCCTTCTAGGTCACCACCCCAGGGCCCAATCCCCAACCAGATCCCGCCTCCAGCCAGGCCCCGCCCAGCCAGGCCCGCCTCCAGCCAGGCCCCACCCTCAACGGGGCCCCGCCCTCAACCAGGTCCCGCCCCCACCCAGGCACCGCCCCCAACCAGGCCCCGCTCCAGCCAGACCCCACCCTCAACCAGGCCTCGCCTCCAGCCAGGCCCCGCCCCCAACCAGGCCCCACCTCCAGCAAGGCCCGCCTCCAGCCAGGCCCCACCCTCAACCAGATCCCGCCTCTGGCCAGGCCCCGCCCCCAGCCAGGCCCCGCCCCAGCCAGGCCCGCCTCCTGCCCACAGTGGTACCCAGGAACTATGATGCAGGCAGCTTACACATGCGCAAGGCTGTGGGGGACAGTCCGGATCCAAGCCATGAGAACCCCTAAGTAGAGACGCGGTCTGAGCTGTGCGGCGAGTCCCGCCGTGGGCGTGGGTGGCAGGAGCAGGCCGCTGCGGAGGCCGGCCGGGGCGGGGGCTACTGCGGATGTGGGATGTGCCGGGAAGCCAGCGGCGCAGGTGACACGGAGACGGACTTGGGAGCTGATTGGGCAGCGCTGGCGGTGACGCGCGGCCGGGGGGCGGAGTAGGGCCGTCTTTTTTTTTTTAAGTTCCTTATTAGTTTGGGAGAACGATGGAAGTCAAGTATATGAATCCTCAGCCTCCTCCCTGTCACCAGGCCCGCAACTACTTACAACACCAACAGGCCAGGCTTTGAACACGGAGAATCCGATTGGTCCATCTCACAGGGCCAGGGGTCTGTCTCTTGTCCGATGGATGTGGTCACACCAACAGGGGATGTGAGTACGTCCGCCTGACTACGTGGCCACACCCCCATGCCTGGCCACACCCCCACACTGTGGCCACACCCCCAAAACAGCGCTTTTAGATAAGCGGTAAAGCAAAATAAAGGGGGGGGGACACTTCTTTACCCACAGAGTAAACAGGATTGATATTATTCTTGCACTTGTCTCTTTTAATCACCTATTCCACCATCCATTTTTCTTAGCGTACACTTCTTTTTTTAAATTTCACACTTTTGGAAGAGGAAAAGGATCCCTGAAAAGAGGGTTAAACCCAGGAACGATGGAAGTGTAACTACAGGTGATTCTATAATTATAATCAGAAAAGAAAAATAAACTATAACTAGTCCTGTGATTTAATTGTAGGTCATTTACTTTCTTTTATGCAAAACATATTTCAACAAATTCAAAATCCTTTCGGCTTAATTAATGAGTAGACCACAACATCACAAGGTGCGACGCTTTGGAGAGTGGGTGTTACCATGTTTGGGTTTGTTTCGGTTTGGTCAGTGTCTCATAGGGACATCCCAAGACCCTGACATGCGTGGCGAGGAGGGGACGCAATCTTCCCCTGAAACCTGGGGTCCCAGGGCATCACTACTATTCTCCTCTACGTCAGTCTCCTCAGCTCAGTGTGGCTCGGGGAACAAGGGGACCAGCACCATCCCCTTGGAAGGGGATGAAATGGCACCTGCTAAGAGTTACATGACCTGTCCAGGGCCATGGCCCAGCCGCTGCCTGGTGGACACTGAGGTCGTGTCCGTCCGCCGTGAGCCACAGGCCCTTCTGCTCTGGCAAGGTTCCTCATGAGCCCTTCGTGGCCCTTTGCCAAAACGGGATTCGGTGTCAGCAGCTCATTTAGGGAGAGCAGTGAGTGCCAGAGGTTGTGAGATGAGAAAAATTACGATTTCTCTTCCTTGAACACAGCAGCATTTTCTTTTGGTGCCCTACTTTAAAGTCAACTTCCTGTAAAGTGACAGCGGGACCGAGCGCCCTGGGGCCTGGAGCGCCCCTTGCCCACTGCGGTCATCGCTGTATCCCTCCCGCGAAGTGAGGTGCGGGATCCTGGGTTTCCGTTTCCTTTTCTTTGATAAAACATCATTACTCACCACGCAATTCAGCGCCCTCTACACAGCCCCCTCCGTACCCAGGTGGCGCCCGAGCGCGTGCTCTTGCCCAGCAGGTCCGCACGGGTGAGAACAGCCGAACCTCAGCCACTTTCCCTCCACGTGATGAGCCTGTGTAGTTCACCAAATTTATCAGCAGTCGTGCAAGTCTGGGATACACGAGCGGGGCTCGGAGCACACGGCCCAGGTCGGCAGGGCTAACTCTCTGCCCAGGCGTACAGGCCGTGGGAAGCCATGGTGTTGCCTGCTGGCAACCTCCCGTGTGTTGCAGAACCATGCCTACACAGGTGGGAAGTCAGGGCCAGCCCGGTCGGGAGTCGGGCTGGAGGGCAGGAAGGTGAGGGACGCGCAGGGATGGCTTCGCACACCTTTCTCCAGGCTCGCGCCCCGACATGGGCTCCCGTGCTAGGCCTAGCCCGCTCGGTCAGCGCTAAGCTTCATTTTTTAAAATCATTATGAGCCCGGGTTGATGATACTAGTTACTGCACTCCTCTTGGGAACGGGCATGCACGTATCGCTCCTTAGCCACCTTTCCTTCCCTGCCCGTCCCTCCCTCCTGTCCCCTGCGCCCCAGATCCCTCCAGTCCCCACAACGCCTCCCTCGCATTTCCCATCGTCTCTCTTTCATTTGCTCTTTAACTTACTTACGTTTGGGTTTCCCGTAGAGGAGAAGCCATGTGATGGCTGTGTTCTTCACACACATGCTTGCTACCGCGTGGGAGTATAGACCGTCCATGTGTACACGGTTCTTCGCCCATCTGTGGCACCCACTGTGATAATGCATGTCTGCGTGCAGGAGGACAGGCCCTCCCTCTTACTGGCAAATGCTGTTCTGCCATTAGCAAATCCAGCTTTTAATATTTAAGTGCTGGGACTCTGCTGCTCAGAGAGACTCAGCGCTTTCTGGAGTGTAGTGACTCCCCTGTCACCAGGGGAATTCAAGTAACTTCTGAACATCCACTTGGTGGAGCTGTGGTAGAAGGAACTGGAGTTTCAGGGAGTGCAGGGCGGGGGAGACCCACACTTGGTGGCCTTGGGAGGACTCTGTGTTTCATGACTGTGGAAGTGGTGTGGACGCAGGCGCAGCAATGCACTGTGCACTTTATGCGAGTTGCATTTTTTGTCCTGGGCATTTTTGTTGGCTGCTGAATGTTCTCCGAGCCGACTGGTGGGAATTCCTCTCACCTTCTGGAACTCAGAGAGATGGGACAGGTGCTTTCGGTGCCTGCGGCCCACAGACCGAGGCCAAGACTATGGGGACGAGCCAATCACAGACAGACATCTAGATGATGTCAGACGTTTCCACTTCCTCTTAAAAGCGCACTTCGAAGTGGACACTCCTGTGTCACTAGCCGTGGGACGAGCTCTGTGAGTGGCCTTGAGTAAGCAGGCGAGCGGGTGAGTCAGTCTGTAGGAGACAGAATCAGGGAAAACACCCAAAACAGAGTTACCTGTGTGGACAGGGAGCCGCTGGCAGACCTCCCCGCAAAGCTCACCGCCCCCGCCCCCGAAGCTGCTCCTCGGGAGTCACCTGAGAAGACTGGGGCCTGATCCAGGTGACACTACGTGACATGGTGAAATCTCAGGGTGCTGGCACAGCACCGTTCACGTCTCATTCCTCTGAAATCTGTCTGGGTCGGGTCGTAAGCCTTGTCCCCTGCTGCCATGTAGGAGCTCAGCGTGACGAACGCATAACCATTCTCAACACGTGGCTGCCAGGGTCACCCAGGCATCCATAGTCCAGGCAGGAGAAGAAAGGTGGATGCCATGAGGTGTTTTCCAGAGCCATCCTCTTCCTCCTCTGTCTCATTGGCCAGATCTTTATCATATGACCATAGTCAACAGCAAAGACAGCTGGGAAATGTAGTCTGTTTGTGCCAAGGAATAGAATTGAAAGAGTGATAAATACAAATCGTTTCTGCCCCCACGTGACCCTTAAGGTTCCTTCCACTCTTTTCTGATTTCCCGACCCTTCGATCTCTGCACTGTTTTCTATATATTTTTCTGTCTAATCTTCCAGTTCATAAATTCTCTTTAGTTGTTTGGATTTGCTATTAAACCCATCCACATTTTTTCCCTCAGTTTCAGTTTCTATAGCTTAAAGTTCAAGAATTTCCATTTGGCAATTTTAGAGAGTTGTCAGTGTTCTGCTAACGTTCCCAGTGTTCTTTGTTTCCTTAAATCAGGCAGAGTGCCCCCTTCTCCTCCCCTGGTGCTCGGGGGTGCTCGGGGCTGTACGTAGGGCCTTGGCGCTGAGCTGCACACCCAGACCTATTCTTTATTTGAGAAAGGGTCTCGTTAAGTTTCTAAGTCGCCCAGACCGGCTCAAGCTTACAGCCCTCCTGCCTCAGCCTCCCAGAGTTCTGAGAGTACAGGCAGAGCTACTTTACCTGCTTCGAACAGCTCTGTGAACTGGGTCCTCGACCAGCTGAGCATTTTGTGTGCCGATTCTACCAGCTTTCAGTGCCATCTGCGACTCTTATGTGGACTTACTACGTTCTGAACACTGGTCATTGCATGTGGAACACTGTAGATTCAAAGTATTTTTCTCCAGGAAAAAGTACCCTGGCTTCTGGCAGGTTCATTTGTGCTGGTAGCTACTGGGGTCAGTCCAATTTGAAATTAGGCCGCCTTCAGTCCGGACCTCATTGTCTTAGAGGGCAGGAGTGTCTCCAATCCCCCTGTTCTCCTGGAGCGTAGACCTCTTAACGCCTCCACTGGAATGAAGGGGTTTGTCACAACGAAACCCCCTCTTTTGGACCTGTGGCTTCGTTCTTTGCCCCCCTCGCTCTACCAATCTGTTGAGACCTCCATTTAACATTTCTTGGCTTCCTAGATGTCTGTTCCAGAGCCAGGGGACGTTTACAGTGGGAAAAAAAAAAAAAGACAGCTACCTCCAGTACAGGATATACTTCTCCAGACTTCCTGATTTTCTTGACTGTTAGAACTATAATTTTTCAGTGACTCAGCAACAGCTACTTTATTCAAAGCATTTATTGTTCATCTGTTTGGGTTCAGCAGTTACTACAGCGACGTGACCACCGTCTATCCGTCCGTCCATCTGCCAGCCACCTCTGCGGCGACTTACCGTTTCTTTAACAATATACCTTGCCCACTTCCTTCCACGTGGACACACATCTGCTTCGTATTTTCTTTCAGCGTAATATGTAGTATAAATACGCGCTTACTTGGGCTGCTGACGTTAGACTTAGGGTGTTCACAAGTGTCCTTGGTGCAAGCGTCCTTGGTGACACTACTGTGTGCACATATGAACATTATCTGTGAGTTCTGAACATGCAATTGTCTTTCTCCCCCACCCCACAAAAAAAAACCTGCAAACTTTCTACGCACCAGTAGATGTTATCAAAGATCTACTCGCTGGAGCCCACTCCGAGGAGTGCTTCCAGATTCATTTCTCCTCCCCCTCCCATTGGGTCTCCTAGAAATGATCACCATGTCACCGCCCCCTTTGACACCTGTTCTCTTCTGTCTCCTGCAGCCAGAGGACGGTCCCCTAGCCCAGATTGGCGCTCCCTCTGCCCCGGGGGAGCCACGCCCCCTCCTGTCTGCTCTCGGGGCTGTGCCGTTCTCACAGGCCCTGCTCACATCTCCCTCAGCACACCCCACTCTCTTGGCACTGGCAGCCCCGGGGTCCCCAGCACCCACCTTACAGGTCACATCGTCGTTGTATTGGTGGATTGGGTGATTTTTTTTTTTTTTGTACTGCGAATTGAACCCAGGGTTTCGCACTGAGCTACACCCCTGGCCTATTGTTATACTTCATTTGCGACAGCCTCAGTGACTGGCCTAGACTGGGCTTGAACTTGTCAACTCCGGTAATCAAGGACACACAGCTAAGACAGCAAAGACTGCCTTCAGCTCGCCACCTCCGCAGGACGCCGGCTGGCACAGGAGTCTCAGAGCCGCCACCAAACCCCAGGACGGGCACTTGCTAGGCGGCGTTCCACTTGTCCCAGACGCAGCATCCAGACCCCAGCCAGGCACAGGCAGGCCCCAGGGGCAGCCGAGCTTGGCACTATGAAGCAGGGCGCGACCTTTGGGCTGGTCTCCTCTGCAGCTCTGAAAGTCACTCGTGGTCCTGACTGGGGGATTTAGTTAAGTGAGAAGTTCCTGGGAATTTAGACCCTTCCATTCACCATAAGAAAAAGGGCTCAAGTGAGTCACCCTGACTCTCCTACCCCATCAAACGTGCACTGTCTGAACCTCACGCGACTCAGGCGTGGGACCACCCTCCGTCCACGCTGTGTGTGGCGCCACTGGACGCAGGCACTGAGGTTTTAGGCAGATGGCTGGCAGCAGGGCTCTCCCCTGAAAGCGAAGGAGGAGGAAAGTGTGGGGCCGAGATGGGCATGCTGCCCCAGGAACAGGCCGTGCCCGGGAGCTCACGCTCTCCCCGTCTTGGTGCTGTGCGCTGGGGCCCAGGGGGCGCTAATGACGGCGGTGATCTCCGACGAGACCCTCTTCCCCAGGGACCCGAGGCCTGCACCCCAGCGGCCCACCCATCTGGAAGAGTCTGACTGAATTCTCTTCTCCATGAGGGGGTCCCATCTGCTCGGCGAAGGCCACATCCACCCCCTCTGCTGTGTAGAGACAGGGCACCAACCACCATAAAAGTGACATTCGTACTGTCCATGTGGATTCAGAGCCACTCTGACGGCCAGAGGACTCGGTCTCAGAAGGAAGTTTTCACCTTGCCTCTGCGACGCCTCCTACGACAGGCCACTCGCCCTCCTTCCCCTGGGTGGTGGGCAAAGCTGTAGCCGTTGAGTTTAAATCCGTTTCTTGGTCTCTTCTGCGTAGAACCTAGGGAGAAACTTGACCTTTCTTGGGGTCCTTGTGCCCTGGCCGTGCTCCCTCGTAGGGTCGCCTGGAAGTCCCTGGAGAGCCCTCTCCCTCACCGCAGAGTCATGCCCTCTCCCGGCGCCTGCCGGGCTCTCTCTGCGTCCCCTCAGGGAGGGCTGTCCGGCGTCTCAGCCAGACTGTCTCCCACCATCCTGACTGCCGGGTTTTCTCAGGTCCAGCTGCTGGGTGAGCCCAGTCCAGTTTTAAGGTCTAGAAGTGTAGCGTTTACACACTGTGTCGGCATCAAAACTGGGCTGGGACGAAGCTCAGTAGGCAGGCCCTTGAGCCCAGCTACGAGGAAGACAAGGAACGAAATGCAGCGCAACCTGAACAGCAGAGAAGGGAGAGGGGAGGAAAGGGCCAGGCCGGGCCAGGAGGAGGTGCAGACGGGGGCTCTGCGGAGGGAGAGACCAGAGCGCAGGCCAGGACCAGCGCGGCAGCCCACGAGGGAGCAGGAAAACAGAAACGCCAAAGACAGCGTTCCCTAGGAAGGCGGCGGGCTGGCTTCAAGTGCGCCCAAGGGAAAGGCCAGCCCAGGTAAACTCTGTCGCAGAATAGAGCAGCCCAGATGCTTGGCTTGTGTAAGACCCGGCTCTCTGCTTAATAGCAATGCTGTTTTTTTAAAAAGATGCTGAATTATGATACAGGCATGAGGATCAAAAGAAGAATCCCTGAGGGCCACGAATCAGAGAAGGGGACACTGGAAGGTCAGAGAAGATCTGTTAAGTGCCACGCGAGGTGCCGTGTGGGTGCCACGTGAGTCACACCCAGGAGGGTGTGCGGGGACCCCATCCCACTGGC
Source organism: Ctenodactylus gundi (assembly GCA_004027205.1). NCBI lineage: Eukaryota > Metazoa > Chordata > Mammalia > Rodentia > Ctenodactylidae > Ctenodactylus > Ctenodactylus gundi. The sequence continues at coordinate 514,865 of PVKB01000329.1, forward strand.
CCCCCGGTGTGCAGGGCACCTGCGTGGACTCCCTCGCCGCTGCGTGAAAGACGAAAGACGAGAGGCCAACGCGAGCGAGTGAACCGCGGTAGGCCTGCGGCTAAGACGAGCACGCTCGCCCAGGGCGAACGCGCCCTTGAGGGGAGCTGGTTCTGCACCATTCCGAAGAGTAAGGGCTAATTTCAGAAGAGTTGGCATCACTTCTCCTCCTGAAAATCCTGAGGGGAAAGGAGCCGGGAACACGGTGTTGGCCAAATTCCGTGCCTGTGTCACGACGCCTGTCCCACGCGTCGCTTCTGGACACGGGAAACTTAAGATCAATGATAGGAAGAAGAATCTGCCCGGGAGCTTGTCCTTATACGAGTGTAAATGCTACAGTTCCGGACCTTAAAATTGGACTGGACAGAGATGAAGACAAAAATCCCCCGTGAGTCGGCGGCCAGGGCCCCCCAGGAGAAACGCTCCCCGATTTCTGCTTCCTCTTGGCGTTGTTTGGCTTTTCCAGACAGGCCCGAATCCAAGGGGCCCTGGGCACTCAGACACAGGAAAGAGCACTGATTTATGGGCACGCGATGCTAACAACTCAAAAGCACAGGAGCAAACAGCAGTGGGGAGCCCTCGCCCGGCACAGCCCGCTGGGACCACGTGGAAGACCAGGGACCAGTTCCAGATACTGTCCTGCCAGGCACAGAGGCCACAGCTGAAAGGCCCAGAGCACAGTCTGCGACAGAGGGGGTGGAGGGGAGGCCAGAGGTTGCCCTAGAAAACAGGGGTGTCTTTCCACAGCACCGCCCCCCTCCGTCTCCTGGGGCTCCTGGAGCTGCATGGGAAACTCGCTGCATGGTGGGCAGGGATGCATCGTAGGCCTCGCTGCCTTCAGCTCTTGGACACGGTCCCCTCAGCTGGGTGGCAAGACCGTGCCACATCAAAAGGCCTGTGGTGCTGCTCGCGAGGACCATGCACTGTCCCCTGTGGGGTCACCAACGTGTCCCCAGAAGCCCCACATCTCTCCCAGGCACACCACTGTGCACACACTCCTGCCTGGACCACCTGAACTGACCTTGAACTGCCTAGGCCTTTCCTGAGCTGAGATTCAGAGGACCCCAGCCTGGTTCAGAAAGAACTCAGATGCTGCGGGCGCAGGACTTAGGGGCAGGAAGAGCCCCAGCTTAGCAACCAAACTCTGACTGAAGAGATCCGGGCTTCAGAGCTGAGCCTTGGTTTGCTTTTATAAAATGAAATAACTGTGAATCCTTAAAGAGTTAGGAACGCAGCTGACAGTCACTAGTCACGAGCTGTGCACCTGGGGCAGGTCACTAAACCTCTCTGCGCCTCCAGGCTCCCCTACAAAATGAGAGTGACCCCGCCGTCTCCAAACCGCGGCAGAATCTGTGTGAGAGGGGAGACCCCGGGCCCGGAGCAGTCTCTGGGCTGCCATCTGGGGCGTATCCCCCGTTCCTGGTCTCTGCCTACGCATTTCCGAGAGCTCCACCCCCTCCTCAGTTACAACCATCCAGACTGCCTGGAAATGCTGCCCGGCGAAAGCTGGCGGGGTGCCTGGTTAGGAATCACTTACACGTAGCTCCAAGCAGAGTACACACTCAGGAAAAGGGAGTCATCGCGTCAGCATCGCTGGTGCCACAGCGACACGGCCAGCAGTGCAGAGCTGTGCCTCCCAGTCGGGGGTCCTGCGCCCCAGCCCCAGCTCCTTGCCTGCAGGACACTGGCTGCCTGTGGGGGGCTGGGGCATCACAAGGTAGGGGGTCTCAGGGGACAGAGGAAAGGAACGTGGGGGCCACGAAGTCCAGCAACATGGAGGTGGGGAGCTTGCTTCTGCCAGGCTGTTTGGGGGTTTATGATATCATTCACAGGCCCTAGAAAATTACCAGCTTCAGGGCAGGAGGAAGAGCACAGAGGGTGGAGTGCTTGATTAGCAAGCGCAAGGCGCTAAGTTCACTTCCTCACACGTCATAAGCCAGGTAGCCTGGGCAGTTTAGTGACTCAGAAAATAGGCTGGGGATGTAGCGCAGGGAAGAAGCCCTGGACCTGAGCCCCAGCACCGCAGACGTGAAGACAGGAAGGAGGAGGGAACTGACAGGTGGAGGACACTGCTGCACCTTCCTCGGGAGGTCGGGAGTCATGCACACGCGTAGCCAGGGGCAGCGGGCAGCAGCGGGTAGCACTTGGCAGAGAGCGTCTGCCCAGGCTCCACGCGCGGAAGTGCCAGGGCCCCCAGCCACACCGGGGCAGAGGCCGTGTCCCTGAAGGCCACACGCCTGCCGTCTCATCTAGTCCACGCCTGCAGCCTGCCCTGCCTACCAGGCTCCACCTCCGCACAGCGCATGGAGCACCTGAGTGACCCACAACACGCGAGGCTGTGGGGGCGTTCCAGATCCAAACCGCAACACCTGGCTGCGCCCTCAGGCTCGTGTTTCTCTTCCCATTGTGCCCAAGGCCCCTGCACACACCTAGGCGAGGCCCTGCCACCAGCGTGGCAGAATCACCCTGAGACGTGGGTCGCAGACAGGCGTGGACAAATGGCAGGACGGCTCAGCAGGAGGGTGGCCGCACCGGCTCCCATACAGAGGCAGCAGCTGCATGCCCACCCGGCCTTGTGACTTCTTACACAGTCATGCACCATCCAAGCCCGGCAGAAGGTGCATGCAGCCCGTTTGGGAGAGTAAACCCAGCACGTGGCCTCCGTCATGTCCTGCGTGGTCGCTCGGAGCACAGTCATCGGGCACCTGCCTGACCCCGAGACTGGGACACAGTCGGAAGGCCGAAGACAGCCCCCGGCGGGGCTACATCCGGTCCACAGTGGGGTCACAGGCACAGGGCACCGCAGACACCCACCGCATATGTGCGCAGTGTGTGCTGTGGGGCAGGGATGGGCGCCCGAGTCCCAGCCACGCGGTAGTGGGGTGCGCCCTACCCAGCTTCCTGGGCGGCAGGGCCGCCCACCGCTTGCTCCCTGGACCCAGTTTGCTCCTCTGAGAGTCGCCCGTCTAACTGTGGCCAGCATGTGGCTGACTGGCAGAGGCTGCCTCTGTCTGCTGTGTCAGCTCGGTCCCTCGGAGCCCGAGAAGAGCCGACCTCAGGGCCCTGCGGCCAGCAGGAAAGTTGGGGTCACCGTCTGCTGGATTGGGCTCCATTAGTCAGGCACGGGCTGTCCGGCTCCGTGGAAGGTAGACAGATGGGGTCCCTGACCTCGGGTGCTGGCAAGCTCGAAAATGGAAGGATCCTCCGGCCACGTGGGGTGTGTGGCTTGTGGAGCCCCTCGGGCCACGTGCAGACTCGATAGCGGCGTATCAGCCTGGGCAGTGCCCAGCTCTTGGGGAGGCGCCTCGCCTATACACCGTCACGCGGGGAGAGATGTCAGCCATGGAGGGGCATAGGACTAACCCCGGGTTCCACGTCTGCAAGCCAGAAACAGACTCCGAAGTCCTGCCTCCTGACAGAACATGTCTGGGCATCCGCCATCACCGGCGAGAAATGAGACCACCGGGCTCTGTCTGTCTGTCTCTGTCTGTCTGTCTCTCTGTCTCTGCGCCTTCTCCTTGTCTCTCAGCTCCTCCAGTGGTCTCTGCTGTTAGGCAGAGAGAGTACACCCCGATTAGCAGCTTTATAGGACAGGTCGAGCCCGGCCCCTGAGAGACCCAGCCTTCCCCGGCTCCCCGCGTGGGATCCCTTGGGGCGGGCCCAGGCCCTCTGACAGTCCTGTCTTTTTGCATATACTCACACGCCATCCCCTCCCCGTGGAATCTTCTTCCTCCTACTCCCACTTCCCACTCGGGCTCTTCCACTCTCACCTTTTCTCCTGTTCCTGGGGATTGAACTCAGGCCGTCAGCATGCTAGGCCAGCACGTGCCACTGAGCTACGTCCCCTCCCCAGGTTGCCCGGCGGCCCTCCCATGTGCAATCCTCCTGCCTCGGCCTCTCAAGTGGCTGGACGACTGGATATACAGGGTGCATGGCTTCTTTCCCTCATCGTACATGTTACCCCCAGCACTTAGTGGTGCCCCCTAAATCTGCTAAGACTCAGTGGGGGGCTCCTTCCACACACCTGCAGGTCATCCAGCCCCAGCGTGTTGGGGTAAGACGTTGAACACGGACAAATTAGTCAGTCTCAAGTTTCAAGGACTCTGTAGCACAGCTGCCGCCTAGAACCCAGATCACTGGAGTCTCCTCCCACCCCGCCCTCGCAGGAAGGTGGGCACAGCGGTCCTGCAGGCAGAGGTTTGGGTGGAGGGTGGAGCCACCTGGCATTCCCCTCCAGTACTGCACTAACACCCTGGCTGTGTCTGCACTGAGGACAGTTGATTCCTGGGACCTGTGCAGTTGACCAGCTCACGGAGCTGGACCTCTGTGGTGGACGCCCCTGTGGTGAACTCATCGGCGGTGGTATGATCCCACACACCCTCAGGGATCCCCCACGCCCTCAGTGACCCTGCACGCCCTGGCCCGCCCCTGGTTCTCACCGTGCCAAGTCCCTGTGTACTGAGTGGAGACTTGTACCTGGTCTTCAGGTGTCGGGTTCTGGCCTCGTCCTTCTCGCCGGCAGCAGACATCGCCGAAGGAGGGACTTGGAGAGTGGCACGTGTTCTTGGAGAAGTCTTTTTAAGTCTGCTCAGGGAAATCGTGTGCAGCGTCTAAGAAACCTTTGTATTTCACACACTTAAGTTTGCAGCAGAGCTGGGCAAGCTGTGGGTAAGTGGGTAACTTCATGAGCTAAGTAATTAAGCCCTGCGCTCTGCACAGAAATCTTCACATTCAGACATAGAGACTTTCTGATCGTTTCCCGTCACAATCCCGGGCGTTGAAATGGAAATATTTTCCAAATACGTGTCAACAACGCAGGTTGTTGTTCCGTTGTTTGGCTGGAGGTGCTTGATTGGTATCTGACTAATTCTCATCACCTTCTGTAAGCGGACTTGTGACTCACCTTGACTTCCACGCCTCCCTGAGTCGATGGAGATGAGGAGCTCTCGGGGGACTGGGCAGCGGTGGTGACGAGGTCTTGTTAAATCACTGAGTTGCCCAGGTTGTGCTGGAACTTGTGGTCCTCCTGTCTCAGCCTCACAGACCTCAGTCAACTCACTGGCTGCCAACCTGCTCACTGGCTAATCTACACCCAGCAGCCTGTTAACCTCGGCTAGCTCAAAGGCCGCGCTCTGTCGGAGAGGTTGTCCCAGCTGACTCCAGTTCCGACGAGTGCAAGGAGAACAGCTGTGCGCTCTAGCAAGTGGCCCCCCGAGAGCCTCGCGTGTGCAAGGGGATTCAGTCATGGGCGTGAGTCCTTGGTTTTCCCGTGCTGCTGTTAGGCGGGGCCTTGATTTGAAGGGACAGATCCCTGAGGCTTGACCTGGAAGGGGTGGTTCAGAGGGTCTTGACCCGGAAGAGTATGGGTGTACCCTAGCCCCGCCCTTCCTCTCTCTCTCTGGGCTTCCTGTCCGCCGTGGGACGAGTAGCTTTTCTGCAGCAAGACCCTGCCAGAGCTCTTCCAGCCGTTACTGGCCACCCACAAATGGACTGGGACTTCCTTAAACTGTAAGCTAAAATAAACTTTCACTTCCTCAAGTTTTGAATGTCAGGTGTTCTGTCCCAGCAGTTTAAAAAAAGTAACTAAGACATCAGACAGACTCAGGTTTCTGGTAATAACGCCCAGGACCCCAAGCTGGAAGACTTTAGAGTAACTAGGTTTGACAAAAGAGGAGCTTCAGAGAATCAAGGCAAGTCATTTGTACCTTAGGAAGCCGGAATCTCGGCCAGACGGGTCGGGAGCGAATATCTGCCGAGACTTTAGCTTGGCGCCGGCTTTATGCCGGATACACAGCGAGGTCATGACTTGCTCGCCGTGTTGTGGCTAATTCACGGCTTCCCCGCCACCCGCTTAAGCACTGGCCACTTGGTGAGACTGGGTTAGATGGCAGGAGCTCCAGCAGGACCCGACAGCACTGAGGTGCAGAACAGACCCAAACCAGAAAGCCACTGTCACTCAGGCGCTTGTCACCACCTAAGCCGCTGAATGCTGGGGCGAACTAGAAATCCAGCTGCAGGGCCAGGTGGACGGGCCAACGCGAGCCTGGGAGCTCTGTGGGGTGGCAGCAGGGAGCCCACCCGGCTCCACGGGGCAGCTGGGCGAGGCCAGGGGAAGCAGGCGGGGCCGTGCGCTGCCAGAGCTTTGCAGAAGGGCAGGTAAGGTCGTGGGACCAGGCGGGGTGGCCAGCTGGGAGGAGCACTGGGGGCGGGGGTCAGCGACCGAGCCTCGTAAGAGGGAGAGAAGTTGGCCCGACCCTCGTATCGGGAGGCTGTTTTGAGCACGGAAGGAATTTGGTGAGATCTCTGTTTGCAGGAAGAAAAGCCAATGTGGTGCACTAAGGCCACGCTGGGTGTGATTTACAGAGAGTAGAGCTGGCCTCCAGCAGAGGACAGACCTCAGCTCACTGGAGGGAGGTCTGTAAAATGGGCATGGAGTGGACGCACGGTGGTGGGAGCGGCAGAGGCGGGCCCTGTGCTTTTCTCTCCTCGCCCGCACCCAAGCCAGCCTGGCATCAGGGCACCGCGGAGTGAGGCAAGCTGTATTCCTGCCCTGGACGTTTCCGCTTCCCCACGAGTGACAACGACCTCCTCTTCTTGTCTTCCAGAGCCTGGCAGGCGAGCGTGGACCGGCCGCAGGGCCGCCGACCCCGGTGCGGTGTTCCGGTGAGTGCTCATTTCCTTCTGCCCGTCGCTTGTGCCGTGTTAAGGTGGTGTTGGCTTGGTGAGTCGCCTCACCCGTCATTTAAGGTCACATTGTCCTTAGGATTCTCATAGCCACCGGCCAAGTGCTGGGCTTCCGGTCCAAACCGAAACCCCGTGTGCTCTCTATGCGCACTGGGTACAGGATGTCCTACGTTGCTTTGGGGTGAACAGACAGCACATGGAGTCTACGGAGCTGAGCTGGAGTTACCGTAAAGAGCTCCTGTGGCTGCAGGTCTGCGGTCGGCGGAGGGTTGAGCCCTCAGGCCAGCGTGGTGGCCGGAGGGACAGAAAGCCCAGGGAGGCACAGCTGCCCGTCACATCGGCCTCCTTGCACTGGGCGCTGTGTGGGTTTCCTGAGCTCGGCGGCTGCTGCTCGCAGAGACGCACCTGTGTGTTTAAAAGTCTCCTCCCAGGGGAGGCTCAGCTCGTTAAAGAGCTCAGCCAGTGCTCTGCTCCGTCAGGACTTGGGTAGAGAGGCGGCCAGGTTGGGATTCGGGGTGCCCCACCCCAGCCAAGCAGCATAGCTGAGAGTTGGGGTGACCCAGGTGTTCAGGAAATCCGCATCCCGTTGACGTCTCCAGGGTTGGTGCCAGATGTGGGCATCTGGAAAAGTCATCACTCCTGGGTTTTGTTTGGGTTTGGGGGTTTTTTGTGGTGGTGGTTGGTTGGTTGGGGTTTTTGGGGGGAGGGTTGTTTGCTTGTTTTCTGTTTGGTCTTAATCAAAAGTGACTCCTTCCTGATGCCAGGCCATGGCATTGTGCGCCGTGGATAAACTTGGCTGTGTGGCCACTTGGTGTAGATGCTGCTGAGCCAGCGGTGACCAGGGCCAGCACTTGTCCAGCCTGGTACATGGCACAGTGAGGGCACCGCCACTGGCAGTGCCGGCCCTCGGGCACCTCCAGACCGCCGTGTCCAGCAGAGCTGTTTCCTCCCGCTGAATAGGATCTGAATAGGTTTTTCAGGGGAATCAGCCTTGGCATTTAGTTTATGGGGTGCGCTGTTCTGAGAGATGTGGGTAAGAAACTCGTCTCTGGTTTCTACGAAGGAAAAGTGTGTTCGGAGATGGAGGTGGTCTGACTTGCAGTGCAAAGTATTTCTTGACCATAAATGCGCCTTGGGAATATAGTAAACGCCCTCCAGAACAGGGTTAGCATAGCTCGGTGTGTCATACTCACACGGTTGGCAGTTCTAATAGCAGTAATTGGGGCGGGGTGGGGGGAGGAGCAGGTTTGAAAAACGTAATTCACTTCGTGGTAATCAGTCCCGGTCTCGCCGGCTTCTTTTCCCCTGCTAGCGCCCCTGCCGCGTGTTGCGACCTCTTCGTGCTCTCCTGGGCGGCAGTCGTTGAATTTTCTGAGGCAGCCATGGTTCCTGTCCTGTTTCCCATTGCTTGATTTGGGGTCAGGGAACCTGTGCTCTGATGTGTGGTTTAAAACGGGCGGTGTGTGCCCTTTACCAGCCCGTCCACCCTCCGCCCCTCAGCCTCACCCCTCCCTCACTGCCTCCTTTCCATTCCCCCTTCCATCCCTCCCCTTGGGCTCACTCTTTCCGTTCTGAGCCTAGCCCGTGTCTAGCTCCCCACCCAAGTGCATATGATCCCTCCTAGATTACCGGCGCTTTGTTGAAAACACTGGTACATGTGAGAGCTTTTCATTTTTTAACATCTTAAAAAAAAGATCATGGTTTCAGTTACACTCGAGGAGCCAACTGAGCTCATCTGAAAGCCCCAGTGCTGTGTGAGGTAGGGGAGGGCGGCCCTCCACGGCGTCTCCCAGACCTGCTGCAGGGGGTTCCGCCCGTCCCACCTTGCCGTCAACCTCCCTGACGGACAGCGTCAATCCGGAACTGAACCTGCTGGGTGCCCGCAGAGCCCCTTGGGTCATGGGACGTGTCACGCGTGCCTCATTTGAGCCAGTTGTTACATTCCATTCAAGTGGGACAGAATAGTTACTCTGTCGTTTCAACACAGATATTTCTGCAAACCTCCTGCAAAGCGAGAGAAAGGTGAGCCGCGGGGGTCGGGGACCACGACTGCCCCCCCGCTCTTCTGCTCCGTCTCCTCCACGTGGCCTGGTGCGTCGGCCATCCCAGCAGGTGCCCTGACTCTGAGAGGCGCCCTCTCGCAAGGGGACCTGATCAGGTCTCTTTCCACTTTGAAGCTGAAGTTGACTAATTTGGGATTATGAAAAACATCATTTGTCCTCACCTGGAATTCACTTTCATGTCAAATACTGTAACAGCTTGGTCGGTGTGATATAAGCGCTCTACCACAGTCCACACATCCCCGTGCCCGGGCAGCTCGCCCCGCACAGTGTAGCTCAGGGTCCGACACGTGTGTGTCCACAGTGAGCCGTGACCAATGTCAGGGCACTGGTCTCTCTCCTTAGAACCCCTCTGGCCCGTGGTCCCCTTAACCAGCTTGAATGATAGGCCTGCTGTCTTCGCAGGGTGGCAGAAGCTGAGGGTTGAGTCGCTGTCTGGGCCATGGGGGTGACAGCCTGGGCTGGCCGTGGGTGGTGGAGCCTGTAGGTGTGACCAGCGGGGCAGCAGGGTGCAGGCAGGGTCACAGAGCAGGGCTGGAAGACAGCGTCCCCTCTGCTGTGGACTGTCCGTCCTGTCAGTGTTGAGGACTCCTGTCAGTGGTCATCGCGCAGACTCGCGTTTTGTTCAGTCCTGGAGGTGGGACCCAGGGCCTTCACAAGGAGCGACACCCCAGCCCGTTTTATTTATTTTGAGACGGAACTTGGTGACCTTCCTGCCTCAGCCTCTCAGAGTGCTAGGACGATGAGCATGGTTCACATTAACCTGTCCACTCGCTGGCAGCGCCACCGTCAGACTCGGGGTGTGTCAGCCTTCCCCACAGATCCCCTGACACCACGGAGGAGCCATCCCGGAAGCGGAGCCAGTCAGGTCTGCGTTTTGTTCCCATGGAGACTTAGCTGGGTTCTCTAAGTATTTTGCTAGGTTTTAGTACTATGGCTTTGCTGGCTTCGTAAACAAGTTCAGACGTTTTATCTTCCCTATTTTCTGAAATAATTTCTCTAGAGTAGCTTTATCTCTTCTTTTGGAGTCTGGTAGGATTCAGCTCCTGCTGGAATGGGACGTCGGAGCCCCCAGTAGACTCGGAGGCCTGGGGTTTCTCTGGGGACCACTTGGCAGTGACTCAGTGCGGCCCGGGTGGAAGAACATTGCGACTTTCTGGCTGACCCTCGCGTCCCTGTGGGCAGCTTGCATTTTCACAGAAGGTGTTGAATTCTTGGCCGTGGCGTTTTCGTACGGAGCATCTCCTGACATTGCAGGCTGGGGAACCCGAAGTGGCCACCCCCCCCTTCCTGACCTGAGCAGCTGAGCCAAGCTCCCCTAAGTTACCCTCTTTCCGAAGAGCCACCTTGGCCTTTGCTGGTTTTTTCTTACCGTTTTCTGTTTGTTTATTTGCAGTTCTCTTCCCTTTCCTGCTCACTCGGCAGTGACCTTCACACTCTGTTCAGTGCATCTTAATATGAAAGCAAAAGTCATTCCACTTCCGGCGTCTTTAACTTAAGGTACATACTTACGGTAACAAATCTCTGCAAACGCCAACTCAGTGCCAGCTTACAGTGTTTCATATGTTCGGTTTTGTTACCAATCCAGTCAAATATTTTTTAATTTCTTAGAAATACCTCGCTTCATCCACGTGTTAGATAGAAGTTCGCTGGTTAATTTTCAAATACCTGTAGGATCCCGAAGTGTCTTGTTATTACTGACTTCAGTCTAGTTCAGTTGAGGTCAGAGGTCATCCTCTGAGCGGTTTCCCGCGCTTTCAGGCTGATGTTTTTAAGCTGCTGCGGTTTGAACATCCAGCTCCCCCCAGCAGGAGCACGGGGCCGGGGAGAGCCCTGTGCGGGCGCCGTGCTCTCGGAGCTGCTCCAGACGCGCGGGATTAGGGTTTCCGGACTGCTGCGAAAGGGGGTTGAGGTCTGCGGCCATGCCAGGACGTAGTGTCTTCGTTCCCGGGTGGACTTTTATCATGACGGAAAGGGCGGAGGAGGCCTTCTTCTTCCACGGTAAAGTTCTAGAGGTCTGCCTCAGCCAGGATTTCCAAAGCACGCGGGTCTTGCAGAGGCCCGTCACGTAGGTGTGCACACGCGCGTGTGATGCCGGGAGTGACGCCAGGGACGTCGCTCTGAGCCGCACGCCCAGCCGTGTGTTTTACTGTGTGTTTGAGGTATTGCTGAGACTGAGCTCCCCCTTGCCGTCTCCCCACTCAGCCTCTCGGAGTTCGAGGGTTATGGGTCTGTCCCACCCTTCCCAAGTGAACGGGGCAAATGTCACCTAAGGCACCACTCACTCGTTAGCTACCGGGATCAGTTACTAAGGGCAGAGAGCCCGGGAAAGCCTGGAGCAGATCTGCAGTAGCCACGGCCAGGGCTGAGGGGCGGAGCAGCCCCCGTGTGGGGAGGATCTGGCAGGCACCTGGTGGGAAGCGGCTGGTGCTGGCCCGCCGGAGGCAGAGAGGTTCATGAAGGTGCCACAGACAGGAGCCAGAAATCAGGTAGAGTCACACTAGGATGCTGAGGACACTGCCCGGGAGACCAGGGCTCAGGTATGTGGCTGTGTGTAGGAAGCCACCTCCCTGGCCGCCCTGCCAGCACCCTGGCGCTGTCCAGTGAGCCCTGGGACCTCAGCCGGTCATAGAGCACACCAGGGTGCTTGCTGCTGGGAGTCGCTTGTGGGCACCGAGGGAAATCGGCTCATGGCCACCGCGGGCCACGCGAAAGAGGAGAAGGGGTGTGGCCTCACGCGCTGGCCACCCGTGTCCATGACAGACGCTACCCAGCCCCGGCAAGAAGAACGACCCAGGACGGGGCCTCGCCCAGGGCCTCGCCCGGCCAGGGGAGGTTCAGCCCGGAGGTGAGATCTGTAGGTAGCCGGCCAGAGGCGGAATCTGCTTGGTAGTAGATCATCTCTTCATGCTTTCTCGTTGGTGCGACGGAATACCCGACATCCACAGTTTAAGGGAGGAAGGATTCATTTTAGTTCACGGCTTCAGAAGGTCAGCAGTCCATGCTGGCGAGGCTTTGCAGGAAATGGAGCCCTTCTGCTGTGCCGCTGGGACTGTGAACTGGCGCAGCCGCTGTGGTCGGCAGTGGGGCGATCCCTCCCCAGGCTGAAGGGGAACGTGCCCTTTGACCCAGTGGTAGCTGTCCTGGGAATCTTTCCGGAAGAGTTGGAAGCACCGTATAGCAGAGATACACGTACACCCATGTTCATTAGAGCACAACTAACGATAGCTAAAGCGTGGGAGACTTCGCAGTACCCACCAACGGACCAGTGGATGCGTGAACTGTGATCTGTGTGCACACTGGAGTACTACGCATCTGTGAAGACAGACAGGTAAATGGAGGCGACCTGAGACCTTCCTGCTCAGGGAAGTGAGTCAGACCCGGGAGGTGAAATAGCGAACGGTTTCTCTGATACGAGAAACCCAGAATATCATCATGTAGGGAACCGGATGGAGGGCACGTGTGCGAGTTGTGGGGCGGGGTGGGGGTTGCAGCGGAGAGGGGAAGGGCTCGTACCTCCGACACGGTATTTGTGCGCAGAATACTCAGGTTCAATGTAAACGTCGTGTGTTACACAGATACATGTTAATAACACAGCCAGGGGAGGTCACAGCCCCTTCCCTCTTGGGTGGCTGGAAAACCGTGGACTCCCCTGGCCAGGCGAGAGCCCGAGCCAGAGGTCCTGCCAGCTTGGCGGAACAGAGCCAACTCTGGGAGGAAGGGCGGACCCAGCACGTAGGGCTCCAGGTGAAGCCCCGCCCGCCGCCCCCTGCAGCCGGGCCCACCCGCCGACAGTGTCCGTGGGAGCGTGACGCTTGGGGATGCGCCGGTCCAGACCCCAGCTCGCCCAGTCCGATGTCTGTGCTCGTGTTGCTTAGCTTTGCGTTTTCCTGGCCTTGTAGCACCAGGGGAAGTGAACCCCAGGGCCTTGGCACCGAGCTGCAGCCCCAGCTCGCTTTTTATTTTGATTTTGAGACAGTCTCACTGCACTGCCTAGCCTGGCCTCAAGCTTGTGACCTTCCCGTCTCGGCCTCCTCCTAGCGTGCTGGGATCATCAGCCAGACCGCTGAGCCCCGCGCCAGCCTCTTTTAGGCAACACACCGAGTCGCTTCAGTTTTCCTCTGCCACCTCTGGACTTCGGACCTCTCTCGTTTAGTCGGATCATGTTTACAGTGATCACTGATGTGGTGGCGGACCACCCCTACCCACCGCACCCTCTCTCCTGGGCGGTCCCAGGGTCCTGGAGAAACCGCCCTGGGTGCCGTCGCTGTCTGCGGAGCTTCCGTGCGCTGTGATTTCGGTCCAGTCTCTTGACCTCTCTGTGCCTTATTTTCCTTGTGTTGAAACGGGGAGTTCCAGGATAGGAATTGGAGGTGCTCCTGCGACCCGGCGAGGGCGGGGTGGAGCTGGCCAGGGCGGTTGGGAGCCGCCTTCCCATTGTTACCGTTAGTGGCTGGGAATCAGCCGAGACTTCCTGTGCTCCTTTGGCTCATTTTAAATGATCAGTCAACAGTTTCTTTGTTTGGGCGCCCAGGGCCTGCACAGTGAGCTACACCCCAGCCCAGACTTGCTTTTGGGTGAGACAAGATCTTGCTAAGTTACCCAGGCGGGGCTCAAATGTTTGCTCTTCCTGCCCCAGCCTCCCGAGCCCTGGAGGACAGGCCGGGCGGTCACGGTCACGCACACCTCCTTTGGGCTTGTAAATCTGCCTCCTGTGTTTACGCTGGAATGAAGGAGCTGGAAGCGAACGGGAGCCAGGCCGCAAGCGGGAGCGCAAGGGCTCGCGCAGCTGTAAATCTGATCACGTGCTGGGGCACTGTCGGCAGTAACTATGATTAGGGTAATTATTGTATTTTAACCTAGCTTTATATGTGGCATAAAATTTAACAGTCTCGTAAGGGCAGAATAAATTTAAAAAGTAACCGTCTCTCTCCATCCACATTCTAAATTCCGCGGCCTGACAAAGTTGTGTGCGCTTGTTCCATTTTTAGGGGGTTCTTTTGTACTTATACTACAGTGGTAACTGGCTTGTCTCTGCCTTGACTTCGGGCCGCCTCTCCGGTAGCCGGTGCCGGGCTCCCGTCCACGGAGCCAGAACTGGCTGCGCTGTCCCTCCTCCCTCTGCTTCCCCTACTCTGGTGGGATTTTTATTAGTTCCCATAACTTCCTGCCCTGTTTTCCTGGTGGTTAATTTTACAGCTACAAATTCTGTTTCTTTAGCTTTCTATTTTTTTATTTCTTTATTTGTGTGTGGTTAGGATGGGTCCGGGGTAGAACCCAGGGCCTCGCGGGCACTGGGCACACGCTGTGCCATTGCCTGCCTCCCCTAACTTCTTATCTTGCACGGAGTCTGTGGGCTTGCCAGCCTGTGGGAGGCCGGAAGCCTCCCCTAACCCCCCCACCCCCGCAGCCTGCCACCGCTCTGTGATTGATCATGCTGCTGTTACTTTTGGCTTTGTGGAGTTTTTAAATGTTGCCAGATCACACACAGATTGAAATTCACACATGCAGTGAAAACCCTTGCGCACAACGGTGCAGCTCCCTTCGACTTTCTGGCCCGATCGCTGAGCTTCGTGGACACGGGTGGCCCCGTGTTCTTCCTCATGCTCCCTACCTGTCTGTCTGTGTGGACTGGCTGGAGACAGTGTGGCATTTGTGCGCAATGGAATATTACGCAGCCCTTTAAATTCTTAAGAACCTCGCCCACCCATGGCCTGACCCTTCGTGTTTGTTTATGTGTTTAATAGCTTCTGGGTCTTCCAAACTGAAGGACGGTTCAGAGGGCGTCAGAGCAGGCACTGGCCCCGCGTCCGCCCTGGACGGCTGCAGCCACTGCCGGGCTTGTCTTTCCCTGGTGTCCCCGAGTTCCCAGCCTCTCGCCCTTCGGCCCCGCGGCTCCCAAGGCCGCGTGTGTGGCCTGATCCGGGGCAGCCCCTCAGCCCTCCTTGGCTAGTAAGCCGGCATGTGGCGTGGAGCGAGGGATCCGCAGCCGGGCACCCCCTCCCCGGGCTGTCACCTAGCCTGGGCTCTGCTCTGAGCCCCCACCCTCCACCGCGGGCTCCTTGAGGGCTCACTGCCTAGTGCGAGCCCCGTGAGTCCAGGGGTGCCCGCCTCCCTGCCAGGGCCGGAGCCCCTTCTCTGCAGCTCTGCACCACCACCCTCGCTGTGTGGTGCCTTCATGACGTGACCTGTGTGTGGCAGGCAGGCAGGCAGCTCTGTGCCGGAAACTGAAGTCCCTTGGGATGGTCATGAAACAGTGTATGTCTCCCCATCCCCTCCACTGTGCCCGTAGAGATTTCCTGTAGGAAGAGTCCACTCACTAAGAGCCAGGCTTATGGAACCCAGAGAGCACACACACGGTAAAATGACTCTAAAACCCATGTGTCACAAAGTTGCTACCAAGTCTCCAGGCGCAAGCTTCACATGTATGGGCTGCACTCCATGTGGCCGATTTGAAAGGGCTTGTGAGAAGTCACCATGACTGAAATGGGGTGTCAGAAGTTCTGGGTAGTCGCTGGACAGGCGGCTTGCTCGGTAACCCTACCCTCTTACAGCAGTGAGGGTGTTTTTCCCCTGCGCTTGGTTCCTAAGTGCCTTCTGTGTCTGTGTCTGTGGTTTCAGTGTTGTAGGGCATGAGTCCTCTGTGTGTGTGTGTGTGTGTGTGTGTGTGTGTGTGTGTGTGTGTGTGTGCGTGTGCGTGTGTGTGTGTGAGAGAGAGAGAGAATGAACACCTGAAGGATAGAGGTCAGACCTGGTACCCAGTGACATGCCATGTGGGGCCCAGGTGGGCAGCTACATATCCCCGAACAAAAGCAACATGTCATCGTAAATAGGTGTGTCAGAACTGTAATCTGTCTTTTCTCTGAAAAAAAATAATAATAAGGAACTTTCAAAGCTGCCTGCCAGGAAGGTGACCCTCCACGCAGGTAATGAGAGGGCAGGGGCAAGCCTGTTGACAAGAGCTTCAGCGCAGAGTCCCGGGGCAGGAGAAGGATTGATGGCTCCTGCGAGGTCACAGGGACCACAGGCGGGGTCGCTCAGGGAGCAGAGCCGGTGTGGGAGGCCAGCCCGAGGGAGCAGAGCCCTGGGGTCCCTGGGTTTAGAAATGGGGAGTTGGGAGCTGTTGTACAGGGCTCTGGCATTTGAGGACCTACTGTGTGCATCATGGTGTGTTGTTTTTGCACTAGTCACTTTCCTGTTGCTGGGACAAAGATGCCAACGGCCTCGATTTTTTTTTTTTTTTTTTTTTTTAGGCAGAGTCTTTTTTCCCCACCATTTTTATTGATAAACATATGCAATATATGATGTTTACAATGAACTGGAGTATTCTGTGCACATATATATCACATCAACTTCGCAGTCCCTTCCCATTTTGGCCCTCGCACAGCCTCTCCACCCACCCTAACTGCCAATATCACATCATGCGGTTGTCTAGAATGCCTGTGTTCTGGGTTTCCCAAATCGGAGAAACCATGTGATACTTAACATATTTAATCTTCTGTGTCTGACTCATGTCAGTCAAATCCCCACTCTTAAGCTCAGCTCCCGACCCCTAGAATGGGCTGCAGTGGCCAAATCTTGATGCCTCTTCTCAGAGTCCAGCAGAGCCCTTTATTGGGATATTTGCCCAAAGTTCTTCTTTTTCTGTATCTTCCTGTATCTTTGTTGAGATTCTTCGACATGGCCTCACCCAACAGCCCACATGACAGAAGAAGTGTGAGAGGGAGAATCATAATGCTAGAAAATGTGAGAAAGAAAAGAGAGAAGTTCAATTTTAAATGCCAGTGCCTTGGCTGAGTGCGGAAAGGTAGGTGTCCATACATTCAAACGACGTTCAGGTTATGATTACATTGAAGTGCTGCGATAAATGAACTTAAGTCTGTATCGAGTTGCTACATTAAAGGAACTGAAATCTGTATCGCCTAAGGATATTACACTTAATGCAATAGATAAAATGGCATACTGAGCTATTTCAGATTTTTTTTTTTTTTTTTTTTTTTTTTTTTTTTTTTTTTTTTTTTTTTTTTTTTGAGACGGGCCCTTACTCTGCAGCCCAGGCTGGTCGTGAACTCTCTATGGAGCCCAGGCTGGCCTCGGACTCGCAGCAGGCCTCCTGCGAGGTAGTCTTGTTCTGTAGTCCAGGCTGGCACGGAATTCACTGTATATCCCAGGTGGCCTTAAGCACACAGCAGTCCTCCTGCCTCAGCTTCCTGAGAGTTGGGGTTACAGGCCTGCACTCCCTGGCCAAGCTCATGTGGTTCTGAGGGCTCAAATCTGGGCTTCTTTCTTCCTAAATATGGGTTCTGGTCGCGAGCTGTGCTGCCGAGCCCACAAACACGACTCTAAAGAGCAGCTTGCTTTGCCTCATGCTTTTGTGGGTTCAGTCCGGGGTCAAATGGCTGCAAGGCACAGCATGGCGGGGGGCCGCGTGGAGGCCAGGGAGCAGAGAGAGGAGGGGCGAGAACACGCCCACCCCCAGGGCACAGCCTGCGGCCCACCAGCCATGCCCGCCTCCTCCCTGCACAGCCCGCCGTGAGCCTGCCCAGGTGTCCCCGCTGATGGGCGCTACGCTCGTAATTCCTACAGCTTCTCTGGAAAACCCAGCAAGAGGAGAGGAGCCCTAAGGAGCGCCTGAGTTGTTTGTCGTCTTGCGCTTCGGGCTCTAGGCATCGAGCCCGGGGTCTCCATGCTGATCTGCGTCCCCGGCCCATTCCTGGTTTTCATTCTGAGACGGGGGCCTGCATTCTGGCTCTGCACCCAGCCAGAGAGCCTCCCCTTGGCAAGACTGGCACTGGGGCACAGACTCCTGGCGGTAGAGTGCGGTCGTGCAGGCGTGGGTCGCCACTGGCTGGCGTCTTCCGGTGGGCCGCCTGCAGCCTTTGCCCTCAGGGCTTCACGGACCAGCTCCCTCCACTGAGAGACACGCCTGATTGTCCGTGTCCTCGCCAGGCTCGCCTGGTAACTGCACCTGTCCATCTAAACCCCACAGTAGCCCTGTGAGTTAGTCTGGGGGGACCAGCACCCAGCCCCTACATCCTACGATAAGTGGACACTCAGACACCGCAGGAGGGAGCCCGGCTGGTTCAGAAGTGATTTTCTCCAACTCAAAGGCCTTGAGCCCCGTGCTGCCCCTCTCCCAGGAGGGGCGCCAGCCTGGAAGGCTCCGGGCAGCTGCTGTGAGAATGTCGCCCACTCCCGCCTGGGTGAGGCCTGCCGGGGGCAAACTTGTTCTCATATGAACCCTCAGTCCTGCCGGTCGCCCACTAGGGGCCTTTTATGATATTTTTACAACCTGCCCTTCAACATAATCCGGAATTTGGAATTGTAGAAATTGTGGAAAGCGTCTCAGAATCCGCACGCAGGGTCCGAGTGCTCCCTGTCAGCAAGGCCTGTGGGTACTGCCTGCCACAGACGGCCCTGCACGGTGTGGCAGGGGGCCTCTCTGCCGTAAGGAACTTCTCTGCTCTGTTCACCGTGGTTGTCCAGTTAGCAGAGTGGATGCTGGGGGCGCAGACCACCCTCCCAGACTTAGGGAGGGCGACCCAGCGGCCTTGCCTGTCTTCCTCAGTACAGGAGGACCTCGCGCCAGCTAGAGGTGGGCGGCGCTTTCACAGAAGGGTGGGCTGCAGGCCTGCATCAGAGTCCTCAGTGACCGCCAGATGCAGGCTGGCGCAGCCTGCCAGCTGTGTGCGCGTGTGCGGGGCAAGCCACGGGCCGGGCAAAGCCGAGCCCCGGAGACCAGGAGGAGGAGGAGGGGGAGAAGGTGGATGCTGGTGAATTCTGGTTGCTAGGAGAACGTCTGTGTTCTACACAGTTGTTGCTGTTGCTGTTGTGTTGTTTGTGGTACCGGAGACCCACCCCTGGGCCTGGGCTGCATCCCAGACTGTTTTTATTTTGGATTTTGAAGCAGGATCTCCCAGCAGGCAGCTACGGGAGGGGACACACAACATAAGGGTGGGCGCGGGGTCTGTCTGCAGAGGTGACCGTGGAGAAGGGACCCCCAGCCAGAGGAACCCACCGTGGGCGCTGTGACAGAGGCGGGCGTTAGGGTGGCCGACGGGGACCGAGCCACGCAGGCTTGGGAGGCAGGGAGAGGCTGTGGCGAGCAGCCCTCACTGACACTCTGTGCCCGCGGCCCCTGGAGCCGGCATAGCTACTTCTCTCCCTCGCTCAGCCGGGCCTGAATTCACGTGTCCTGGGCCCACTCCCCCACATCGCCTCTTCTGGAAGTTTGCAAAAAGGAGAAAAGCAGCTGGCCTTCCTGGAAAGCAGAGCTCTGCCCGGTGGACACGGTGGGGACAGTGTCCCTCCCTCTCTGTCCCCGGCTCTGTCTAGTGGCCCTCCTTGGCCGTGTCCTAGAAACGCCGGACCATCACCACCGACTCTGTCTGCCAGCGGTCAGGGTGGGAACAAATACTGATTCAGGAGATGAGAGCCACAGAAGAGGAAAGAGTGCCCATTCTGCCAGCCAAGCGGGGCAGCACACAGGAGCATCTGCCAGCGGAGCAAGGTAAATCTTGTACCCAGTCAAGAGGGACAAAGGCCCTGGCCGTTTTCGGGCCAGAAAGGAAGTAGCTGTCGTCCCCTGGGCCACGTGAGGCAGTGGTGGCCAGGACAGGAGGTGGCTGAGGGTGGGCAGGGCACTGCCTACTACGGGCCAGCCGCTCATTCTAAAGAGGCCATCCTGGGCTCTTGCCCAGGCATAGGCTGAACCATCCAGCCGCCACACCGACTCAGCATTGGCTGATGCCAGGCCCGCCATGCGGCGTGCATGGTAGACCAGCGCCCCCTTCCAACCCCGGGCCCCCCGCTGCAGAACCCTGCGCCGACGTGCATATGCAGTGGAACAGCCCATCCGCTCAGCTCACGCACGGTGAGACCCTCGGTGGGTCAGGCTCTGTGTGGGCCCAGAAGACTGAGGAGCCAAGGTGACAGGAGGGCGGGCCCTGTGTGACGGGCGGGTGTCGGGAGCTCCGCATGCGGAAGGTGGTTACCATCAGCCCCGTACCCAGGTGAGAGGAGTAAGTGGGGAGTTAAGTTCCTCAGTCGGAGTCGCCAAGCACAGCACTGGCAGAGTGGGGACCCAGCCTCGACACACTGTGCCCAGTGCTCAGGAAGTCACGGGGTGGCCGGGGCTGTGGTGGAGCAGTGAGTCCACAGTCAGGTCCCCGAGGCTGCGCTTGAGCTGGGAAGCTGAGGCCCCGGGGCAGCGGTGACCTGTGTCGGGCATGTGCTGGGCACCTGCGGGTCTCCCTCCTCGTCCTCCAGCAGCCCTCAGGAGGAGACGGTAGTGTCCTTGTTTTCCAGAGAAGGACTGGGGGCTGGAGTTAGGCGAGCGGCCCCTGCTAGGAGTCTTGGATGGGTGGTGCTGTCTCTCTTCTCTCTCGCTCGCTCGCTCCCTCCCTTTCGGTACTGATGTTGAGCCCAAGGCCTTCGCCAGGGACTGAATCCCAGCTCCTTTTTATTGTTCAGACAAGATTTCACTGAGTCGTTAAATTGCCCGGGCTGGGCCCGAATTTCTGGTCCTCCTGCCTCAGCCTCCCAGAGGGCTGGGTGACAGGTGTGCCACCTGACCCCGCCATGGGACAGCTCTAAAGCGGGCGCTTTGTCCGGCAGCCCCAGTGCGCTGGAACTGCGTGTGGACTGGACGTGTTTCCTGACCTTACCTAGGCTTTGCCAGCTCATGAGCAGGATAGGCCATCACCACGGTGGGCAAGACGTGGAAGGGCAGGGGGCAGAATGGGGGTACTGGCCTGGCTTTGGACGGGATGAAGGGGCGGGCATTCCTGGCACAAAAGCACAGGAGTGCGTGGCTGGACATGGCAGTGGAGGTGGGCTCACTGGGAGTCCCCCAAAAATCTCTGCCTGTGGCCTCCTGAGTGACTGCCCCAGGCACTGAGTGTCACAGGAAGGCCCACCGCGTCTGGGGGTGCAGTCAGCACCAGCCGAGGCCTCCTGCGTGGGCGATGTGGCACCAGGGGCTCGGCTGACTGGCACTGTCAGTCGCTCTGCACCGTCGGTGAGTCTGCTGCCCAGGCTGCAGGAGACGCTGTGTGGGCCGGACCCAGCCCTGTCCCCCGTGGGCCCTGCGCACGGGTCTGCGAGCTCTCCTCTCAGAGCCTGTGGGTCTCTGCTGGGGCACCCGGGGGGACTGAGGTGACCCTCACGCAGGCCTCAGTGCGGTCCGCAGATGCCGCTTTCCCCTAAAGCCCGATGCCGGTGTGCCTCGGTCGGCTTTGCCAAAAATAAGATGAAGGCAGGACAGAGAGCACGTCCCTCGAGGGGCCGGTGCCTGGGGAGGGGCGGTGGCGCAGGGAGTTTCCGGGCTCGGGGCTGCGGGAGGTCGCGGTGACGACTGCAGAGAAAGGGACCGGCTTCTCGGGGGTCCGTCGGGACGTCAGCCACCATGCAAGGCAAGAGCGTGTCCCCTGCCTTCCACTCACCCATGGTCCTGGGCAGAACACACGGGAGACAGAGGGGCCAAGGCCCGAGACGGTCTTAACGCAGCGAGCGCAGTGCCAGCTGGGATGGAACTGAGACCCGCGTGAGCACCACCCTGTCGAAAACATTTGAGTCAGAAAACGTTGGTATTTTTTAGGATGTAAAGACATGGAAACTTCTAGATGCTATGGACAGTGGGGTACCACTAATTTGAAGCATAGTTTTTCGATACTTATGACCCAGGCCACTACTAGAATTGCCCTGGAAGAAGTCCTACACGTGTACGTATATCAGGAAACAAGCAGAAGAATTGTCATTGTCACAGCAAATTTCTTTTTAAATAAAAAGAGAACTCAAACTGAAATAGGAGACTAAGTCATTCCCAAAATACACTCCCAAAATGGAATGTCATGCAGCCCTGAAAAATCTAAACGCAGCTATGCACAGTACCACACGTTAGTCTTACTTAGAACTTACCCAGGCTGGGCCCAAATTTCTGAATATTATAATAGTGTCTGCGGACACCCGCTGGAGGCATGGGTGGGGGCTGCTCCCTGCTTGGGCCTTGGGGTGATTCCTGCCCTTGTCCAGCTAGCTCACGGCTGTTATGGGATTCTCAGAGCAATCTCCCAAGAAAATCAGGTTAAGAACATGTATTTGTTAATGTGAATTATTCATGAACATTAGTATGCTTAAGTACATATGAATTTAAATTAGCTTCATTTGGAGCGTGTTGAACATCTCAGAGATAGATACAGATTTTTCGTACTTGCTGCAGTCCCGTGATATGGATGTAACAGGTACATAAGACACTTAGAGACAAACAGCCTCGTACGTAATAATGGTAGATATTTTGCGAACGTTTAATGCCTACCTGACTCTACCGTTCAACTGCATTATTTCTCATACTGTGTCATTGCTAGCCTACTATGGTTAGGTCAAAGAAGGACCCAAAATATGACCACCAGAGAATCATTTGAGATGAGCAGTTGCTGCCCCCACCAACTACGCCTGGGGTGGGCGGTGGTGTGAGGCCCCAGTCGCTGGGCCGGCAGAGCTGGTGTGCTGTGTGCGTGGGCTGGCCGGCGTGGAAGTTGGGGATCGGCCGTTCAGCTGGTGTGTGGGTCAAGGATTGGGCAGAAGAGAACCAAATGCAGTTTCCCGGTGGGTTGTGAGAGCAGGCGGGCAGGCTCTGGGTTAGCGGGGACAGGTCCCCGCTGGGGGTCAGGGCTGTTGCCATCACTTGGCCAACTTCTGGGGCCAGAAAAGTTGTCACATGGCGTCCTGGAAGGGTCGTTACGATGGGGCCTGGACAGCTGTGGAGCTGGGGAGGCTGCATGGCCGGGGGGGGGGGGGGGGGGGGGGAGCCGTCCCCCAGCCGAGCTCTGCGTGTCCTGTCGTCTGAGGGAAGAAGAACCGATGGAGCAGGAATGCGACACCTGGCTCCACCGCGAGTGAGTTGCCCGTCACGTATGATAAAGATGAGAGCGACTCAGGCTGCCCAGCGCCCCTCCCGCCCGTCCCTCCTCTCTGCTGCTGCTGGTGCCTGGAGTGTGCGCCAGAAGCCTGTGCTGTGTTGGAAGGTCGTCCGATCCCAGGGATCAGCCCCTAAGCTTCCTGGGCTGTGAAGAGGTAGACCTGGTCGAGGGGCTGGTCAGTGGGACACGACCCCGAAGTCTGTGCGCGAGCTCCGCCCTTCCGGCTCCTCTGGCTTCCTGTCTTACCTCTCAGGGAACAGCTTCTGTCCAGCCAGCGCTCTGCCAAGCCCTCTGCTGCTTCCACCCCCGCCACCGGGCTGAGGTGAGACCTCCCACGCTGCCGCGGAGAGGAAGGCCTGGTCCCGCCCCGGCTGCTCCCTGGCTCGAGCCCTCTCCCTTCATAGCTTGGCTCTCCGTGGCCTACACAGCAGTCTTCACACATGCACCCTGTCCTGCCAGATCTGCCTTCCTCAGATGTGAGTGACGCCACACGCCCAGCTCTCCGCTTGAAAACCTCGGTGCCCTCTCCCTGCCCGCGGGAGAAGGCTCAGACGCTCAGCTGGCGCTAGCCCTCATCCTCCCCCTCCTCCTCCTCGGTGCTGCTCGCCCGCCTGCTGCTGGGACAGTACAGCTGATGCCCACAGCTTGAGGGACACATTGGGTGCTAGGGGATGCAGTCCGTCGTTGGCTGGCTCCATGGCAGAGGACATGGTGGCAGGGCTCGCCGGAGGACAGCTGTTCACCCCACGGACCCCGGAAGCAGAGGAGGGGAGCGCCAGGGGCCCAGGCTCAGCCTTCCAGGTCACTCCCGTGACCCCCCTCTCCGCACCCCACCTCCTAACAGCACAGTGGGCCATGGACTTACCCACGGATGGAGCTGTGGGGGAGCACAGCACCCCGAGATCCAGTCGCTTTCCAGAAGCCCTGCCTCTGAACGCACGCAACTTCAGGGAGCACCGTCAGTTGTGAACCCCCCAACTTCTCGCTGCCAGGGTCCTTTCCTGCAGTGTCTTCTCCCGCGGCTTGTGGTCTGGAGGTGCGTGCGGAGCCAGGCGCGCTGCATGTGCCGTGTTCCCAGCACACAGGGAGGCAGGAGCAGGGGGGTCGCAGGTTGAAGCCCAGTCTGGTGACTTAGCAACTTGATGGAAGCCTGTCTCAAAAATTTAAAAAGAGCCGGAGACGTAACTCAGAGCAAAGGTTAATCCTCAAAACTGGAAAAGAAACCAGCGTGTGCCCATCTCAAAGGTGACTCCTGGGGTCGTGGCATGGCCGTGATCTCATGGTTCAGCTGGGAGAATCGGGTCCTGCTTTCCCAGTCCACCCCAGCCAGAGGAGGGAGACCAAAGAGGACCCACAAGAGGACTAGCTCCAGGACAGATGTGGGCCCGGGGCCCTCACCTCTCAGCAGGCGCGGAGGTCTCGTCTGTCCGAAGCAGGCAACTCAGGTGGTGCGTGGACACTGTCGCTGGCCTTGAGAAGCCGGGGTGGTGGGGAGAACCACCCACACTCCCCTGCGCCCAGCTCTGACGCCTGCGTGCTTCAAGGCTCCAGTGGGGAGCTGCTGTGGGCTCGCCGCCACCCCCAAAGCAGCCAGGCGGGAGTCACGGCCTTCCGTGAGAGGTTGTTAAGATGCCATTTGCCTCGTCTGGCTTCCGTTTATGGCTAAGCTGGGAGAGAGCAAGAAGCCAGGCGGCCCATGGAGGGTGAACTCATGGGGCCAGAGACACGCTGCGCCGTCACAGCTGGGAGTGGCCAGCCCGGAGGGCGGAGTCCAGGTGGGCTGGCCCCCAGTGGGCCTGGCCGCCCCAGCCTGTGACCTTGTAGAAGTCAGGGCCGGCTCCGCCTATACAGTGTCTGTGAAATGGACCCGAGACGCGGTGTTGGCCAGGAGAACGCGAAGGCCAGTTATTCGGTGATTCTTAATTGTGGTCATTTTGCCCCAAGATCATCCTCAAACAGGAGGTGGATTACGGATGTCACCAAGCTGCTCCCTCAGACTTCGGCGAAAGCCACGGGAAGGCCCTCCATAAATACGGCTGTCCTCGGCAACTCACAGTCCAGTGGGTGACTGACACCCGCATAAATCACCATAACGCAAGGTGGACGGTGGCGAAGGCCAGAGGAAAGGTGCGGACCAAGGCCTGGGTGGCTGCGGGAGCCGAGAGATTAATTTCCAGCCCAGGGCCCTGAGAAGGTTCCCTGAAGGAGAAGGACTGGGCCGGGCCCTCGGGTCCTGGGAGAGCTTTGATTGATGCCCTCCCACCCTGCAGTGGCGCACAGGGCACGTGGCCCTTCCTGCTCCGAGGGGTGTGGACATGGACCCTCGCGCCCCATTGTCTGGGCCTCGCCAGGGGCTGTGCCGTGTGTTCCTGAGGCTGCCACGTGCTGGGTGCTCACAGCCCTCCACTGAGCTGCTGGCACCCGCTTCACAGAAGAGGGTGCAGCGCCCCAGGGGAGTGTCCCACGCAGTGCCCACCTCGGGAAGCAGCTGGCCGGCTTCCACCACACCACGTTCACAGCCAGGAAATGAGGTCAGCCCTCTGGAGGAGGCCCGGGAACAGCAGGGTCTAGAAGACAGTGATTCGGATCTGGTGAGAAATCCACCCGGCCCTTCCTACTGAGCTGCAGCTTTTGGTTCCAGTTGATTTACAACAGGGTGTCAAGAATGACCCAGGCTGGGATCAGATTTGCATTCTTCCTGCCTCAGCCTCCCAGTGCTGGGAGGACAGGCCTGCGTCATCACACCGGCCATGTTTACAGGCTTCAGGAAGTCATTTCCAAAGTTGGAACCACACCACCTGTTTACTATAAACTGATACACAGTGGCCCCGGAGGGCTGGAACAAAGATGTAACACGAGGGGTAGAGGAAGGGAGGAAGGGAGGGAGGGAGGGAGGAATTACTGGTCAGTGCCTCTGGCCCTGTGGGAAAGTCTTACAGGCTTGTTCTGCCTCCCACGGAGCCCCTGGGTTGCTGTTCTGGAGCAGAAACTCAAGGAACGAGAGCCCAGGTGCCCGGGCAGCACGGCCTTCCCTCCGTGGGAGACAGCAAAGGTTGGGGGCAGTGCGCTCTGGACACGAGGTGGGCCCCTGACCGCATCCTGTCACATGACCTTGAAGGTGTGACTTACTCCCATCTCCCAGATGAGAACCCTGAGGTCCAGAGAGGTTTAGGGGTCCGCCGTCCGTATGCCCTCAGCACACACACATATCAAAACATTCCATGTACACCCTACATGTGTGAAGCAAGAGAGAGAGAGGACCCAGGAGGGGGTGGAGGGCTGGCCGCTGGCCCAGGCCACAAGGCTGTAACTGCACGCAGGGATCCCGTGGCCACGGGGACAGGGGCCCACGAGCTCCTCCTCCATGTGGGGAGTGGCCTGTCCTCTCGCCTGTCGGCGTCCAGCACGTGGGGCCTGAGTCAGGGACGCGCGGAGGACCTAGACAGCTCAGAGGCGGAGAGGGCCAGGTGCAGGAGGGGATGAGCCCGAGTCAAGTCCCCAGGTTGTCCTAGAGGCAGCAGCTCCAGAATTCCCCGGACCATTGGCTCCAGACGTGCTGAGCTGCGGTTCCGCGCCAGACGCACTGGCCCGGAATCTGCAGAGCTGGAGCCCGGGGGATGAGGGAGAGAAAGCGAGAAGAAAATGCGTGAGCGAATGAGAACGCGAGGACGGGCGTGTGTAGTACACGTGTGCTAGGCTGCAGCGTGCCGCGCGTCCTCTCCGCCCGCTCAGCCTGGCATGGGGCCTCTTCTCGGAGTCCTGTGTGGTGGCCAGGATTGCCAAGGGCTGCTGTTGGGAGCAAGTTTGGCCCAGGGCCCGTCCTGCCTCCGCCACTTGGTGGCGCTGCCGCCTGGGCAGGTGTCCCAGGTGCCCAAGCCATACCATGATGTATATCCGCGCCCACCCTCAGGCATGCCGGCCCAGCCTTCTCCACACAGGAAGCACCTCCTAAGGCCTTGTGCCGAGTGGAACTGGCGATGACGGGTCCGTGCAGGGACCCTGGGACCCAGGGGAACCCTAGGAAGTCAGCCCTTCACAGGGCCCTGTCTCCTAGCTTAAAGATGAGGGAGCCAGGTCTGGCTGGGCAGGCCTATAATTCCGGCACTCCTGGAGTCTGAGGCAGGAAGATGGCAAGTTCAGGCCCAGCCAGGGCAGCTCACGGACCTAGAAGACCCTGTCTCAAAGTAAAAAACTAAAAATGGGCTAGGGATGTAGCCCAGTGTGAGACTCCTGGGCTGGATCTACAATGCCACAAAAAAATATATAATCAATCAATAAGGAATGATGAGGAGGCAGACAATATGGTCTGTAGGCAGAGCCAGGAAGCGAGCCGGGATGGGGGGGGGGGTTGAGCGCTCCACCCAGGGCCCCTCCCTGAGCCACCCAGCTTTCCTAGCGGTGAGTACCACGGCGTGGAGCAGACTGGGGTTCACAGCCCGCTCAGCCCGCAGTTTGCATCCACACTGGGCGTGCCAGTTAGCTGGGCCAGGCTGGGCCCCCAGGCTGGCAGGGCAGCTGCCCTGGTTCCGCCCCACCCCGGGTCCTGGAACAGACTCCGCTGCTCCCCTTACGTAGCAGGCTGACACCACGTGGCGTTACTAGACAAAGGGTCAAATGCAATGAAATGCCGCGAGGCTTTAAAAAAAACATTAGAAACATTTACCACGACATTATTGACAGCCTGGTTAATAAGCCGCAGGGATGCGGAGAGACTGCGAGGTCGGCAGCTTCCCCACTCTGCCTCCCCTGCTCCTCCGCGGTCCCCGTCTGTGGGGCCTCCTGCAGGGTCAGCGCCCCATGCCTGAGCCCTGTCCTCCGCGGGTTCAGTCCGTGAGCGAGTCCGAGGCCGGGGCATCATGGTGGACGAGCCTGGGCTTAGACGGCTGCTCGAGTCCTGGCAGCCCAGAAGCCCAGCGAGCGGCCTGGTCAGGCCCACCTCCTAGTGTGAGACTCGGGGGAGCGTCTTGGTCCTGAACCCTGGTGGGAATCACCTAGCTCGCCTCCGTCTCTGGCCGGCAGTCCTGACTTAAGGTGGCTGAACTCGGCGTTTTCTGACTTCATGATGACACAAAGCGACGTGTATTCAGCGGACACCACATCTAGAATCTTGGGTGTTGACCTCCTCCAGGCTGATGAGAGGGCACAGAAGCTGCCCTGTAAGGCCAGGCAGGTGCATTCCCCATCAGCCGCAGTCACATGGCCGCCGTGTCTCAAATGGGCCTTGATTTTGTCCCGGCAAAAGTTCATGTTCTCTTTCCGAGTGCATCTGAGGCAGGCGAGGCTGCGCCCTGATGTTCAGTAGGCTGGATATACCAAAGGCTTTAGGATAATTTTATGGGTTTATGTGATGGGACCCCACTGTAAGTCAAAGGGGATAGCACCAAATGTGAGCGGACATCATGGTTTTTCAAAGCTTACCTTAAACATGTCCACAGAGGCGGTGGCGTGCCTGTCATTCCCCTCCCTTCCTCCACGCTCATCCCAGAGGACCCACTTTCACTCTCTGGCTCTCCCTATCAAGAGCCTGGTGTAGGAATTCAGAGAGTCAATTTCAGCCGTTAAGGGCACGTGGGAGCTCACTGGGCAAGCGTGGCCCCGCCCCACCCCGCTGCTTGGTACTGGAAAGCCGATCGGCCTTTCTCAAGGCTCTGGCCAGACCCCCGTTTTTAGACTCAGCCCAGCTCTTTCTCCTTCCCCAGGTAGTGCTGTCCTGCTGTGGCTCACCTTGCCTCAGTGGTGGGCACCCTGTGTCCCTAGGCCCCAGGCTCTTCTGTGGCTACAGTGGGATCACGTGCAGAGGTGTCTAAGGACCAGGTGAGACCAGCCATCACCAAGCAGAGTTCTGTGCCTTCCCACGGGGCTGAGCTCCCCAGCTTCCCAAGGCCACCCCCAGTGCCGGGTGGGGTTCAGTGTGCAACAATTTGTTCATCCAATTTTTATGGACTGTGTAATGAGGACTTGTTACGGTTTGGAGCTTAAATGTCCCCCAAATGTCATGTGTTGGTTTCCAGCAGATGGTGCTGTTGGGAGGTGTAGAAACGCTAGGATGTGGGGCCTCGCGGGAGGAAGTGGGTAACGGGGTGTTGGGAGGTGCCTCTGGCCCTGGAACAGTGGTGTCAAGAACCACGGACTGAAACCTCAGAAACTGTGAGCCAAAAATATCCTTCCTCCTTTCAGTTGATTTCCTCAGGTATTTTCCATCACGGGGACAGAGAGCTAGTAATAACACCCTACTACACACCAACAGGGAGAACGGTGACAGTGAGCTCTGAGCACTGTCCCTGCCACTCCACAGAAGCTTAAGATGTGAGACATGAGTGTTAAAATTTCGAATGGAAGGTGGCGAGTGAGCAGCCTGCGGGCACAGGCTGTAGGGTCACCTCAGAGGGGTCCACAGGACACTACACTCTGTGTTCCTGCTCCGAAGCCCTGACTGCCCGGGGGAGGACAGGCCTTTGGACCCCTGGAGGCCGACTCAGCCACACAACTTACACGGACAGTGGAACAGGACAGGCCTCTTCTGAGTAGCACATGGGAACTCAGTGCGTGAGGCCCGGAGGCCTCTCTCCAGCCATCTGGCCTAGGGGCTGCCTGCGCCGGCCACAGAGCTGCAGGGGCACCGACAGCAGCAGCTACACGAACCTGCGCTGACAGTGACGTGGGGACTCCGTGACCATGGCACAGCCTGCCTCCTCCTCACGGACACTGAAGACACGGTAAAGGAGCCACAGGGCAGAGCCGCTGGAGCACGCGGAGGGGGCATGCTGACCCCTAGCTGGCCGTGGCCCAGCACCGTGGGGCCGAGGAGACCCTGGAACCGTGGTGGGTCTAGGAGTTGGGCAGTTTCGCTGTGTACCAGAGAGGACCCAGGCAGACATCTGAGCAGCATGCGGTGGGTGGGGAACCTTCCTCCAGCCACAGCAAGGCAGCCTCACAGGCTCCTGGCCTCGCCCCCCTGGCAGCAGGGCTGGGAAGGCTGCGCCCTCCGGCTGGGGTGGGCGTGCAGGGTTACTGGCTTTGGAGTCACTGACACAGCAGTACTGCCTGGCATAAAGCTTCTGCCTGAGATCACGCACATGCCTGCGGTGGTCTGATGACTCAGCATCAAGTACCATGTATCAAAGTACCCTTCAAGATGGTAACAAGTTTAATTAAGTGCACAGTGAAATCCACTTAACATGAGCTAATTGGGTAGATCCTGATTTTCCTTCCCGCTGCGTCTGACAGACAGGAGGACATCCTTGGGTGACGAGGTGACAGCGGCACAGGAGATCAGGCAGGACTGGGGTTCCCCAAGGCAGGCGTGGTGCCGGGAGAGGCTGGGACCCACGCAGTGGCCCAGCCTCAGAGGACGTGATGCCCACCCCACGCGTCCCCAGCCAGGGCGTGCCCTCTGCCCTTCCGTTCCTCAGGCGAGAAGCCGGCGTCACTGGACTCCTTCCCTTCGTCCCCCACATGGGCTCCCCGGGCAGTCCCAGGAGCCCCTGTGAGCATGTCTCACCCCATCATGACTCCTGACCCACTAGGGTCGCCATCGAATCTCACGTGGACAGCTGAGCCTCGGCTCCCTCTGATTGTCAACCAGCAGCCAGTGACCCCCATTAAAGCATAAATCAGACCACGTCCTCCTCAGGCACGACGCGCCAAGGGCCCCCGCTTGTCCTCAGCAGAGTCAGGCCAGGGTCTTTGCGGTGACTCCTAGGGCCCCTGTTGCCCCTCCAGACGGAGAGCAGCTGCCCACAAGGTTCTGGTGGGTGAGTTGCTCGCGGTTTGGAGAGGCCAGGACTGGACTGGCGCCGCACTGCTGCACGGTGCTGATGTCGAAAGACCACGTTAGCTCCCGGCCCCGTTTCAGTCTTACTGAGAAGACATTGCAGAGCCCGGATGGGCACTTTCCCATGTGAACCCAGAGACCATACAGCTTCTCGCCCAGAGCGAGTGTTGCAGCGCAGACCTGGAAGCTCCCCTGAAGCCTCCTGTCCGGTCGTAGCCATTAACCCTTTACTTTCCTGTGCTGTTGAGCGGCGGGCCCGGTCAGAAGGGGCGGGTCTCCGGCTTGACGGGGAGGACACGCCTCCCTCGCTAGCTCCGCCTCCTCCACTGTGCTTCCTGTTGTCCGCTGTGAGCAGCTTTTCTCCAGCTGAGCCTCGGTCAGACCGTGCCACCATTGCTAGCCTCCCACGAATGGACTGAGACCCCCGAAACTATGAGCTAAAATAAGCCTCCCCTCCTGCAGGTTGTGGGTGTTGGGTACTGTGTCCCACAGTGAGAAGGTAACTAAGCCAGCAGGACATGTTAAGGCCAAAGAGGTAATCTTCATAATCCCGTCTAGAGGGTAAGCAGGCATCAGAGAAAAGTACATGATGGAGGGAGTGGCGGGGCGCGGCCTCGTGGAAGGAGGACTGTGCTGTTGAGGCCGGGAGGAGGCGGGCCTCGGGCAGGCATGGGGAGCTCCCAGGTGGCCCGGTGCTCCCCGCCCGGATGCCCGAGGCCTCCTCTTAGTGACCCGCTGACCTTTGCTTCTTCTGTCGTCCTCTGAGACACATATGCTACTGCACTGCACGTTGCAGCACAAAATGAAGTATCTGGGTCCTACTGTTTAAAAAGCTTTAAACATTTAAGACGGCAACGTCAAAACGTCACAGATCTGGGCCCTTCCGAGCGTGGAGTTGTGTGCATCCGACTAGACCCGTGCTGCTGGAGCCGGTCCAGGCACAGCACGCTTCTTGTTCCTCAGGTTTTGTTAAATTTGGGCTGACCTGAGAGCCTGGAAGGTCCACTTGGTCGAGGCAGCAGGCGGAAGGCGAGGACGCGTGAGTCTTGACTGTCCCTCTTCGATCCCGTTTCCTCCCACCCACGTGGCGTGGTCTGTCTGCTGCTGCTGTAAGAAGACATCTGAGACCGGGCATTCGTGCAGCGTGGAGGTTCAGTCTGCCGCTGGAGAAAGCGGGAACTGGCACGCCTGCTGCGGGCATTCTCTTGTCTTCGGGCGAGAACCTTGTGCCCTGTCACAGCAGGACGGTGGCGCGGAAGTGGCCGTGTGAGGGGCAGGGAGCAAGAGAAAGCCACGAGTGGACCGTAGGACTACCGCCCACGCGGGCGCGGTCTCTCCCCCCAGCGTGAGGCCCTGCACTCGCCGCAGCACGCCACGCGAGGGAAGTCAGGTCTGGCCGGAGCTCTCAGGGCCCAGGTCGGAGCGCCGCCATCTCCCTCCTCTGAGGTGACTCCCACGGGAGCCGCGCCGCGGGGTGGCTCTGGGGCGGCCGGGGCCTGTGCGCCCTCCTCGGCCCGCCTCTCCCTCCCGCAGTGGCGCCCAGCTCAGTGGCTCCCCACCTCTGAGACGTGCCGCCCCCCCGCTTTAGCTCGCAACCCGAGGACGTCTCGCTCTGCTCACGGCGGCGGTGGCCAGGGCCCGCAGGCGGCCGGGGCGTGGCAGGCCGGAAGCGGAGTCGGAAGGGAGGGCGGGGCCAGCGTGTATCTTCCGGGTCGTGTCCCAGGGCTCCGCCCCTTCCGGGTCGCGTCCCGCGCCCCTCCTAACAGCGCAGGAAAGCCGTGGATTGGCGCCGGTGGTCGCATCGCCTCCCACACGTGGGGCTGTTGGGGACGTCCAGCTCCGAGCCGTGGTAGCTGGCGAGGAGCCGACGGGGGTGCCGGGGTGGGGACGAGGGCGCACGCCCGTCATCCGTGCGCACGGCCCGGCTAAGCAGAACGTAGCATCTGCCCATTGCCCACAGCAGGCCGGCTGTGGGAGGACAGAGTGGTGGGACAGTTCTGGACCTCACCCCCTGGGGGTCCTTGGGGCAGCGAGCCCTGAAGGTGTAAGGTCCCGTCCCAGTCCCGTACACACCGACGGGGCCCTGTTGAGACCAGGGGAACCCTCAGGACGGATTCCAGCGACCTCCAGCTGCTCCCGGCCTGCGGGCAGCAGAAGCATCTCTGGGCTTCAGAGCCAGCTGCCTTGAAGGTCAAGCCGTCAGCATCAGGGACGGGGACTTGTGGTTTTAGAGCCACCAAGGTGCCCTCCCCGGGTCTCCAGGAAGGACACTTTGCAGAGCACCTGCCCAGTGTCAGGGCCTCGTCCCGGCGCTTTCCTGGATGTGAGGTGACGCGTGTTGGCCTCAGTTCTGTGGTGCAGTTGCTCTCCCGGCCTAAAACAGATGGTGGACCAGTGGAAAGAGTGCGTGGGGCACTTGCACGGCTGTGCCAGGGCTGAATCCATGCCTGGCTGTCCCCAGAGCCCGTGGTCGTCGTGAGTCCATGTCGGGCTGTTCACAGAACCCATGTTCATTTTGAGTTGATGCTTAGCTGTCCCCAGAGCCCAGGTCCTTTGTCCGGAATCCTGTTTCAAAGGGATGGTGACACCTTCACTGACGGCTCCAGCTGGGGTGGCCATGCTGGGCACAGTGTCCCCACTGCAGCTTCCCTTACCCGTGACACACACAACCGGGGGGTGCCCCTGGTCCCACTTGCACCCGAGAACTCCTCAGCCCGGTAAGCACTCTGTGTTCCTTTCACTGTGACTGTCATCGTCCTCATCCTGGCGTTGACGCCGCCTGGTGAAACGTGCAGAGGCAGGCACTCCGGGTGGGTTGGCACGTCTCCAGCCCCGAGAGGGTGCCCACAGCTGGACTCTCATGTGCAACTTACAATACAGGTGGCTGGAAATGGGGCTGAGCAATTGCTACCAGATCAGTCAGGGGCTGGAGTCCTCACCTGCAGCTCTTCCACAACCATGCCAACCTCTGGGGTGAGAGGACCCGTTGTCGGAATGGGGTGCAGGGTGCGCCCATGCGGGGCCTGCTGGGAGGCAAGGAGGCGAGGAGCCTGGAGGGGCGGGACGGAGATGAAGGCCACCTTCCCACTCTGTGAGCTTGGGGAAAGTGGGCCAGGCCCAACATCCACCCAGCACGAAGCTCTGAGACCCACGCCACAGGACAGACGGCAGGACTGAGCTTCCCTCAGGACTGCGCCCTGCCACACTGGAGTCCTAGGGTGGCCGTGTCTTTGCTCAAACACTCACGCAAGCTGGCCGGGTGGCACAGGCCTGTAATATCAGCATGGTGGTAGGCTAGGCAGAAGAATCACAAGTTTGAACCCTGGTGGACAATTTATTTAGTGACTTAGCCAGATCCTGTCCCAGACAAGCAATAAGGTTTGAGAACACTGCTCAGAAGGAGACCGTGCCTTCAATTCTTAGTGCCACAAAGAAGCGAACATCAGCAAAAGCCATTCGCACAGTCGCCCAAGGACCTGCTGGGCACATGGTGACGGTGGCCCACACCACTATCTATGCAGGTGCACCTCCTGCCCCTGGCCTTCCCCCCCTCTGCCCCATTCCTGGCTCATCAGCCCAAGACAGGAAGAGACAGCCCAGTGTCGGGGTAGGAAGGGCTGCCCTCTGTGTCTCTAAAAGTCCTGGCGACCCCCAGAGAGGCTGCACAGAGCCTCTTGTCTCGTCACTGCCGGCTGTAAAATAATTTATCGTTTCATCTCTAATGCTGATGTCAGGAAACAGGGTCCCTCAGGCCCTGTGCTTCCTGAGCCCAGAGCCGCGTGGCTGGGTGGGGTGCAGCGGGCTGGGGTCTGCAAGGTCAGCTGTTCTGACCTTGTCCTCGCTGCCAGCCTTAGCTCACTCATTCACGCCTTTGTCCCTTGGCTTACAAAATGTTCGTGAGATGTTCCTTATAAAATACGTCCTCTCTGCGTCAGGCCTGTGGCAGGCCACGAGGACATGGATGGGAGGGAGGCATTGTCCTCTGCCAACCCAGGGGAAGCAAACTTACCAGCAAGTTCTCAGAGTCCTCCATGGGCGTTAGTGGCTATCTCACCGGGAGTAGTGTGGTGCTTCTGACACCCTGTGCCCAGGGTCACCAGGGGAGCACATGACCCAGTCCTACGTCCACCTGGACCCACTTTCTGCATCCCCTGTAAGGCAGGAAAGCTCACCAGTGGCACAGTAGCTTCTCCAACTGAAGCCCCCTCTGTGTTCCAGGCAAGATGCCCCCCTGGCTTCATTCTGACCTTGACATCAACCCTGGGGTCTTCACAGCCCCGGTTCTCACAGGTGCGTAAAGCAGCCTCCCTGGGTGTCCCCTCGGACAGGGTGGCACCCCGCTTCCCCGTCTGTGTGACCCCAAGGGCCCTGTGCTGTCCACATAGGGCCAGCCCTCTCAGTAACCGTGGCAGTAACCGTGGCTGATGCCTGCTGATCCCAGCTGTGGGTCCGCGTTTTGTGTTTGTGTCTGGGACCTGCTGCGAGCCTGAGAGGGTCGCACTAAGCATTTCCACATAGAAACCCAGGCCAAACCACCTGCTGCTTCTACCTGATGGTCTAACCACCCAGAGAAAAGTCCTGCATCTCTATCCTGTCCCAAGCCCAGTTTAGAGGGCAAGGACTCTGTCCCCAGCCAGGCCCAGGTCACCTCCCTCGCGTGCGCCCGCACCCCAGCCCGTGGCAGACCTCACCGTGTAGGTCGCCGGCAGCCAGTCCTGGTGACACACAGGCCTGTGGCCGCAGCACGCTGTGAGGCTGCTGCCGGGAACCAGCGGTCCAGCCCACCTGAACAACACAGAAGCTTAACACTGTCTCGGAAGCTGGACATGAGCTGGAGAGGTAGCTCAGTGTGAACACCCAACAAAAAATAAAGTAATTTATGTTCGTCTTACTGAAGATGAGTGAATAGAAGTCTGCAACTCCCCCACTCCTCCATTTCCGCCACCTTTCCGCACCCGTGCAATACGCATGTGTGTACAAGCCTTGTTGGTGGGATTTTGTTTTCACCTTCAGATGTTAAAGCAGGTGTTTCTGTAGCTTTTTTTTCCCTCTGTAGCAAAGTCTTGCAAGAGTATTTCAGGTTAAAATCTATGAAAACAAACCTAAAACTAACTCATATAATAGATTTAAAGTATTACTGCTCACTTATGATCCTGGTTGCCTGAAGGCATGTTCAAATTGTTCCTCGGTTTCCGTTGGGGTTTTATGTTATTTGTGGCTAAAATCTCATAAGTAAATCCTTCTACGTTGCTGTTTTTAGTATAGGGTGGACCTATGTCTGGAGCCAAATGACATGTCTAATAGTTTTTAAGATACAGGATTCCCGAAAGCTTGCTAATTTTTTACATATGGTCTCTTTTGGGACACCCTGTACGTTGGATCTACTATTTGCATAGTTTTTCCTGTAGTGTTAGTTTTGTTTCAAAGATTATAATCAATTCATCCTGAGAAACCAGGTTTTCTGTTGCAGCTCATGTTTTCGTACATGCGGCAGCCTTTGGGACGCGCTGTATTTATTTTTAGGTAACTCTCCAAAGCTGTCACCGCAGCCTGCTCCCACAGGGCAGGGAGGACAGGGGCTGCAACCCAACCTTCTCTTCGTCTGAGGACATTTTTGCCACCCATAGCTGTTGCCAGTCTAGACAGTAAGATGTACGCATGTGCACGCATGCGTGTGTGTGTACATGTGTGCATGCGTGTGCGTGGGCTCCTTTCATCTCCATCTCCCTGCCCGGTGGACGTCTCTCCCAAGCCTGTTGGCTGTCTTGCTGCCCTCTCGTCACTGGGACACAAAACCCCACACCTACCCCTTCAGGGGGGAAGGTTCACAGCTCCAGGGGCCTCATTTCAGTCCTAGGCCGCTCACTGTCCATGGTGGAGGACGGGGTGGAGACCTAGCCACAGAGAAGCCGTTCCCAGCCTGGCCAACAGGAGGCGAGGAGGGAGGAGGGCAGAGCCGGCACGGGCCCTTCCGTGTCGTGTCTGGGCGAGCCGCCACTTCCAGGTCAAGCCCCGCTTCTTCACAGCACAGGAAATCAATAGATCAACTTCATAACGGAATCATTTCCAGACACCAGGGTTTTGAGGGATGTTCCAGACCCAGTCCAAATGGTCGGCCGTGTAGATGTCCCCTCCCGTGAGCTAGCTGCCTACACATAACTTTCACTTGCTTTTTTAAAAAAAATAAATTTGACCGACTCTCTCCTGTGAATTTGTGGCAGTCTTTTGTGTACAGGACCCCTAACATGGGTCCCCTGAACCTCATTCCACAGAGGTTACCGATGTCTTTCCAGACTCTGATTTGTTTTGTTCCCTTTTGGGTTTGGGGACTATATTGACAGTGTGTGGCATGCATACATTTTAAATTCTCATGCATTCAAGTGGATTTATCTTTCCCTTTCAGGCTTCTGAATTTCTCCAGTTGCCTAGAAAAAGTCTGCTAACTCCCAATATTCTACAAATTTTCTTCCCTTCCTGCGTCTAAATCCTTACTGCATTTTGAGGTCGTCTTTGAGTGCTGCTGTGGCTTGGGTCTGGAATGTTCCCCAAGAGCCATGTGTATGGAAGCGATTTGATTGGGGGAGGGGGATACTCCATTGATTTCCTGTGCCATGAAGATGGGGGACTGGCCAGAAGGGACGGGCTGGGGCAAGACCTGGAAAGATGTGCGCTAGTCTGGCCTGGCTTCCTGACTGCCACGGCTTCCTGTCCCCTTGTTCCACCAACAGCGTCTCTCCAGCTGGGCCCCACCAAGCCCTTCTTCCATTGAAAGTGCCCACGAAAGGATTGAGACTTCGTGAAATTGTGAGCTACAAAACCCTTTCCTCCGTTAAGTTACGAGGGCTGAGCATTGCGTCACAGCAGCGAGAACGTAGCTAAGACGTGTGGGTGTGTGGTGGGAGACCCACGGCCACCCTGAGTGCGTTTCCCTCCGTTCTCACAGCGGGATGACGGGCCCTTCCGGCTGCTCAAGGCTTGCAGGGTCCCAGAGGCAGTGGCTATCCCCTGGGCTGCATCCCTCGCCTTCGACAAGGTTCCCAGGAACCCCGTTTGGCAAGACTCCGGGCACGGATGCTAACGAAGGCGGATGGTTTCCTCTCCTCCCATCTGTCTGGGCTCCTGAAGGCTGAGCGCCCAGGGAGGCTGAGCACGCCACAGGGCCCGCCCTGCCTGGTGCTGCTGTCCTCACCACGCCCCAGCTGTGAGAACCTCCCGCAGTCTGGAGCCAGGGCCGAGAGGGCTGTGTCTGTCTGTCCGGGGCTGGGCACGTGGGAAAGTGCCACTCAGTTAAGCCCTTTCAGGTTTCCTTGGTGTGCTTGCCAAAATCATAATTGCATATTAATTTGCAACTCAAGTGGGTTCTCATAATTGCTGCGGGAGATGGGATTGGCAACCATGTGGTTCTTGCATCTGAGGGAGGAGGGGACTTCTGGGTCATGCGTTCCTCCAGCAAAGGGTCAAGACACCAGCACCATACGTGTCCCTCCTGCTGGCCCGCAGGAGCCCGCTGGGGTCATGGCGCCGCGCCTGGGGCTGCCTGCTTTCCTCATGCTAATACCTGTAGCTGTTACGAGGAAAACCTTTTTTATGCTGAAGGGAAAAAGCACAGATACAGAGTGGAAAAAACAGTTCAGTCCGCCCCGCCTTCCTTCCCTGTCTAATTCAGGTCAGTTTATATTTAGACGGGTGAGCACTATGACTTTGGAGGTCACACCGCATCTGCCATCGAGCGAGGGCTGGGGCAGTGACAGGTCGCTGCTGGATTATGCTTATTATGATGATGGTGATGATAGGGTGTCAGAGAGAGAGGAGGCCCCGGGATGAGGAGACAGTTAACACAAAGCTCCCATCTGGAGAAGCAAGGTCCCCAAGGAAGACAGTGGGTTGCCTCTCCAAGCGGGGCCACCAGGAGGATGAGACAGGTATGGGAGCAGGAAGGGCGCCATCGGGAAGAAGGAGAAGCTCAGGGCGGTGGTCACCTGGCATGGAGTGGCAGGCAGTGCGATTGGAGAGAGAGTGAAAGTTGAGGGCCCAGAGCCAGGAGCCCAGGAGGGCGGGGCTCCTCCGTCCTTGGGCGGTCCCAGCACACACTAAGCACGCTCTCAGCCTGTGCCTTCGCCTTGCTGGGTATTAGGGATGCAGGGTGGCTAATTTTCTCATTGCTGGGACCCGGTCCCTGATGCCCACAGCGTCAGGGAGGAGAGGGTGATTTTAGCTTGTAGTTTCAGAAGGTCTCAGTCCTTTTGTGAGCAGCCAGCAGTGATGTGACGCAGAGCATTGCGTCCCAGCAGCGCGGACGTAGCTACGACATGCAGGTGTGCGGTGGGAGACCCGCGGTCCGACGTGCAGGTGTGCTGTGGGAGACCCGCGGCCGCCTTGGGCATGTTTCCTTCCATTCTCACAGCGGGGTGACGGGCCCTTCCAGCTGCTCAGGGTGTTCGGTGTCCCTGGAAGCGACGTTCGCACGACTGATTCTGCAGATGGGGACACTGAGGCATAAGGAAGGGTGCAGTTACCCAAGGCCGTTGTTACGGTTTAATTCCAGCGTGTCCCCACAGTCTCACGTGGCAGGGAGGATGCACCCCAGATGAGCTACTGACGACTACAGGGTGCGGCCTGGAAGGCATGCTCTTGCCCCCGCTCCCGCCTCTCCTCTCTGCTTCCTGGCCGCCTTAGGGCCAGCAGCTGTCCTCCCTGCCGGGCCCTTGTGCTGTGATATTTCTGGCAACCATGGACTGCAGCTGTGAGCCAGCGGCACCTCTCCTCGAAGCTGCGGGGTCCGGTCCTTCGTGCCAGTGGCATGAAGGCTGACTAACCCAGATTGCAGGCAGGCAGGGCAGTGACAAAGGCCGTGCTCAGCTGGGCGCCGGACTCTCCCCCCAGGGGCACAGACTCTGAATTACCCTTCAGGGGACCCTTCAGGAGACAGCGTCCTGACCCAGGCGCAAGGATTTCGGCTCACTGTTTCAGCTGTTCGGTTCTGGGTGTTGGGGTTGGACCCAGGACCTTGTGGTCCCTCCTAAATGCAGGAGCTGCATGCCCAGCCCCTGGGGAGGGATATTCTGTACGCTGACGGCAGGACCAGGTGGAAAGGCGGTAGGTTTGGCCACGGGGAGGCCTGAGCTGCCCTCATTACTGGCTTTGTGACTTGAGTCGCGTCCTGCCCTGCGCCGTCTTCTTATTTCTGTTGGAGCTAAAATAACGTGTTCAGATCTGAGTGACCTGCCTCCGTTTCCCCATCTCTAAACGGGTTAGGGTTCAGGCCTACTCTGTAGGGGTGGAGTGAGGATTAGTTATCATTCTATAGTTGGTTCAGTGAGTAAATCTCTGCTGTTAATTAGATGAGTTATTACGTGTGTGTATGGAAGGGGGACAGGGCCTGGCACCCCACAGTCACTCCGGGGATGTCAGCTCTTGCCACTGGTGACACTGCTGTTCCTGCAGAACCTACGGTGCTCAGGATCCCTGCACAGTGCCCCAGCCTGACCTCAGAGACTCGGGGTGGCTGTGCACGGTCCTGCCAGGGTGAAGGGTCTGAAACATGCTAGCGCCAAAACGTGCTCCTGTCCCCCAGTCATTCACAGTCCCTCTGCAGATGCCCAGGCCCCTGGAGCAGAGGCTGGCCTCCCTCCTCTCCCCCAGCCACCAACTCTGCCGGAAGAGTCACTGGACAGGTGGCCTGGCAGCAGACCCCAGAGAGCCTTGGTGCCCTTGGAGCAGGACTCCCAGAGGGGTTCGGGTGACGTCTCTTTTCTCCGTCCTGGCCACAGGCTAATGAGCCAGCGCTGTCTGGCTCAGTACAGTTCCCTAAAATGACCAAAATGAGTTAATTAATAAACCGATTTGGGGACAACTAACAAGGGGGCTCTGCAAACATGATTGTAACAGGAAAACGTCGGTGAAGCATGGACTCACTCATTAGCACAGAACTACATCCTGCCCCAGCTGGCTCACAGCGTGCTGCTGTTCAGGAGGAAAGCCGGAAGGGCCGCGCCCGTGCCGACAGGACTCCGGGAAGCCAGGGGTGCCTGCAATGGGTGCCACCGCAGGGACCACGGGGGAGAGCCCACAGCCCCTCAGCGGAGGGGGCTCGGCCGCTGGCTCCCAGGCCCCAGGGAATGGCCTGTTGCCGGTAACCATGCTTAACATGTGTGACTAATTCGGTTCCCTGTCGTGTGGGCGAAGGGCAGGGAGAGAAAGTGTGCCCGGGCCCGCTGACCTGTTCCCCGGCTGACAGATAACGGTAGCGGTGTGAAGTACAGGCCGCTCAGCGCGCACTGGCTCGGCCTCGCGAGCGCGATGAAGAAATCCTGCCTCCTACGGGCGGCGACAGAATGCTGGCACGTGTGTGTGACAGACACCAGCCTTCCACGTACAGCAGCACCCTGGCCCGCGTGCGCTACCACGGGGTCCCGGCCACGCATGCACGTGGAATCCCGCCTTCCGTGTGTCGCACAACCCGGCCTTCTGCAGGCAACAGCGTTGCTGTGTTATTTCAGCGTCGGAAGCTGCAGTGAAAACCAGCACACCAGCGGCCCGAGTGCTGTTGTGTGGCAGCCTCCGTCTCAGGTAGCTTGCTGCTGCTGATGTCACCAGCCGCCTCCCCAGATGGGGAAACTGAGGCTCAGGGGCCAAGGGGAGATTGCTGTGTGTGGAGCGGTTCTAGAAGCACAGTGTGCGCGTGTCATGCTGCTCTGGTCTCTGAAATCACCTGGAGGGATGAGCTGGGGTCGTGTCGCAGTCCCCACTGTCCCGGTGAGGTTGTGATGACCGGCGCGTGTCCTGGAGAGAGACCGTGACGCAGTGGTTCCACAGACACACAGCCAAGTGGACGGTAGCACTGGCCTTCATCCTGTGAGTCCTGGTTCAGGCTCCTGCGGCCACTCGCCAGTGCACATGACATGCAGATGTGCCGCGCAGAGCCGGGAGGGTGACGCATCCCCACGCGAGGGAATTGAGAGCCCCTCAGGTAGAGGATGAGGAAATTCTGGGCTCGACGCTGGGGACAGCTCGGACCTTGTCCTGAGTCACACAGACCCAGCTGTCTCGTTTTCGGTCCCTAGCAGTGTCTGAGCTGTGACCATTAGCATCATGGACAGACGGCCTGCGGGGACCTCTGGCATATGGCCGGAGTGACAGGGAGCTGACCTCTGTAGGTGGGCTCAGAGCGGGCCCGCGCGCCCCTGACAGGCCGCCTGCTGTCATGAGGCCTAGGTCGCGCTAGGACGCCGAGCTAGCACAGACCCTTGGGGCCTGCAGAGCACGTTCCCCGGCAGGGCAGCATGACTCGAGGTGAGAGACCGCGTGAGCAGGCCCGTCCCCAGGCCTGGGAGGGGCCTGAGCTGCGGCAGAGCTCTGCGCATCCTGCATGGGCGGGCCCTCCCCGCGGGGCCATGGAGAAGAGCCACACCCACAGTGCCCACAGTGCCCACTGCGAAGGAAGGCCCCGGTGCTCTGCACATGGTGGCCTTAGACCTGCTGCGGCTCAGAGGTAGCAGGCACAGAAGGAGCCCAGGCTCCGGAGCGCCGTTCCTGATGGACACCTTCGTGTGCCCAGCCTCGGGGCCTCTGTTCACAGGTGGGAGCTCTCTTTATACCTCTTTATGCTGGGCTGTATCCCCAGCCCGAGTTGTTTTATTTTGTTTTTTACCATGTCTGTATTTCCTACAAGGCCAGGTGTCACCCAAAGCCCCTCCAAGTCCCGCAGGGCCGGCTGCCCTGTCCCTCCAGAGGGGACTTTGCCTCCTCCCCTCCCCAGTCACGTGGGCTAGTTTCTTGCATGAATTCCTTTTTCTGCTTTACAGTTGACGTATCTGTCCGCTCTGTGTTGGTGAATTTAGATTTTAAAGAATTGCACCTGCCCTGAACAAGCTCAGACTTTTGTCAGTGAGCCACAGAGTCACAGCTGTCTGTGTTGTATGAATATGGCTTAAGGACGCCGAGAGTGGGTGCAGAGTACATGCCGATGCTGTGCGCTTTCTCTAAAGGATGGGAGCACCGATGGTGCATTCTGGGGTCTCGGGTTCCTGGAGCCAGTCCCCCTGGCTGGCACGAGTGTTTGGGGACGCTTCCTGTCTAGAGGAGACTTCTGACTAACGCCTTAAGCCATAGGAGTAGGAGGGAGGGCCAGGCCGTGGGAAGAGTGAGAGTAAACCGTCGAGGCCAGCGTGTAACTGGAGTGGTCGGGGGACAGCTGAGGGCCGAGGTGTTGAAGCCACCAGGGCTAAGGCGTTGTGGGCGGTGATGGGGGGGCCTTGGAGGCCGTGGGATCCAGCATGTGACTCTGCGCACAGTGGGGATGCCTGGGAGGGTTTGGTACAGAAAAATGCCACAGTGTGACCTAGTTTTAGAGATGAGGCCTGAACCGTGAACAGAGAGACCAGCTGGAGAGTCTGGTTCTGTCCCTGGCATAGACCCTGGGCCTGACCCAGAGACGGGTTGGGTGGGCGCCAGGCTGACCCAGGAGACGAGTGGGGCGGGAGGAAGTGCCAGCTTCTCGGTAGAGTTTGGAGTCCATGTACTCATAGATGGTTTGCGTACGGAATGGGATTAGTGGTAACCCCGCGTGTTTCGTCCTGAGCATCTAGGAGAGCCAGTAGCTGGCGTGGGGCTAGTGCCAAGGAGCTAGGGACTGGGTGCTGATGGATGCTCAAGTCCCAGCATCCCACAGAGGCTGATTGTCTGATGTGAAGGTGCAGGAGGGAGCCTGCGTGGGCTGTGTGGGCTTGGCCATGTCACATGACACTTAGTGTCCTGGGAGGGAAGAGAGGGGGCGGAGCCCTTGCCATGGGGTGCAAAGGAATGGAAGCAGCGTTTCCCAGCAGTTTGTATTGCTAAGGGCTCCGAGCCTTTGGGAGGCCGCCAGCAAGGTGCACCTGGCTGCGGGGTGCCCTCTCTCATGGTCGTGGGGTTGGAGTTCAGCAGGTCCTTCCCCCCTTGGCGGTGGCAGCCTGCCCCACCTTCCCTGTACGCATGGAGCACAGCTGCTATGCAAACATGGCAGGTGCCATATAAAGTCGAAATAAGGGAACCTGTAACACAGGGTTGCTCAATCACCATTCAGGTCCAGAATGAATCTTTCCCTTGTGTGTGTGTGCGTGTGTGCGTGTGTGTGTTGCTGAGGATCAAGCCCAAGGCCCTTACACTGAGCTACATCCCCAAGCCACTTTTATTTTTGAGTTTAAGGCAAAAAACCCACTAAATTGCTAAATTGACCAGGCTGGCCTCAAATGTGCAGTCCTTCTGCCCCCCTCCCAGAGCCCTGGGCTGACAGGCCTGTGCCGTCAGGTCAGGCTTATTTTTAATTTAGTTGTGTATTCTTTAATGTCCGACCTTGAAGGCGCCACAGAAGGGTTTCAGAAGGCGTGTCCTGAGCGCACGCTGGCCGTTGTTGGAATGGCCCCAGACCGTCTGGCTGTCAGCTGTCCTGCTGCTCTGTGACCCACTTGCTCTGTGCAGGTCTTTAGCATGTTCTTAAACCTAGTCATGCTTACAGTGTTGAGGTGATCACGAGAACGGGAACTTGGGTGCATATAAGTCAGACCATCCTCAAAATATCAAAGGAGCAGG
This sequence comes from Ctenodactylus gundi, assembly GCA_004027205.1. Classification (NCBI taxonomy): domain Eukaryota; kingdom Metazoa; phylum Chordata; class Mammalia; order Rodentia; family Ctenodactylidae; genus Ctenodactylus; species Ctenodactylus gundi. The sequence continues at coordinate 558,910 of PVKB01000329.1, forward strand.
TGGGGCCTCGCATGCCGAAGTTCTCTCCCCACCAGTGTCACGGTGGAGCCCTGGGGTTGCACCACGGCGACATGTCTGACCGTGACCTGTGTATCGCCACACCCCCTGGGCTCGCGTGGTACTGCGCTTACGTCTCTGTGGTTGCATTCATGAAACCTTACGTTCGAGATGTAAACAAAACACATGGTGAACGTTTAAATATAAAATACTTATTCCGGTGAAAATCACATCCCCATGAATCCCACTCAGAATCCCCACCCCTCGTGTTGAACCTGCTGACTCCATGTTCTTGCTACCTGATAAAGCGCTCTGGAAGTCCCCGTGTCTGAGGTGTGAGCACAGACACAGGGAGTGCTGCTGCCAGGGGCCGTTCACAGGAAGGCAGGCTCGCAGCAGCATGGCTGCGCGTCCTGGTCCGCCTTGGTCACCAGATCTGGCTCTGTGGGACGTCCGGCTCTTCCCCAGTGTCAGCATGACCACAGACAGTGCATACACCAAGTGGACTCAGGCCATCGAGACAGCTACAGCAGAGTAACTCACGAAAGCCCTTGAGAGACGGCTGCAGAGAGTGGCCACGCGTGGGATGTGCGCCCGAGGCGAGGGTCGGGGTGTGGAGGTGGGTCTGTGGAAACGTGCCCCGGACTGCAACAACCTTTGTGAACTTAAACACTCATTGAACTTTCTTGATATCACACACACACAATCACACACCCTTATACATCTGCCATTTCGCACACAAGTTCACAAGCTCCTGAAGGGCCCAGGCTGGAAGCTGTCTCCATCTGTGTCCATACCTAAGCAAATGACGGATGTTCAGCAAACACGCATCTGTGTGTGGCGTGTGTCTTGTCAACTGGATGGCTCCATTATTTTCGCTCAGCAAGTGTTTATTAAACACATACTACATGCTTCGTTGAGTCTCTGCCTGTGAACATTTAGTAAAGAAACAACGAGGGTTTGTCAACACTAAGATTTTCAAGGACAGACTCAACCCAACAAAGGCATGGTCAGTTTTCCATAAGAGGATATATTTGGGGTGCAGGCGCAGCTGAGCTGGGGTTTGGAAGATGCATGGGATCTCAGCAGGTGCACCATGGATATGGACAGGCAGGAGAAAAGCACGAATAGAAAAGTCCCAGCCGAGAAAGGACCACCTCGCGTGCACCACGCGTACCCGGCGCGTTCCTCCTTAAAGGTTCTCCCGAAGAAATCATTACAACTAACAAAAAAAGTTCAGTCACGTCTCAGGATAAAATATTAACATATACAGATAATCTGAAGGAGCTGGGCAGGAGGGGCAAAGTCATTTCCCGGGTGCACAAGGCCCTGGTTTAATTTCCAATGCCTCCAAAAAGCTTGCGATATAATGCATCAATATGAACTAACTGAAAAGAAAGTCAGGAATGCAATCCCACTTATAGCAGCTACCAAGTGAGTGACATAGTTAGGAATAATCTTAACTAGGGAATGGAAGGTCTGGCATACCAAAGACCAGGAAATACTAATTAAGGAAATTAAACAAAGCAAAATGAATGGAAAGACATCCTGGTTTCATGGATTAGAAAACTTTTTTTTTTCTTTTGCATTACGAAGCTACATCCCCAGCTCCTTTTCATTAGTTATTTGAGGCAAGTATTCAGTAAGTTTCTCGGTGGCCCCGGCTGAACCTGAGCTTGTGATCCTCCTGCCTCAGCCCCCAGTAACGATTACCGACCTGTGCCATCACATCCTGCTGGGACATTTACTGTTGTCAAAATAGTCAGACTAACCAAAGCCACATGCTACACCCAAGGGGATGGTGGACTCCTTATTTAAATTCTAATAACGTTTTTTACATAAGCTTTAAAAAAAGGTCTGGCATTCCTGTGATCTGCAAAGGACTCCAGAGAGACAGATCTGTTTTGAAATAAACTATGGAGACAGCGCACCTCTTGATTTCCATATATACAGATACAGAGGTGAAATAACTAAGACAATGCCGTACTAACCTAAAGACAAACGCACAGAACGAAAACGGAATAAAAAAGAAAATACGGAAATAAATCCGTTTATGGTCAACTGACCTTCCACAAAGCTGCCAAGAATACACAATGTAGAAATACAGTCTCTTCAACACATGATGCTTGTTGAATTGAATAGCCACTTCAGAATAAAAAAATCAGAAATTGGACATTTATCTTACGTTTTGCACAAAAATCAATTCAAAATGGATGGAAGCTCTACACATAACACATGAGACTAATTCTCACAGAAGACACATAGGAAGGAAACCTCCCGAGAGCCGTTGGCAGCGGTCTCCGGCGTAGACCCTAACAGCACAGGCCGCAAGGCACAAACAGCCACGTGGGACTGTGGCGTGTGTAACCTCTCCCGCCCGACAGAGGAAACGGTGGCGCGAAGGGGCAGCCTGCAGAACCGGGCAAAGTGCCCACGTCTGACTACGAGTCCATGTCTCAAATACGTCAGAAACTCCTACCAGTCGGGAGCAAGAGAAGTTAGCAAGCCAGTTCCACACGTGGGCTGAGGACCGGGATGGACAGTTCTGCGGAGACGGCACACGAGATCTACGAGCGTAGAAAACACGGATCCGAGCCCCGGGGGCGCCACGTGAGGTGCCTCCCCTGCCCCCGTACCTGCTGTTTAGGAGAAAAGGCAGGTGTTGGGGAGATGGGGCGGTAGGGCCTGTGGACCGTGGCACACTGAGTGGCGTCTGTCGCGGTCTTGGTGCCGGCACGCGGTGCCCGACACTCACAACTTGGGGGGAGCTTTATTCCAGCGCAGAGCTTCAGGAGGTCACAGCCCGTCTCTGGGCAGCCAGCAGTTACAGAAGGGCTTGGCGGGGCCTCGCCGGGACAAGGCTGCTCATAGCGGCCAGACAGGAGGGGCGTGTGAGCGTGCCCCCACCGCGTGCTCCGGGGACCACACCTGCCCAGGCCCTACCACCCGGCAGCACAGGAACCTCATGGATTGACCGCCCGGGTTGGAATGGCCTTCCGTACCCAAACCGTGGCAGATGGAAGAGCTCCCATGGAAGGCCGGATGCAGGACCCTCAGAGATAAAAGTAGAACCACCACACAGCCCAGCAGTTCCACTGGCAGTGTTTATCCCAAAGACTTGAAGTCAGAATCCTCCAGCTTATGCTCCCCGTGGTGCTAATCGAGACAGCCACACTGTGAAAACAACATGGGTGTCCATCCGAGGGAGAATTGATTACAAAAATGCAATATATTTATAAGGATGGAATATTAGGCAGCCTTTAACAAGCATATTCTATAGAGTGTGACCGCACAGTGCCCCCACAGTGGGCCGCTGCGTGAGGTGCACTGGGCACATCGCGGATGCCACGTGGTCAGACGTGGTCCTGAAGGCACTGAAAGTCATGAGAGCCAGAGTTGGAGCCATTGCTGCAGGAGGAAAACAATGCTAACATCCTCCCAGCCATGTTTATAAACTGTTTACACTGCAGAGATCGTACTGTAAACACCTGTTACATCCAAGTTCTGTGGCATTACGTCTGGCGCTGTGCTGGCCCTGGCTTGTGGCTGTTCAGGAAAGCCAGCAGGCCTGGCTTCCAGCTCTGCATCCGAGGACGCCACACAGGCAGCCTGGAATGCCTCTGCCCTGGGAGTTTCCACCTCCACGAAGGCCAGGGGACCCTTCCATTCCGTTCTGTTTTTTTTTTTTTTTCAAAGACCCAGTTGTTAAACTGTATTAGCATGCCATGATTATATTGAGAGCTTTTTCTAAGCCTTGACAATTTCTTTGTAAAAAGAAATTTAATCATTATATATTAATTATTAAAAGTTCTTTATGATCCGGTTTTCACTATTATAAATAACACTATAATGAACATATTCACACACCAGTGTTTTACATTTCTTATTTCCTGTCTACACGTTGACACTTGGGTTCAAGGGTACGAACATGCTTCTTCGTGCTATTAAAATGTGTTGTAAAATCCCTTTTTCTGAAAAATTATACCACTTATAGTCTCGCAAATAATATGTGAAAGTCCCCTCTTTGTTTGTTTCTATTAAATAATAGTTTCTGCAAAAAATGGAACAGTCAGACAAATGCTGATTTGTCAAAAACACCTGCAAATGAAAAGTTTCCTTAAGTGCCATGAAAAAATGAACAAATTTACAGTGTAGTAAGTCCATACAGTATGGGGTGGGTACTGTCTTTCATACAGGAACAGTACAGATCAATTAAAAAATCGATCACAGTAAATAAAATAGCTAAGGCCTTGCACACACGGATACGCTACCTCGTTGTCACAGCCCAGTGTCCTGGTTCAGAGCCCAGAGACACGGCGCATCTCGGGGTCAGGACTCCCGGGCGAGCCTACCGCATTGGCGCCCACCGGAGCTGTGCTCAAGAGCGGGATCAGAATTGACTGCCGTTGGTGGTATCCTGAACGGAGCCAAATTCCCTCTTCCCCTGAGTAAAAAGTGCTTAAAACTACCCAGGACCTGCCAGGCGCGTTGGTGCACAGCGGTCACCCCAGCCCTCCGGGAGCCTGCGACAGGACAGTCACAAGTTGGAGCCCAGCCTGGAGGCTTAACGACTTACCAAGACAGCGTCAAAATCAAAACCAAAAAGAGAGAGAGAGAAGAAAAGCGAGGGCTGGGTACGTAGCGCAATTGCATAAGCCTGGATTCCGTCCTGAGCAGCCTGGGGAGAGAAAAAACGGACCGTGATGTAAACAGTTTTTATAGTTTAGTAGTCAGAGTGGAGGGAGACAGAGAGAGAGAGAACCACAACAAAATGCAGAGGGTGCGCTGGCAGCCCAGGCCCAGTCCCAGCGGCGCAGACGGCTGCTGTCTGAGGGCGGCAGGTCGGAGACGCTGCCCCCTCTGAGGTTTCTTGGGAGCCGTTCGTGTTTCTTTGAGGATCTTAGCTGTGTTCTGTGAGGTTCTGGCTCAGGGTGGCTGCGGGAGTCCCAGCTGTGTGGGTCGCAGAACCACGGCCTTCCCCCTGGGGCAGATGCCGGCCGGAGGGGCCCTTTCTGAGAATGGGTCCGTGTCACTAGGCAGGGCGCGCTGCTGTCAGTGCAAGGCCGGGTTGTCACTGAGTGCACGTTCAGGTCTGCCAGACCCTCGCGTAGGCTCAGGGCGGGAGCCGGAGTGCAGCTGAGGTCCTTGTCCTCTTGAGACCTCCAGGCCTCGGGAGGCGGGTACCTAAGGCCAGGGTGACCAAACCCTGGGCTGGCTCTGCCAAGCAGGCGCAGGGCACCAAGCTCAGAGTCAGGCAGAGACGAGGGGCTGGCAGCTCTTGAAGGTGTCATGGAGCAGCCGGAGAGGCGTGGCGCGGAGGAAGGACAGGCCCAGGCACGCTTGCCACAGAGCAGGGCCGCCAAGCCTGGCTTTTTGCCGGCTAGTATGGGCCACGTCTGTGGGCCCAGGGAAACCACACAGCGTTGAGAACATGATCGTGTGTCGTGCGGGACAGAGCCGGTGCTCGCTAGTCAGGGCGCACTGGGCCCACAGGACACCGTGACTACAAACAGCTTTGACTTCCTTTCCTTTATTTTTGTGATAAAATGTACACAAAATTGACCCCTTGCAGTGGCTGGGTGCGATCCTCACGCTGTCCCCACCCAGGAAGTGCTCCTCATCCCCAACGGGACCTGGGCGCACCGGGGACGCTCCCCCAGCCCCGCCAGCTCCCTGTGGCCCGTCTTCTACCTTCTGGGCTCCTGAGTGGGATTCTTCTAGGGCATCATACAAACAGAAGCGTCTCCTTTATTGCCTTTCTCCTATGAGTCAGGAACCACCCCACCTCAGAACAAAGGCACCTTCCAGTGGGACCACTGAGGAATTAGGAGGGACCCTTAGCTATGAGAGGGCCTGGATCTTGAAATGGGGCTGCGCTATGATGTTCCCGGAGTGAGATGAAAGTCCGATCGAGTAACGCTGGGAGCGGCATTCTCTCCCATCCAGCTCCCTGGGGAAGCATGGCACCGTCTCCTGGCTGGAGGCGCGCTTTGTGCATCCTGGACCCGGGGGCATGAGAAATCCAGTAGCTTAGAGATGGCCCCACCGGTGCCGAGGCAGGAGGTACCCGAGGCAGGAGGCGCTGGAGTTTCCAGAAATGCAGCTAAGGCCTCGCCTGCCGTGGGGCCTGAGGTGTCCAGGCTCGAGCTGAACGTGGACTGGCCTGTCGTCACCGGGTGCCGGTGGACACCTGGTGCTGTGCTGCGGAGTCCTGGCGTTCTCCCCCCTGTGCAGAGATGCCAGCGGCGGCCTTGGGGGTTCCTGTGGGGACAGCGTGTGGGGCACTGTAGGGCGCTACCTTGATCCCTGGCAGTGGATGTAGCAGTGGCTCTGTAAACATGAGTGAGCGTCCTGTCTAAGGTCCTGTAGGGAACAGTCCTCACGGAAGATCACCGGGAGGGGAAGAAGTGTCCCAGGACCGCAACCAAGGGTGTCCTGTCGGAGGGTCCAGCCAGCCGGGCTTGCAGGGCGCAAGACACAGCCCTCCAGGAAGCTCCTGACTTTAGTTCAGAGAGAACACAGGCGTTCTGGCCTGATACTGAGGTATGGCACGGTGGTCCCAGGCTTTGGCTCACACCGAGGACCCTTCCTGTGTCATCATGTCCCCAGCACGAGTCTTCACCCGCTCCAGCCCTCTCTGTCCACCTCTGAGAACTGGGCCCAAATCAGCACCTCGGCCCAGAACTGCCTTGACACCTGCAGAGAGACTTGAAGAGCAGGGGCCCAGGGTCCAGCTCAGAAGGCTGCGTGGTCCCGGTCACGGCCCACTGACGCTCACTGCTGAGCCCGGCCTGGCTCCCTGTCGCCGGCCCAGCCACCTGCTACAGCCATGATGCCGGCGGCCCTGCCTGCGGTCCGCTTTCACCTGGAGCTCCTCACACTCTCCGGCACCTGCCAGGAGGAGAAACATATTCAGTAATACCAAAAACCGCACCGGCTTCCGCGGTGCACGTGAAAGCACCCGAGCCCCTCAGCCGGCTGCCCCGCACATCCACCGTGCCGCCGGGGGCTGCCCCTCGGGGCCTGTGCTCTGTGGGTGACACACGTGCCTGCCAGAGCCGGCTGCTGTCACGCGTTGGGCCCGTCGCTCCCTGCAGCCTGGGAAAGCGCCTTGAAAGGGGACACGGCCCGTTTCCTACTCAGCCGGTGCTGACGGGAGAGGACAACGGACAGGGACAGACAGGAAGCTGCTGGTCACTCACGCATCAAACAGGGCGGCGACAGTGCTCATCCGTCTGATTACCAGGGCGCCCCAGCTCCTGGTGCTTGCCACACAGTCCCCGCGTCCACACCTGGCCTGTCTGGGTGGCAGCACCTTCCCTTTGCCACTTGGCCTCTGCCTGGGCGGTGTGGAACCAAGCTGAGAGTTGCATGACCCGGTATGCGCAGGGCCTCCTCTCCCGGTGCAGGAGTGCCCACGGCCCCAGGCGGCCACACACGCACATTCTCGGCTCTCCTGCGCCCCTGATCTGCTAGCAGTGAGCTTTTATACCCAATCTGAAGCCACCATCAGCCCCGACCTGAAGCCTGCCACCCGAGGCAGCGTAATGGCCATTCCCTGCTCGGTGACAGGGTTTCAGCATGGTTCTCTGGCCACTGACCTGTGGTCACAGCGCTCGGCTAGCCTTAATTTGCGTTTGCCACCACTGCCCAGGCCCGGCGTCGCTGGCTCGCTGCACCTCGGGTCCTCAGGCACCAGATTCTCAGAGGAGCCCACAGCCTGGATCCCGGATGATACGGCTCACAGTCGGGCTCAGGCCCTGGGGCATCGAGTGCCACGGCTGACCTGGCAGGAGGCAGAGCTCAGGTGGTCCCCCAGCAGCCAGGGCGGCTACAAATAAAACACCCCCTATGCCCCGCAGTCTGGTAACCCTCTGCTCCCTCGCACGGGCCCACCCCTGGCCCGGGCGCTGGTGCACACTGCTGGGGACCGAGCCCAGCTGTGGGGGGTGTCTCCTCTAAAGAACACTGTAGCCACAGCATGGTGGGGCCTGTGCAGTGGAGAGTGCCACGGAGGCCGGCACCGACATGGACGGTGGCGCCATGTTAGGAGAAATGGGTGGGTGCTGTGCCCACGCCCGGGTGCTGCCGCGGTGGAGCTCCCGCTGTTCAGTCTCGGCTTCTCCAGCTGGAGTTTGGGCGATGCCCTGGGACCACACGCTGGCCACGCGCCCTCCCAGGCTCGTTGGGCTCTTCAGGCACATGGCCAGGTGGTCCCTCAAGACTAATCTGCTCGCAGGTGTGTTCGTGTGTGTGCTCCACTGATAGTGACAGCTTCCTCTGGCTTCTATTGTTGGGTTTTTCCATTGAGTCCAGCACACGCCGGGCCCTTCGCTGCACCTCTCTTCACTCTGGCGGGGGTCCTCAGGCACTGGGGATCGGATCCCCCGTGCACAGGTGGAGGAGCTGGGAGCATCGGGCGTCCCAGCCTGCCTCGGCCTTAGCGTGTGAGCATGAGCTCGGGGCTTCCTGGGAGTGTGCAGCGTGGACACACAGCAGCCATGACAGCCATGCTACTACTCAGGTGACCTCATGCCCCGCCACATCACTCGGTGATGGGGTCACAAGGAAAAGCCAGGATGCCCATGGGCCCCTTGGCTCTGTGGAATGAGATTAGAGTATCAGTTGTTAGAAAATTCAGGCCAAAAGAGGAACTGTAGGAAGGTAGCCCAGATGTCGAGAGAGCCCACACTCACACCTCGCCCTCCTCCCCCACTACCACCGTGGTAGAGGTAGAGCAGAAAACGTCACGGCCGCCCATGAGTGGGCATGGTGCGCCGAGACTCCAGGTGAGTCGCACCACACACGCGTGTACTCAAACACACATGTCCCTGCACACACACGTACGCACACACGCACGCCTGCTCACTGGCTGCCTTCTGTGTGTCGTCGTGGAGACCTGATGTGACCCACCCGGGCCACCCGCCGCGTGGCCGTGCTGCGTCCGTGTGACCGTGTGGCTCTCCTGTGGAAAACCTCCACACTGCCTCTTCCTCTCCTTCAGCAGCTCCGTCTCCTCTGGACACACGACAGTCCCTCACTGTCCTGCCCACTCTCTGGGGCACACGCTAACCTGGACACCATGTGTGCAGAAGGGGATTCCAGGACAGACCCAGTCAGCGCTCTGTGCCAGGCCAGGACGGAGCCCGCAGGCGTGGTACAGCCGCCAGCATCCTGCCCGCCACCACACCCGCGCCATTTCACTGCCTTCCTCATTAATAATGGGGCAGCATTGTCTGCTGTTCGCATCTAAGGAGATGGAGGCCTGGCCGGGGGACCCGCGGCAGGCGGCGGGGGCTGAGGCCGGTCTTCTGCGATGGGGCGCCCCTCTTCCGCTCCGCATTGTGCGTCAATTAATTCCGCAACCGAAGGGTCAGGTGCAGGCGCTAGGGCCTCTTTTGTTCTTTTTGTCTCTGCTGAGTGTCTCAGGATCACAAAGTTTTCTGGAATCCAGGTGATTTTCTGCTCCGTGAAGGTCAGAAGTATGACCCGATACCCCTCTGCAGGGTGTCCCCCTCTCATCCGCGCCTCGCTTCCCGGCTACCGGCGCATGTGCTGAACAAACACGCCGCCTAAAACAGTCGCGCCTCCCCATTCCCCGTATGCTTTATTGATGTCCTTGAAAAATACATCGCTGTGATGAATAACCCGCCTCCTCCTCGGAAAGGCACATATAGAGGCTCACCGCCTCAGGTGGATTCCCAGGTGCCCGCCGGGGAGCTCCGGCCGCGGGGTTCGCTCAGTGCCCAGGCCCACCTCTCAGCCCCAGGAGCCCCAGCGTCCCCCTCTGTCTGCTGAGGTCCGCACGTTGTGGGGGCTCAACTCACAGGGCATGAATGGGCCACGTCCAGGCCCTTCCCAGCACGGCCCCCTAGCAGGGGCAGTGAGTGCACGGCCGGCTGGAGGCTTGGACAGGTACGATGAGTGACAGTTAAAAGAACAAAGGGAGGGAGGAGGGGAGCCTGGAATCCGGGACCAAAGCCACACATCCACAGAGCCGACAGCCTCAGCTGAGCAACTGCAACAGGCCGTTCGGCAATGTTCGTAACCACAGAGGCGTGGGCGTTTCTTTCTCCTCCAGGCCGTGTGTGCGCATGTTACTCATGATTCCCTCATCACAGGTGCCATTGCGTCCCCGCCAGGCCCCGTGGTGCAGGCCTGTCATCCCGGCACTCAGGGGGCCGAGGCAAGAGGATCACAAGCTTGAACTTACCTTGGGCAATTTAGTGGCTCAGTGAGAGCCTGTCTCAAAATCAAAGACCAAAAATGGACCGGGGGTATAACCTAGGGCAGAGGTTCTGGGCCCCATCTCCGGTACCACAAAACACAAAGTTATATGAGCTTCACAGCACAGGCCGTAAAATCTTGCCTTTTTCCTGTCCACTCTGAGCCAGTCCTTTCACCTGGAGTCACACAGACCCCATGTGCCACCTGTTCACAGCAGTGGCCACAGTGCGCCCATATTTGAAATAAACTTGATTATGCATGGCGGTCTCCGGTCTCAGGGAATGATGTTTGGTATGAGAGATTAAGGGTGAACAGAGCTAGGCCTGCCTTTCTAAGAACTCCTGGTAGGACAGGGAGCAGGGAGCCGAGTCCGAGGCCACTGAGAGCTTCAGGAGAGGACACGGGCTTGGCCTCAGCAGGGGCTGGTGGTCACACACCCACCTGCCACTTCCTTGGCAGGAATAGCTTTCCGTCCCATCTTCCCCCCGTTTCCGGGCCCCGCCAACCCAGCACCGCCCTCTGGAGCTCCTGTGTACCTTGACTTCTCAGAATGTCATCCAAGGAGACTGAACCGTGAGACGATGGCGTGGACTCGCCCCTGCCTGCCCCTTTTCTGGTGCTAGAATGGGGCCAGCATCCTGCGGTCTGACGCTGGTTTGGGTCCTGCGTGGGCAGATTGTCTCTGTGGCCGGCTTCTCCATCCGACCCTGCTGGCATATCTTGGGGGCAATCAAATGTGGAAACTATCTCCCTGCTTTCTGTCTGTTTCTATTTTAGATAAGATTCTTTCTCATTTCTAGCCCAAATAGTGAAATGTGTTAGACTCAGATCAATACTAGTGAGCCCGCTCTGCCTGCTGTGGTGGGCGGCTCATGTGATGTAGCCTTAGCAGGCAGGAACACGGGCTGCATGGCCCCGGCTGGTGCTGGAAGCTAAAGTCCACGCCGACCCTTCTCCTCCTTATTGAATAGGATGGTGTTGAAGGCGCGGCTGTCCCCTTGCGTGCTGTCAGGTGCTACCCCTCTCCTCCCTGAACCGGTCTGTCCATCGTCTACCTTAAAGGAACAGGGGAGTGTCTCAGTGAGCCTCCAGCAGCCCTGCGATAGGTTTCCTGTGCATTCTCTGCTCTGTTCCCCCACCCAGCTCTCCCTTCCTTGCTCCGAACTTACCCTAGACCTTGCTTCTCCGGGTGTGGTCCCCAGGCCAGCTGTGTCAGCATCTCCCGGGCAGTTGTCAGAATGGCCACAATCCCGGCATTCTGGGAGGCCAAGGCAGGAGGAGCCGAGGTTCACGCCCAGCCTGGGCAATTCAGCAAGATCCTGAGTCAAAAACTACAGACAGGAGCGAGCCGGGATGTAGCTCTGCGTGAGAGCTCTGGGCTTCATCCCCAGGACCACAGAAGGGAGAAGAAAACAAAGAGAAAGAGAGAGAGACAGAGCAGATTAAAAGGAAGGAAATCCAGAACCCACCGAGTCAGAAGCCGCGGAGGCAGCGCCCAGGCTGTGGGCCGGTACGGAACCAGGGCCCTGGGGCCGTGAGGCCTGGCTTAGGTCTGACCCCAGACGCTGAGGAAAAGCCTCACCCAGCCAGGTGAGCAGGAGGCAGGCTTGCCTCTGAGGAACTGAGCACCAGGAAAACAGCCCGCGCGTCTGATGGCGCACCGAGACAGCGGTAGAGCCTGCGCTGATAGAGTGGAGGCTGGGAAGCGAATCTTCGTGGGAGTTTTAAAAATGTACACGGGGCCGGGGGCACAGCTCAGTGGTTAGCGTGCTCGCCTAAGAAGTGCAAAGTCATGAGTTCAGTACGGGTGTGGTGGCGCACGCCTGTAATCCCAGTACTCAGGAGGCTGAGGCAGGAGGGCTGCTGTGAGTTTGAGGGCAGCCTGGACTGCAGAGTGAGACCCTGCCTCAAAAATATATAAATAAAATTTTAAAAGTTTTACGTTGGGAGAATGGAATCGAGGAAGTGAGGACTGGCCTGGGGATCGCCGTGGGGCAGAGGGCACGCGCCAGCCTCTCCCGAGGGAGGTCTGCCCTCGCTTCTCAGGGCTGCAGGAGATTCACCAGAGATGATGCCGAAAAGCAGATTCTGCTTCAGTGGCTCGGGGCTGGGAAGGTTCCCTGCAGAGCTGCCACTAGCAGTCTCGCCACAAGGCTTAACTGAAGCGCAGGCAGGTCTAGTCAGTGAAACATCCTACGTTCCACAGCGGCAGGGCTGAAAAGTGTGACAGAGACCACATGGCCCCCGGAGCCTCCGGCCTGCACTGTCTGGGCCTTTTACTGGCTAGATCCTTTGAGGTTGCCGGTCTGGAAGTGCCCGGCTAGAGAGAAGGCTGAGGTGATGGCCTTGGGGCTCAGCTTCTAGGAAGAACTCCTGAAGTCACCCAGTAGAGCCCCGCTCCTTAGAGACAGAAACACAGGAAGGGGTCGAAGGGGCGGGAAGCTAGTGCTGTGGACGCTGCCTCCAGCGTGACGCCCCGGCACTGCTGCGGCCCGCAGGGGTGACCCCACAGGCCTCTGCTGGAGCCCCGCCAAGTCCAGCCCTCCAGGACTGTCCGCCACACGGCAGAAGAGTGCAAGTAAGCGCAGATGTCCCTGCCCCACCCTCCTGTCGTGTCTCAGTGGGGATCTCACTCCTGCCTGCTACTCCAGCCGTGTGCATCAGGGAGACTCAGCTCCTAGCTTCTCGGGCCACATTCCAGGAGGCGTAGCGGAAGGGGATTGACGTGGGTACTGGGCCAGCACCAGGCCGTGGCTTGGTCTGAAGCGTCCCGTCCCTCACAGCCTCTTGTGTTTGAGAGGTGACTGAACCGTGGGGGTTAAGTGGATCAGAGGATTAACCCATTGGTGTCCTGTGCTGTAAGAGGTGGGGCCTGGTCAGAAGGGGCGGATCCCTGGGCCGTGACCTGGAAGCCATACCTCCCCTGCTAGCTTGGGCCTCCTCTTGTGCTGGCGTAAACAGCGCTCTCCGGGTGAGCCCAAACTAGACCCTCTGCCACTGTCGGCCACCCATGAATGGACCGCGACCTCCTGAAACTGCGAGGTAAAAATAAACCGCCCCTCCCTTAAGTTGCGGGTGTCGGGTGTGGCGTCCCAGCAAGGAGAAAGCCACTAAGCCGGTCTGCGTCTCATTTCAAGCCACTGTACAGATGGCCCACGGATGGGAGCGTAAAACACAAACCTTGGCTTCTCCCGACTGTGGAGGCCGAGAAATCCGAGACCCGGGTGCAGGCCAGCCCGGGCCAGGGAACCGACGCGGAGCCGTTTGCAGAGAGCTACCGCGTGCATCCCCGCTCTGCGGGAAGCCCAGGGTCTCCAGGGTCTCCACCCTGCGCTGCCTCCTCGGCCTGTGGGTAGTCTCGCTGTGAGGTGAGGTCTCACCGAGTTGCTGCGTTGCCCAGGCTGACCTCGAACTGGCTGTGCTGCTGCCCTCCCAGAGCGCTGGGATGAGGGCACGGCGCCAGCAGCCGGGCTGCGTGTCCTGTCTTACATAGACATAGATGCCAGGCACAGCGAGGGCTGCACTCATGGCTGGACCCCTACCCGCAGCACCAGCACACGGAGACCAGGACGCCACCGTGCGAATCTTGGGGGACACGCGTTAGCCCCGAGTGGCTGCCCACGAGGAGTGGGGTTCTCTTGGGTTTCCTTCAACACGCCAGCTCTCGGGGTTTTCCAAGTAGGGCCCAAACGTGGGGAGTACAGCGCTGTCTGCGCCCCTCCCCTAAGGGCACCTGAGGGGACACTGTAAGATGCGCGCGGTGTACACATTGAACCAACTACTGGAAACTGAGCCTGCCCTAGGAAGGAGCTCCCAGACTCCCCCGGCCCGTGGGAAAGTGCCCATGGCTCCCGCCTGGGGTGCTGCCTGAGCTCTCTCAGGAAAGGTGCATCTGAGCTGAAATTTTCCAGGTCCCCCCAGTTCTGCTGCCCTGGGATTCTCAGAACGCGTTAGCTCCCGAGCAACCACAAGGGATTAGGGGCACGTCAGACTGAAAGAGCCATTGTCAAAATCCGACTGCCCCCGCTCCACGGAGGCGGCGGGCCCTGAGCAGCCGGAGCACCTGCGTCCTGCAGATTAAGCTTAGTGCCGTGTCCAGAGCGGCCTTCCCTAGGTGGCTGACCCGCTCCCCGCCTGGGTCTCTGCCGCACCGCCCCGTGGCTCTGTCCCCCGCCCCTTCTGCTTCCCTCTGACAACCCGCAAGTGACAGTGACCCAGGAGATAAAAACAATGTGACGGGAGATGGGGGCATATTGGCCCAGCCAAACAGGGGATATAGAAAGTGGTCAGCCTAAAGCTCTTATCGGACTCCCTCCAAGGGACAGGCTTCACAGCGCTGTCCTCGCTCAGGGAAAATTACACGGGATTATTACGGAGGCGTGTCACTGGCTGAGCCGGCTGTGTGCAGAGAGCGCACCCGGCCGGGGAGACTGATGGTCTCTGCCTTCTGGGTGACGTCTGATGGTTTGTTGTGGTGTCTTCATCTTCGCAATTAGACCTGCGTGCTGTTCCCAAGCTGGCCGCCCGTCGTGACGGCTGAATACCCCATGTAGGGAGCTGAGGCGCACACCATGTAGTAAATGTGTTTTCTCGTGTACAAGGCTCTTGTGCGGTTCCACTGAAGGCGCCCACGCCCAAAGACCAAGGACCTGGGGCAACACCCCACCCTGGGATGACTCCTTCCCAGCCCATACTGGACTTGGGAGACCTCCCTCGGCCCTCACCAGGAAGGGCTCTTGGCTGACATTCACCTGAGCAGAGGAAGAGGTCAGCGTGAGCCAAGGCAGGAGCAGGCGAGGCGGCCACACCCCGTACCCGCCCCTCCTCCGCCTCCAGTCCTCACGCTGCTGCTCTGCAGAGGGCGGCATCTGACTGCACGCTCAGCCCTTGGTCCCTGAGGGCGACCGGCCGTGATTGTTCTAAGCCTTCCTGTTGCAGTGTGTTCAGAGCAATACTGTGGGTCAGGAGAGCTCGCGCGAGTTTCTTCTAAACTACCTGTCAGCAAGCTGGCCTGAGCAATGTACAAAGAAACCCCCAGGCAGGTGTGTCCTCAGAAGGCCGACACCAGCCGGTTCTTCAGCGTGAAACAGGCAGCCGGCAGGCCAGACCCGATCCGCAGCAGCCGCAAGTCCACAGGGCGGATAGACAGGGGTCCGGGTCCCCACGCCCACTCCCAGCCCCTGTCCCGCCAGAACTCCGGAAGTGCTGTGGGCAGGAGCCAGGCTGTGCTGGGAACAGGCATGGTTCCTGTTCCCAGGGGACTCTGGGACTCGGCAAAGCCAGGGGCAGGGCTTATAATGTCCAAGGACAGAAAGTCGGTTTCAAAGTTATGTAAGAAATAAGGAATCGATCCTCTTTGTAAAAACCAGCTAAAGCGCATGAAGGCTGAGCGTGTGTGTGTCCACGGTGAGCACGCTGGGAGATCAGGTCCCAGGTGGATGTTCTGGCCCATTAGCTCTTCGCCAGGCTCTCAGGGACCCTGCACCCCGCAGTCCCCGTGTGCCCCCCACACACACACACAGTTCCTTCGTCTGTCGCCAGCACAGTCCAAAGCCGCTAGGTGGTGTGTCCAGGTAGAAGCAGGACACAGGTTCTGAGTTTCACCTTCTCCCAAGTGGAGTGGTGACAAGTCACAGCGTCCCCCTCCGCCCTGCTGGCCCCTGAGGCCCCTCCTCTTGTCCGGTGTGTCCTCCGTGTGCACTGCCTGCCCGTCTGTGCCCTGGGAGCTGCCTGGGGGTCAGATTCGCTGTCACAGCGTCCGTGCTGGGCTTAGGTAATGTACAGTTTACCTCACGGTGCCCCAGGGCAGTTTCAGGATGCAAGACGAAAGCACCAGGGGCTTCCTTTCTGTGAAAATATGAAAGATTTCAGTTGAAAAAGAAATCAGACTGGGCCCAGTGCTGCAGGCCTGTAATCCCAGCGCTCTGGGAGGCTGAGACAGGAGGCTCGCAAGTGGGAGCCCAGCCAGGGCAGTCTTCCTGCTTCAGCCCTCCGAGTGCTGGTATTACAGGCCTGTGCCCTATGCGTGCCTGGCTTTATGGGGTGCTGGGAAATCGAACTCGGGGCCTTGGACTAGCAGGGCAAGCACTTCAACCCCTGAGCCATTCCCTCCATTTTCCTTCTCTTTGTGCTTGTATTTTTTTAGATCCTTGACAATATTAATAATACTGTTTTAAAAGCCCTCTTCTCTCCTCAGACATTGACAAGCGCTGCCTCTCTTGGATCGATTCTACTTCGTGCTATAGGTTACACTCGCTTGCCCATGTCTCAGACACTGGACAATGTATGCATTTCGTTGGTAAATGTCTGAAATTTGCTGATAGAGCACTGAGTTCATTTTTAACAAGTGGTTAGTTTCCTTATAAATCAGCTTGGTCCTTCTTAGACTTTTAAGAGAGTTTTGTTAGGGTAGATGAGGCGTGGCTCTTACCCCAAGGACAGTTTCACGCCTTCTCTGAGATGTGGCCTCCTTCAGAATCTCTGTGCACCTCTGCTGCTTCTCGAGGCTCAAGGCCTGGGGTTCTCGTAGGGGTCCTGGCTGCCTTTTGACTGGGCTGGCGCGGGCTTACTTTATACACCTTAGAAACAAGCCAGGAATGAGCAGTGTGTGCAGTCAGACAATTCACTTGGCCATTCCGTCGTATCTTCTGAGATGAGATCATGGTCACCCCGAGTCGTGGGGCTAAGGTGACCGTGGCTGTGGCCCCCAGGGGCCTCAGGCTCCCCAGGGAATGGCTCGGAGGGCGCTGCCCCTCAGACTGAGGCACTCTTCCCAGCCCCCTCTTCGCAGCCTCCTCTTCCCAGCAGTCTTAGTTTCTGGACGTATGTAGTAGCCCCCAATCCATGCAGCTTATTTACTTACAAAACATATGACACGCCAGGTTTGGCCTGTCAGCCTTAGTCCACTTACTCTTGTCTGCGGAAGAGTATCTGCTGTGTGTCAGCAAAGCCCAACAGTACAGTAGAAACCAGGCCGCTCGGGAGCGGAGCAGCCTTCACTTGATGTCACATGCTGTTGGCTACTGTAGGTCACTTACCTGGGAAACGGTAGCAGTAGGGAAAGAGACGGACCAGCCCTCGTTGAACACGTCGGTGTTGGTGCAAAGATCACTCAGCCTATTCCTACTTCCTGTTCTCTCTGGCTTCCTCAGAGACGGAAGTCCATGTTTTTCACTCAGTCTAGGACCACCGGAATTAAGGTCCTGTGCCCCCAACCCTTGTGGCTTGGAGTACGGCTTCGCGCCTGAGTGCCGCTCGGTGGCTCGGTAGTAGTTAGGGGACGTGTCGTTGAAGAAAGGGCGTTCTTCTGCTCTTTGTCCTTTCCTCCAACTGCAGCGTAGCTGCACCGCCGCGGCTGAGCGTCTGGCCCCAGGCTGGAAGACTGCGGGTCAGGGAGGGGTGCAGCTCAGACGCCCAGGCCTGTGGAGACCACCCTGGCCGCGTTGGCTCCGCTCCTGTTCTCCGCCGGCTCACTGAAGATGTTGCTCTGTTCCCTCCTCGTCTTGGTTGCATCTGATAAAAAGTCTGCAGAAATTCTTCTGTTGGTGTTGTTCTTCTCTATGTAGTGGGATATTTTCCTTTATTAACCTTAAACTTTTTCTTTATTTTTTAGCAACTGAATTATACTGTGTATCAGTGTGAATTTGTGTTACTCTTCCTGGGATGTGTACGCTTTGAGATTAGCTCACTTTCAGAAGGTCCCACACAGTCCAGTCACTGTAGCAGTGAGAGTGATAGCGTGTGGCAGAGGCCGGAAACCTGCTCACCTCATTGCAGACAGAAGCCCAGCGAAGCAGGAGCCAAACAGAGACTCAGAGGAGGCTAGAGTTTTCCAAGGAAGAAGCTGTAACAGTATTTCTTCTTCCTTCCTTTAATTACTTCAGTTCCAATTGTGCACCCCTCATGGGTGTCCGTCCCTCACTTCTTGGCCCCCAAGTCAGTAACAAACGCCTCACAGCTCTCCCCTGCCTCCCCCCAAGTCTCAACAACTGAACACAGTCTTTCCAGATCAAACCCCAAGCGTCCACCTCCCAATAACTCAGTTTGGCAATTATCTGACTACATCAAAGTACGTGAGACTCTTGGGGGACACCCCAGATACAAACCGTAGCACTGGCCACCTTCTGCTTCAGACAAGCAAATGGAACCGTCAAACATAAGGAAACTCGGTTTTCAGCAGCGTGCGTCTTTCTGTTCCTCCATTAGCCTGTCTTGTATAGTCTGAAAATGAGTACGTCGTGCTCTTAATTTCTGAGGACTTCAAGAGAAATGCAGATACTTTGCCAAAGAAATAAATGATAGACTGTTTCCTTAATTCTTGAGAAAGCTTTCTTCTGCCCTCGAGTTGTTAGGTTTTAAGCACAGTAAACTTACTCTGCAGTTTGTGGTATTACAAAGAAAAATATTTTTTTGAACATATCCCCAAAAAAGTAAGGACACAAGGGGTAAAATCCTGGCAAGAGCTGCTCACAGCAGGTCTGCATTTACAGAATGTGCTCTCGCGTCAAATGGAGCTCGTAACGCAGGGGACTCGGAAGAGGGGTCTGGGCAGGGTCTGTCCGGAACCCAGCCTACAGACAGTCCCTCCCCAGAAGATCCGCTCCTGAAGCCGGTCGCAGGAAGTTCAGAGCACACGTCGTAAACGGAAAATACGGGAAGTCTGCTGGCCCAGGTGGCTGAGGCCCTGCGACAGAGTGCCCGTGAGAACCGATGACCGGGTAGGAAAGTGACAGATGGCCACACGGTTTAGAGAGGAGGGTTTCAGTGACGTCTCAGGGAGTGAGGGGCAGGGTCTGTCTCCCTGGGCAAGGTTCTGAACAGTAACAGTCACCATGTCCTTACCAACAAGTGGAGGATATTAATCAGAAACCATAGATGAGGTACTCCCCCTTAGCCAGTGCCAAGAAAGCAGGTAGTCAGGGTGCGTCTTAGGGGTGACCACGTGAAAGCCAGGGTCTTACCCCTACCCCACAGTCTAATAAGCTGATTTGAGCACAGTTGCTTGTTTCTAAGATATTAGGTGTACCGTAGCATCTTTGGGCCTCAGTTTCTCCATTTACACATTGAGAATGTTAGCTGTCCCTCAAAATTACTGGGGTGACCAGAGGATACATGCTCGATTAGTGGTAGATACTGCCGTCACCTTCGCCATTACCACCACCATCACTGCCACCACCATTATCACCACTGCCATCATCGCCAGCATCATTTTAGCAGTCAGGGCGTCGGGCCAGGAGTGGCAAGGGTGACCCTCGCTTGGGGTTGGCTCGTGAGAACTCTCTCGGGAGCCCAGCTATCTTCGGAGGCTGAGGACATCCGTGTCTGTAGAAGAGCGGTGCCGAGAAGGGCAGCGTGAGGTGTCTGAGCCCTCGCCTGGGCAACAGTGTAGCAGAGGGGCCCAGTGTCCTCAGAGACGTCTGGCCTCCAGGGTCGCTTCCCACTGGCAGAGGAAGGGATGGTCTGATCAGAATGTGTTACATGTATGAATATACCACATAGAACACCAGTATTTTGTAAAATTAATAAACCTGGATAAAAAAATAGAGTTTGAAAACAGGAAACCAGTCTGCAGAGAGTAGAACCACTCATTTCCTTAAGGGAAAACAATTCAAATCGTAATGGGAAAGGAAGGGGAATAATTACCCTAGAAAACTTAAGCTGTGGGCATGTGCACAGCAGAAACCACGCCCCAGGCCTGCGAACCTTGCCGGCCAAGCCCGAGAGGTTGGGACCCAGCCACAATCATCAGAGAAGACTGTTTCTCGGAAAAAAAGAGGTACATCTGGAGCCACAAATTTTCAGACATTTTGATAACAAGAACTTGTCCTCTGATAAAATCCTAGCAAGAGTCCCAGTAAGAAAAACAACTAAAAATCTGCCTAATGCCAATTTATTTTTTAAGTTCAAAACGTGACGCCGACACACAGAGCTGGTGAGGGCGGTTGGTGGCGAGGACGCGCCTTTCGGTCGAGTTCCGCTTCCGGTGTATTTCTCTGAGCTACGCAGCCTGCCCGCCTCGGAGCGCCCCGGTTTGCACGCTAGGCAGCTGCCTGTTTCTAACAGTTCCCAGAACACCCCAGGACCTTCCGAACCTTGCCCAGGGACATAGAACCTGAGCCTTTCACCACCCGACTCTCAGACTTGCCAGCTGAACCGGAGCGAAGTCCTTCCTTGTCAATGTGGAGTCACTCACGACCTCCAACAGTACCTTGAATTTTTTTTAAACACGTGTCTAGAGGACAGGGAAGGAACGTCCCAAAGTTACAATAAACAACAAAACTTCCTAATTCAGCAGCACCTCATAACGAATCACCTGAAATGCGGCTATTTTTACCCAGTGTCCATTGAGTTAGAACAGAAGGCTGCCGAGAATAGAGACGCTGGCCGGCTGGGCATAGATCACACGGTTCGGGGGCACCGCGCCGGCGGGGTGCAGGACTGGCCTGGGCTGCGTGGGCCTGACTTCCAAAATGAGACATGGCAGAGCCGTGACCGCCCGCCCGGACAGTGTCACCTGTGCAAGGACGTCAGGGCCTGCACGGGACTCGCGTGGACCCAGAGGTGGTCCTCCACCTACTGCATGTGCAGTGGGCATGCATGTCAGGGTTGGGGTGCATGTGGGGGGATGGGGGAGTATGGGGGTGTGTGTGTACCAGAGGTGGCGTGAATACACCTCACCCGTATCTTCTGATGTTAATTTTTATGGTCAAGATCTCTGGTGAATTTATGTTAGATTGTGTTTATATTTCCAAATCTGTGGCCTCGGAAGTATTTTTCTCGAATTCTTTTTCACGTCAGAAAGGAGGAAGGCTCCGGCTTTGCTTGGGTCCTGGTAGCTGTGTGTGTGTCCTAGGAGTATCTCTTGAAGAATTCCTATTTTAACTTGATGCGCACTTTACCTCCACGCAGCACAGAGGTGTTCCTTTCCATGGGGTCATGTGCGTCACGACTCCCCCCTCCTTAGCCTTTCAGTCCAGTTCCTTCCAAGTGTGCTAGAAAACCCCGAAGAACTGAGACAGAGCCGGTAGAATCAGGTGTTCGGCATGGATGTTAAGGTCTTAAGCTCACCACACTCCCTGAGCCCTGGTGTTCTTACCTGTAGGGCAGGCGTGGCCATCATCCTCAGGCTTACGGCCCCATCGGAGAGGCCTGATACTGGTACCTGTCACCACAGCACCAGCACATCACATGACGAGGCCAGGTCTCCTCACATCCCGCCCACGCTCACCACCTCCGTGTCCTCACCAGCTCCGTCCCCCTGTGCACAGGTGAAGCTGTCCCTCGTCGTCTGAAGGGGAAGGCTTTACCGGAGTTTCTCTAGTGTGGAGAGAGTCCCCACACACACATAAATCAATGTCTGCATGGAACGAACATGGACTCCCTTCTCACTGTCCACCTCCTAAAATGGATACTGGACATGGGTGCCACGGTTAGAGCAGGTAGCGACGTGGCCGTGTCCTTCCAGAGCTGAGCAGTATAAAGCCAGGGTCAGGAAGAGGCTAGGAGGATGGGTCAGGACACCGTGTGGCGTCCTCCTGTTCTGAGGGAGGCAGTCTACACCCACGTGTAGGGTTACACACATGGCTGCTCTGGGGGTCATTGCCTGGTTTGCAAGCGAATGGTCCGTAATCTCAGGGACCCTTCGTTGTACCGTTTTCAGAGGCGGCCACTGAGCCATGAGGTTTCTGAGTTCGGGAATGTTCTCTCCGTGCACGGGGAACTCGGAGAGACCCAAGCAGTATGGAGGTGTTTCCCGGTGCTCATGGCTTAGGAATATTTAAAGGTAATAAATGTCACATGCAATGTTTAATGATCTTGTTTACATGTAAAAGTCCTTGAGAAGGGTCTGTTGAAGATGAAGCTGAGACAAAATTTAAAAATGCCTTTATTCCTTTTTCATCCCCCTTTGGGGATGAGAAAATGTCCTTTAATACAACGGGGATTTGAGTATGCCGAGTCCTACATGCTAAAAATGGTCAAAATAGGTGTTAAAATGCGTGCTTTGGGATTTTAAAGTTTCTCAAAATGGTTTTTCTTCCACAAATGAAGGGAGAGCGTTTTCGAAGGAAGCCCCTCCGCCCCGTCTCTAGCGCAGGTTGGCTCCCTGGGGTTGTTCTGGTGACAGGAGGAACCCAGTCTCAGCTGCCCGAGGCCTCGCTGGCCAGATCTGGGCTTCACACCTGCCTCGGGTTTTACCGCTTGGGAGCTTGTCCTAGTTACCTTCTTGTTGCTGGCCACAGTACCTGATAGGCACAACCTAAGGGGTTAGGTGACCCGCTGCTGCTTGCTAATTGCGTCCTTAATTAATTTCCTGCAGAACTTGGGCGGTGAAGGCCGGCCTTTCACGGGGTCCTCGCATGATAGTCAACATAGCCCCAGCAACGAAAAATGCAAGGTTTGGCTTTCTTGTGTTGCAGTTGAGGTCCCTGAGGTTCAGAGAGGGCAGGTGCTCCGAAGAGCCCTCTGAGCAAGTCGTTAGGGAACCCGCGCAGGAGCCAGGCGCCCTTCCTTGGCACGCAGTCCATTATGCTGGAAATGACAGCATGGCCACACCGGGCACGGCGTGGGGTCCTCCGCCGTGTTTCCTCCACTCGGTGGCTGAGAGCACCTTCCGCCACACGGGACCGAGTGCCCTGCTGAGGAGAACGCTGCCTCCAGCACTGGTGTGGCCAGAGGAGACACACCGGCCTAGCCGGCCAGCACTTTCCCAAGACGAGCTCTTTCAGCCCCCTGGAGGATTCACTGCCAAGGACAGCGTGCTAGAGAAAGGAGACCTGAATGACTGGAACCCGCCACTCCCCGCGGGGCCGAGGGGCTGTCTCAGCACCGCCACCGCCAGAAGGGAGAGGGGGTGCTGTGGTTGGGATCTGGAGTGTCCCCCCAAAGCCTCGTGTATTTTAATGTCATGGGTTGTCTATGGAGCCATGTGACGTTGGTGGATTGGGGTCTGGCCTGGAGGGGTGGATTGCAGTTGTTGGGATTAGGGGTGTGAGTTAAGACTAAGGGTGTGTAGTGGCCACGCCTTTGATACCTGGGTGCCGGAGAGACTAAGCCTGGGACTTGGACTACTGTCTGGTCTCACTTGCCTGTCTGTTGTGATGTCCTGAGCAGCTGCCTCCACCTTTCTGCCTCTGCCATGTACTTCACTTGCTGCCAGCCACCCCTAAATGGACTGTGACCGTCTGAAACTGTGAGCTAAAATAAACCTTTCCTTTCCTAAATTTGTGCACGTCAGGTATTGAGTCACATCAACACAAAAGTAACTGAGACAGAGGGCCACGTGTCCAGACTCACCCCGGGCTTTATGCTGCTCTCTGGGCACGAGGACAAGTAACAGACCCTCAAGGAAAATACTGACATGCCTGCAGTTAGCGGGACCGTGGCATGTGCGTGGGAGCCCAAGCCCCTCGGGGACACCCAGAGATTATTCACCAGTAGCATGTTCGCTGGGATCCGGAGCTGCTTAGAACCCCATGGGCCTGTCCCAGCCCTGCCCAGACTTACAGTGCAACATTTTTAAATATTGCTGAAATCTGATAATGCTGACTCGTCTGATGATGCTGTATGAAGACTCCCATGGCCAAACTGCTGCCTTCAGAACACGGTGAGTCCATGTGGGCAGACCTTGCCCCGACCTCACCTTGCTGTCTTCGCTGTGCCATGAACAAAGGCCCGAGGTCTCCATGTCAGGACGGGACGCGGGACAGCCCGCAGGGACCAGCCGACTCGTTGAAATGTTTTTTCCAGGTCTGAAGGTGGAGATGCCCTGGCGCCCTCTCTGCTACTGGCAGGCTCTCTTCTCGCAGCCACGTTGACCCAGCTCGGCCGCCACCCACGGAGGAGGTACAGAAGGAAGTGTTTGCACAGGTTCCTCAAATGGCCCACGCCCGCACACGCACACGTAGCTTTCCTCTGCGGCCCAGGAGTGTCAGGGCCCGTGGCCCACCAGGAGACAAGCAGGACAGGAAGGTGGGATGGATGCTTCTTCCAAGACCAGGAATGGTGACATCCTCATGCAGTCAATTTAAAAATCTTAGCGCAGAAATCAGTAAGAAATGGATGATAGCATAGAATTTACTGCACGCAGGCATGGTTCTGAGAACCCAGGAAACTGATTATGATGTCAGTCAACATCCCTCTGAGGTAGCCTCATTAACCCCAGGCCCGGGACCAGCATGCAGGTCACGAGCAGCAGGCCCGCCTGAGACGCCGCCTCTGCCTTCTCGGCCACTCCCCGCCACTCACGTGACCACCTGAGCTCCGCCCCCGTCAGGTCAGAGCACAGCATCCTTGCCCTTTACAAGATCCTAGAGAGCTTTGTCTTATTTTATTCGAGTAGTAGCATACTTCAGGGTCTTAAGTGTAAGTCTTGAGCGCATTCTGCGTTGATTCTCTGACGGGGAGAGACGGGGGTCTGGTTCGTTGCTCTGTGTGGGGCTATCCAGTTTGCCAGCCCTCTTTTTAGACAAGAATGTCCTGTCTCCCCCGCATGTTCTTAGCTCCTTGTCAGGAATCTGTTGGCAGTCGATGCGTGAGTCCATTTCGAGGCTTTCTGTTCAGATCCACTGCTCTCTGTGTGTGTTTTCATACCAGTGCCATGCTGTTTTGATCACTCGATCTTTATATTTGGACACTCGTGAGTGCAGACATTCGTATAGTGTTCTTTTTGTTAAGACTGCTTTGGCTCTTTGGGTATTTGTGGGGGGGATGGGTGTGTGTGGTTTCATAGAAATTTAAGGACTTCTTTCTGTATTGACATTTCTGTGAAGAATGTCATTGGAATTTTGATAAGCGCTACGTTTGAACCTTTAGTGTAGATTATGTTGTGTAGACTAGATGTTTTAATGAAACTTTATTCCCTACCATAAAAACACAGTATTTTCTCCTTTATTGGCATCAACCCCAATTGGTTTTTGTCGGTGTTTTATGGCTTCCGTTGTAGAGATCTTCGCATCTTTGAAGAAATCTACCCGTGGGCGCTTTTGTAGCCGTTTACAATTGGCGTTGCTTTCTGGATTTCTAGTTAAGATAATTGGCTACTGGTTTTTGCAGCATCGCTGGTTTTTGTGTGTTAACTTTGCATCCTGCAAGTCTGTCACTCATTGATATTGGTTCTAATAATAGTCGGCTCTTTGTGATAGTCTTTGGGTTTTCTGCGTGTGACGCTGTCTGCGCACTGTGATGTCCCGCCATCTTTCCCGGTTGGAATTGCCGTGGTTTCTTCCCCTTGCCTGACTGCTCTGGTCAGGATTTCTAGTACCGTGGCGAATCACATGGCAACGGTCGGCATTCCTGCCTTCTTCTGGAGATTAGGGAGAAAAATTCACCATTAGTATGACACCAGCTACAGATTTATTTCACTGTGGCCTTGACTATGTTAAGGCATATTTTTTCCTCGCTAATTTTGTCAGAGTTTTTGTGATGAAATGATACTTACATCAAGTGCTTTTTCTGCATCAGCTGAGATAATCATACGGGTTTTATCCTTCATCCTCTGCTGCTTTTCCTGAGTAAGACATGCTGTAGGAAGGTGAAGATACGTACGGGAAGGGCGGGAAAGGCCCTTCACCTGCGGAGCTGGAGGCATGGGACTCGCCTGCAGAGCTCCAAGGCTGGGTTTTCCTGCTGTGACTCCTGTGCTGAGCTCGCCGCCGACCCCACGCACAGAGCTTAGCCTTCTCTGTGTGGCCTTGGCTTTCCGGTAGCTCCTCCCTCATTCCTTCTTGGCCCTGGTAACTGGACCGGCCGCAGCAACCTCCTCCTGCCCCAGCACACCAGTTTTGCTGATCCTGGTCGGCTGGTGGCAACAGCCCTGACTTCCGGTGTGGACCAGTCTCTCCCAAACACACAGCCCCTGCTCGTTCCCTGTACCTGTCACCGCTGCCCAACTTGTTCACTCCTGCCCAGTCCCTGTCCCTCAGGAGCGCCCCGCCCACCCTGAGCCGCTTACCCCGGGATCCGGGCCTCACCCCAGGACTGCTCCCAGGCGCAGGCCACGAGGACGGTCAGCTACCACGTGAGATTCTCCTGCTGCCGGTCCTGTTCCTTTCACCTCTGGTCGTCTGTGACATTGGGATGCGTCCGTGCCCTCACACTGTCTCACAGGCGGGCACGCAAGAGCTCGGAGCGGTGCCACGGCCAGCAGGGAGCAGCCAGCATCCGTTCCTTCACCCCCTGGTCCTGCGGCCTTAGCGTCTGTGCTGCGCCCACCCGTCTCTGGTCATGTTTTCACATTCTGTTTGTGGGTCACTCATGTGTGAAGCACACAGCGTGTTACACAGAACACAGGAGCCGCCACAGAACTGGGCATTAGAAACCAGGCTACGTGGGTCCCTGAGGACAGGGCCAGCTGTCACCTGCTGCGTAAGGTGCCTCTGGGTAACTGATCGGAGGTAAGCCTGGCCTGAGCCCCGCCTCCTGCCTGGTGGAATTGCCCGCTCCTCCCCACACACTCACCCACACACAGGGAATGCCCACCATTAATCTCCGTGAGGAGTGATACTGACTTCGATCCCTTACCCTGGGTCCCTGTTACTCACCCTTTAACCATCCAGGACAGCAAAGATGACCCGCGTAGACAGAGGCGGCCAGGACGGGAAAGGCTGGGACCACCGGCACCATTTCCCAGCTGGGAGGCCTTCCCGCCTGTCCGCTGGTCTCCGTGCAGCTGTGGGACCTGAGGCTGTCGTCATCATGTTCCAGGGAAAGAGCCGATTGCTGGGGCTGGAGAACTAGCTCAGTGATTAATGTGCTTGTCGCACTAAGTACCACAATTCCCCAGTACCACATAAGCTAGGCATAGTGGTACACGCCTGTAATGCTAGCACTTGGGAGGCTGAGGCAAGAGGATTTCTCTGAGTTTGAGGCCAGTCTGGGCTACATAGTGAGCTCAGAACCAGCCTGGACTACAGAGCAAGACTCTGTCTCAAAAAAAAAAAAAAGGAGCCAATTCCTGCCATGGACTTTTGTGGTGATGAGCCTGGGGCCACGTGGCATTCTCACCGAAACCAGCATTTCCCACTTCCACTGTTGGCGGCCCTCAAGAGCAGCTCCAGATTCACCCCCTGCCACGTCCAGCCAGGGAACATACTTGTGCAAGTCCTAGGACGTGTGACCCGACCCCTCTAGAATCCTGGTCTAGCATGGTTCCCCAGCAATGAAAATCCGGATCCTCCTTCTGGCGCTAGGGGTCGAAGCCAAGAGCACATGAGCTTAGGTTGGGATTTCTCTGTGGGTCAGAACCAGCTCACCCCTTGGGGTCAGAGCTGCCCCAGGTCGAGGATGCCACGGCCAAAGCCACCTGAGGAAGTGAGGTCAGAGAGACGCCTGAGGGCGACTGTAGCGTGAGGCCCACATCTACTCGGTGAGCCACAGTGTCTCGTCGTCTTGGTCGAGGGGTCTTTCAGAAGCATGTTGCTATAGAAACAGGTTCTCACTGAGCTGCCCACTAGCCAGATGCACATGGACCAGGCCTGGTAATGGCCAGAAGTGACCGGGTAGTCCAACTTGTTTGGAAGACCCAGGGCAGCTGTGCTTCCCAAATCCGGGACCTTTTGCTCAGCAAATCCCAGATCAGATTCTCTTCAGTGCCTCACTATTCTTGGTAAAATGGGAGCAAAAAATCATACACATGCACACATACATGCACACACACACATGCACACACACATATGCGCGCAGGCACCCCAGAGCTGACGTAGAGATTCCACAGAAGAAGAGGTATTGGGGAGATATTTTGAAGATGGCTCAGCGGTGATCAGGAGGCCAAGTTAGTGTCCCGAGCGTCCTGTGTGACCAGGGGTCGTGTAAGCGTTTCCATGTTGAATGTTGCACTCAGTTGCCCCAACACATCAAGGAGATCCATTTTTTTCCTTCTATCTTCCAGCAGTAGAAACTGAGCCTTATTTTTAAAGCAGTAAATCTGGATCTTTTGATTCTACAAAAGTTTCCCCCTGGCACTATCCTGCTTTCAGTTTGAGTGCTCCAATTACAGGGTTTCCTGGGAGCCTGAAGGGGCGAAGGTACCAGAATCTGGGGCCCAGAGACACCGCCGGAGGGAGAGTCAAATGCAGCCTGTGAGGTGGAGTGTGAGCTGGCATCTGTCCGTGGGCGGCAGGCATGGAGGCATTGGTCATAGTTTTATGAGATGTGCCCACCGGAACGGAGGTCTGGGGGGCTGGGCAGCAGGCAGGGGCCAGGGGCGGAGGGCTGCGTGAGGGTGTGGGCACCGGGTGAGAGGCAGGGCGGGGAGAGGCAGGCCATGGCCTGGGCGGGTGGGGGACTGGTTCCCCATGTGCACAGTAGCCCTGTGGGCCATCCTGAAGAGGTGAGCTGCGTTCCTGCGGGGAGCAGCGTCCTGTGGCCTGCGCGGGCAGTGGGGAGAAGGGGCGGACCTGGTGACCGCCTGGCCTCAGAGAGCCTCCGTCACCCACATGAAGCCAGGGGACTTTCAGACAATGTCCCGTTGGAAAAGAGCGATTGGGTGAAAGGCTGAACCCAGCCTCAAATCTCCCAGGGCTGGGCAGCCAGATGGAGATGGTAGAGGGGCTTGTTTTTCAGATTTCAGGAGAGAAAAGGCGTTGGGCGCGCTAAGCACCGTAAAGAGCAGTGCCACTCCTCAGGCTGGGACACACACACTTCAGAAACTCCCGGCCGGTGCCTTCAGACTTGGGCACTTTTTAAATGAGGGAGAAACAGCGGCCTAGGGGAGGGAGGACTGGCCTGCCAATCATTGTATAAACAAGCTGACCGAGGTGATGGGAAAATGGGCCAGAAAAGGCGCATTCATCCATACAGCCCAGGTCAGACTGCAGTAAATATAAGAAAATTGCTGTAATTGCAGGTAAAGTGCAGTTTTTGTCATTTAATTTGTGCATTTCAATTACTTTAACAAGGATTTCAAGGGGAGAGATTTCCATTGCAAACTACTTTTGGAGTTTCTGACAGAGCTGAGAAACTTCCAGCAAGAAAGGGCCCAGAGGGCGGGCCAGGGCTGGCCAGCCTCCTGCTTCCTAGCCCTGGAGCCCGCCTGCAGGGGAGGAGTGCTGGGTGCAGGGGAGGCAGGGTGGAGCAGGCCTGCGGGGTGTAAGCCCTGAGCCTGAGGGCCACTCTGGCTGGAGGGCAAAGGCGGGGAGAAACCCAGTCAGGCTGGCTGGTGTGGCCGCCTGTTCGGGGAGTGGTAGCAGGTGAGGCGCTCCTCGCAGGCCTCTGTTCCCCCCACAGTCCTCCTTGTCCTCGGGATGCCCGGATCTGGGCTTATCCCCAGCGCCTGGTAGGTTCCATTGGCTGCTCCACCCTCTCCCAACCCAGCAAGCATCCACACGGCCACTCAGCGTCCGCCTACCATTTAGCTGTTCTGTAAGGACAGCCTAGACTCAACTTGCCCCCAAGTCCAAGTTTGGACCCAAAGCCACCTTAACTCCATGACCCATGGCTTCCTCCTTAGCAGCTCCTGGCAGTAGTTGACCCCAGGCTGTCCCTGGACTTTACCCAGGGACACAGCCCCGGCTCTTGGTGACCCCGTGTGTCCCCGGGCTACCTGTAGGGAGCTCCCCTACAGGACACGCTGTGACAGGGGCTGGTGGAAGAGGGTGGCTTAAGTTCCCAGATATGAGTGATTTTTTCCCTCTTTTGTTAGTAAGTATATATGCGACACCCAATGTTTACATTGAACTCCAGTATTTCATACACATATATACTGTGTCAGAGTTCCAAACTCTCCCTCCTTCCTTCTGTGACCCTGCGTGACTGCGGCCTCGTGCGCCATCCCCTCACGTGAACGCTCCGATCCTAACCCCTGTGGTGAGACCAAGGCCTTCCCAAGCCGATAAAGGAAAGAAGGGAAACGGAGAAAAGGGGGCTAGAAAAAAAACATTTCTCACGTATTAATATTAATACACAAAGACCCGACACTTTAAGAAGAAAAAAAAAATTCTCCAAGCTGCACAAGACCAGTTCCAGGGAATACAGTGCACCCAGCACCCAGCACTCCCAGAGGACCGGAGAAACAAGGGGCTCGAAACAGCGCCCCCGGATCTTCAGGGCAGCATTCACGTAGGCTAACCTCTACGCCATCAAAAATAATTGTTTTAAACTTACCTCCCGAGCTGAGGGGTGGCTCAGGAGCAGGGTGCAGGCCTGCGTGTGTAAGGCCCGGGATTCAGTCCCTAGGGTCACAAACCCTCGTAAAACAAACACCAGAAATGCCATAGTAGTACCTAACTGTTGCGCAGCATCTGTCGTGGCCCGCTAGTTCTCCACCCTCGATATTTTTAAATGTTTCAGTGAAACCAGTTTAAAGGAAAGAGACACTTCATGTAGTCCGCTGACTGTGTCACGTATTTTATGCGCAGCTCAAAACAGCACCTTTGCCTTCAAACAAAACAAGGTTAGAGAATCCGCAGGCGCAGGCCGTGCGTGCCCGCTCCGGGAGGGCAGGGGTCAGACAGGCCCGTGCGTGGGCTGCCGTGCTGCTCCACGAGGTCATGGGCAAGAGAGGACGGGGGAGACCCGTGGAGCTGGGGACCGGAGCTGCGGGAGGGAGCCCGGCAGAAGCTGGCGAGGGCCAGTGCCCAGGACAAGGACAGCCGCGTCCGATGGGGGTCCTGATAGAATTCTGACAGATGTCCCTGGCAAGAAAAGAAGTGTGTGTGGTGGGCACAGCTGGACCTGAAGTTCAGCAGGGAGGCAAACGCGGGTTCTGAGGCCCGACAACCGCACCTGCAGGACCAGGTAAACTGAGGGCAGAACCAACGCGGAAGGCAGGCGGACCAAGGGAGGACGGCTCGTAGAGCCTTGGGGCCCTCCGGAGCCTGGGCAGTCACTCAGGGACCCACAGGGTTGCCGCGTTGCCTGTGCACGGCGAGCTCAGGGGTGCCCTGTGTGTTGGATCAGGGGCTCCCGTAACGTTTCTCAGGGCGTTAGTTTTACTTCAGATGTTACATCTAATTCATCCTGATCAAACAGATTTTTCTATCTTGCCTTATATTTTAAATGTTTCCTATGTGGGGTGAACTCTGAGACCCTGTGGGCCTTCGAGGAGACGTGACCTACCACTTGCAGAGTGAGAGCAAGCCCAATGTTCCCACATCTGGGGCCACGGCCACGGCGAAAAGCGCTTACACGGAAGCCCGTCTTGCCGATGGGAAAGTGGGCGCAAAGGGGTCAAATGCACCAGTTAGCAGTGGCTGAGGCTGTCACGAGCCCCTATGCTGATCCGATTCTAAAAATTCCACAAGCACCTCGGAGGGCATCTTGGCCCCTGGGGAGGGGGGGAAGGGGGTCTCTGCCAAAGTCCTGCCTGCAAAGCAGAGGATCCCAGCCTGGAAGGCTGGCTCCCTTCCTCCCTGTCCGGAATCTACAGCGCAGAGACACAAGTCGGACACGTACGGGTGCTGCTGCCACCAAGGACAGCCAGCAGCATGCTTTGAGCCTAAGAGGCTGACACACATGTGACTGATAGACTCATAGGTAGGTTTAACTACAGTAATGTCCAAATGGCCCTACCACCTGTTGTCAGTGCTCAGGAAGTGGTCGTGTAAGTCACTTTCAAAATAAATCCATGGGAGGACTGCCCAAGGAAGGACACCAGCAAAGCTGGCCAGCGGAGGAGCTCCCAAAACTTATCCCTACACAGATGCACTCTGTGGCCTGGGAAAGAAAGATCCTTGTTAGCACAGGGCAGAAGTTCACAGCGACCAGAAAAGGTCAAGCAAGAGCAGGAGCTAAATGTCAGCCTTTAAAGACATTTCTGTTGGATCTGCAGCTGACCACCGGGGGACCAGAATTCAGGGGCCACCCACATGAACGAGCTGCGTGTTCACCAGCTGAATTCAGAAAAATCATTAAGCTGGAAGAAAACATGAATAAGAAACGATAGAAATGAGGTGAGAGAGAAAGTCACATGTTACTCCAAGTGTCTGACATTCAACACCAAGAACAACAACAGAAACGAGATGCGCGTGGACAGGGAAGCACCCCCGTGTGTCAGAAACGTCCTCGGAAGTACCCAGGAAGGCGGCCAGAGGTGTATGCCGGGCTCAGAGCCTTCGGTTAACTTGCTGCACATATAGTCAACACAGAAAATATCAGAGATTAAAATTAGCCGAAAAATTCTAGATTTGAAATGTACAATAATTGAAATGAAAACTTAATTTTAGCAAATCAAGAACAAATTAATTCTATTTGGAAAAATTAACAGTTTTTTTTTTTAAATTGGTCTCACCAGTTAAAAAAAAGGAAGAAGTCAGTGTGTGATTTCTACTCCAGGTTTCAGCAGGCAGAAGAAAGAAAACGTGAGGATGTGAAGACAACGTGTCATTTGACACAGCTGAGACCAAGGAAGGGAAGAGTGGGTGAAAGAGAATTCACAGAGCCAGGAAACAGCTGGTTTCTCAGCAGAGAACATGGAGCACAGAGAGCAGGAGAATCACGCAGTCCCACATTACACGAAAAAACTCAGTGAAATGTTATTTTGTTTTCAGTGAGTTTTTCTTATAACATGGGATTATGTAAATCCACTGCCCTTAACATCCAATTTGAATGTAGATCTAAACATTTGAAGGAGATTTATAGATGTAATTTTGTATATTCCATATGCATACATATATATATATTTAAACCATTCAAGAAATATCCAAAATTAATGGAGCAGTTTAACTAAGAAACTTGAGAGGGGAAGGTGTGGGTGTTCCGTATGTCACTAGTAAAATGCTCTAAGGTAAAAGAAAAACTCATCATGAAGAGTTCCATGCCCAGCAAAACTATCCTTTAAAAACGAAACATAAATTAAAACAACCCCCAGTAAACAAAAACTAAAATATCCTGTCATTAGCAGAACTTCGCTACAAGGGCTGGGAAAGGAAACTTTTGGTCCAAAATGATAAAACAGTAGATCCTCTCTCAAATCCACACAAAAAATCAAGATCTCTGGGACAGGTGACTGCATGGGGGACTCTAGCCGCCAGTAGTAATAGAAATTGGCCTTGCACTCCGCTTATTTGGTACATGAGCAAAATGACAGCTACGTAGAATAACACCTGTGTTAATGGCTGCAGATGTGTAAAGATACAGTGTGCGAACTCGTGGCAACTGCGGCAGACAGGTCAGCAGCCGTGCTCTGGCACGCTTTCGAAACTGCGTTGCCATTAATCCAGCCAAGAAGCACGTGAGCTAAGATAACCATCGCCGTTCTCAGGTGACGAGTAGGCACGCAATTTTACAGTGTACACTACAGAAAAATGAGAAGCTAATCAGTACAGTGTACTAGAAAATGTTTGTTATTAAAAAAAGCACACAACAGTGGAACAAAGGAGTAAAAATAACAAGGCACATTAAATATAGAAAAATGGCACAGGTAAATGCTGCTTTATCAGTAAAACATTAAATGTAAATGAATTCAACTTTAAAATTAAAAGACAGGTGAATTTTTAAAAAATCAATCCAACTGCGTACTGTCCAGAAAGACTCACTTTACCTCCAAAAATACAAATTGGTTGAGAATAAGGAAGCGAAAAGCTCCTTTGGTTTTAAAAATAGAAAAACCCAAGAAACAAGGGAAGAGCCCTTGATCAACACAATCAGCATCTGTACCCAGCGGGCACACGCACCCCCTGACGCTCAGTGGTGTACACTACAGGCTCTAATCAAAATCCCGTGGGTCATCTCCAGAAGAGACCACATGTTAGGTCATAAAATAAGACAAAATAAAATTTAAAAATATTGAAATCATACTAAGTATCTTCTTCCATCACTATAGAATACAATTACATTACATATAAACAACAGAGGCAAGTTGGAACATTTACAAATATGTAGACATCAAAGAACATACTCTTAAAACAGGCAAAGGACTCAAGGGGAGGCCCCACGACAAGCCAGGAAATATACCAAGATGAGTGGAGACGGAAAAGAAACAGAACATATAAAAATGCACGGGGTGCGGAGAAAGCAGCTCTCGGGGGGATGGTTAAAGCTTTCGATGCCTATCTTTTAAAAAATGTAACAACCTGAATATTTATACCTTAAGGAACAAGAAAATAAAAAAACACCCCTCGAAGCTAGCAAAAGAAAAGCAATGTTAAAAATTAAAGCAAAGATAAGATATAGAATAGAAACAAAAAACAGTATAAGCAATGAAATCAGAAATTATTTCTTTGAAAATATCTACAAAATTGACAGATCTCTACTAAGAAAGAGCATAGCATTGAATTAATAAAAAAAGAGAAAAGAGGGAACATTAGTACCAAATTTACAAAAATAGATATAAAAATTTACTATGAGCATCTATATTCCAATTAATGGTAGAATTTGCATGAAATGGGAGGTGGCTAGAAACATCAGACTATCACAGTGATGACTCAAGAGAACATAAAAATACGCAGATCCACTGATGGCAAGTAAAAAAGGTTTAGTCACGCATCAAAGAGAAAAAAGGCCCAGTTCCAAATGGCTTTGCCAGTGAATTCTATCAAACATTAAAGTCTTTTCTGCATATACTCTACCTCCATAACACCCCTCCCCCAAAAAGTGAAGGAAACATTTCCCAGCTCACACTGATGCTGGTGATGTCCTTGCACCAAAGCCGGGAAACAACCAGCATCCCTCATGAAAATAGACGGAAACCCTAGGAGAATGCAGCATCCCGTGAAATGGAGCGCACTCCTTGGAAATTCCACACAAAACATTTGGCCAGATCCAATAACGCTGCGTGGTTGTAAAAGGAAAGCACAGGCTAGCGCCAGACCTGGAGGGAGCGAGCTCACCCTGATCGAGAGGACTCGAGACCCAGCAGACGTCTCACAGAGGGCACGTTGCCCGTTTCCCACAAGCCCACGCGTCTTTTCATTCTTCCTACTGAATGTCGTATTGGGGTCCTAGCAGGGGGAAATTAAGACAAAAACAAAGAGGTATCCACATTGGAAGGGAAGCAGCAGAGCTATGCCCGTGTTCGTGGCGTGTTTCAGCAACATGATAGGATACTAGATCAGTATACAAAGATCAAACACATCTGCACACAATTCCCGGTGAACAATTCAAAAATTAAATGAACAGAACAATACCATTTACACTACAATCAAAAATACTGAGACATGTGTGAATGAACTTCACAAACTTCAAAGCATTGTTGAAAGAACAGTCACGTGGGAAGACGTAACACGCGTGGGCCAGAGGTGACCTGGTAAGTGAGGTGAGGTCCCCCAGCTGACCCGTGGATGCAGCACATGCCCTGGGAATTCTTGGTGGAAACTGAGACGTTCAGACTAAAATTCCAATGGAATTTAAAGGCAAATGAACAGCAAAAACTATCTTGGGGTGGGGAGAGGGGAATGAGGAGGACTCATGCACACGGACCAACGTCAAAACTCACTTTAAAGCAAAGGTGGTCGAGACAGCGTGGCACTGGCGTAAGAGCGTTCAGGTCAGTGGAATGAAATGGAGACGTTCTGAAAAAATCACAAGCTCACGTCCCCTGATTTCCAAGTGCAAGCCCCGTGGCCATACGGTGAGGGAAGGGTGACTTCTCCGACCACGGTGCTGGGGCTGCGGGCACCCACATTCAAAGAAAAAGAATTTGGACCCTAACCTTAGGGGATTTGCCAGCAGATTTTCAGGGTGGAGGCAGAGGCACAGGCCACAGGGCGCTCTCCAGTTTAATTCCGCGATCAGGAATATCTCTTTAGTGCTTGGGCACCATTACCAAGGAGTCCTCGGGAAGGCCGTGTGAGCACAGCCGGGCAGGAACAGAGCCAGGAAACCAGGAGAACACACCTCCTGCTGCCGCGGGTGCCCCATCCACATAAGAGAGCTCGGACACGCTAAGCAGTGTGAAAGGGAGGTCATGAGAGACCCGAGCTCAGCCATGAGTGGCCACTGTTGGAGAAGCTGGAAAACGAGCTACCGGAACGAACAGAGGGCGAGAGGGAAGTTCACAGAGCGCAGAGGAAGGGGCAAAGGAGTGAGGGGAAGAGGAGGAGAAGGGACATCTGCGGAGCCAGCCCCGGGGCTGCGAGAGTACCAGAGAACCCGGAATGGAACCACGGAAACGGAGCCGGAACGATAATGCAGGAACCAACGGGAGAAGAATTTCCAGAGCTGACGAACAAAGTCAGCCTATGGGTGCAGAAGACTCATCGGGTACCCTCAACGTTTAATGAGGGCTGGGGGCATAGTTCAGAGGTCAGAGCACTTGCCTAACAGATTCAGAGCCCCAGGTTCAATTCCCCAGCACCACCTGAATTGGGGTGTTCCTGCACACCTGTAATTGCAGCATTCAGGAGGCTGAGGCAGGAAGATTTCTGTGAGTTTGAGGCTAGCTCAGGCTGTGTAATGAGCCCAGAACCAGCCTGGGCTACAGAGCACAGACCCTGGCTTAAGAATAAATAAACAAATAAATAAATAAGCAAATGAACAAGGAAACTTAGTGGAAAGAAAGCAACACCTAGATGTATCTTGGTGACATTTTTAAGTTATAGGGATAGAGAAAAAATCTAGACGTATCCTCACAGAGAAAGCCCCTTACCTATGCAGCAGGAGAAGTCGGGCTGACCTCAGATTTCCAGACAGCTCTAAATGCCACAAGACGATGGAACAGCATCTACAGAGTTTTAGGCTAAAATAATTCTTCACCGGGAATTACACATCCTGCCAAGTGCCGACTTCTGCAGGAGGGTCACTTGCCGGCCCCTGGGCCAGCCAGCAGCTCCAAAGCCTCGACCCGGAGCCCCGGCGATTCTGCCCGGTGACGTGCTCCAGCCCGCGGGAAGCAGGACTTAGGCATGACAAGCCAGGAAGCGGTTACGTGGGAGATTTGATGGAAAGTGTTACCAGTGGCAAGCTCCAGCCTGGCGTTGTTACGTATAAGGTACGGAAACTAATGCAAAAAATGGATTTATAAGCTATAACTGCATTTCTCAGTTGGTGTACTTTGAAACTACCAAAGACCATGCCAGATATTCGGCGTATTGACCAAGTAAATACTGTTTTATTTTTGCCACGTGGCATTACAGATTCAGACGCATATTGTTAAATGTATGTAAAATAAAAGTGGCTTGTTCCCGGGGCCACGCCAAGGACAGTGAAGATATTCTGAATGCCAATCGGCTCCTTCCCAAAAGGAAAAAAAAAAATAGATAACTGCGACGCCCACCGCGGCCACTTCTCCTCTGGGGCGCCCCCGACCCTGGCCTGAAACCGTGACCCGAAACCAACGTCTGTTCTTTCAAGCCGTGGTGTTTCGCCCAGGGCCAGGAAGGTGACTGGGGCCGGGTCTGCTTCCCGCAGTGATACTGTCCAGTGTCATTCTAGCGACTCCTAACCTGGCTGTGCAGCGGAGCCCAGGGAAGGTCTCCGACACGCAGAGCTGGGCTGTGTGTGCCCACGCGGGGCCGAGCGGCACGCTCTCTGGGGTGGCGCATGGGGTCCCAGGCCGGGGGGCCGCACCCCTCCTCCAGGCAGTCCTCGCAGCAGGCTGGCCCGTGCGTGTGCCGCCCAGGGCCGCTCTGGGGTCCGCCTGGATGGGGTGGCGGTTCCCTACCCAGGGACACAGAAGGGGCGGACACCCAAGCTCGGGAGTGGAGGGGGGCGAGACCCAGGCGGGGCAAGGGAGGGGAGAACGTGGGCGGGGCCGGGGAGACCAGACGGCGACGCGGGGCGGGCCAGGGGCGGAGCGGAGGGAGCGACGGGACGAGGGGCGCGCGGGGCCGGTGCTGCCGGCTCGGGAACCACCTGGGGATCTTCCTCCCCACACCCCAGAATGGAAGTTTTCCCCTTCTCGGGCGCTTACGGCGTGTAGCCCAGCTCCGGGCCTGGCGGGCTTGGCTCGCCCCGAGCCAGCCGTCCCGCGCGTCGACCCCCTGTCCGGCCCGGGCAGGAGGACAGGAGACGCCCGAGGCCAGGCGGACAAGGGCCCGGGGCGCGCCCCGCGCCGCCTGTGACTTGGAAGCGGACGGGGGCGGTGTGCGCCCCCGAGCCCCGCAGCCAGGGGGCGGGGCTCGCAGGCTGGGCTCTCATTGGCTGACGGGCAGTGGGCGGAGCAGGAGCTGGGCGGAGTCAGCCGACTGCCGCGTAGGGCGCCAACCTCATGGCGTCTCCCGGTCCGGATGTCCCGGGCGCTGGACCCTCGCCGCCGCGCTGTCCGGCTGCGCGGCTGCGGAGTTTGCGGTTTCCACTCGGGATGGCCGCAGGTGGCAAGTTCACGCCCAGCCTGGGCACCGTGGCGAGACCCCGGCTCAGATTCAAACGTACAGCGCAGCTCAGGCGGAGGCCCTGCTTCCAGCTCCGAGAGACATCAAGCCGGCGTCCTCCCACGGGCTGCAGGCCACGCGGCGCGTCACGGCTCCGGCCAGGTGGTCGCCAGTGCCGCGATGGCGGCCCCGTGGAGGACCCGACTCGGCGGCCCGCTGGGCCGGCTTCCGGTGGGCAGCGGGCTCCTCAGGGCGCGGGCCCGGAGGCTTGGGCGCCCGCCCGATGCCTTCCCGCTTCTGAATTCTGGGTCACAGCCCTAAGAGGCGGCGCCCTGTCACCCCGGGGCTCCCTGACACCGAGATCCGGGGACGGTTCGGGGACGCCGAGCCACTGCGACTGATGGCGGTGCGCAGGGGACCTGGCCCCTGTGGGCGAAAGCGTCGGCCTGGATCCCGCCGGTGGCGAGGGTGGCGCCCCGCAGCCCGCGGCCCTCCGGTCACCTGTGGGTTTTGTTCTTTTTCTCACTGAAAGAACACGCGCTGCTCTGGTCTCGCCTCTGAGATGAGTGCGGGAGCCCAGCAACACCCGCGGCGTGCGGGTGTCTGAACGCAGCCGCCGGGGCAGGTGGACCGCCGGTCCCCAGGGGAGGCGGCGTGGCCCGCTGGCGATGCCCGTCCCAGGCAGCGCCGAGGCGGGGTCTGCCGGGCGCCTTCCAGGCCCGGGCGTGCTGGCTGGCGGCGCCCAGGGCGGGCAGCTCTCCATCTTTCAGGGGAGTCCTCGCTGGGACCCAGGCAGGCGCCTTCCGTTCACTACTGAGTGCCAGGGCCAACTGCGAGGACCCTGCCAGGAGCCGCTGGCGGCAGACGTGGGGCTGGAGAGAGGGAAGCCGAGAAGGGGTCATCACTCTGGGTAGAGCCGCCCAGGGAGGCTTCCTGGGAGAAAGGGTGAGCCGAATCCCGAGAGATGACAGTGGCGGGCCTTGGGCAGGAGAAGGCGAAGATGCTTTTCTCTGCCCCCAGCTCTCTTTACGGAGGAGGCAGGAGTCGACTGGTGTGTGAAGGACTGGTTGCATCAGAGCTTTTCTCACCAGGGAGCCCACTCATTCAGCCCAGGCCCAAGAACTTGCCGGAAGACACCCTCCTCTGGGGCCAGT
Organism: Ctenodactylus gundi; assembly: GCA_004027205.1. Lineage (NCBI taxonomy): Eukaryota > Metazoa > Chordata > Mammalia > Rodentia > Ctenodactylidae > Ctenodactylus > Ctenodactylus gundi. The sequence continues at coordinate 598,469 of PVKB01000329.1, forward strand.
CCTTGTCACCTGTGATCGAGCTGCCGAAATGCTGGCAATTAGAGCCCAGCCTTCCCCTGCCCCTCAGGTGAGATTAGGGAAGACAGGCCGCTCCTCTCCAAGAACCACTGCACAGCTCTACCGTGTCCTCCCTCCCTGGGAGCTCTGAGTACCGGCCACGGATCCCTCAAGCACTAGGGCCTGCACCCTCTGGAAAAGTGCCCCACCCCGGAGCCGGCCATTTTTTAAAATACCATTTTGAGACAGAGTCCTCCTTCCAAGTTGCCTAGGCTGGATTCGAAATTGCAGTCCTGCCTCAGCCTCCCCAGCAGTTGAGATGACAAGTGTGTGTCCCTGCATCTGGCCAAGCTGTGTGTGAGCTTCTGCGACACAATAGCCCCACGCTGAAGGGAGTAGGCACGGTGCTCGTGGGCCTGCCTGCTTTACATACAGGCTTAGGCGAAGCATTGCCTGACAGAAAAACAAAAAGGTTTTAATGAAATACCCGTGCTGGGCTGCACGTCAGCGGGTACCCTTCACGTTAGCTTCTGTGTTCTGAGATTGCTTGAAAAGAAAGGAAAGTCCAAATGAGACAGAAACCAGGTTTTTGCCCCTTTTTCCCTGTGTTTCTGTATGTAACATTTACTGAGCACCTGCCGTAAACAGGGTGCGGGGTCTGTGTGGGAGCACGGGCTGCCTGGGTGCCTTTGCCCAGCACAGTTCTGTGGCCTTGTCACCCAGTGAACTGGCACTTACCTCCAGCTGGTGGCGAGCGGAGGGGCCTGAGGACGTTCTTACGTGGTGCTGGGGAACTGAACCCGGAGCCTTGTGCATGCTGGGGAAGTGCTGTGGCCGCTAAGGCAAGCCCCCAGCCCCAAGATAAGCCATTTCAACTAAAACCATTCAGTGAAGAAGTGTAAAAGTCATAGATACAGAAAGACCCTTAAAGGGCCAGGGGGCCCGCTCACCAGGGGGCCCGCTCACCCGCTCACCAGGGGGCCCACTCACCAGGGGGCCCGCGGGTGCTTGGTGCTTGTCTGTGTTTGCCCCAGTTGCAAGATGAGCTTCTTGTGGCAAGTTTAGCTTTAGGGGTCCTGCAGGGACGATGACAGCTCTCTGCAGCTTTCCACAACTTTGCTGATACCAAATGCCAGCCATCCGACACTCCACGTCATCCTGTCCCGTGTCCAACTTCCCTGTGCCTTTCCCACCAGATTGTTTCTCCTGCAGAATGTGTTGGGTGCTGGAGCTGCACCGGCGCCTTAAGTTGCGTGGGCTAGGCTGCGCCCCAAAGGCCTCCCAAGAAAGTGAGTAACTGGAACCAACGTGTAAGCGTGTGTTGTGTGCAGACAGACACAGTAAACACGTAGGAGGCTGAGTTTCCTGAGGTGGGTGCAGGTCAAAGGAAGGGACAGCTCCCCGGCCCTGCCCCACGTCACCAAGGGACCGAGTGGACTTGGGGCTCCTGCATGGAAACACATCTTCATCTGTGCAGTGGAAAGACCTGGGGTCAGCTGAGGCCAGATGTGCCGCGTGGGGCGGCGGCCTGTCCC